>OY720678.1:10387540-11587540 GCA_963170755.1 Amphimallon solstitiale | reverse complement strand
ATTAAATTATCCTTCTCGCTCTTCAGTGTTCAGTGTAACGGTTTGTGTAAAGAAGTAAAGAAAAGTTCTAAATAATATATACGATTGGCATCACTAAATTTATGAATATACAGGACTGGTTCAAAAGTTTGTAAAATCGGACTTTCTAAAAAGCGTCGTGACAGTGATCGCGTTCTACGGGAAACGGTAATTGCAGACAAATTTGTATTGCTTGGATGACAAACTTCAAAAGGTTATTTTGTACTCGCTTATCAAAACCTGTCATTTCACAATTCGATTTGCGTGCGTAAAAAGTCACTTTAAACACGAGTGCGTAAAAGTAAAGTTGGTACTTCCTAGAACTTGATTAATTTAGTGACATTTTAAAATCATAAATTCCTAACCTTAATAATATGCTACCCAGTTCGTTGTTTTTCTATGAAAATAAAAGGAAATGAAATAGAATTTTTTGAATTTGATAATTTTAAATTAAATGTCACTTCAAATAATCAATACTGCCAATTCAATTTTTTTTAATTAATATCAAGAGATTAGTAGTGTGTCATAAACGATAACGTATTTAACAATATGTATTATTATTATAGTTCTCGTACAAAAAATATTGTACAAACTTCGTGCGTGAAACATTTTGCGAATTCGTGTCCATAAAGCGCTCGCCTTTCGGCTCGCGCTTTAAACTGGTCACTCATTCGCGAAATATGATTTCACGCACTTGGTTCGTAAATAACTATTATGATTAATATCAAAAGGTGTATTTATAAGTCTCGAAATCAAGGTAGGATACTTGACGGGTAAAATTTTGCAATATCTCAAATTTAATGTCCTTAAATTATTGGCGCATGTTTATTTAAAGTTGACATAATATTTGAATGTAACCTTCAACATTAAAACGCGCTAACAACTACAACGGCAAATTTAGACGTATTTTTAATTATTCATATTATTGCACTGTATTAGTTGATTAAGTTCAATAAAGGGCCGGTTTTCCCAATTCCGATTAAAATGCCGATCAGCGTACTCATTAAATAAAATACGGGATAGTACGTTTTTGCAAAAACCGGTTGGCGCTAACCATTGATTAAAATACCGGTTAGTATGTGTTACCAACACCGGTTAGCGCTAATCATTGATTAAGAACGTTATTAAATGATGATATATTAACCGGTGTTTTACCAAACCTGATAAAATATTAAACAGTAATTGGGATTACTTACACGTGCGCATAACCTAGAAGAGTTGGATTTTTATTAGTATTGACTGCGATTATGTTTTCTTATGCATTTTCAATTAATAATTATTTTTATTAGTCATTTAGTAATTGTATTGCTTCTTCTATACATGAAATTAACAGTATACTTAAAAATAAAAACATAATATTGAATATGTGTAACTTTTAGCTTACTACGGAAATATTTGTGTTTTGGAAGCTATTTAATTCTGTTACATTTCCGGGACTTTATCTTAGTTGCTAAAAATTCTAAGTGTTTGTAAAAATTTATGATTGCGCTTGCTCTTTTCTTCTTTGTAATTGCTTTTAACAGCACCTTATTAAAACTTAATTTTAGATGAATATATTTTAGACTCACTCTGATATGTCATTAACATATTAAAAGTACATTTAAAAGTTACATGTGAAATTGAAAACATTGAAGAAATTCTACAAAAGCTGGCAGGTGCTTATGCAAACACTGTATAAAGTACTCTTGATTTAATTGGGTTTGGATGAATTGTGTGTTCGTTAACGTGTAGTTAAATTTTAAAATAATAATTATAATTGGCACTACAAAGATCGCGCCGATTCCTCCAGAACATAACATTTTGTAAGTCAAAATTATGGAAACACGGTTTTCTCAATCAACCCTCTTTGATTTAGGAAATTTAGACAAAGAACCTGTTAAAAGGTATAGTTTTTAGTAAACAGTTGGGATATGATTTGTCAATCAAAGTTTCTGGCCTTTTCATCCTACAGAAATTTGGTGCAAGTTAAATTGTCTGAAATATGGCAGTTGAAATTGCAATATCTTATACTGTTAGAATATAATTAATAATACAGTTTATGACCGCAGATGCAAGTCTTTTCTTTTTCAACAAACTGTTCCTATAGTTGAGTCGCTCTCGCAACCGACATGCGCCACTAAATTAATATGACGTCAAATATTAGATGTTGCAAAATTTTACCTGTCATGCAATATAACCTACAAAATACATTTCAGGACTGTCATAAATAATAATATTTGTACACGTTTTGACATTTGTTATAATTATATTATAATTATTTGTTGACGTTTGTTATAATTGTCATCTAAACATTTTAAAACAGTGATGCCAAATGGTACGTAAAATATAGGTGTAGGAAAGTAATATTTAATACCTTTATTTATAATATTTAATTTGTAACTGGCTTTCATGTAATAGTATTTTACTATGGGAAGGTATACATCCAGAAATATTGATTAATTACTTTAAATTTATCATTTTGAAATTGCTCCGGCCAATCGAAATTTGTAGTGGTATTGAATCGTCGTCTTTAGTTCGTACTTTTGCCGACTCCGTTGCCAAGACGACTCGAATGTATTTTTATAACTTTTTTTCTATGACTGGAAAACTTTGACATTTTATCTTTCTTAACAGGTAACAAAATGTCACTTTATAAGCCGAGAAAAAAAGTACTCATTTTTTTCCCCAGGAAAAAAATTAGTACTTTTTTTTCGGATATGTGAGAACACGGACATTTAATTTTAATATATTTTATTATACAAAAAGTTGCATTTACTTATGTATGCCAATAGCACCGTCTCCGAGAAAGAACTGCATTTCTTTTTCACCTTCCAATCAAAATAACTAAAAATCAACCTAAGTTCGCAAATTTTTAAAACCAAACACAAAATTACATTGACAAATATTTGAGTACTTTACAGGTTTCCTTAGCAACTCAGGTGTAATGCTGCTATACGTACAACAGCCTACCAATTTAAAACTTCAAATGTCACATCGATTGATTTTCTGAGTCTTGTTTATCATTATTAAATCGTCGTTTTTCCTGTCACAGAAAAAAATAGTGTATTATACACGGGAAAAAACATTAGATTTTAGCTCTCGGTATTTTGTCATTATCTCGAGCTAAAATCTAATACTTCTTTCCCTTGTATAATAAATAACTTTTTTTACAGGTCATATGTAATAATAGAAAATATAAGGAACGTATATAAATGCAATGTTATGAGACCCAAAGTAACTTTTGCCGTTTACACGTCCTTGCTTGAATTTCTTCAGGTTGACATTTTCAAATTTTGGAGTTAGAAGATACCAATAATTTAGAAAATATTTACCTTCCTCGCTCTTGAGTGTGTACCGGTTTGTATAAAAAACAATTCGAGAAGAATTTTAAATAAAATATACAATTGGCTTCACAAAATTTATGTATGTACAGGGGTGCTTCAAAAGTTTATACAACTGGACATTCTAAAAAGTGTCATGTGATTGATCGCTTTTTACAGAAAAGGCGCTTTAATAGGGCTTACATTTAAAACTTGGGCTTTCAACTTTTATTATTGTTTTGTGCTCTTTTATTAACGATAGTGGATTTCGAAAAGGTTGACAGGATTTTACACTTTCGGATCAAAATAGTATTGTAAACTGTCTTAATAAAAATGTTGAGCTTTTTGAACTTATTGTGTCTTTGGATACTTTAACATTAAATTACCTCTCTCGCTCTTGAGTGTGTACCGGTTTGTGTCAAAAACAGTTCGAGAAGAATTTTAAATAGAATATCCTATTGGCTTCACAAAATTTATGTATGTACAGAGGTGCTTCAAAAGTTTATAAAAATTGGACATTTTAAAAAGCGTCATGAGAGTGATCGCTTTTTACAGCCAAGGCGCTTCAATAGGGTTTATATTTAAAACTTTGGCTTTTTACCAGTGGCGGCTGCTGCAGGGAGGGCAACGGGGCACCCCCCCCCCTAACAAATTTCTTTTAACAGATAAATTAATTATAAATACCTAATTTGTATGTAATTTTTCTGGTTTATTTGATGACAAATAATATGTTTTTGAAAGTAACAGTCCGTCATTTCAGCGCGTTTAAAAATCGCAGTCTGTATTAGAAATCGAGCGATGAAACTGGCGCAGGTAGCGCGCGTATAATATATAGGCGGCGGGGCCCTACTCTATGGTCCCGGGTCCGGGTGGCGGTCCAGTATGTAATTTACAGCGGTGAGTGTATGTTGTAATTTCTATCGGTGCAAATGCAACTATGAATTGCGTTAGTAACATTAAGACAGAATTAAAAAAATCTAGGTCTCCCTAGACCAGATTTATTGATTAAACTAGAAGATCACAATTTGAAATCAACAGAAGCTCTTACAGTTTATCAGACTGGTTGTGTGGGTGTAATGTGCAAAATGCTTTTTTCTAATTCGGTGCTATAAAGTTCACTTTACGACATCCGTTTTGGTTGCAAAAGTATTTCTTTATCGCACACTAATTTTGTTGTTTTGACGTTGGTAACAAAAAAGAAATGGAACCAAATTATATTTAAATGTCAAAATGTAAGCCTTTAATGTAACAAATATGTGCAATAGAAGATGTACAAAGAATAAAAAGCACACATGCTAACATTTTATTTACTAATTAACAATATAAATTGTTAAGCAGAGTTGGATGATAAGTTGTCTGATGATACTATTGTAATTTACTTCCAAGGTTGAATAGTACAACTGTTATAAAAGTTTGTTTTTGATAATATGTCGAGACTATGTTGGCGAAAGATTTTGTAAATTGTCTTCTGCTATTTTGCGAATCTCTGGGGGCGTGCAAAATAGAAAAAATCAAGTGAACGGTGTTTTTCTACTTTGAAGAGAACAAAAACGTTTTCTAGAAATACCATGCGGGAAAGTAGACTATGTGCCTTAGCAATGTGTTCCATTGAAAAACAATTACTGACATCAACACCAAATTTCAAAGAATGAGTTATTAATCATTCTGCTGATCGTAACGAACGGCGGATGGATTTTATTTTCAAACAAGTTAATTAAATAGCATATTGAGTTTATTTTTTGTCTATACTTAATTTTTGATATTAAACACTCAGACCCCCGGTGCCCTCCCGTCCCAAAAAATCACGGGCCGCCATTGCTTTTTACTTTTATTATTATTTTGTGCTCTTTTATTGACGATAGTGGATTTCGAAAAGGTTGACAGACTTTTACACTTTCGCATCAAAATAGTATTGTAAACTGTCTTGATGAAAATGGTGCCCTTTTTGTGCTTATTGTGTCTTTGGATACTTTAACATTAAATTACCTTTCTCGCTCTTGAGTGTGTACCGGTTTGTGTCAAAAACAGTTCGAGAAGAATTTTAAGTAAAATATCCTATTGTCTTAACAAAATATATGTGTATACAGAGGTGTTTCAAAAGCTTATAAAAGTGGACATTCTAAAAAGCGTCATGCCAGTGATCGCCTTTTACAGGAAAGGCGCTTCAATAGGGCTTACATTTAAAACTTGGGCGTTATACTTTCATTATTATTTTGTGCTTCTTTATTAACGATAGTGGATTTTGAAAAGGTTGACAGGCTTTTATACTTTCACATCAAAATAGTATAGTAAACTGTCTTAATGAACATGTTGGGCTTTTTGATCTCATTGTGTCTTTGGATACCTTAACATGACATGCTTAAAATTAAATTACTTTTCTCGCACTTGAGTGTGTACCGGTTTGTATTAAAAACAGTTCGAGAAGAATTACAATTGGCTTCACAAAATATATGTATGTACAGGGGTGCTTCAAAGGTGTATAAAACTGGACATTCTAAAAAGCGTCATGCCAGTGATCGCTTTTTACTGGAAAGGCGCTTCAATTTAAAACTTGGGCTTTTTACTTTTATTATTATTTTGTGTTCCTTTATTAACGATAGTGGATTTCAAAAAAGTTGACAGGCTTTTACACTTTCACATGAAAATAGTATTGTACAATGTCTTAATAAAAATGTTGCGCTTTTTGATCTCATTGTGTCTTTGGATACTTTAAGATGACTTATGTTTAACATTAAATTACCTTTCTCGCTCTTGAGTGTGTACCAATTTATGGCAAAAACAGTTCGAGCAGAATTTTAAATAAAATATCCTATTGGCGTAACAAAATATATGTATACACAGGGGTGTTTCAAAAGTTTATAAAAGTGGACATTCTAAAAAGCCTTTTTTTACAGGAAAGGCGCTTCCTTATTTTGTGCTCCTTTATAAACGATAGTGGATTTCAAAAAAGTTGACAGGCTTTTACACTTTCACATCAAAATAGTATTGTACACTGTCTTAATAAAAATGTTGCGCTTTTTGATCTCATTGTGTCTTTGGATACTTTAAGATGACTAATGTTTAACATTAAATTACCTTTCTCGCTCTTGAGTGTGTACCAATTTATGGCAAAAACAGTTCGAGAAGAATTTTAAATAAAATATCCTATTGCCTTAACAAAATATATGTATACACAGGGGTGCTTCAAAAGTTTATAAAAGTGGACATTCTAAAAAGCGTTTTTTACAGGAAAGGCGCTTCAATAGGGCTTAAATTTAAAACATGGGCTTCTTACTTTTATCATTGTTTTGTGCTTTTTTCTTAACGACAGTAGACTTCGAAAAGGTTGACAATGCTTTTCCACTATCACATCAAAATAGTATTGTAAACTGTCTCGATGAAAATGTTGTGCTCTTTGAGCTCATTGTTTCTTTGGATACATTAACATTACTTATGTTTAACATAAATTTACATTTCTCGCTCTTGAGTGTGTTCCGGTTTGTGTAAAAAACCGTTCGAGAAGAATTTTAAAGAAAATATACTATTGCCTTCACGAAATATATGTATATACAGGGGTGCGTCAAAAGTTAATAAAACCGGACATTCTAAAAGGCGTCATGACAGAGATTGCTTTTTACAGGAAACAATGAAAAAGCTGTAAGCGGACGCGAAAAAAGCGATTCCAACTAAAAGCGATTGACGGACCCGCTGTAAGCGGAGGACCCGCTGTAAGCGGAGGACCCGCTGTAAGCGGAGGACCCGTTGTAAGCGGAGGACCCGCTGTAAGCGGACGTTAGAGCTAGTTATACTCTATAAAAGCGCACAGGACCCTTTACCGCTCTCACGGATTTAGTAGAGGAGGGGAAATGCGGGTAAAATGCGAAAACGACCTTTGAGTGTTTGACGAATTGAGGCTTTTGAGGGGAAATTTCAGAGTTTTGTTTGGTCGGGTGTATAATTCTACTTTGTATAGGCGTATTTTTATCGCTTCGAACGGTCATTAAGGCGGCGAAAGGAATTTTTGAAAATTTTAGAACGTGAAGGAAATCACGCTGCATCAATTTTTTCCCCCATAAGGAGGACGTGGGAAACAAAAATTCCTCTGGAGCCTTTTATACTGAAAATCCCGACAAACGTCAACGTGATAGGCGATTCGCAACGTATGCAAACTTTCACTTTTAGGCCTGAATTTACAAATTTTAAAGCTTTCGGGGGCGCAACAAGTTTCAAAATTTTAAAGTACTGACATTTGAGGACCCTTTAGTTGCATATTCCCAGTTTAAAGTGGTGCAGATACAAAGGTACGAACACTTTAAAGATCATCTGCAGACGGATACGGTTTAGCGAAATGGATGAAAAATCCCGACAAACGTCAAACTGACAGCCGGTCTCATACGCATTCACATTTTCACTTTTAAGCTTGAAATTCCAAATTTTGAAAGTTTCGAGGACACAACAAGATTCAGAAGCGTAAACAAGTGACATTTCGGAAACGTTCACTTGCACATTCCCAGTTTACAGAGGTACCTAGACAAAGGTACGAGTAACTCCAAGTCCGTTTGCAGAGGTATTTGGTCAGAAAAATGGCCGACTCAATCTGCACTGATACCAATGCATTCCGGACGGGCGAAAAATAAAATCAGCTTATCATGTGCACTGCCGGTCAATACATTACGGTCCGGCGAATGTTCGGCATGTCCTCATAATATGTAACGGTCCCGCTTGATTTAATATTTTCATCTATACAGGCGTGATCGATTAATATTTTAATAATGATTTGAATTAAAATACGATAATTTCAAAACGCGTATTTCCTCAAAGGGGAAAAGGAGGAGGAATGCTTTCGACATTTATGTGCCCCTACGAAATAATTTTACTTAAACGATTACGCAAACGTGCACGGTGGGCGGAGTTGGCTGAAATCAATTTCTCTCTATTCTGATTAAAAGTAAAACTGGGAGTTTTTACGGTCGCCCGTCACTAATTCTAAATTAACGTACGAATGTGACATTTCAGATACGGGGGTGTCTTATGTCGCCGATCACTAATCCAAAGACAAAATGTCAAAAAAAAAAAATTGCCGAAGATTTTTTGAAAATTGACGTATGAATGCGAAATTTTAGATACGGGTATGTCTGCGGACGCCGATCACCAATCCATAGTCAAAATGTCAAAAAAAAGAAAATGGAGGAAGATTTTTTGAAAATTGACGTACGAATGTCAAATTTTAGATACGGGGGTGTCTGCGAACGCCGATCTCGAATCCAAAGTCAAAATGTCAAAAAAAACAAAATGGCGGAATTTTATTGAAAATTGACGTATGAATATGAAATTTTAGATACGGCGCTGTGTGCGGACGCCGATCACAAATCCAAAGTCAAAATGTCAAAAAAAAAATGGCGGAAGATTTTTTGAAAATTGAAGTACGAATGTGAAATTTTAGATACGGGGGTGTCTTAGGTAGCCGATCAAGAATCCAAAGTCAAAATGTCAAAAAAAAAACAAAATGGAGGAAGTTTTTTTGAAAATTGGCGTATGAATGTGAAATTTTAGATACGGGGGTGTCTCAGGTCGCCGATTACGAATCCAAAGTCAAAATGTCAAAAAAAAACAAAATGGCGGAAGTTTTTTTGAAAATTGACGTATGAATGTGAAATTTTAGATACGGGGGTGTCTCAGGTCGCCGATCACGAATCCAAAGTCAAAATGTCAAAAAAAACAAAATGGCGGAAGTTTTTTTGAAAATTGACGTATGAATGTGAAATTTTAGATACGGGGGTGTGTGCGAACGCCGATCACAAATCCAAAGTCAAAATGTCAAAAAAACAAAATGGCGGAAAAATTTATTGAAAATTGACGTATGAATGTGAAATTTTAGATACGGGGGTCTCTTAGGTCACCGATCACGAATCTATAGTCAAAATGTCAAAAAAACAAAATGGCAGATCTAATATGGCGGAAAGTTTCTTCAAAATATCTTTAATCTTGGTGACATCTAGCAACTGTCGGTTTTTGAGGTCGCTGATCACGAATTCGAAATAAAAGTTTTAAGAAACAATGTGGCAGAAAGGTTCTTCGAAATGTGCTTGGATCTGAGTACATAATTCCTTCGTAAACTTTAACATGATTTATGTTTAACATTTAATTATCCTTCTCGCTCTTCAGTGTTCAGTGTAACGGTTTGTGTAAAAGGGAAAGAAAAGTTCTAAATAATATACCGGGTGTCCCGTAAAAAATGCTACAAAAAAGCAGTGTTTTGTTTGTTTTCAGTTGTTTTTATTAATGTCAAACGATAGTCAACTTTTTTATTTTAAATGGAAACAGATATATTTTTGGCTATATTCGGATTGGATTTTTTTTTCTGACTTCAACAATGTATAAAATGTCTATTTTTGATAAACAATTATTGAAAAAAAATATAAAACACTTAATAAATTTCATCTTTGTATTCCATTATTTATAAATTTTGGAATGTGCCATGAAAAAACAAAAATGCGATAAACGTCAATAAACGTCAGTGTGAGTGTCTATTAAGCCCTATTTATTGTTCTGCTTGAACGTTTTGCCACAAAAAAAAAGTATATTCGTAAAAATGAATAACAATGAGTTAACAGACATGTTGCAAGTGTTTTTTGAATGTAATAAAAATCGTCTTCAAGCAGTTCGGCGTTACAGCTTTCGTTTTCCGGACAGAGAAGTTCCAGATTCGAAAATATTTCAGAGAATTGAAACGAATTTGAGGAATTATGGATCATTTCAAAAACCTAAAACACAGCGACGTAGATTCGCCGAAGATACGGAATATGATGTTCTTCTTGCACTACAAGAAAATTCACGAACTTCGACTCGCGAAATTGCACATAATATTGGGGTATCAAAAACTACAGTCCATAGTATTTTAAGAAAACACAAATTTAAACCGTACATAGCTCAAAAAGTTAATGCATTAGAACAAAATGATCAACGCCGAAGAATACAGTTTTGTCGACTTTTTTTAAATGCATTAGAACAAGACCGGAGTTTTTACAGAATGATAATTTGGTCTGATGAATGCACTTTTGGTAACAATGGGGTATTTTTAATAGAAACATACATCGACAATGGAGCCAAGACAATCCGAGATTTGTCATTGAAAATAATTTTCAAAGACGTTTTAGCGTAAATGTTTGGTGTGGTATTTTAGGCGATCAATTAATTGGGCCGTTTTTCATAAATGGTTGCTTAAATCAAGAAAAGTATCACACTTTATTAAACGAAAATCTCCAAAACTTTTTAGATGAATTACCTTTGGCAAATTTAAATAGAATATTTTATCAACAAGATGGGGCCCCCGCTCACAACGTCAGAGTAAATACTGATTGGTTGAACACCCACTTTGGAAATAGGTAGATAGGAACATCCGGTCCTATCGAGTGGCCTGCGTGTTCACCCGATCTTTCGCCCCTAGATTTTTGGTTGTGGGCTTACCTATAAGATCGAGTTTATTTGACACCTCCAGAAAATGTTGACATTTTAAGACAAAGAATTATTAACACTTGTCAAGAAATACCTGCCGTTTAAATGCGACTCGTGGAGTAATTAGGAGATGTGCGTTATGTATTGAACAAGGTGGCGGGCAATTTGAACAATTATTGTGAAGTGTTTTGTTTTGTTTTTTATAATAATACTTATAATACTTACGTTTTCAATGTTTCATAGCACATTCGAAATGTTATACATAATTTATTAAAAACATGGTCAATTTTGGTTTTCTTTCAATAATCGTTTATAAAAAAAATAGACATGTTATACATCGATGAATTCAAAAAATAAAATCCAATCCGAATATTGCCAAAAATATATCTGTTTCCATTTAAAATAAAAAAGTTGACTATCGTTTGACATTAATGAAAACAAGTGAAAACAACTAAAACACTACTTTCTTGTAGTATTTTTGATGCTAATTAACTGACTTTTTGTTTCAATAAAATCGGACAATAAATAAAGTTATTATTGTTGGCGTTTTTTACGGGACACCCGGTATACGATTGGCATAAGAAAATTTATATGTGTACAGGGATGCGTCAAAAGTTCATAAAATCGACATTCTCTCTCTCTCTCTCTCTCCCTCTCTTGAAACAGCTTGTGTAGGTAGAATACTTGATAGGTAAAATTTTGCAATATCTCAAATTTAATGTCCTTAAATTATTGGCGCATGTTTCATTAATGTTGACATAATATTTGAATGTAACCTTCAACATTAAAACGCCCTAACACCTACAATGGCAAATTTAAACGTATTTTTAGTCATTTAC
Source organism: Amphimallon solstitiale (assembly GCA_963170755.1). Taxonomy (NCBI): domain Eukaryota; kingdom Metazoa; phylum Arthropoda; class Insecta; order Coleoptera; family Scarabaeidae; genus Amphimallon; species Amphimallon solstitiale. The sequence goes on along the minus strand of OY720678.1, from coordinate 11,575,950 downwards.
ATTATTGCATTGTATTAGTTGATTAAGTTCAATAAAGGGCCGGTTTTCCCAATTCCGATTAAAATGCCGATCAGTGTATTCATTAGATAAAATACGGGATAGTACGTTTTTGCAGAAACCGGTTGGCGCTAATCATTGATTAAAATACCGGTTGGTATGTTTTTCCAACACCGGTTAGCGCTAATCATTGATTAAGAACGTTATTAAATGAAAATATTTTAACCGCTGTTTTAGCAAACCTGATAAAATATTATTACTGTTACGATTACTTACACATGCGCATAACCTAGGAGATTTGGATTTTTATTAGTATTGACTGCGATTATGTTTTCTTATCCATTTGTAATTAATAATTATTTTTATTAGTGTTTTAGTAATTGTATTGCTTCTTCTATACATGAAATTTACAGTATAATTAAAAATAAAACATAATATTGAATATGTGTAACTTTTAGCTTGCTAGGGAAATATTTGTGTTTTGGAAGCTTTTTAATTCTGTTACATTTCTGGGACTTTATCTCAGTTGCTAAAAATCCTAAATATTTGTGAAAATTTATGCCTGCGCTTGGTCTTTTCTTCTTTGTAATTGCTTTTAACAGCATCTTATTAAAACTAATCATTTATATGTTTGCGAACTATATGTTTGAAGTTCATCAGCATTCATTAGCATTCTATAAGAATGTTTGAAAGCGACGCCCATTTATCAAACAAAATTTGTTATAAACATTTTAAACACTACACAGATACTATATATATTTGAGCATGTCCATTAAAATGAGTAATAAAGTAATTCGGTGAAAATTTAAAATGTTCTGCAATACAAGTCCTTCATTTTTAATTGACTTGCGAACTAATTTTGAGTATGTGACAGACGAATATTTCAAATTTGCTGGCCAAAATTTCATAATGAAAGCGCTGTTCCACTTCAAATAATTGGGGTGAAAAATATCTCAAACTGATTTTTAGGTTATTTTTTATTAATATTGTGCGTGCCTATTTTAAATTGTTTCTGAGCAATTGACATACTTTTTGCTAATATACTAAATGTTTCCACTGTTATTTCAAGAGCGTATTATCCCGATTGTCTCAATGAAAATGATGTGTTTATTAAGCATATTGTTTCTTCGGACACTTATTCTTATATTTAATATTAAATTATCTTTCTCGCTCTTGAGTGTGTACCGCATTGTGTAAAAGGCAATTCGAGAAAATTTTTGAATAAAATATACAATTGGCTTCACATAATTTATGTATGTACAGGGGTGCTTCAAAAGTTTATAAAAGTGGACATTCTAAAAAGTGTCATGCCAGTGATTGCTTTTTAGAGGAAAGGCACTTCAATAGGGCTTTACATTTAAAAGTTGGGCTTTTTACTTTTATTATTATTTTGTGCTCTTTTATTGACGATAGTGGATTTCGAAAACGTTGAAAAGCTTTTACACTTTCGCATCACAATAGTATTGTAAACTGTCTTAATAAAAATGTTGCGCTTTTTGATCTTATTGTGTCTTTGGATATTTTAACATTAATCTACCTTCCTCGCTCTTGAGTGTGTACCGGTTTGTGTAAAAAGCAATTCGAGAAGAATTTTAAACAAAATATACAATTGGCTTCACAAAATTTATCTATGTACAGGGGTGCTTCAAAAGTTTATAAAAATGGACATTCTAAAAATCGTCATGCCAGTGATCGCTTTTTCCAGGAAAGGCGCTTCAATAGGCTTCAAATTTAAAACTTGGGCTTTCTACCTTTATTAATTTGTCCTCTTTTATTAACGATAGTGGATTTCTAAAAGGTTGACAGGCTTTTACACTTTCGGATCAAAATAGTATTGTAAACTATCTTAATAAAAATGTTGCGCTTTTAGATCTTATTCTGTCGTTGTATATTTTAACATTAAATTACCTTTGACGCTCTTAAGTGTGTGCCGGTTTGTGTCAAAAACAGTTCGAGGAGAATTTTAAATAAAATATCCCATTGGCTTAACAAAATATATGTATATACAGGGATGTTTCAAAAGTTTATAAAAGTGGATATTCTAAAAAGCGTCATGCCGGTGATCGCCTTTTACAGGAAAGGCGCTTCAATAGGGCTTCAATTTAAAACTTGGGTTTTTATATTTATTATCATTTTGTGCTCTTTTATTAACGATAGTGGATTTCGAAAAGGTTGTGAGGCTTTTACACTTTCACATCAAAATAGTTGCAAACTGTCTTAATACAAATGTTGCGTTTTTTAAGCTCATTGTGTCTTTGGATTCAGTGGCGGCTCGGGGTGTGAGTAGCCACACAGACAAGACCGACTCGCCCATTATCGGCGATGTACTCCCAGATGTCGAGCATATCACCGACAACAAACGAATCAGTCCCGTCCACGAAACTGCACCGCCAAAACGCGGGCACCAGCCGCCACTGCTTTGGATACTTTAACATGACTTATGTTTAACATTAAATTACCTTTCTCGCTCTTGAGTGTGTACCGGTTTGTATAAATAACAATTCGAGAAGAATTTTAAAGAAAATATACAATTGGCTTTACAAAATTTATGTATGTACAGGGGTACTTCAAAGTTTATAAACTTGGACATTCTAAAAAGCGTCATGAGATTGATCGCTTTTTAGAGAAAAGGAGCTTCAATAGGGCTCCAGGGCTTCAATTTAAAACTTGAGCTTTTTACTTTTATTATTATTTTGTGCTCCTTTATTAACGATAGTGGATTTTGAAAAGGTTGACAGATTCTTACACTTTCACATCAAAACAGAATTGTAAACTGTCTTAATGAACATGTTGACCTTTTTGATCTTATTGAGTCTTTGGATACTTTAACATTAAATTACCTTTCTCGCTTTTGAGTGTGTACCGGTTTGTGCCAAAAACAGTTCAAGAAGAATTTTAAATAAAATATCCTATTGGCTTAACAAAATATATGTATATACAGGGGTGCTTCAAAAGTTTATAAAAGTGGACATTTTAAAAAGCGTTTTTTACAGGAAAGTCGCTTCAATAGGGCTTCAAATTAAAACTTGGGCTTTTTACTTTTATTATTATTTTGTGCTTTTTTCTTAATGATAGTGGACTTCGAAAAGATTGAAAGGCTTTTACACTTTCGCATTAAAATAGTATTGTAAACAGTCTTGATAAAAATGTTGACCTTTTTGATCTTATTGTGTCATTGGATACTTTAATATTAAATTACCTTTCTCGCTCTTGAGTGTGTACCGGTTTGTGTCAAAAACAGTTCGAGAAGAATTTTAAATAAAATATACAATTGGCTTCACAAAACTAATGTATGTTCAGGGGTGCTTCAAAAGTTTACAAAAGTGGACATTTTAAAAATCATCATGCCAGTGATCGCTTTTTACAGGAAAAGCGCTTCAATAAGGCTTCAAATTGAAACCTTGGGCTCTCTACTTTTATTATTGTTTTGTGCTCTTTTATTAACGATAGTGGATTTCGAAAAGGTTGACAGGATTTTACACTTTCGGATCAAAATAGTATTGTAAACTATCTTAATAAAAATGTTGCGCTTTTTTATCTTATTGTGTCGTTGTAACATTAAATTACTTTTCTCGCTCTTGAGTGTGTACCGGTTTGTGTCAAAAACAGTTCGTGGAGAATTTTAAATAAAATATCCTATTGGCTTAACAAAATATATGTATATACAGGGGTGTTTCAAAAGTTTATAAAAGTGGATATTTTAAAAAGCGTCATACCTGTGATCGCCTTTTACAGGAAAGGCGCTTCAACAGGGCTTCAATTTAAAACTTGGGCTTTCTACTTTTATTATTGTTTTGTGCTCTTGTATTAACGATAGTGGATTTCGAAAAGGTTGTGAGGCTTTTACACCTTCACATCAAAATAGTATTGTAAACTGTCTTAATAAAAATGTTGCGCTTTTTTATCTTATTGTGTCGTTGTAACATTAAATTCCCTTTCTCGCTCTTTAGTGTGTACCGGTTTGTGTAAAAAACAATTCGAGAAGAATTTTAAATAAAATATTCAATTGGCTTCACAAAATTTATGTATGTACAGGGGTGTTTTAAAAGTTTATAAAAGTGGACATTCTAAAAAGCGTCATGCCATCACCTTTTACAGGCGAGGCGCTTTAATAGGGCTTACATTTAAAACTTGGGCTTTCTACTTTTATTATTGTTTTGTGCTTTGTATTAACGATAGTGGATTTCGAAAAGGTTGAAAAGCTTTTACACTTTCGCATCACAATAGTATTGTAAACTGTCCTAATAAAAATGTTGCGCTTTTTGATCTTATTGTGTCTTTGGATATTTTAACATAAACTAACTTTCTCGCTCTTGAGTGTGTACCGGTTTGTGTAAAAAGCAGTTCGAGAAGAATTTTAAATAAATTATACAATTGGCTTCACAAAACTAATGTATGCTCAGGGGTGCTTCAAAAGTTTATAAACGTGGACATTCTAAAAATCGTCATGCCAGTGATCGCTTTTTACAGGAAAGACGCTTCAATAGGGCTCCAAATTTAAAACTAGGGCTTTCTACTTTTATTATTGTTTTGTGCTCTTTTATTAACTATAGTGGATTTCGAAAAGGTTGACAGACTTTTACACTTTCGCATCAAAATAGTATTGCAAACTATCTTGATGAAAATGTTGCGCTTTTTGTGCTCATTGTGTCTTTGGATACTTTAACATTAAATTACCTTTCTCGCTCTTGAGTGTGTACCGGTTTGTGTCAAAAACAGTTCGAGAAGAATTTTAAGTAAAATATCCTATTGGTTTAACAAAATATATGTGTATACAGCGGTGTTTCAAAAGTTTATAAAAGTGGACATTCTAAAAAGCGTCATGCCAGTGATCGCCTTTTACAGGAAAGGCGCTTCAATAGGGCTTACATTTAAAACTTGGGCTTTTTACTTTCATTATTATTTTGTGCTCCTTTATTAACGATAGTGGATTTTGAAAAGGTTGACAGGCTTTTATATTTTTACATCAAAATAGTATTGTAAACTGTCTTAATGAACATGTTAGGCTTTTTGATCTCATTGTGTCTTTGGATACCCTAACATGGCTTATGTTTAACATTAAATTACTTTTCTCGCTCTTGAGTGTGTACCGGTTTGTGTTAAAAACAGTTCGAAAAGAATTTTAAATAAAACGCTTAACAAAATATATGAATATACAGGGGTACTTCAAAGGTGTATAAAAGTGGACATTCTAACAAGCGTCATGCCAGTGATGGCTTTTTACAGGACAGGCGCTTCAATTTAATACTTGGGCTTTTTACTTTTATTATTATTTTGTACTCCTTTATTAACGATAGTGGATTTCAAACAGATTGACAGGCTTTTAGACTATCACATCAAAATAGTATTGTACACTGTCTTAATAAAAATGTTACGCTTTTTGATCTCATTGTGTCTTTGGATACTTTAACATGACTTATGTTTAACATTAAATTACCATTCTCGCTCTTGAGTGTGTACCGGTTTATGTCAAAAACAGTTCGAGAAGAATTTTAAATTAAATATCCTATTGGTTTAACAAAATATATGTATATATAGGGGTGCTTCAAAAGTTTATAGAAGTAGACATTCTAAAAAGCCTCTTTTTACAGGAAAGTGCTTCAATAGGGCTTAAATTTAAAACTTGGGCTTTTTACTTTTATTATTATTTTGTGCTCCTTTTTTAACGATAGTGGATTTCAAAAAGGTTGACAGGCTTTCACACTTTCACATCAAAATAGTATTGTACACTGTCTTAATAAAGATGTTGCGCTTTTTGATCTCAATGTGTCTTTGGATACTTTAACATGACTTATGTTTAACATTAAATTACCTTTCTCGCTCTTGAGTGTGTACCGATTTGTGTCAAAAACATTTCGAGAAGAATTTTAAATAAAATATCCTATTGGCTTAACAAAATATATGTATATACAGGGGTGCTTTAAAAGTTTATAAAAGTGGACATTCTAAAAACCGTTTTTTACAGGAAAGGCGCTTCAATAGGGCTTAAATTTAAAACTTGGGATTCTTACTTTTATTATTATTTTGTGTTTTTTCTTAACGACAGTAGACTTCGAAAAGGTTGACATGCTTTTCCACTATCACATCAAAATAGTATTGTAAACTGTCTCGATGAAAATGTTGTGCTCTTTGAGTTCATTGTTTCTTTGGATACATTAACACGACTTATGTTTAACATAAATTTACCTTTCTCGCTCTTGAGTGTGTACCGGTTTGTGTAAAAAACCGTTCGAGAAGAATTTTAAAGAAAATATACTATTGCCTTCACGAAATATATGTATATACAGGGGTGCGTCAAAAGTTAATAAAACCGGACATTCTAAAAGGCGTCATGACAGAGATTGCTTTTTACAGGAAACAATGAAAAAGCTGTAAGCGGACGCGAAAAAAGCGATTCCAACTAAAAGCGATTGACGGACCCGCTGTAAGCGGAGGACCCGTTGTAAGCGGAGGACCCGCTGTAAGCGGACGTTAGAGCTAGTTATACTCTATAAAAGCGAGCAGGACCCTTTACCGCTCTCACGGATTTAGTAGAGGAGGGAAGATGGGGGTGAAAATGGGAAAACGACAAGCGAAGGATTTCTGAAAGTGGGGGTTTGACGGGAGTTTTGCGAGTTTCACGTGGTCGGGTGTGCATTTCTACGTTGTATAGGCGTATTTTTATCGCTTCGAAACGGTGGTAAGGCGGCGAAAAGAATTTTTTTAAAATTTTAGCACTTGTAGAGAAAAGCGCTGCATCAATTTTTTCGCCCATAAGGAGGACGTGGGAAACAAAAATTGCTCTGGAGCCTTTTATACTGAAAATCCCGGGAAACGTCAAAATGACAGGCGATTCGAAATGTATGCAAACATTCACTTTTAGCCCTGAAATTCCAAATTTTCAAGGTTTCGGGGGCGCAACAAGATTCAAAATTTTAAAGTACTAACATTTCAGGACCCTTTAGTTGCATATTCCCAGTTTAAAGTGGTACAGATACAAAGGTACGAACACTTTAAAGTCCGTCTGCAGACGGATACAGTTTAGCGAAATGGATGAAAAATCCCGACAAACGTCAAACTGACAGCCGGTCTCATACGCATTCACATTTTCACTTTTAAGCTTGAAATTCCAAATTTTGAAAGTTTCGAGGACACAACAAGATTCAGAAACGTAAACAAGTGACATTTCGGAAACGTTCACTTGCGCATTCCCAGTTTACAGAGGTACCTAGACGAAGGTACGAGTAATTCCAAGTTCGTTTTCAGAGGGATTTGGTCAGAAAAATGGCCGATTCAATTTGCACTGATACCAATGCATTCCGGACGGGCGAAAAATAAAATCAGATTATCATGTGCACTGCCGGTCAATACATTACGGTCCGGCGAACGTTCGGCATGTCCACATAATACGTAACGGTCCCGCTTGATTTAATATTTTCATCTATACAGGCGTTGTCGAGTAATATTTTAATAATGATTTGAATTAAAATACGATAATTTAGGAACGCGTATTTCCTCAAAGGGGAAAAGGAGGAGGACTGCTTTCGACATTTATGTGCCCCTACGAAATAATTTTACTTAAACGATTACTCAAACGTGCACGGTGGGCGGAGTTGGCTGAAATCAATTTCTCTCTATTCTGATTAAAAGTAAAATTGGGAGTTTTTACGGTCGCCCGTCACTAATTCTAAATTGACGTACGAATGTGAAATTTCAGATACGGGGGTGTCTTATGTCGCCGATCACTAATCCAAAGACAAAATGTCAAAAAAAAAATGGCCGAAGATTTTTTGAAAATTGACGTATGAATGCGAAATTTTAGATACGGGTATGTCTGCGGACGCCGATCACCAATCCATAGTCAAAATGTCAAAAAAAACAAAATGGAGGAAGATTTTTTGAAAATTGACGTACGAATGTCAAATTTTAGATACGGGGGTGTCTGCGAACGCCGACCTCGAATCCAAAGTCAAAATGTCAAAAAAAAAATGGCGGAATTTTATTGAAAATTGACGTATGAATATGAAATTTTAGATACGGCGCTGTGTGCGGATGCCGATCACAAATCCAAAGTCAAAATGTCTAAAAAAAACAAAATGGCGGAAGTTTTTTTGAAAATTGACGTATGAATGTGAAATTTTAGATACGGGGGTATCTCAGGTCGCCGATCACGAATCCAAAGTCAAAATGTCAAAAAAAAACAAAATGGCGGAAGTTTTTTTGAAAATTGACGTATGAATGTGAAATTTTAGATACGGGGGTGTCTCAGGTCGCCGGTCACGAATCCAAAGTCAAAATGTCAAAAAAAAACAAAATGGCGGAAGTTTTTTTGAAAATTGACGTACGAATGTGAAATTTTAGATACGGGGGTGCCTTAGGTCGCCGATTACAAATCCAAAGTCAAAATGTCAAAAAAACAAAATGGCGGAAGTTTTTTTGAAAATTGACGTATGAATGTGAAATTTTAGATACGGGGGTGTCTCAGGTCGCCGATCACGAATCCAAAGTCAAAATGTCAAAAAAAACAAAATGGCGGAAGTTTTTTTGAAAATTGACGTACGAATGTGAAATTTTAGATAGGGTAGTGTCTCATGTCGCCGATCACAAATCCAAAGTCAAAATGTCAAAAAAAACAACATGGCAAATGTAATATAGCGGAAAGGTTCGTTGAAAAGTGCTTAGATCTGAGCACATTCTTCCTTGGTAACTTTAATATGATTTATGTTTAACATTAAATTATCCTTCTCGCTCTTCAGTGTTCAGTGTAACGGTTTGTGTAAAGAAGTAAAGAAAAGTTCTAAATAATATATACGATTGGCACCACTAAATTTATGTATATACAGGAGTGGTTCAAAAGTTTATAAAATATCCTTAAATTATTGGCGCATGTTTCTTTAAAGTTGACATAATATTTGAATGTAACCTTCAACATTAAAACGCCCTAACAACTAAAACGGCAAATTTAGACGTATTTTTAATTATTTATATTATTACACTGTATTAGTTGATTAAGTTCAATTAAGGGCCGGTTTTCCCAACTCCGATTAAAATGCCGATCAGCGTACTCATTAAATAAAATACGGGATAGTACGTTTTTGCAAAAACCTGTTGGCGCTAACCATTGATTAAAATACCGGTTAGTATGTGTTTCCAACACCGGTTAGCGCTAATCATTGATTAAGAACGGTATTAAATGAAGATATTTTAACCGGTGTTTCACCAAACCTGATAAAATATTAAACAGTAATTGGGATTACTTACACGTGCGCATAACCTAGGAGATTTGGATTTTTATTAGTATTGACTGCGATTATGTTTTCTTATGCATTTGTAATTAATAATTATTTTTATTAGTGATTTAGTGTTGGTATTGGTTCTTCTATACATGAAATTAACAGTATACTTAAAAATAAAAACATAATATTGAATATGTGTAACTTTTAGCTTACTACGGAAATATTTGTGTTTTGGAAGCTTTTTAATTCTGTTACATTTCCGGGACTTTATCTAAGTTGCTAAAAATTCTAAGTATCTGTAAAAATTTATGATTGCGCTTGCTATTTTCTTCTTTGTAATTGCTTTTAACAGCACCTTATTAAAACTTAATTTTAGATGAATATATTTTAGACTCACTCTGATATGTCATTAAGATATTAAAACTACATTTAAAAGTTACATGTGAAATTGAAAACATTGAAGAAATTCTACAGAAGCTGGCAGGTTCACATTGAAAATGCAGACACTGTATAAAGTACTCTTGATTTAATTGGGTTTGGATAAATAGTGTTCGTTAACGTGTAGTTAAATTTTAAAATAATAATTAAAATTGGCACTACAAAGATCGCTCGGATTCCTCCAGATTATATATACTAAAAGCGCACAGGACCCTTTACCGCTCTCACGGATTTAGTAGAGGAGGGGAAATGCGGGTAAAATGCGAAAACGACCTTTGAGTGTTTGACGAATTGACGCTTTTGAGGGGAAATTTCAGAGTTTCGTGTGGTCGGGTGTACAATTCTACTTTGTATAGGCGTATTTTTATCGCTTCGAACGGTCGTTAAGCCGGCGAAAGGAATTTTTGAAAATTTTAGAACGTGAAGGAAATCACGCTGCATCAATTTTTTCGCCCATAAGGAGGACGTGGGAAACAAAAATTCCTCTGGAGCCTTTTATACTGAAAATCCCGACAAACGTCAACGTGACAGGCGATTCGCAACGTATGCAAACTTTCACTTTTAGGCCTGAAATTACAAATTTTAAAGCTTTCGGGGGCGCAACAAGATTCAAAATTTTAAAGTACTGACATTTCAGGACCCTTTAGTTGCATATTCCCAGTTTAAAGTGGTGCAGATACAAAGGTACGAACACTTTAAAGATCATCTGCAGACGGATACGGTTTAGCGAAATGGATGAAAAATCCCGGCAAACGTCAAACTGACAGCCGGTCTCATACGCATTCACATTTTCACTTTTAAGCTTGAAATTCCAAATTTTTAAAGTTTCGAGGACACAAAAAGATTCAGAAACGTAAAGAAGTGACATTTCGGAAACGTTCAATTGCGCATTCCCAGTTTACAGAGGTACCTAGACGAAGGTACGAGTAATTCCAAGTCCGTTTGCAGAGGTATTTGGTCAGAAAAATGGCCGATTCAATCTGCACTGATACCAATGCATTCCGGACGGGCGAAAAATAAAATCAGATTATCATGTGCACTGCCGGTCAATACATTACGGTCCGGCGAACGTTCGGCATGTTCACATAATACGTAACGGTCCCGCTTGATTTAATATTTTCATCTATACAGGTGTTGTCGATTACTATTTTAATAATGATTTGAATTAAAATACGATAATTTCAAAACGCGTATTTCCTCAAAGGGGAAAAAGAGGAGGATTGCTTTCGACATTTATGTGCCCCTACGAAATAATTTTATGTTAACGATTACGCAAACGTGCACGGTGGGCGGAGTTGGCTGAAATCAATTTCTCTCTATTCTGATTAAAAGCAAAATTAGGCACTCGGGAGTTTTTACGGTCGCCCGTCACTAATTCTAAATTGACGTACGAATGTGAAATTTTAGATACGGGGGTGTGTATACGGACGCCGATCACAAATCCAAAGTTAAAATGACAAAGGAAATTAAATGGCCGAAGAGTTTTTTGAAAATTGACGTATGAATGCGAAATTTTAGATACGGGGGTGTGTGCGGACGCCGATCACAAATCCAAAGTCAAAATGTCAAAAAAAAGCAAAATGGCGGAAGATTTTTTGAAAATTGACGTACGAATGCGAAATTTTAGATACGGGGGTGTGTGCGGACGCCGATCACAAATCCAAAGTCAAAATGTCAAAAAAAACAAAATGGCGAAAGATTTTTTGAAAATTCACGTACGAATGTGAAATTTTAGATACGGGGGTGTCTTAGGTAGCCGATCAAGAATCCAAAGTCAAAATGTAAAAAAAAAAAAAATGGCGGATGTTTTTTGGAAAATTGACGTATGAATGTGAAATTTTAGATACGGGGGTGTCTTAGGTCGCCGATCACGAATCCAAAGTCAAAATGTCAAAAAAAAACAAAATGGCGGAAGTTTTTTTGAAAATTGACGTATGAATGTGAAATTTTAGATACTGGGGTGTCTCAGGTCGCCGATCACGAATCCAAAGTCAAAATGTCAAAAAAAACAAAATGGCGGAAGTTTTTTTGAAAATTGACGTACGAATGTGAAATTTTAGATACAGGGGTGTCTCAGGTCGCCGATCACGAATCCAAAGTCAAAATGTCAAAAAAAAACAAAATTGCGGAAGTTTTTTTTGAAAATTGACGTATGAATGTGAAATTTCAGATACGGGGGTGTCTCAGGTCGCCGATCACGAATCCAAAGTCAAAATGTCAAAAAAAAAACAAATGGCGGAAGTTTTTTTGAAAATTGACTTATGAATGTGAAATTTTAGATACTGGGGTGTCTCAGGTCGCCGATCACGAATCCAAAGTCAAAATGTCAAAAAAAAACAAAATGGCGGAAGTTTTTTTGAAAATTGACGTACGAATGTGAAATTTTAGATACATGGCAAATGTAATATGTTGGAAAGGTTCGTCGAAAAGTACTTGGATCTGAGCACATTCTTTCTTGCTAACTTTAACATGATTTATGTTTAACATTAAATTATCCTTCTCGCTCTTCAGTGTTCAGTGTAACGGTTTGTGTAAAGTAAAGAAAAGTTCTAAATAATATATACGATTGGCATCACAAAATTTATGTCTATACAGGAGTGGTTCAAAAGTTTATAAAATCGGCCTTTCTAAAAAGCCTCATGACAATGATCGCGTTCTACGGGAAACGGTAATTGCAGACAAATTTGTGTTGCTTGGATGACAAACTTCAAAAGGTTATTATGATTTATGTCAGAAGGTGTATTTATAAGTCTCGAAATGGCATGTGTAGGTAGGATACTTGACAGGTAAAATTTTGCAATATCTCAAATTTAATATCCTTAAATTATTGGCGCATGTTTATTTAAAGTTGACATAATATTTAAATGTAACCTTCAACATTAAAACGCCCTAACTACAACGGCAAATTTAGACGTATTTTTAATTATTCATATTATTGCACTGTATTAGTTGATTAAGTTCAGTAAAGGGCCGGTTTTCCTAATTCCGATTAAAATGCCGATGAGCGTATTCAATAGATAAAATACGTGATTGTACGCTTTTGTAAAAACCGGGTGGCGCTAATCATTGATTAAAATACCGGTTGGTATGTTTTTCCAACACCGGTTAGCGCTAATCATTGATTAAGAACGTTATTAAATGAAGATATTTAACCGCTGTTTTACCAAACCTGATAAAATATTAAACAGTAATTACGATTACTTACACATGCGCGTAACCCAGGAGATTTGGATTTTTATTAGTATTGACTGCGATTATGTTTTCTTATCCATTTGTAATTAATAATTATTTTTATTAGTGTTTTAGTAATTGTATTGCTTCTTCTATACATGAAATTAACAGTATAATTAAAAATAAAATATAATATTGAATATGTGTAACTTTTAGCTTACTAGGGAAATATTTGTGTTTTGGAAGCTTTTTAATTCTGTTACATTTCTGGGACTTTATCTCAGTTGCTAAAAATCCTAAATATTTGTGAAAATTTATGCCTGCGCCTGGTCTTTTCTTCTTTGTAATTGCTTTTAACAGCATCTTATTAAAACTAATCATTTATATGTTTGCGAGCTGTATGTTTGAAGTTCATCATTTTTAATTAACTTGCGAACTAATTTTGAGTATGTGACAGACGAATATTTCAAACCTGCTGACCAAAATTTCATAATGAAAGCGCTATTCCACTTCAAATAATTGAGGTAAAAATATCTCAGTGTCAAACTGATTTTTAGGTTATTTTTTATTAATATTGTGCGTGCCTATTTTAAATTGTTTCTGAGCAATTGACATACTTTTTGTTAATATACTAAATGTTTCCACTGTTATTTCAAGAGCGTATTATCCCGATTGTCTCAATGAAAATGATGCGCTTATTGAGCATATTGTTTCTTCGGATACTTTAACATCATTCTTATATTTAATATTAAATTATCTTTCTCGCTCTTGAGTGTGAAAAATTTTAAATAAAATATACAATTGGCTTCACAAAATTTATGTATGTACAGGGGTGCTTCAAAAGTTTATTAAAGTGGACATTCTAAAAAGCGTCATGCCAGTGATCGCTTTTTACAGGAAAGGCGCTTTAGATTTAAAACCTGGGCTTCCTACCTTTATTATTACTTTGAGCTCTTTTATTGACGATAGTGGATTTCGATAAGGTTGAAAAGCTTTTACACTTTCGCATCACAATAGTATTGTAAACTGTCTTAATAAAAATGTTGCACTTTTTGATTTTATTGTCTTTAGATACTTTAACTTTAAACTACCTTTCTCGCTTTTGAGTGTGTACCGGTTTGTGTAAAAAGCAATTCGAGAAGAATTTTAAATAAAACATACAATTGGCTTCACAAAATTTATCTATGTACAGCCGTGCTTCAAAAGTTTATAAAAGTGGACATTCTAAAAATCGTCATGCCAGTTATCGCTTTTTCCAGGAAAGGCGCTTCAATTGGGCTTCAAATTTAAAACTTGGGCTTTCTACTTTTATTAATTTGTGCTCTTTTATTAACGATTATGGATTTCTAAAAGATTGGCAGGCTTTTACACTTTTGGATCAAAACAGTATTGTAAACTATCTTAATAAAAATGTTATGCTTTTTGATCTTATTGTGTCGTTGTATACTTTAACATTAAATTACCTTTCTCGATCTTAAGTGTGTACCGGTTTGTGTGAAAAACAGTTCGAGGAGAATTTTAAATAAAATATCCTATTGGCTTATCAAAATATATGTATATACAGGGGTGTCTCAAAAGTTTATAAAAGTAGACATTCTGAAAAGCGTGATGCCAGTGATCGCCTTTTACAGGAAGGCGCTTTGGCTTACATTTAAAACTTGGGCTTTCTACTTTTATTAATGCTTTGTGCTCTTTTATTAACGATAGTTGATTTCGAAAAGATTGACAGACTTTTACACTTTCACATCAAAATAGTATTGTAAACTGTCTTAATGAACATGTTGAACTTTTTGATCTTATTGTGTCTCTGGATACTTTAACATTAAATTACCTTTCTCGCTCTTGAGTGCGTACCGGTTTATGTCAAAAACAGTTCGAAAAGAATTTTAAATAAAATATCCTATTGGCTTAACAAAATATATGTATATACGGGGGTGCTTCAAAAGTTTATAAAAGTGGACATTCTAAAAAGTCTTTTTTTTAAAGGAAAGGCGCTTCAATAGGGCTTAAATTTAAAACTTGGGCTTTTTACTTTTATTATTACTTCGTGCTCATTTATTAACGATCGTGGATTTTGAAAAGGTTGACAGGCTTTACACTTTCACATCAAAATAGTATTGTACATTGTCTTAATGAACATGTTGGGCTTTTTGATCTCATTGTGCTTTTGGATACCTTAACATGAATTATGTTAAAAATTAAATTATCTATCTCGCTCTTGAGTGTGTACCGGTTTGTGTTAAAAACAGTTCGAGCAGAATTTTAAATAAAATATACAATTGGCTTCACAAAATATATGTATATACAGGGGTGCTTCAAAGGTGTATAAAACTGGACATTCTAAAAAGCGTCATGCCAGTGATCACTTTTTAATGGAAAGGCGCTTCAATTTAAAACTTAGGCTTTTTACTTTTATTATTATTTTGTGTTCCTTTATTAACGATAGTGGATTTCAAAAAGGTTGACAGGCTTTTACACTTTCACATCAAAATAGTATTGTACACTGTCTTAATAAAAAGTTGCGCTTTTTGATATTATTGTGTCTTTGGATACTTTAACATGACTTATGTTTAACATTAAATTACCTTTCTCGCTCTTGAGAGTGTACCGATTTATTTCAAAAACAGTTCGACAAGAATTTTAAATAAAATATCCTATTGGCTTAACAAAATATATGTATATACAGGCGTGCTTCAAACGTTTATAAAAGTGGACATTCTAAAGAGCGTTTTTTACAGAAAAGACGCTTCAATAGGGCTTAAATTTAAAACTTGGGATTCTTACTTTTATTATTATTTTGTGCTTTTTTCTTAACGACAGTAGACTTCGAAAAGGTTGACATGCTTTTCCACTATCATATCAAAATAGTATTGTAAACTGTCTCGATGAAAATGTTGTGCTCTTTGAGCTCATTGTTTCTTTGGATACATTAATATGACTTATGTTTAACATAAATTTACCTTTCTCGCTCTTGAGTGTATACCGGTTTGTGTAAAAAACCTTTCGAGAGGAATTTTAAAGAAAATATACTATTGGCTTCACAAAATATATGTTTATACAGGGGTGCGTCAAAAGTTAATAGAACCGGACATTCTAAAAGGCGTCATGACAGTGATTGCATTTTACAGGAGACTGAAAAAGCTGTAAGCGGACGCGAAAAAAGCGATTCCAACTAAAAGAGATTGATGGACCCGCTGTAAGCGGAGGACCCGCTGTAAGCTGAGGACCCGCTGTAAGCGGAGGACCCGCTGTAAGCGGACGTTAGAGCTAGTACTCTATATAAGCGCACAGGACCCTTTACCGCTCTCACGGATTTAGTAGAGGAGGGAAAATGGGGGTGAAAATGGGAAAACGACCTTTGAGTGTTTGACGAATTGAGGCATTTTAGGGGAGATTTTAGAGTTTTATATCGTCGGATGTACAATTCTACTTTGTATAGGCGTATTTTTATCGCTTCGAAACGGTGGTAAGGCGGCGAAAAGAATTTTTTTAAAATTTTAGCACTTGTAGAGAAAAGCGCTGCATCAATTTTTTCGCCCATAAGGAGGACGTGGGAAACAAAAATTGCTCTGGAGCCTTTTATACTGAAAATCCCGACAAACGTCAAAGTGACAGGAGATTCGAAATGTATCCAAACTTTTACTTTTAAGCCTGAAATTCCAAATTCTAAAGCTTTCGAGGGCGCAACAAGATTCAAAATTTTAAAGTACTGACATTTCAGGACCCTTTAGTTGGATATTCCCAGTTTACAGTGGTACAGATAAAAAGATACGGGCGATTTAAAGTGCGTTTGCAGACGGATACAATTTAGCGAAATGGATGAAAAATCCCGGCAAACGTCAAACTGACAGGTAGTCTCATACGCATTCACATTTTCACTTTTAAGCTTGAAATTCCAAATTTTGAAAGTTTCAAGGGCACAGCAAGATTTAGAAAAGTAAAGAAGTGACATTTCGGAAACGTTCACTTGCGCATTCCCAGTTTACAGAGGTACCTAGACGAAGGTACGAGTAATTCCAAGTCCGTTTGCAGTGGGATTTGGTCAGAAAAATGGCCGATTCAATTTGCACTGATATCAATGCATTCCGGACGGGCGAAAAATATAATCAGAATATCATGTGCACTGCCGGTCAATACATTACGGTCCGGCGAATGTTGGGCATGTCCTCATAATACGTAACGGTCCCGCTTGATTTAATATTTTCATCTATACAGGCGTTGTCGATTGATATTTTAATAATGATTTGAATTAAAATACGATAATTTCGGAACGCGTATTTCCTCAAAGGGGAAAAAGAAGAGGATTGCTTTCGACATTTATGTGCCCCTACGAAATAATTTTATTTTAACGATTACGCAAACGCGCACGGTGGACGGAGCTGGCTGAAATCAATTTCTCTCTATTCTGATTAAAAGCAAAATTAGGCACTCGAGAGTTTTTACGGTCGCCCGTCACTAATTCTAAACTGACGTACGAATGTGAAATTTTAGATACGGGGGTGTGTATACGGACGCCGATCACAAATCCAAAGTCAAAATGACAAAGGAAATTAAATGGCCGAAGGGTTTTTTGAAAATTGACGTATGAATGCGAAATTTTAGATACGGGGTGTCTCAGGTCGCCGATCAAGAATCCAAAGTCAAAATGTCAAAAAAAACAAAATGGCGGAAGTTTTTTTGAAAATTGACGTATGAATGCGAAATTTTAGATACGGGTATGTCTGCGGACGCCGATCACGAATCCAAAGTCAAAATGTCAAAAAAAACAAAATGGAGGAAGATTTTTTGAAAATTGACGTATGAATGCGAAATTTTAGATACGAGGGTGTGTGCGGACGCCGATCACAAATCTAAAGTCAAAATGTCAAAAAAAAACAAAATGGCGGAAGATTTTTTGAAAATTGACGTACGAATGTGAAATTTTAGATACGAGGGTGTCTCAGGTCGCCGATCAAGAATCCAAAGTCAAAATGTCAAAAAAAACAAAATGGCGGAAGTTTTTTTGAAAATTGACGTATGAATGCGAAATTTTAGATACGGGTATGTCTGCGGACGCCGATCACAAATCCAAAGTCAAAATGTCAAAAAAAAACAAAATGGCGGAAGATTTTTTGAAAATTGACGTACGAATGCGAAATTTTAGATACGAGGGTGTGTGCGGACGCCGATCACAAATCTAAAGTCAAAATGTCAAAAAAAAACAAAATGGCGGAAGATTTTTTGAAAATTGACGTACGAATGTGAAATTTTAGATACGGGGGTGTCTCAGGTCGCCGATCAAGAATCCAAAGTCAAAATGTCAAAAAAAACAAAATGGCGGAAGTTTTTTTGAAAATTGACGTATGAATGCGAAATTTTAGATACGGGTATGTCTGCGGACGCCGATCACGAATCCAAAGTCAAAATGTCAAAAAAAACAAAATGGAGGAAGATTTTTTGAAAATTGACGTATGAATGTGAAATTTTAGATACGGGGGTGTCTGCGAACGCCGATCTCGAATCCAAAGTCATAATGTCAAAAAAAAACAAAATGGCGAATTTTTTTTGAAAATTGACGTATGAATGTGAAATTTTAGATACGGGGGTGTCTGAGGTCGCCGATCACGAATCCAAAGTCAAAATGTCAAAAAAAAACAAAATGGCGGAAACTTTTTTGAAAATTGACGTATGAATGTGAAATTTTAGATACGGGGGTGTTTTAGGTCGCCGATCACGAATCTATAGTCAAAATGTCAAAAAAAAACAAAATGGCGGATCTAATATGGCGGAAAGTTTCTTCAAAATATCTTTAATCTTGGTGACATCTAGCAAATGTCGGTTTTTGAGGTCGCTGATCACGAATTCGAAATAAAAGTTTTAAAAAACAATGTGGCAGAAAGGTTCTTCGAAATGTGCTTGGATCTGAGTACATACTTCCTTCGTAAACGTTAACATGATTTATGTTTAACATTTAATTATCCTTCTCGCTCTTCAGTGTTCAGTGTAACGGTTTGTGTAAAAGGGAAAGAAAAGTTCTAAATAATATACCGGGTGTCCCGTAAAAAATGCTACAAAAAAGCAGTGTTTTGTTTGTTTTCAGTTGTTTTTATTAATGTCAAACGATAGTCAACTTTTTTATTTTAAATGGAAACAGATATATTTTTGGCTATATTCGGATTGGATTTTTTTTCTGAATTCAACAATGTATAAAATGTCTATTTTTGATAAACAATTATTGAAAAAAAAATATAAAACACTTAATAAATTTCATCTTTGTATTCCATTATTTATAAATTTTGGAATGTGCCATGAAAAAACAAAAATGCGATAAACGTCAATAAATGTCAGTATGAGTGTCTATTAAGTCTTATTTATTGTTCTGCTTGAACGTTTTGCCACAAAACAAAAAGTAAAAAAAAATGAATAACAATGAGTTAACAGACATGTTGCAAGTGTTTTTATGAATGTAATAAAAATCGTCTTCAAGCAGTTCGGCGTTACAGCTTTCGTTTTCCGGACAGAGAAGTTCCAGATTCGAAAATATTTCAGAGAATTGAGACGAATTTGAGGAATTATGGATCATTTCAAAAACCTAAAACACAGCGACGTAGATTCGCCGAAGATACGGAATATGATGTTCTTCTTGCACTACAAGAAAATTCACGAACTTCGACTCGCGAAATTGCACATAATATTGGGGTATCAAAAACAACAGTCCATATTATTTTAAGAAAACACAAATTTAAACCGTACATAGCTCGAAAAGTTAATGCATTAGAACAAAATGATTAACGCCGAAGAATACAGTTTTGTCGACTTTTTTTTAAATGCATTAGAACAAGACCGGAGTTTTTACAGAATGATAATTTGGTCTGATGAATGCACTTTTGGCAACAATGGTATTTTTAATAGAAACATACATCGACAATGGAGCCAAGACAATCCGAGATTTGTCATTGAAAATAATTTTCAAAAACGTTTTAGCGTAAATGTTTGGTGTGGTATTTTAGGCGATCAATTAATTGGGCCGTTTTTCATAGATGGTTGCTTAAATCAAGAAAAGTATCACACTTTATTAAACGAAAATCTCCAAAACTTTTTAGATGAATTACCTTTGGCAAATTTAAATAGAATATTTTATCAACAAGATGGGGCCCCCGCTCACAACGCCAGAGTAAATACTGATTGGTTGAACACCCACTTTGGAAATAGGTAGATAGGAACATCCGGTCCTATCGAGTGGACTGCGTGTTCACCCGATCTTTCGCCCCTAGATTTTTGGTTGTGGGCTTACCTACAAGATCGAGTTTATTTGACACCTCCAGAAAATGTTGACATTTTAAGACAAAGAATTATTAACACTTGTCAAGAAATACCTGCCGTTTGTGTTTTAAATGCGACTCGTGGAGTAATTAGGAGATGTGCGTTATGTGTTGAACAAGGTGGCGGGCAATTTGAACAATTATTGTGAAGTGTTTTGTTTTGTTTTTTAGAATAATACTTATACTACTTACGTTTTCAATGTTTCATAGCACATTCGAAATGTTATACATAATTTATTAAAAACATGGTCAATTTTAATAAATGGTTTTCTTTCAATAATCCTTTATAAAAAAATAGACATGTTATACATCGATGAATTCAGAAAATAAAATCCAATCCGAATATTGCCAAAAATATATCTGTTTCCATTTAAAATAAAAAAGTTGACTATCGTTTGACATTAATGAAAACAAGTGAAAACAACTAAAACACTACTTTCTTGTAGTATTTTTGATGCTAATTAACTGACTTTTTATTTCAATAAAATCGGACAATAAGTAACGGAGTTATTATTGTTGGCGTTTTTTACGGGACACCCGGTATACGATTGGCATAAGAAAATTTATATGTGTACAGGGATGCGTCAAAAGTTCATAAAATCGACATTCTCTCTCTCTCTCTCTCTCCCTCTCTCTCTCTCTCTCTCTCTCTCTCTCTCTCTCTCTCTCTCTCTCTCTCTCTCTCTCTTGAAACAGCTTGTGTAGGTAGAATACTTGATAGGTAAAATTTTGCAATATCTCAAATTTAATGTCCTTAAATTATTGGCGCATGTTTCATTAATGTTGACATAATATTTGAATGTAACCTTCAACATTAAAACGCCCTAACACCTACAATGGCAAATTTAAACGTATTTTTAGTCATTTACATTATTGCATTGTATTAGTTGATTAAGTTCAATAAAGGGCCGGTTTTCCCAATTCCGATTAAAATACCGATCAGTGTATTCATTAGATAAAATACGGGATAGTACGTTTTTGCAAAAACCGGTTGGCGCTAATCATTGATTAAAATACCGGTTGGTATGTTTTTCCAACACCGGTTAGCGCTAATCATTGATTAAGAACGTTATTAAATGAAAATATTTTAACCGCTGTTTTACCAAACCTGATAAAATATTAAACAGTAATTACGATTACTTACACATGCGCATAACCTAGGAGATTTGGATTTTTATTAGTATTGACTGCGATTATGTTTTCTTATCCATTTGTAATTAATAATTATTTTTATTAGTGTTTTAGTAATTGTATTGCTTCTTCTATACATGAAATTTACAGTATAATTAAAAATAAAACATAATATTGAATATGTGTAACTTTTAGCTTGCTAGGGAAATATTTGTGTTTTGGAAGCTTTTTACTTTCTTATACGTAGTATAAGGAAGTATTGTGATGATGAAAATTTTCGACCTCGAGATTTTTGCAGATGTCCACGTTTTGAGGTCCCCTGATACCAAAAAAGTGGTTTTTAAAAAATGTCTCTCTCTGTGTGTGTGACCACGATAGCGGTCAAACCGCTGGAGATATCAATTCCAAATTATGTATTTACGTGTATAATCTCCCTTTTGAGATCTGATTAGTTTTTCAGTAAAATCGGTAGACCGGAAGCAGCAGTTTACTTCAGTGAAAAAATCGAATTTTGCCAATATTTCGTTAAATACTAAGTTTATACAAATTTATAAAGAATTCATATGTACTTAAAATTAAAATTGAGAACAATTTTATTTAAAAAGTTTTTCGAAATTCCTACCGGAAGTAGCACTTTTACTCTTAGCGAGTAGCACTTTTTTTCGAATATCTTGCAAAGTATGCATTCTATAGCGATTTATTAAGAGAATAAAAGTACTTAGAATAGGATTTTGAATAAGTTTTGTATAAAAAAATTCTTAAGATTGTATAGTTTGAAACGCTCATACGTATAAGAAAGTCGTGTGGTGGCCACACCTCATTTTTTACTTTCTTATACGTAGTATAAGGAAGTATTGTGATGTTGAAAATTTTCGACCTCGAGATTTTTGCAGATGTCCACGTTTTGAGGTCCCCTGATACCAAAAAAGTGGTTTTTAAAAAATGTCTCTCTCTCTCTCTCTCTCTCTCTCTCTCTCTCTCTCTCTCTCTCTCTCTCTCTCTCTCTCTCTCTCTCTCTCTCTCTCTCTCTCTCTCTCTCTCTCTCTCTCTCTCTCTCTCTCTGTGTGTGTGTGTGTGTCTGTCTGTCTGTCTGTCTGTGTGTGACCACGATAGCGGTCAAACCGCTGTAGATATCAATTCCAAATTTTGTATTTACGAATATAATCTCCCTCTTGAGAACTGATTAGATTTTGAGCAAAAACGGCAGACAGGAAGTAGTAGTTTACTTCAGTGAAAAAATCGAAATTTGCAAATATTTCGTCAATTACTAAGTTTAGCCTAATTTATGAAGAATTTATAAGTATTTAGAACTTAATTTCCAATATCTTTTATATAAAAAAAATTTCAAAATTCGGACTGGAAGTATCACTTTTACTCTTACCGAATAACGATTTTTTGCAAATATGTCGTAAATTATGCATTCTATATACATTTATGAAGAGTGCAAAAGTATTTAGAGTTGGATTTGGAATATTTTTTGTATAAATGAAATTTCAAAATTCGGACAGGAAGTAACACTTTCATACGTATAAGAAAGTCGTGTGGTGGCCACACCTCATTTTTAATTCTGTTACATTTCTGGGACTTTATCTCAGTTGCTAAAAATCCTAAATATTTGTGAAAATTTATGCCTGCGCCTGGTCTTTTCTTCTTTGTAATTGCTTTTAACAGCATCTTATTAAAACTAATCATTTATATGTTTGCGAACTATATGTTTGAAGTTTATCAGCATTCATTAGCATTCTATAAGAATGTTTGAAAGCGACGCCCATTTATCAAACAAAATTTGTTATAAACATTTTAAACACTATACAGATACTATATATATTTGAGCATGTCCATTAAAATGAGTAATAATGTAATTCGGTGAAAATTTAAAATGTTCTGCAATACAAGTCCTTCATTTTTAATTGACTTGCGAACTAATTTTGAGTATGTGACAGACGAATATTTCAAATTTGCTGACCAAAATTTCATAATGAAAGCGCTGTTCCACTTCAAATAATTGGGGTGAAAAATATCTCAAACTGATTTTTAGGTTATTTTTTATTAATATTGTGCGTGCCTATTTTAAATTGTTTCTGAGCAATTGACATACTTTTTGCTAATATACTAAATGTTTCCACTGTTATTTCAAGAGCGTATTATCCCGATTGTCTCAATGAAAATGATGTGCTTATTAAGCATATTGTTTCTTCGGATACTTATTCTTATATTTAATATTAAATTATCTTTCTCGCTCTTGAGTGTGTACCGCATTGTGTAAAAGGCAATTCGAGAAAATTTTAAATAAAATATACAATTGGCTTCACAAAATTTATGTATGTACAGGGGTGCTTCAAAAGTTTATAAAAGTGGACATTCTAAAAAGCGTCATACCAGTGATTGCTTTTTACAGGAAAGGCACTTCAATAGGGTTTTACATTTAAAACTTGGGCTTTTTACTTTTATTATTATTTTGTGCTCTTTTATTGACGATAGTGGATTTCGAAAACGTTGAAAAGCTTTTACACTTTCGCATCACAATAGTATTGTAAACTGTCTTAATAAAAATGTTGCGCTTTTTGATCTTATTGTGTCTTTGGATATTTTAACATTAATCTACCTTTCTCGCTCTTGAGTGTGTACCGGTTTGTGTAAAAAGCAATTCGAGAAGAATTTTAAACAAAATATACAATTGGCTTCAAAAAATTTATCTATGTACAGGGGTGCTTCAAAAGTTTATAAAAATGGACATTCTAAAAATCGTCATGCCAGTAATCGCTTTTTCCAGGAAAGGCGCTTCAATAGGCTTCAAATTTAAAACTTGGGCTTTTACCTTTATTAATTTGTGCTCTTTTATTAACGATAGTGGATTTCCAAAAGGTTGACAGGCTTTTACACTTTCGGATCAAAATAGTATTGTAAACTATCTTAATAAAAATGTTGCGCTTTTAGATCTTATTCTGTCGTTGTATACTTTAACATTAAATTACCTTTCACGCTCTTAAGTGTGTGCCGGTTTGTGTCAAAAACAGTTCGAGGAAAATTTTAAATAAAATATCCCATTGGCTTAACAAAATATATGTATATACAGGGATGTTTCAAAAGTTTATAAAAGTGGATATTCTAAAAAGCGTCATGCCGGTGATCGCCTTTTACAGGAAAGGCGCTTCAATAGGGCTTCAATTTAAAACTTGGGCTTTTTATATTTATTATTATTTTGTGCTCTTTTATTAACGATAGTGGATTTCGAAAAGGTTGTGAGGCTTTTACACTTTCACATCAAAATAGTATTGTAAACTGTCTTAAGACAAATGTTGCGTTTTTTAAGCTCGTGTCTTTGGATTCAGTGGCGGCTCGGGGCGCGAGCAGCCACACAGACAAGACCGACTCGCCCATTATCGGCGATGTACTCCCAGATGTCGAGCATATCACCGACAACAAACGAATCAGTCCCGTCCACGCAACTGCACCGCCAAAACGCGGGCACCAGCCGCCACTGCTTTGGATACTTTAACATGACTTATGTTTAACATTAAATTACCTTTCTCGCTCTTGAGTGTGTACAGGTTTGTATAAATAACAATTCGAGAAGAATTTTAAAGAAAATATACAATTGGCTTTACAAAATTTATGTATGTACAGGGGTACTTCAACAGTTTAAAAACTTGGGCATTCTAAAAAGTGTCATGAGATTGATCGCTTTTTACAGAAAAGGAGCTTCAATAGGGCTCCAGGGCTTCAATTTAAAACTTGGGCTTTTTACTTTTATTATTATTTTGTGCTCCTTTATTAACGATAGTGGATTTTGAAAAGGTTGACAGACTCTTACACTTTCACATCAAAACAGAATTGTAAACTGTCTTAATGAACATGTTGACCTTTTTGATCTTATTGAGTCTTTGTATACTTTAACATTAAATTACCTTTCTCGCTTTTGAGTGTGTACCGGTTTGTGTCAAAAACAGTTCGAGAAGAATTTTAAATAAAATATCCTATTGGCTTAACAAAATATATGTATATACAGGGGTGCTTCAAAAGTTTACAAAAGTGGACATTTTAAAAAGCGTTTTTTACAGGAAAGTCGCTTCAATAGGGCTTCCAATTAAAATTTGGGCTTTTTACTTTTATTATTAATTTGTGCTTTTTTCTTAACGATAGTGGACTTCGAAAAGATTGAAAGGCTTTTACACTCTCGCATCAAAATAGTATTGTAAACAGTCTTGATAAAAATATTGACCTTTTTGATCTTATTGCGTCATTGGATACTTTAACATTAAATTACCTTTCTCGCTCTTGAGTGTGTACCGGTTTGTGTCAAAAACAGTTCGAGAAGAATTTTAAATAAAATATACAATTGGCTTCATAAAACTAATGTATGTTCAGGGGTGCTTCAAAAGTTTACAAAAGTGGACATTCTAAAAATCATCATGCCAGTGATCGCTTTTTACAGGAAAGGCGCTTCAATAAGGCTTCAAATTGAAACCTTGGGGCTTTCTACTTTTATTATTGTTTTGTGATCCAATAATGGGTGGAGACTGTGGCTAAAAATGTGAAATAAAATGCAAAAGGAAAATCCCTTACCACAAAAAATATATATCAAAAAATCTAAATACGTATTTCGGCAACTAAGTTGCCATCTTCAGTAGATATCTGTATAAAACAAAAAAGAGTGTTAAACGTGGTATTTTTGGCTAAGGTGTAACCTTAGAAGATATGCTCTTCACCAAATCACCAGTGGGATAACACTGATTTCTTAAGAAACGACATCCCTATATATACTACTCTAATCTAAAATCTAACGGACTATAACAGTACTCTAAACCGTGACAGACTAATCCCCTAAATTACAATAATCCGTACAAGCTGGACTCGGGTAACGGTCCATTGTCAGAATTTTATTGTTTTGTGCTCTTTTATTAACGATAGTGGATTTCGAAGAAGTTGACAGGATTTTACACTTTCGGATCAAAATAGAATTGTAAACTATCTTAATAAAAATATTGCGCTTTTTTATCTTATTGTGTCGTTGTAACATTAAATTACTTTTCTCGATCTTGAGTGTGTACCGGTTAGTGTCAAAAACAGTTCGAGGAGAATTTTAAATAAAATATCCTATTGGCTTAACAAAATATATGTATATACAGGGGTATTTCAAAAGTTTATAAAAGTGGATGTTTTAAAAAGCGTCATACCTGTGATCGCCTTTTACAGGAAAGGCGCTTCAATAGGGCTTACATTTAAAACTTGGGCTTTCTACTTTTATTATTGTTTTGTAATTTGTATTACCGATAGTGGATTTCGAAAAGGTTGAAAAGCTTTTACACTTTCGCATCACAATAGTATTGTAAACTGTCTTAATAAAAATGTTGCGCTTTTTGTTCTTATTGTGTCTTTGGATATTTTAACATAAACTAACTTTCTCGCTCTTGAGTGTGTACCGGTTTGTGTAAAAAACAGTTCGAGAAGAATTTTAAATAAAATATACAATTGGTTTCACAAAACTAATGTATGTTCAGGGGTGCTTCAAAAGTTTACAAAAGTGGACATTTAAAAATCGTCATGCCAGTGATCGCTTTTTACAGGAAAGACGCTTCAATAGGGCTTCAAATTTAAAACTAGGGCTTTCTACTTTTGTTATTGTTTTGTGCTCTTTTATTAACTATAGTGGATTTCGAAAAGGTTGACAGACTTTTACACTTTCGCATCAAAATAGTATTGCAAACTATCTTGATGAAAATGTTGCGCTTTTTGTGCTCATTGTGTCTTTGGGTACTTTAACATTAAAATACCTTTCTCGCTCTTGAGTGTGTACCGGTTTGTGTCAAAAACAGTTCGAGAAGAATTTTAAGTAAAATATCCTATTGGTTTAACAAAATATATGTGTATACAGCGGTGTTTCAAAAGTTTATAAAAGTGGACATTCTAAAAAGCGTCATGCCAGTGATCGCCTTTTACAGGAAAGGCGCTTCAATAGGGCTTACATTTAAAACTTGGGCTTTTTACTTTCATTATTATTTTGTGCTCCTTTATTAACGATAGTGGATTTTGAAAAGGTTGACAGGCTTTCATATTTTCACATCAAAATAGTATTGTAAACTGTCTTAATGAACATGTTGGGCTTTTTGATCTCATTGTGTCTTTGGATACCCTAACATGGCTTATGTTTAACATTAAATTACTTTTCTCGCTCTTGAGTGTGTACGGGTTTGTGTTAAAAACAGTTCGAGAAGAATTTAAAATAAAACGTGCTATTGGCTTAACAAAATATATGAATATACAGGGGTACTTCAAAGGTGTATAAAAGTGGACATTCTAACAAGCGTCATGCCAGTGATGGCTTTTTACAGGACAGGCGCTTCAATTTAATACTTGGGCTTTTTACTTTTATTATTATTTTGTGCTCCTTTATTAACGATAGTGGATTTCAAACAGATTGACAGGCTTTTAGACTGTCACATCGAAATAGTATTGGACACTGTCTTAATAAAAATGTTACGCTTTTTGATCTCATTGTGTCTTTGGATACTTTAACATGACTTATGTTTAACATTAAATTACCATTCTCGCTCTTGATTGTGTACCGGTTTATGTCAAAAACAGTTCGAGAAGAATTTTAAATTAAATATCCTATTGGCTTAACAAAATATATGTATATATAGGGGTGCTTCAAAAGTTTATAGAAGTAGACATTCTAAAAAGCCTCTTTTTACAGGAAAGGCGCTTCAATAGGGCTTAAATTTAAAACTTGGGATTCTTACTTTTATTATTATTTTGTGTTTTTTCTTAACGACAGTAGACTTCGAACAGGTTGACATGCTTTTCCACTATCACATCAAAATAGTATTGTAAACTGTCTCGATGAAAATGTTGTGCTCTTTGAGTTCATTGTTTATTTACATGACTTATGTTTAACATAATGGATACATTAACATGACTTATGTTTAACATAAATTTACCTTTCTCGCTCTTGAGTGTGTACCGGTTTGTGTAAAAAACCGTTCGAGAAGAATTTTAAAGAAAATGTACTATTGGCTTCACGAAATATATGTATATACAGGGATGCGTCAAAAGCTAATAAAATCGGACATTCTAAAAGGGGTCATGACAGTGATTGCTTTTTACAGGAAACTATGAAAAAGCTGTAAGCGGACGCGAAAAAAGCGATTCCAACTAAAAGAGATTAAGGGACCCGCTGTAAGCGGAGGACGCGTTATAAGCGGAGGACCCGTTGCAAGCGGAGGACCCGCTGTAAGCGGACGTTAGAGCTAGTTATATATAATAAAAGCGAGCGGGACCCTTTACCGCTCTCACGGATTTAGTAGAGGAGGGAAAATGCCGGTGAAAATGCGAAAACGATCTCTGAATGTTTGACGAATTGAGGCATTTTAGGGGAGATTTCAGAGTTTTATATCGTCGGGTGTACAATTCTACTTTGTATAGGCCTATTTTTATCGCTTCGAAACGGTGGTAAGGCGGCGAAAAGAATTTTTTGAAAATTTTAGCACTTTTAGATAAAAACCTGTGCATCACGACATTTTCCCATAAGGAGGACGTGTGAATTATTTTATGCCGAAATAGATATCCCGACAAACGTCAATGTGACAGGCACTCGAATACGTATGCAAAGTTTCACTTTTAAACGTGAAATTCCAAATTTTCAAAGTTTCGAGGACACAACAAGATTCAGAATAGTAAAGTACTGTCCTTTGGGGACCTTTTAAGTGCCCATTCCCAGTTTATAGTGGTATAGAGACAAAGGTACGGGCGATTAAAAGTGCGGTTGCAGGCGGATATGTTAGAAAAATGCTTGCGATAACCGGCCATCTTTATTTATATAAAAGTCAGATTAAATTCATGTGGCAAATATATACACATGATATATTTAGTTTTGCGACAAACATAAGGCACTAAATGAATTATCGGGACGCAATTAATAAATTTTTTATATTCTTTTTACGATTGCACGTAGGTACATATATTTTCTGGCGAATATTAAAAAATTTATCATCTCCCAGTGTAGCCCGCAAGCACATATATAAATACCCAAAACAACATGTTCTATGTAAATACCTTGGTGGTCTAATGGTAAAGCCAACGCTTCCCAATACAGCAACTCTGATTGCTCGGGTTCAAATTTCGGCAGGGACAAGTGCTTTTTTTTTTCGAATACGACTGATTTCAAATATGAATATTTACGGAAATTTAATACGACAAAACGACGGTTTCTCGACATGATGGTCCCGGTCGCTCGAAATAAATTCTTATATACAGACTGGGTTTACGTTTAAGTATTATAAATGTTAAAGGTTGCTCGAAAATTGATGTGCGTTTGTAAAATGTTGTTTTCGGGGCTTTTCGAAGTCGCCCATCACTAATCTAAATGTCAAAAAAAAATGGCGGAAGAATTTCTTTAAAATTGACGTATGAATGTGAAATTTTAGATATGGGGGTGCTCGGACGCCGATCACAAATCCAAACTCAAAATGTCAAAAAAAATAGAATGACGGACGGGTTTTTTGAGAATTGACGTATGAATGTAAAATTTTAGATAAGGGGGTATATGTGGACGCCGATTACAAATCCATAGTCAAAATGTCAAAAAAAACAAAATGGCAGACGAATTTTTTGAAAATTGACGTATGAATGTGAAATTTTAGATACGGGGGTCTCTTTGGTCGCCGATCACGAATCCATAGTCAAAATGTCAAAAAACCAAAATGGCGGAAGAGTTTTTTGAAAATTGACGTAGGAATGTCAAATTTTAGATACGGGGGTATATGTGGACGCCGATGACAAATCCAACGTCAAAATGTCAAAAAAAACAAAATGGCGGAAGAATTTTTTTAACATTGACGTATGAATGCGAAATTTTAGATACGGGGGTGTCTTAGGTCGCCGATCACAAATCCAAACTCAAAATGTCAAAAAAAAATAGAATGACGGACGGGTTTTTTGAGAATTGACGTATGAATGTAAAATTTTAGATGCGGGGGTATATGTGGACGCCGATTACAAATCCATAGTCAAAATGTCAAAAAAAAAACAAAATGGCAGACGAATTTTTTGAAAATTGACGTATGAATGTGAAATTTTAGATACGGGGGTCTCTTTGGTCGCCGATCACGAATCCATAGTCAAAATGTCAAAAAACCAAAATGGCGGAAGAGTTTTTTGAAAATTGACGTAGGAATGTCAAATTTTAGATACGGGGGTATATGTGGACGCCGATGACAAATCCAACGTCAAAATGTCAAAAAAAACAGAATGGCGGAAGAATTTTTTGAACATTGACGTATGAATGCGAAATTTTAGATACGGGGGTGTCTTAGGTCGCCGATCACAAATCCAAACTCAAAATGTCAAAAAAAAATAGAATGACGGACGGGTTTTTTGAGAATTGACGTATGAATGTAAAATTTTAGATGCGGGGGTATATGTGGACGCCGATTACAAATCCATAGTCAAAATGTCAAAAAAAAAACAAAATGGCAGACGAATTTTTTGAAAATTGACGTATGAATGTGAAATTTTAGATACGGGGGTCTCTTTGGTCGCCGATCACGAATCCATAGTCAAAATGTCAAAAAACCAAAATGGCGGAAGAGTTTTTTGAAAATTGACGTAGGAATGTCAAATTTTAGATACGGGGGTATATGTGGACGCCGATGACAAATCCAACGTCAAAATGTCAAAAAAAACAAAATGGCGGAAGAATTTTTTGAACATTGACGTATGAATGTGAAATTTTAGCTACGGGGGTGTCTCAGGTCGCCGATCACGAATCCAAAATCAAAATGTCAAAAAAAAATGGCGGAAGAATTTTTTGAACATTAACGTATGAATGTGAAATTTTAGATACGGGGGTGTCTTAGGTCGCCGATCACGACTCCAAAGTCAAAATGTCAAAAAAGAGAAAATGGAGGAAGAGTTTTTTGAAAATTTATGAATGTTAGTGATATTTTGGATACCAGGGTGTTTGTGGTCGCTTATTACGTCTTCAATTTGACGATTCTACGAAACGTGATTGAACAGGGTTTCAATTTAACACTTCATTTTATCTTAACGATGTAGATCCGAAAACATCAGAATAGTATTGTACACTGTCTGGATGAAAATGTTGCGCTCATTGAGCTCATTGTTTCTTTCGATACTTTAACATGACTTATGTTTAACTGTAAATTACCTTTCTCGCTCTTGGGTGTCTATCAGTTTCTGTAAAAAACAGTTCGAGAAGAATTTAACATGACTTATGTTTAACTTTAAATTACCTTTCTCGCTCTTGGGTGTCTACCAGTTTCTGTAAAAAACAGTCTGAGAAGAATTTCAATATACTATTGCCTTCACAAAATTTATGTATGTACAGGGGTGTTTCAAAAGTTTATAAAAGTGGACATTCTAAAAAGCGTCATGCCAGTGATCGCTCTTTACAGGAAATGCTCTTCAATTTAACAACTTGGGCTTTTTCCTCTTATTATTATTTTGTGCTCCTTTATTAACGATACTGGATTTCGAAAAGGTTGACAGACTTTTACACTTTCATATCAAAATGGTGTTGTAAACTGTCTTTATGAACATGCTGGGCTTTTTGATCTCAGTGTGTCTTTGGATAACTTAACTTGACTTATGTTTAAAATTAAATTACCTTTCTTGCTCTTGAGTGTGTACCGGTTTATGTTAAAAACAGTTCGAGAAGAATTTTAAATTAAATATCCAATTGGTTTAACAAAATATATGTATGTACTGTGGTGCTTCAAAAGTTAATAAATGGCGGAAAAGTTTTTTCAAAATTGATGAATTTTTGTTGAATTTTGCATACGGGGGTGTTTGTGGTCGCTTATTACGTCTTCAATTTGGCGATTCTTCGAAACGTGATTGAACAGGGCTTAAATTCAATACTTCATTTTTTCTTAACGATAGTAGATTCGAAAACATCAGAATAGTATTGTACACTGTCTCAATGAAAATGTTGCGTTCTTTGAGATCGTTTCTTTCGATACTTTAACATGACTTATATTTAACTTTAAATTACCTTTCTCGCTCTTGTGTGTGTACCGCTTTCTTCCAAAAACAGTTCGAGAAGATATTTAAATAAAATATCCTATTGGCTTAACAAAATATATCTATATACAGGGGTGTTTCAAAAGTTTATAAAAGTGGACATTCTAAAAAGCGTTTTTTACAGGAACGGCGCTTCAATAGGGCTTAGCATTCAAACTTGGGCTTTTTACTTTTATTATTATTTTGTTCTCCTTTATTAACGATAGTGGATTTCAAAAAGGTTGACATCACTTTCACATCAACATATTATTGTAAACTGTCTTAATAAAAATGTTGGGATTTTCGATCTCATTGTGCCATTGGATACCTTAACATCACCTCTGTTTAAAATTAAATTACCTTTCTCGCTCTTGAGTTTGTGTTAAAAACAGTTCGAGAAGAATTTTAAATAAAATATCCAATTGCCTTAACTAAATATATGTATATACAGCGGTGCTTCAAAAGTTTATAAATAGCGGAAGAGTTTTTCGAAAATTGATGAATGTTTGTTAAATTTTGGATACGGGGGTGTTTGTGGTCACTTATCACGTCTTCAATTTGGCGATTCTTCGGAACGTGATTGAACAGGGCTTAAATTTAGTACTTCATTTTTTCTTAATGATGTAGATTCGAAAACATCAGAATAGTATTGTACACCCTCTCAATGAAAATGTTGCATCCTTTGAGCTCATTGCATCTTTCGATACTTTAACATGACTTATATTTAACATTAAATTACCTTTCTCGCTCTTGAGTGTGTACCAGTTTATGTTAAAAACACTTCGACAAGAATTTTAAATAAAATATCGAATTGATGAATGTTTGTTAAATTTTCGATACGGGGGTGTTTGTGGTCGCTTATTACGTCTTCAATTTGGCGATTCTTCTAAACCTAATTGAACAGGGCTTAAATCATTACTTCAATTTTTCTTAACGATATTAGATTCGAAAACATCAAAATAGTATTGTATGAAAATGTTGCGCTCTTTGAGCTCATTGTTTCTTTCGATACTTTAACATGATTTATGTTTAACATTAAATTACCTTTCTCGCTCTTGAGTGTGTACCGGTTAGTGTCAAAAGCAATTCGAGAAGAATTTTAACTTAAATATCCTATTTCTTTAACGAAATATGTGTATATACAGGGGTGTTACAAAAGTTTATAAAAGTAGAAATTCTAAAAAGCGTCATGCCAGTGATCGCCTTTTACAGAAAAGGCGCTTTAATATAGCTTACATTTAAAACTTGGGCTTTCTACTTTTATTATTGTTTTGTGCTTTTTTATTAACGATAGTGGATTTCGAAAAGGTTGACAGACTTTTACACTTTCACATCAAAATAGTATTGTAAAGTGTCTTAATGAACATGTTGGGCTTTATGATCTCATTGTGTCTTTGGATACCTTCACATGACTTATATTTAAAATTAAATTACCTTTCTCGCTCTTGAGTGTGTACCGGTTTGTGTTAAAAACAGTTCGAGAAGAATTTTAAATAAAATATCCAATTGGCTTAACAAAATATATGCATATACAATGGTGCCTCAAAAGTTTATAAATGACGGAAGAGTTTTTTGAAAATTGATGATTGTTTGTTAAATTTTGGATACGGGTGTGTTTGTGGTCGCTTATTACGTCTTCAATTTGGCGATTCTGCGAAACGTGATTGAACAGGGCTTAAATTCAATACTACATTTTTTCTTAACGATAGTAGATTCGAAAACATGAGAATAGTATTGTACACTGTCTCAGTGAAAATGTTGCGCTCTTTGAGATCATTGTTTCTTTCGATACTTTAACATGATTTATATTTAACATTAAATTACCTTTCTCGCTCTTGAGTGTATACCGGTTTGTGTTAAAAACAGTTCGAGAAGAATTTTAAATAAAACGTCCTATTGGCTTAACAAAATATATGTATATACAGGGGTGCTTCAAAGGTGTATAAAAGTAGACATTCTAAAAAGCGTCATGACAGTGATTGCATTTTACAGAAAAGGCTCCTCAATAGGGCTTCAATTTAAAACTTGGGCTTCTTACTTTTATTATTATTTTGTGCTCCTTTATTAACGATAGTGGATTTCGAAAAGGTTGACAGGCTTTTACACTTTCACATCAAAATGGTATTGTAAACTGTCTTAATAAAAATGTTGCGCTTTTTGAGCTCACTCAGTCTTTGGATAGTTTAACATGACTTATGTTTAAAATTAAATTACCTTTCTCGCTCTTGGGTGTGTAGCGGTTTGTGTTAAAAACAGTTCGAAAAAATTTTTAAATAAAACGTCCTATTGGCTTAGCAAAATATATGTATATAAAGGGGTGCTCCAAAGGTGTATAAAAGTAGACATTCTAAAAAGCGTCATCACAGTGATTGCTTTTTACAGAAAAGGCTCTTCAGTAGGGCTTCATTTAAAACTTGGGCTTCTGACTTTTATTATTATTCCGTGCTCATTTATTAACGATAGTGGATTTCGAAGAGATTGACAGACGCTTGCAATTTCACATCAAAATAGTATTGTAAATTGTCTTGATACAAATGTTGACCTTTTTGATCTTATTGTGTCTTTCAATACTTTAACATTAAATTACCTTTCTCGCTCTTGTGTGTGTACCGGTTTGTGGCAAAAACAGTTCGAGAAGAATTTTAATATACTATTGTCTTCACAAAATTTATGTATGTACAGGGGTGTTTCTAAAGTTTATAAAAGTGGACATTTTAAAAAGCGTCATGCCAGTGATCGCTTTTTACAGGAAAGGTGCTTCAATGGGGCTTCACTTTTAAACTTGGGCTTTTTACTCTTATTACTATTTTGTGCTCCTTTATTAACGATACTGGATTTCGAAAAGGTTGACAGGTTTTTACACTTTCATATCAAAATAGTATTGTAACCTGTCTTTATGAACATGTTGGGCTTTTTGATCTTATTGTGTCTTTGGATAACTTAACATGACTTATGTTTAAAATTAAATTACCTTTCTTGCTCTTGAGTGTGTACCGGTATATGTTGAAAACAGTTCGAGAAGAATTTTAAATAAAATATCCAATTGGCTTAACAAAATATATGTATGTACAGTGGTGCTTCAAAAGTTTATAAATGGCGGAAGAGTTTTTTGAAAATTGATGAATGTTTGTTGAATTTTGCATACGGGGGTGTTTGTGGTCGCTTATTACGTCTTCAATTTGGCGATTCTTCGAAACGTGATTGAACAGGGCTTAAATTCAATACTTCATTTTTTTTTAACGATAGTAGATTCGAATACATCAGAATAGTATTGTACAGTGTCTCAATGAAAATGTTGCGCTTTTTGATATCGTTTCTTTCGATACTTTAACATGACATATAATTTTAAATTACCTTTCTCGCTCTTGAGTGTGTACCGCTTTGTTCCAAAAACAGTTCGAGAAGAATTTTAAATAAAATATCCCATTGGCTTAACAAAATATATCTATATACAGGGGTGTTTCAAATGTTTATAAAAGTGGATATTCTAAAAACCGTCATCCCAGTCATCGCCTTTTACAGCTTTGCCTTACATTTAAAACTTGGACTTTCTACTTTTATTAATGTTTTGTGCTCTTTTATTAACGATAGTGGATTTCGAAAAGATTGCCAGACTTTCACACCTTCGCATCAAAATACTATTGTAAACTGTCTTAATGAACATGTTGGGCTTTTTGATCTCATTGCGTCTTTTGGAACATTAAATTACCTTTCTCGCTCTTGAGTGTGTACCGGTTTGTATCAAAAACAGTTCGAGAAGAATTTTAATATACTATTGGCTTCACAAAATTTATGTATGTACAGGGTTGTTTCAAAAGTTTATAAAAGTGGACATTCTAAAAAGCGTCATGCCAGTGATCGCTTTTTACAGGAAAGTCGTTTCAATAGGGCTTCACTTTAAAACTTGGGCTTTCTACTTTTATTAATGTTTTGTGCTCTTTTATTAACGATAGTGGATTTCGAAAAGATTGACATACGTTTAAACTTTCGCATCAAAATAGTATTGTAAACTGTCTTGATACGAATGTTGACCTTTTTTCTTTCTTATACGTAGTATAAGGAAGTATTGTGATGATGAAAATTTTCGACCTCGAGATTGTTGCAGATGTCCACGTTTTGAAGTCCCCTGATACCAAGAAAGTGGTTTTTAAAAAATGTCTGTGTGTCTCTCTGAGTGTGTGTGTGTGTGTGTGTCTGTCTGTCTGTGTGTGTGTGACCACGATAGCGGTCAAACCGCTGCAGATATCAAAGCCAAATTTTGTATTTACGAATATAATCTCCCTCTTGAGAACTGATTAGATTTTGAGCAAAATCAGCAGACCGGAAGTAGTAATTTACTTCAGTAAAAAAATCGAATTTTGCAAATATTTCGTGAATTACTAAGTTTAAACAAATTTATAAAGAATTCATATGTACTTAAAATTGAAATTGTGAACAATTTTATTAAAAATGTTTTTCGAAATTCCTATCGGAAGTAGGTCTTTTACTCTTATCGAAAATCAGTTTCTTGCAAATATTTTGCAAGTCATACTTTTTAGACAGGTACTCTACGAATATAAAAGTATTTAGAACTTAATTTCTAATATCTTTTGTATAAAAAAATTTTCAAAATTCGGACCGGCAGTATCACTTTTACTCTTACCGAATAACGATTTTTTGCAAATATGTCGTAAATTATGCATTCTATAAATATTTATGAAGAGTACAGAAGTATTTAGAGTTGGATTTGGAATATTTTTTGTATAAATGAAATTTCAAAATTCGGACCGGAAGTAACACTTTCATACGTATAAGAAAGTCGTGTCGTGGCCACACCTCATTTTTTATCTTATTGTGTCTTTCAATACTTTAACATTAAATTACCTTTCTCCCTCTTGAGTGTGTACCGGTTTGTGTTAAAAACACTTCGAGAAGAATGTTAAATAAAATATCTAATTGGCTTAACAAAATATATGTATATACAGCGATGCTCAAAAGTTTATAAATAGCGGAAGAGTTTCTCGAAAATTGATGAATGTTTGTTAAATTTTGGATACGGGGGTGTTTGTAGTCGCTTATTACGTCTTTAATTTGGCGATTCTTCTAAACCTAATTGAACAGGGCTTAAATTCATTACTACATTTTTTCCTAACGATATTAGATTCGAAAACATAGAATAGTATTGTACACTGTCTCAATGAAAATGTTGCGCTCTTTGAGCTCATTGTTTCTTTCGATACTTTAACATGACTTATGTTTAAC
This sequence comes from Amphimallon solstitiale, assembly GCA_963170755.1. NCBI lineage: Eukaryota > Metazoa > Arthropoda > Insecta > Coleoptera > Scarabaeidae > Amphimallon > Amphimallon solstitiale. The sequence goes on along the minus strand of OY720678.1, from coordinate 11,538,434 downwards.
ATTAAATTACCTTTCTCGCTCTTAAGTGTGTACCGGTTAGTGTCAAAAGCAATTCGAGAAGAATTTTAAATAAAATATCCTATTGGCTTAACAAAATATATGTATATACAGGGGTGTTTCAAAAGTTTGTAAAATTGGATATTCTAAAATGCGTCATCCCATTGATCGCCCTTTACAGGAAAGGCGCTTTGGCTTATATTAGAACTTGGTCTTTCTACTTTTATTAATGTTTTGTGCTCTTTTATTAACGATAGTAGATTTCGAAAAGTTTGACAGACGTTTACACTTTCACATCAAAATAGTATTGTAAACTGTCTTAATGAACATGTTGGGCTTTTTGATCTCATTGCGTCTTTGGATACCTTAACATTAAATTACCTTTCTCGCTCTTGAGTGTGTACCGGTTTGTGTCAAAAACAGTTCGAGAAGAATTTTAAATAAAATATTCAATTGGCCTAACAAAATATATGTATATACAGCGGTGCTTCAAAAGTTTATAAATGGCGGAAGAGTTTTTTGAAAATTGATGAATATTTGATAAATTTTGGATACGGTGGTATTTGTGGTCGCTTATTACGTCTTCAATTTGGCGATTTTTCGAAACGTGATTGAACATGGCTTAAATCTAATACTTCATCTTTTCTTAACGGTAGTATATTCGAAAGCATCGGAATAGTATTGTACACTGTCTCAATGAAAATGTTGCGCTCTTTGAGCTCATTGTTTCTTTCGATACTTTAACATGACTTATGTTAAACATTAAATTATCTTTATCGCTCTTGAGTGTGTACCAGTTTGTGTAAAAAAAACAGTTCGAGAAAAATTTTTAATAAAACGTCCTATTAGCTTAACAAAATATTTGTAGGGTGCTTCAAAAGTTTATAAAAGTGGACATTCTAAAAAGCGTCATGCCAGTGATCGCCTTTTACAGGAAAGGCGTTTTAATATGGCTTACATTTAAAACTTGGGTTTTCTACTTTATTATTGTTTTGTGCTCTTTTATTAACGATAGTGGATTTCGAAAAAGTTGACAGACTTTTACACTTTCACATCAAAATAGTATTGTAAACTGTCTTAATGAATATGTTGGACTTTTTGATCTCATTGTGTCTTTGGATACCTTAACATGGCTTATGTTTAAAATTAAATTACCTTTCTCGCTCTTGAGTGTGTACCGGTTTGTGTTAAAAACACTTCGAGAAGATTTTTAAATAAAATATCCAATTGGCTTAACAAAATATATTTATATACAGGGGTGCTTCAAAAACTTATAAATGGCGGAAGAGTTTTTCGAAAATTGATGAATGTTTGTTAAATTTTGGATACTGGGGTGTTTGTGGTCGTTTATTACGTCTTCAATTTGGCGATTCTTCTAAACCTAATTGAACGGGGCTTAAATTACTTCATTTTTTCTCAACGATATTAGATTCGAAAACATCAGAATAGTATTGAAAAAGAAAAGTTTGACAGACGTTTAAACTTTCACATCAAAATAGTATTGTAAACTGTCTTGATACAAATGTTGACCTTTTTAATCTTATTGTGTCTTTCAATACTTTAACATTAAATTACCTTTCTCGCTCTTGAGTGTGTACCGGTTTGTATCAAAAACAGTTCGAGAAGAATTTTAATATACTATTGGCTTCACAAAATTTATGTATGTACAGGGTTGTTTCAAAAGTTTATAAAAGTGGACATTCTAAAAAGCGTCATGCCAGTGATCGCTTTTTACAGGAAAGTCGTTTCAATAGGGCTTCACTTTAAAACTTGGGCTTTCTACTTTTATTAATGTTTTGTGCTCTTTTATTAACGATAGTGGATTTCGAAAAGATTGACAGACGTTTAAACTTTCGCATCAAAATAGTATTGTAAACTGTCTTGATACGAATGTTGACCTTTTTACTTTCTTATACGTAGTATAAGGAAGTATTGTGATGATGAAAATTTTCGACCTCGAGATTGTTGCAGATGTCCACGTTTTGAAGTCCCCTGATACCAAGAAAGTGGTTTTTAAAAAATGTCTGTGTGTCTCTCTGAGTGTGTGTGTGTGTGTCTGTCTGTCTGTGTGTGTGTGACCACGATAGCGGTCAAACCGCTGCAGATATCAATTCCAAATTTTGTATTTACGAATATAATCTCCCTCTTGAGAACTGACTAGATTTTGAGCAAAATCAGCAGACCGGAAGTAGTAATTTACTTAAGTGAAAAAATCGAATTTTGCAAATATTTCGTGAATTACTAAGTTTAAACCAATTTATAAAGAATTCATATGTACTTAAAATTGAAATTGTGAACAATTTTATTAAAAAGGTTTTTCGAAATTCCTATCGGAAGTAGGTCTTTTACTCTTATCGAAAATCAGTTTCTTGCAAATATTTTGCAAGTCATACTTTTTAGACAGGTACTCTACGAATATAAAAGTATTTAGAACTTAATTTCTAATATCTTTTGTATAAAAAAATTTTCAAAATTCGGACCGGAAGTATCACTTTTACTCTTACCGAATAAAGATTTTTTGCAAATATGTCGTAAATTATGCATTCTATAAATATTTATGAAGAGTACAGAAGTATTTAGAGTTGGATTTGGAATATTTTTTGTATAAATGAAATTTCAAAATTCGGACCGGAAGTAACACTTTCATACGTATAAGAAAGTCGTGTGGTGGCCACACCTCATTTTTTTTCTTATTGTGTCTTTCAATACTTTAACATTAAATTACCTTTCTCCCTCTTGAGTGTGTACCGGTTTGTGTTAAAAACACTTCGAGAAGAATTTTAAATAAAATATCTAATTGGCTTAACAAAATATATGTATATACAGCGATGCTCAAAAGTTTATAAATAGCGGAAGAGTTTCTCGAAAATTGATGAATGTTTGTTAAATTTTGGATACGGGGGTGTTTGTAGTCGCTTATTACGTCTTTAATTTGGCGATTCTTCTAAACCTAATTGAACAGGGCTTAAATTCATTACTACATTTTTTCCTAACGATATTAGATTCGAAAACATAGAATAGTATTGTACACTGTCTCAATGAAAATGTTGCGCTCTTTGAGCTCATTGTTTCTTTCGATACTTTAACATGACTTATGTTTAACATTAAATTACCTTTCTCGCTCTTAAGTGTGTACCGGTTAGTGTCAAAAGCAATTCGAGAAGAATTTTAAATAAAATATCCTATTGGCTTAACAAAATATATGTATATACAGGGGTGTTTCAAAAGTTTGTAAAAGTGGATATTCTAAAATGCGTCATCCCATTGATCGCCCTTTACAGGAAAGGCGCTTTGGCTTATATTAGAACTTGGTCTTTCTACTTTTATTAATGTTTTGTGCTCTTTTATTAACGATAGTAGATTTCGAAAAGTTTGACAGACGTTTACACTTTCACATCAAAATAGTATTGTAAACTGTCTTGAGACGAATGTTGACCTTTTTTATCTTATTCTGTTTTTCAATACTTTAACATTAAATTACCTTTCTCGCTCTTGAGTGTGTACCGATTTGTGTCAAAAACACTTCGAAAAGAATTTTAATATACTATTGGCTCCACAAAATTTATGTATGTACAGGGGTGTTTATAAAAGTGGAAATTCTAAAAAGCGTCATGCCAGTGATCGCATTTTACAGGAAAGGCGCTTCAATTTAAAACTTGTGCTTTTTAATTTTATTATTATTTTGTTCTCCTTTATTAATGATAGTGGATTTCAAAAAGGTTGACCGGCTTTTACAATTTCACATCAAAATAAGTATTGTACACTTTCTTAATAAAAATGCGCTTTTTGATCTCATTGTGTCTTTGGATATTTTAAAATGACTTATATTTAACATTAAATTACCTTTCTCGCTCTCGAGTGTGTACCGGTTTATGTCAAAAACATTTCGAGGAGAATTTTAAATAAAGTATCCTATTGGCTTAACAAAATATGTGTATATACGGGAGTGCTTCACAAGTTTATAAAAGTGGACATTCTAAAAAGCGTTTTTTACAGGAAAGGCGCTTCAATAGGGCTTAGCATTAAAACTTGGGCTTTTTACTTTTATTATTATTTTGTTCTCCTTTATTAACGATAGTGGATTTCAAAAAGGTTAACAGGCGTTTACAGTTTCACATCAAAATATTATTGTAAACTGTCTTAATAAAAATGTTGCGCTTTTTGATCTCATTGTATTAGGATATTTTAAAATGACTTATGTTTAACATAAATTACCTTTCTCGCTCTTGAGTGTGTACCGGTTTATGTCAAAAACATTTCGACAAGAATTTTAAATAAAATATCCTATTGGCTTAACAAAACATGTGTATATACGGCGGTGCTTCAAAAGTTTATAAAAGTGGACATTCTAAAAACGTTTTTTACAGGAAAGGCGGTGCAATAGGGATTAGCATTAAAACTTGGGCTTTTTACTTTTATTATTATTTTGTGCTTTTTTCTTATCGAGAGTAGACTTCAAAAAGGTTGACATGCTTTTCCACTATCACATCAAAATAATATTGCAACCTGTATCGATGAAAATGTTGTGCTCTTTAAGCTCATTGTTGATACTTTAACATTACTTATGTTTAACATTAATTTACCTTTCTCGCTCTTGAGTATATACCGGTTTGTGTAAAAACCGTTCCAGAAGAATTTTACATAATATATACTATTGGCTTCACGAAATATATTTATATACAGGGGTGCGTCAAAAGTTAATAAAAGCGGACATTCTAAAAGGCGTCATGACAGTGATTGCTTTTTACACGAAACTGTGAAGAAGCTGTAAACGGACGCGATAAAAGCGATTCAAACTAAAAGAGATTGACGAACCCGCTGGAAGCGGAGGACCCGCTGTAAGCGGAGGACCCGCTGTAAGCGGAGGACCCGCTGTAAGCTGAGGACCCGCTGTAAGCGGAGGACCCGCTGTAAGCGGACGTTAGAGCTAGTTATACATACTAAAAGCGAGCAGGACCCTTTACCGCTCTTACGACTTTAGTAGAGGAGGGGAAATGCGGGTAAAATGCGAAAACGACCTTTGAGTGTTTGACGAATTGAGGCTTTTGAGGGGAAATTTCAGAGTTTCGGGTGCTAGGGTGTATAATTCTACTTTGTATAGGCGTATTTTTATCGCTTCGAACGGTCATTAAGGCGGCGAAAGGAATTTTTGAAAATTTTAGAACGTGAAGGAAATCACGCTGCATCAATTTTTTCTCCCATAAGGAGGACGTGGGAAACAAAAATTCCTCTGGAGCCTTTTATACTGAAAATCCCGACAAACGTCAAAGTGACAGGTGATTCGAAATGTATGCAAACTTTCACTTTTAGGCCAGAAATTCCAAATTTTAAAGCTTTCGGGGGCGCAACAAGATTCAAAATTTTAAAGTACTGACATTTCAGGACCCTTTAGTTGCATATTCCCAGTTTAAAGTGGTGCAGATACAAAGGTACGAACACTTTAAAGATCATCTGCAGACGGATACGGTTTAGCGAAATGGATGAAAAATCCCGACAAACGTCAAACTGACAGCCGGTCTCATACGCATTCACATTTTCAGTTTTAAGCTTGAAATTCCAAATTTTGAAAGTTTCGAGGACACAACAAGATTCAGAAACGTAAACAAGTGACATTTCGGAAACGTTCACTTGCGCGTTCCCAGTTTACAGAGGTACCTAGACGAAGGTACGAGTAATTCCAAGTCCGTTTGCAGAGGTATTTGGTCAGAAAAATGGCCGATTCAATCTGCACTGATACCAATGCATTCCGGACGGGCGAAAAATAAAATCAGATTATCATGTGCACTGCCGGTCAATACATTACGGTCCGGCGAACGTCCGACATGTCCACATAATACGTAACGGTCCCGCTAGATTTAATATTTTCATCTATACAGGTGTTGTCGAGTAATATTTTAATAATGATTTGAATTAAAATACGATAATTTCAAAACGCGTATTTCCTCAAAGGGGAAAAGGAGGAGGATTGCTTTCGACATTTATGTGCCCCTACGAAATAATTTTACTTAAACGATTACGCAAACGTGCACGGTGGGCGGAGTTGGCTGAAATCAATTTCTCTCTATTCTGATTAAAAGTAAAACTGGGAGTTTTTACGGTCGCCCGTCACTAATTCTAAATTGACGTACGAATGTGAAATTTCAGATACGGGGGTGTCTTATGTCGCCGATCACAAATCCAAAGTCAAAATGTCAAAAAAAAAAAATGGCCGAAGATTTTTTGAAAATTGACGTATCAATGCGAAATTTTAGATACGGGTATGTCTGCGGACGCCGATCACCAATCCATAGTCAAAATGTCAAAAAAAACAAAATGGAGGAAGATTTTTTGAAAATTGACTTACGAATGTCAAATTTTATAAACGGGGGTGTGTGCGAACGCCGATCTCGAATCCAAAGTCAAAATGTCAAAAAAAAAAAAGAAAATGGCGGAATTTTATTGAAAATTGACGTATGAATATGAAATTTTAGATACGGCGCTGTGTGCGGATGCCGATCACAAATCCAAAGTCAAAATGTCAAAAAAAAACAAAATGGCGGAAGTTTTTTTGAAAATTGACGTATGAATGTGAAATTTTAGATACGGGGGTGTCTCAGGTCGCCGATCACGAATCAAAAGTCAAAATGTCAAAAAAAAACAAAATGGCGGAAGTTTTTTTGAAAATTGGCGTATGAATGTGAAATTTTAGATACGGGGGTGTCTCAGGTCGCCGATTACGAATACAAAGTCAAAATGTCAAAAAAAAACAAAATGGCGGAAGATTTTTTGAAAATTGGCGTATGAATGTGAAATTTTAGATACGGGGGTGTCTCAGGTCGCCGATTACGAATCCAAAGTCAAAATGTCAAAAAAAAACAAAATGGCGGAAGTTTTTTTGAAAATTGACGTACGAATGTGAAATTTTAGATACGTGGGTGTCTCAGGTCGCCGATCACGAATCCAAAGTCAAAATGTCAAAAAAAACAAAATGGCGGAAGTTTTTTTGAAAATTGACGTATGAATGTGAAATTTTAGATACGGGGGTGTTTTAGGTCGCCGATCACGAATCCAAAGTCGAAATGTCAAAAAAAACGAAATGGCGGAAGTTTCTTGAAAAATTGACGTATTAATGTGAAATTTTAGATACGGGGGTGTCTCAGGTTGCCGATCACGAATCCAAAGTCAAAATGTCAAAAAAAAAACAACATGGCGAATGTAATATGGCGGAAAGGTTCGTCGAAAAGTGCTTGGATCTGAGCACATTCTTCCTTGGTAACTTTAATATGATTTATGTTTAACATTAAATTATCCTTCTCGCTCTTCAGTGTTCAGTGTAACGGTTTGTGTAAAGAAGTAAAGAATAGTTCTAAATAATATATACGATTGGCATCACAAAATTTATGTATATACAGGAGTGGTTCAAAAGTTTATAAAATCGGCCTTTCTAAAAAGCGTCATGACAGTGATCGCATTCTACGGGAAACGGTAATTACAGACAAATTTGTGTTGCATGGATGACAAACTTCAAAAGGTTATTATGATTTATGTCAAAAGGTATATTTATAAGTCTCGAAATTGCATGTGTAGGTAGGATACTTGACAGGTAAAATTTTGCAATATCTCAAATTTAATGTCCTTAAATTATTGGCGCATATTTATTTAAAGTTGACATAATATTTAAATGTAACCTTCAACATTAAAACGCCCTAACAACTACAACGGCAAATTTAGACGTATTTTTAATTATTCATATTATTGAACTGTATTAGTTGATTAAGTTCAATAAAGGGCCGGTTTTCCCAATTCCGATTAAAATGCCGATGAGAGTATTCATTAGATACAATACGTGATAGTACGTTTTTGCAAAAACCGGTTGGCGCTAATCATTGATTAAAATACCGGTTGGTATGTTTTTCCAACACCGGTTAGCGCTAATCGTTGATTAAGAACGTTATTAAATGAAGATATTTTAACCGCTGTTTTACCAAACCTGATAAAATATTAAACAGTAATTACGATTACTTACACATGCGCGTAACCTAGGAGATTTGAATTTTTATTAGTATTGACTGCAATTATGTTTTCTTATCCATTTGTAATTAATAATTATTTTTATTAGTGTTTTAGTAATTGTATTGCTTCTTCTATACATGAAATTAACAGTATAATTAAAAATAAAATATAATATTGAATATGTGTAACTTTTAGCTTACTAGGGAAATATTTGTGTTTTGGAAGCTTTTTAATTCTGTTACATTTCTGGGACTTTATCTCAGTTGCTAAAAAACCTAAATATTTGTGAAAATTTATGCCTGCGCTTGGTCTTTTCTTCTTTGTAATTGCTTTTAACAGCATCTTGTTAAAACTAATCATTTATATGTTTGCGAGCTGTATGTTTGAAGTTCATCATTTTTAATTGACTTGCGAACTAATTTTGAGTATGTGACAGACGAATATTTCAAATCTGCTGACCAAAATTTCATAATGAAAGCGCTGTTCCACTTCAAATAATTGAGGTGAAAAATATCTCAGTGTCAAACTGATTTTTAGGTTATTTTTTATTAATATTGTGCGTGCCTATTTTAAATTGTTTCTGAGCAATTGACATACTTTTTGTTAATATACTAAATGTTTCTCCTGTTATTTCAAGAGCGTATTATTCCGATTGTCTCAATGAAAATGACGCGCTTATTGAGCATATTGTTTCTTCGGATACTTTAACATCATTCTTATATTTAATACTAAATTATCTTTCTCGCTCTTGAGTGTGAAAAATTTTAAATAAAATATACAATTGGCTTCACAAAATTTATGTATGTACAGAGGTGCTTCAAAAGTTTATTAAAGTGGACATTCTAAAAAGCGTCATGCCAGTGATCGCTTTTTACAGGAAAGGCGCTTCAATTGGGCTTCAAATTTAAAACTTGGGCTTTCTACTTTTATTAATTTGTGCTCTTTTATTAACGATAGTGGATTTCTAAAAGGTTGACAGGCTTTTACACTTTCGGATCAAAACAGTATTGTAAACTATCTTAATAAAAATGTTACGCTTTTTGATCTTATTGTGTCGTTGTATACTTTAACATTAAACTACCTTTCTCGCTCTTGAGTGTGTACCGGTTTGTGTAAAAAGCAATATACACTTGGCTTCACAAAATTTATCTATGTACAGCCGTGCTTCAAAAGTTTATAAAAGTGGACATTCTAAAAATCGTCATGCCAGTGATCGCTTTTTCCAGGAAAGGCGCTTCAATTGGGCTTCAAATTTAAAACTTGGGCTTTCTACTTTTATTAATTTGTGCTCTTTTATTAACGATAGTGGATTTCTAAAAGGTTGACAGGCTTTTACACTTTCGGATCAAAACAGTATTGTAAACTATCTTAATAAAAATGTTACGCTTTTTGATCTTATTGTGTCGTTGTATACTTTAACATTAAATTACCTTTCTCGATCTTAAGTGTGTACCGGTTTGTGTCAAAAACAGTTTGAGACATATATACAACAAGACAAAATATATGTTTATACAGGGGTGTTTCAATAGGGTTTCAATTTAAAACTTGGGCTTTTTACTTTTATTATTATTTTGTACTCCTTGATTAACGATAGTGGATTTCGAAAAGGTTGACGGGCTTTTACACTTTCACATCAAAAGAGTATTGAAAACTGTCTTAATGAACATGTTGACCTTTTTGATCTTATTGTGTCTTTGGATACTTTAACATTAAATTACCTTACTCGCTCTTGAGTGTGTACCGGTTTGCGCCAAAAACAGTTCGAGAAGAATTTTAAATAAAATATCCTATTGGTTTCACAAAATTTATTTATGTACAGGGGTGTTTCAAAAGTTTATAAAAGTGGACATTCTGAAAAGCGTCATGCCAGTGATCGCCTTTTACAGGCAAGGCGCTTCAATAGGGCTTCAATTTAAAACTGTCTTAATGAACATGTTGACCTTTTTGATCTTATTGTGTCTTTGGATACTTTAACATTAGATTACCTTTCTCTCTCTTGAGTGTGTACCGATTTGTGTCAAGAACAGTTCGAGAGGAATTTTAAATAAAATATTCTATTGGCTTAACAAAATATATGTATATACAGGGGTGTTTCAAAAGTTTATAAAAGTAGACATTCTAAAAAGCGTGATGCCAGTGATCGCCTTTTACAGCAAGGCGCTTTGGCTTACATTTAAAACTTGGGCTTTCTACTTTTATTAATGTCTTGTGCTCTTTTATTAACGATAGTTGATTTCGAAAAGATTGACAGACTTTTACACTTTCACATCAAAATAGTATTGTAAACTGTCTTAATGAACATATTGACCTTTTTGATCTTATTGTGTCTCTGGAGACTTTAACATTAAATTACCTTTCTCGCTCTTGAGTGCGTACCGGTTTATGTCAAAAACAGTTCGAAAAGAATTTTAAATAAAATATCCTATTGGGTTAACAAAATATATGTATATACGGGGGTGCTTCAAAAGTTTATAAAAGTGGACATTCTAAAAAGTCTTTTTTTACAGGAAAGGCGCTTCAATAGGGCTTAAATTTAAAACTTTGGTTTTTTACTTTTATTATTACTTTGTGCTCCTTTATTAACGATCGTGGATTTTGAAAAGGTTGACAGGCTTTACACTTTCACATCAAAATAGTATTGTAAATTATCTTAATGAACATGTTGGGCTTTTTGAACTCATTGTGCTTTTGGATACCTTAACATGACTTATGTTTAAAATTAAATTATCTATCTCGCTCTTGAGTGTGTACCGGTTTGTGTTAAAAACAGTTCGAGAAGAATTTTAAATAAAATATACAATTGGCTTCACAAAATATATGTATATACAGGGGTGCTTCAAAGGTGTATAAAACTGGACATTCTAAAAAGCGTCATGCCAGTGATCACTTTTTAATGGAAAGGCGCTTCAATTTAAAACTTGGGCTTTTTACTTTTATTATTATTTTGTGCTCCTTTATTAACGATAGTGGATTTCGAAAAGGTTGACAGGGTTTTACACTTTCACATCAAAATAGTATTGTAAACTATCTTAATAAAAATGTTGCGTTTTTTGAGCTCATTCTCTCTTTGGATACTTTAACATGACTTATGTTTAACATTCAATTTCTTTTCTCGCTCTTGAGTGTGTCCCGGTTTATGTCAAAAACAGTTCGAGAAGAATTTTAAATAAAATATCCTATTGACTTAACAAAATATATGTATATACAGGGGTGCTTCAAAAGTTTATAAAAGTGGACATTTTAAAAAGTGTTTTTTACAGGAAAGGCGCTTCAATAGGGCTTAAATTTAAAACTTGGGCTTCTTACTTTTATTATCATTTTGTGTTTTTTTCTTAACGACAGTAGACTTCGAAAAGGTTGACATGCTTTTCCACTATCACATCAAAATAGTATTGTAAACTGTCTCGATGAAAATCTTGTGCTCTTTGAGCTCATTGTTTTTTTTGAATACATTAACATGACTTACGTTTAACTTTAATTTACCTTTCTCGCGTTTGAGTGTGTACCGGTTGTGTAAAAAACCGTTCGAGAAGAATTTTAAAAAAATATACTATTGGCTTCACGAAATATATTTATATACAGGGGTGCGTCAAAAGTTAATGAAGTCGGAGCATTCTAAAAGGCGTCATGACAGTGATTGCTTTTTACAGGAAACTATGAAAAAGCTGTAAACGGACGCGAAAAAAGCGATTCCAACTAAAAGAGATTGACGGACCCGCTGTAAGCGGAGGACCCGCTGTAAGCGGAGGACCAGTTGTAAGCGGAGGACCCGCTGTAAGCGGACGTTAGAGCTAGTTATACTCTATAAAAGCGCACAGGACCCTTTACCGCTCTCACGGATTTAGTAGAGGAGGGAAAATGGGGGTGAAAATGGGAAAACGACCTTTGAGTGTTTGACGAATTGAGGCATTTTAGGGGAGATTTTAGAGTTTTATATCGTCGGATGTACAATTCTACTTTGTATAGGCGTATTTTTATCGCTTCGAAACGGTGGTAAGGCGGCGAAAAGAATTTTTTAAAAATTTTAGCACTTGTAGAGAAAAGCGCTGCATCAATTTTTTCGCCCATAAGGAGGACGTGGGAAACAAAAATTGCTCTGGAGCCTTTTATACTGAAAATCCCGACAAACGTCAAAGTGACAGGAGATTCGAAATGTATCCAAACTTTTACTTTTAAGCCTGAAATTCCAAATTTTAAAGCTTTCGGGGGCGCAACAAGATTCAGAATAGTAAAGTACTGTCCTTTGGGGACCCCTTAAGTGCCTATTCCCAGTTTATAGTGGTATAGAGACAAAGGTACGGGCGATTAAAAGTGCGGTTGCAGACGAATATGTTAGAAAAATGCTTGCCAATATCGGCCATCTTTATTTATATAAAAGTCAGATTACATTCATGTGGCAAATATATACACATGATATATTTAGTTTTGCGACAAACATAAGGCACTAAATGAATTATCGGGACGCAATTAATAAATTTTTTATATTCTTTTTACGATTGCACGTAGGTACATATATTTTCTGGCGAATATTAAAAAATTTATCATCTCCCAGTGTAGCCCGCAAGCATATATATAAATACCCAAAACAACATGTTCTATGTAAACACCTTGGTGGTCTAATGGTAAAGCCAACGCTTCCCAATACAGCAACTCTGATTGCTCGGGTTCAAATTTAGGCAGGGACAAGTACTTTTTTTTTTCGAATACGACTGATTTCAAATATGAATATTTACGGACATTTAATACGACAAAACGACGGTTTCTCGACATGATGGTCCCGGTCGCTCGAAATAAATTCTTATATACAGACTGGGTTTTCTTTTAAGTATTATAAATGTTAAAGGTTGCTCGAAAATTGATGTGCGTTTGTAAAATGTTGTTTTCGGGGCTTTTCGAAGTCGCCCATCACTAATCTAAATGTCAAAAAAAAAATGGCGGAAGAATCTTTTTAAAATTGACGTATGAATGTGAAATTTTAGATATGGGGGTGCTCGGACGCCGATCACAAATCCAAACTCAAAATGTCAAAAAAAATAGAATGACGGACGGGTTTTTTGAGAATTGACGTATGAATGTAAAATTTTAGATACGGGGGTATATGTGGACGCCGATTACAAATCCATAGTCAAAATGTCAAAAAAAAACAAAATGGCAGACGAATTTTTTGAAAATTGACGTATGAATGTGAAATTTTAGATACGAGGGTCTCTTTGGTCGCCGATCACGAATCCATAGTCAAACTGTCAAAAAACCAAAATGGCGGAAGAGTTTTTTGAAAATTGACGTAGGAATGTCAAATTTTAGATACGGGGGTATATGTGGACGCCGATGACAAATCCAACGTCAAAATGTCAAAAAAAACAAAATGGCGGAAGAATTTTTTGAACATTGACGTATGAATGCGAAATTTTAGATACGGGGGTGTCTTAGGTCGCCGATCACAAATCCAAACTCAAAATGTCAAAAAAAATAGAATGACGGACGGGTTTTTTGAGAATTGACGTATGAATGAAAATTGTAGATGCGGGGGTATATGTGGACGCCGATTACAAATCCATAGTCAAAATGTCAAAAAAAAAACAAAATGGCAGACGAATTTTTTGAAAATTGACGTATGAATGTGAAATTTTAGATACGGGGGTCTCTTTGGTCGCCGATCACGAATCCATAGTCAAAATGTCAAAAAACCAAAATGGCAGAAGAGTTTTTTGAAAATTGACGTAGGAATGTCAAATTTTAGATACGGGGGTATATGTGGACGCCGATGACAAATCCAACGTCAAAATGTCAAAAAAAACAAAATGGCGGAAGAATTTTTTGAACATTAACGTATGAATGTGAAATTTTAGATACGGGGGTGTCTTAGGTCGCCGATCACGACTCCAAAGTCAAAATGTCAAAAAAGAGAAAATGGAGGAAGAGTTTTTTGAAAATTTATGAATGTTAGTGATATTTTGGATACCAGGGTGTTTGTGGTCGCTTATTACGTCTTCAATTTGACGATTCTTCGAAACGTGATTGAACAGGGTTTCAATTTGACACTTCATTTTTCCTTAACGATGTAGATCCGAAAACATCAGAATAGTATTGTACACTGTCTGGATGAAAATGTTGCGCTCATTGTTTCTTTCGATACTTTAACATGACTTATGTTTAACTTTAAATTACCTTTCTCGCTCTTGAGTGTCTACCAGTTCTGTAAAAAACAGTTCGAGAAGAATTTTAAATAAAATATACTATTGGCTTAACAAAATATATATAGGGGTGCTTCAAAAGTTTATAAAAGTGGATATTCTAAAAAGCGTCATGCCAGTGACATCTTTTTACAGAAAAGGCGTTTCAATAGGGTTTCACTTTAAAACTTGGGCTTTCTACTTTTATTAATGTTTTGTGCTCTTTTATTAACGATAGTGGATTTCGAAAAGATTGACAGACTTTTACACTTTCACATCAAAATAGTATTGTAAACTGTCTTGATACAAATGTTGGCCTTTTTGATTTTATTGTGTCTTTCAATACCTTAACATTAAATTACCTTTCTCGCTCTTGAGTGTGTACTGGTTTGTGTTAAAAACAGTTCGAGAAGAATTTTAAATAAAATATTGGCTTAACAAAATATATGTATATACAGTGCTGGTTCAAAAGTTTATAAATGGCGGAAGAGTTCTTTGAAAATTGATGAGTGTTTGTTAAATTTTGGATAAGGGGGTGTTTGTGGTCGCTTATTACGTCTTCAATTTGGCGATTCTGCAAAACGTGATTGAACAGGGCTTAAATTCAATACTTCATTTTTTCTTAACGATAGTAGTTTCGAAAACATGAGAATAGTATTGTACACTGTCTCAATGAACATGCTGCGCTCTTTGAGATCATTGTTTCTTTCGATACTTTAACATGACTTATATTTAACATTAAATTACCTTTCTCGCTCTTGAGTGCGTACCGGTTTGTGCCAAAAACAGTTCTAAAAGAATTTTAAATAAAACGTCCTATTGGCTTAACAAAATATGTGTATATAGGGGGGTGCTTCAAAAGTTTATAAAAGTGGACATTCTAAAAAGCGTTTTTTACAGGAAAGGCGCTTCAATAGGGCTTAGCATTAAAACTTGGGCTTTTTACATTTATTATTATTTTGTTCTCTTTTATTAACGATAGTGGATTTCAAAAAGGTTGACAGGCTTTTACACTTTCACATCAAAATAGTATTGTAAACTGTGTGTTGGGATTTTTGATCTCATTGTGCCATTGGATACCTTAACATCACTTATATTTAAAATTAAATTACCTTTCTTGCTCTTGAATTAGTGTTAAAAACAGTTCGAGAAGAATTTTAAATAAAATATCCAATTGGCTTAACAAAATATATGTATATACAGCGGTGCTTCAAAAGTTTACAAATAGCGGAAGAGTTATTCGAAAATTGATGAATTTCTGTTAAATTTTGGATACGGGGGTGTTTGTGGTCGTTTATTACGTCTTTAATTTGGCGATTCTTCGAAAGGTGATTGAACAGGGCTTAAATTTAATACGTCATTTTTTCTTAACGATCTATATTCGAAAACATCGGAATAGTATTGTACACAATCTCAATGAAAATGTTGCACTCTGAGCTCATTGCATCTTTCGTTTCTTTAACATGACTTATGTTTAACATTAAATTACCTTTCTCGCTCTTGAGTGTGTACCAGTTTATGTTAAAAACACTTCGACAAGAATTTTAAATAAAATATCGAATTGATGAATGTTTGTTAAATTTTCGATACGGGGGTGTTTGTGGTCGTTTATTACGTCTTCAATTTGGCGATTCTTCTAAACCTAATTGAACAGGGCTTAAATCATTACTTCAATTTTTCTTAACGATATTAGATTCGAAAACATCAAAACAGTATTGTATGAAAATGTTGCGCTCTTTGAGCTCATTGTTTCTTTCGATACTTTAACATGACTTATGTTTAACATTAAATTACCTTTCTCGCTCTTGAGTGTGTACCGGTTAGTGTCAAAAGCAATTCGAGAAGAATTTTAAATTAAATATCCTATTGGCTTAACGAAATATGTGTATATACAGGGTTGTTTCAAAAGTTTATAAAAGTGGACATTCTAAAAAGCGTCATGCCAGTGATCGCTTTTTACAGGAAAGTCGTTTCAATAGGGCTTCACTTTAAAACTTGGGCTTTCTACTTTTATTAATGCTTTGTGCTCTTTTATTAACGATAGTGGATTTCGAAAAGATTGACAGACGTTTAAACTTTCGCATCAAAATAGTATTGTAAACTGTCTTGATACGAATGTTGACCTTTTTACTTTCTTATACGTAGTATAAGGAAGTATTGTGATGATGAAAATTTTCGACCTCGAGATTGTTGCAGATGTCCACGTTTTGAAGTCCCCTGATACCAAGAAAGTGGTTTTTAAAAAATGTCTGTGTCTCTCTGAGTGTGTCTGTGTGTGTCTGTCTCTCTCTGTGTGTGTGTGACCACGATAGCGGTCAAACCGCTGCAGATATCAATTCCAAATTTTGTATTTACGAATATAATCTCCCTCTTGAGAACTGATTAGATTTTGAGCAAAATCAGCAGACCGGAAGTAGTAATTCACTTCAGTGAAAAAATCGAATTTTGCAAATATTTCGTGAATTACTAAGTTTAAACAAATTTATAAAGAATTCATATGTACTAAAAATTGAAATTGTGAACAATTTTATTAAAAAGGTTTTTCGAAATTCCTATCGAAAGTAGGTCTTTTACTCTTATCGAAAATCAGTTTCTTGCAAATATTTTGCAAGTCATGCTTTTTAGACAGGTACTCTACGAATATAAAAGTATTTAGAACTTAATTTCTAATATCTTTTGTATAAAAAAATTTTCAAAATTCGGACCGGAAGTAACACTTTTACTCTTACCGAATAACGATTTTTTGCAAATATGTCGTAAATTATGCATTCTATAAATATTTATGAAGAGTACAAAAGTATTTAGAGTTGGATTTGGAATATTTTTGTATAAATGAAATTTCAAAATTCGGACCGGAAGTAACACTTTCATACGTATAAGAAAGTCGTGTGGTGGCCACACCTCATTTTTTATCTTATTGTGTCTTTCAATACTTTAACATTAAATTACCTTTCTCCCTCTTGAGTGTGTACCGGTTTGTGTTAAAAACACTTCGAGAAGAATTTTAAATAAAATATCTAATTGGCTTAACAAAATATATGTATATACAGCGATGCTCAAAAGTTTATAAATAGCGGAAGAGTTTCTCGAAAATTGATGAATGTTTGTTAAATTTTGGATACGGGGGTGTTTGTAGTCGCTTATTACGTCTTTAATTTGGCGATTCTTCTAAACCTAATTGAACAGGGCTTAAATTCATTACTACATTTTTTCCTAACGATATTAGATTCGACAACATAGAATAGTATTGTACACTGTCTCAATGAAAATGTTGCGCTCTTTGAGCTCATTGTTTCTTTCGATACTTTAACATGACTTATGTTTAACATTAAATTACCTTTCTCGCTCTTAAGTGTGTACCGGTTAGTGTCAAAAGCAATTCGAGAAGAATTTTAAATAAAATATCCTATTGGCTTAACAAAATATATGTATATACAGGGGTGTTTCAAAAGTTTGTAAAAGTGGATATTCTAAAATGCGTCATCCCATTGATCGCCCTTTACAGGAAAGGCGCTTTGGCTTATATTAGAACTTGGTCTTTCTACTTTTATTAATGTTTTGTGCTCTTTTATTAACGATAGTAGATTTCGAAAAGTTTGACAGACGTTTACACTTTCACATCAAAATAGTATTGTAAACTGTCTTGATACAAATGTTGACCTTTTTGATCTTATTTTGTCTTTCAATACTTTAACATTAAATTACCTTTCTCGCACTTGAGTGTGTACCGGTTTGTGTAAAAAACAATTCGAGAAGAATTTTAAATACAATATTCAATTGGCTTCACAAAATTTATGTATGTACAGGGGTGTTTCAAAAGTTTATAAAAGTGGACATTCTAAAAAGCGTCATGCCATCACCTTTTACAGGCGAGGCGCTTTAATAGGGCTTACATTTAAAACTTGGGCTTTCTCCTTTTATTATTGTTTTGTGCTTTGTATTAACGATAGTGGATTTCGAAAAGGTTGAAAGGCTCTTACACTTTCGCATCACAATAATATTGTAAACTGTCTTAATAAAAATGTTGCGCTTTTTGATCTTATTGTGTCTTTGGATATTTTAACATAAACTAACTTTCTCGCTCTTGAGTGTGTACCGGTTTGTGTAAAAAGCAGTTCGAGAAGAATTTTAAATAAATTATACAATTGGCTTCACAAAACTAATCTATGCTCAGGGGTGCTTCAAAAGTTTATAAAAGTGGACATTCTAAAAATCGTCATGTCAGTGATCGCTTTTTACAGGAAAGGCGCTTCAATAGTGCTTCAAATTTAAAACTCGGGCTTTCTACTTTCATTATTGTTTTGTGCTCTTTTATTAACGATAGTGGATTTCGAAAACGTTGACAGGATTTTACACTTTCGGATCAAAATAGTATTGTAAACTATCTTAATAAAAATGTTGGGCTTTTTTATCTTATTGTGTCGTTGTAACATTAAATTACTTTTCTCGCTCTTGAGTGTGTACCGGTTTGTGTCAAAAACAGTACGAGAAGAATTTTAAGTAAAATATCCTATTGGTTTAACAAAATATATGTGTATACAGCGGTGTTTCAAAAGTTTATGAAAGTGGACATTCTAAAAAGCGTTATGCCAGTGATCGCCTTTTACAGGAAAGGCGCTTCAATAGGGCTTACATTTAAAACTTCGGCTTTTTACTTTCATTATTATTTTGTGCTCCTTTATTAACGATAGTGGATTTTGGAAAGGTTGACAGGCATTTATATTTTCACATCAAAATAGTATTGTAAACTGTCTTAATGAACATGTTAGGCTTTTTGGTCTCATTGTGTCTTTGGATACCCTAACATGGCTTATGTTTAACATTAAATTACTTTTCTCGCTCTTGAGTGTGTACCGGTTTGTGTTAAAAACAGTTCGAGAAGAATTTTAAATAAAACGTCCTATTGGCTTAACAAAATATATGTATATACAGGGGTACTTCAAAGGTGTATAAAAGTGGACATTCTAACAAGCGTCATGCCAGTGATGGCTTTTTACAGGACAGGCGCTTCAATTTAATACTTGGGCTTTTTACTTTTATTATTATTTTGTACTCCTTTATTAACGATAGTGGATTTCAAACAGATTGACAGGCTTTTAGACTATCACATCAAAATAGTATTGTACACTGTCTTAATAAAAATGTTACGCTTTTTGATCTCATTGTCTCTTTGGATACTTTAACATGACCTATGTTTAACATTAAATTACCATTCTCGCTCTTGAGTGTGTACCGGTTTATGTCAAAAACAGTTCGAGAAGAATTTTAAATTAAATATCCTATTGGCTTAACAAAATATATGTATATATAGGGGTGCTTCAAAAATTTATAGAAGTAGACATTCTAAAAAGCCTCTTTTTACAGGAAAGTGCTTCAATAGGGCTTACATTTAAAACTTGGGCTTTTGACTTTTATTATTATTTTGTGCTCCTTTATTAACGATAGTGGATTTCAAAAAGGTTGACAGGCTTTCACACTTTCACATCAAAATAGTATTGTACAGTGTCTTAATAAAGATGTTGCGCTTTTTGATCTCAATGTGTCTTTGGATACTTTAACATGACTTATGTTTAACATTAAATTACCTTTCTCGCTCTTGAGTGTGTACCGATTTGTGTCAAAAACAGTTCGAAAAGAATTTTAAATAAAATATCCTATTGGCTTAACAAAATATATGTATATACAGGGGTGCTTCAAAAGTTTATAAAAGTGGACATTCTAAAAAGCGTTTTTTAAGGAAAGGCGCTTCAATAGGGCTTAAATTTAAAACTTGGGATTCTTACTTTTATTATTATTTTGTGTTTTTTCTTAACGACAGTAGACTTCGAAAAGGTTGACATGCTTTTCCACTATCACATCAAAATAGTATTGTAAACTGTCTCGATGAAAATGTTGTGCTCTTTGAGTTCATTGTTTCTTTGGATACATTAACATGACTTATGTTTAACATACATTTACCTTTCTTGCTCTTGAGTGTGTCCCGGTTTGTGTAAAAAACCGTTCGAAAAGAATTTTAAAGAAAATGTACTATTGGCTTCACGAAATATATGTATATACAGGCGTGCGTCAAAAGTTAATAAAATCGTACATTCTAAAAGGCGTCATGACAGTGATTGCTTTTTACAGGAAACTATGAAAAAGCTGTAAGCGGACGCGAAAAAAGCGATTCCAACTAAAAGAGATTGACGGACCCGCTGTAAGCGGAGGACCCGCTGTAAGCGGAGGACCCGTTGTAAGCGGAGGACCCGCTGTAAGCGGACGTTAGAGCTAGTTATATATAATAAAAGCGAGCGGGACCCTTTACCGCTCTCACGGATTTAGTAGAGGAGGGAAAATGCGGGTGAAAATGCGAAAACGACCTCTGAATGTTTGACGAATTGAAGCATTTTAGGGGAGATTTCAGAGTTTTATATCGTCGGGTGTACAATTCTACTTTGTATAGGCCTATTTTTATCGCTTCGAAACGGTGGTAAGGCGGCGAAAAGAATTTTTTGAAAATTTTAGCACTTTTAGATAAAAACCTGTGCATCACGACATTTTCCCATAAGGAGGACGTGTGAATTATTTTATGCCGAAATAGATATCCCGACAAACGTCAATGTGACAGGCACTCGAATACGTATGCAAAGTTTCACTTTTAAACGTGAAATTCCAAATTTTCAAAGTTTCGAGGACACAACAAGATTCAGAATAGTAAAGTACTGTCCTTTGGGGACCTTTTAAGTGCCCATTCCCAGTTTATAGTGGTATAGAGACAAAGGTACGGGCGATTAAAAGTGCGGTTGCAGGCGGATATGTTAGAAAAATGCTTGCGATAACCGGCCATCTTTATTTATATAAAAGTCAGATTAAATTCATGTGGCAAATATATACACATGATATATTTAGTTTTGCGACAAACATAAGGCACTAAATGAATTATCGGGACGCAATTAATAAATTTTTTATATTCTTTTTACGATTGCACGTAGGTACATATATTTTCTGGCGAATATTAAAAAATTTATCATCTCCCAGTGTAGCCCGCAAGCATATATATAAATACCCAAAACAACATGCTCTATGTAAATACCTTGGTGGTCTAATGGTAAAGCCAACGCTTCCCAATACAGCAACTCTGATTGCTCGGGTTCAAATTTAGGCAGGGACAAGTACTTTTTTTTTTCGAATACGACTGATTTCAAATATGAATATTTACGGACATTTAATACGACAAAACGACGGTTTCTCGACATGATGGTCCCGGTCGCTCGAAATAAATTCTTATATACAGACTGGGTTTACGTTTAAGTATTATAAATGTTAAAGGTTGCTCGAAAATTGATGTGCGTTTGTAAAATGTTGTTTTCGGGGCTTTTCGAAGTCGCCCATCACTAATCTAAATGTCAAAAAAAAATGGCGGAAGAATTTTTTTAAAATTGACGTATGAATGTGAAATTTTAGATATGGGGGTGCTCGGACGCCGATCACAAATCCAAACTCAAAATGTCAAAAAAAATAGAATGACGGACGGGTTTTTTGAGAATTGACGTATGAATGTACAATTTTAGATACGGGGGTATATGTGGACGCCGATTACAAATCCATAGTCAAAATGTCAAAAAAACAAAATGGCAGACGAATTTTTTGAAAATTGACGTATGAATGTGAAATTTTAGATACGGGGGTCTCTTTGGTCGCCGATCACGAATCCATAGTCAAAATGTCAAAAAACCAAAATGGCGGAAGAGTTTTTTGAAAATTGACGTAGGAATGTCAAATTTTAGATACGGGGGTATATGTGGACGCCGATGACAAATCCAACGTCAAAATGTCAAAAAAAACAAAATGGCGGAAGAATTTTTTGAACATTGACGTATGAATGCGAAATTTTAGATACGGGGGTGTCTTAGGTCGCCGATCACGAATCCAAACTCAAAATGTCAAAAAAAAATAGAATGACGGACGGGTTTTTTGAGAATTGACGTATGAATGTAAAATTTCAGATGCGGGGGTATATGTGGACGCCGATTACAAATCCATAGTCAAAATGTCAAAAAAAAAACAAAATGGCAGACGAATTTTTTGAAAATTGACGTATGAATGTGAAATTTTAGATACGGGGGTCTCTTTGGTCGCCGATCACGAATCCATAGTCAAAATGTCAAAAAACCAAAATGGCGGAAGAGTTTTTTGAAAATTGACGTAGGAATGTCAAATTTTAGATACGGGGGTCTCTTTGGTCGCCGATCACGAATCCATAGTCAAAATGTCAAAAAACCAAAATGGCGGAAGAGTTTTTTGAAAATTGACGTAGGAATGTCAAATTTTAGATACGGGGGTATATGTGGACGCCGATGACAAATCCAACGTCAAAATGTCAAAAAAAACAAAATGGCGGAAGAATTTTTTGAACATTGACGTATGAATGTGAAATTTTAGCTACGGGGGTGTCTCAGGTCGCCGATCACGAATCCAAAATCAAAATGTCAAAAAAAAAATGGCGGAAGAATTTTTTGAACATTAACGTATGAATGTGAAATTTTAGATACGGGGGTGTCTTAGGTCGCCGATCACGACTCCAAAGTCAAAATGTCAAAAAAGAAAATGGAGGAAGAATTTTTTGAAAATTTATGAATGTTAGTGATATTTTGGATACCAGGGTGTTTGTGGTCGCTTATTACGTCTTCAATTTGACGATTCTACGAAACGTGATTGAACAGGGTTTCAATTTAACACTTCATTTTTTCTTAACGATGTAGATCCGAAAACATCAGAATAGTATTGTACACTGTCTGGATGAAAATGTTGCACTCATTGAGCTCATTGTTTCTTTCGATACTTTAACATGGACATGTTTAACTTTAAATTACCTTTCTCGCTCTTGGGTGTCTACCAGTTTCTGTAAAAAACAGTTCGAGAAGAATTTTAAATAAAATATACTATTGGCTTAACAAAATATATATAGGGGTGCTTCAAAAGTTTATAAAAGTGGATATTCTAAAAAGCGTCATGCCAGTGACATCTTTTTACAGAAAAGGCGTTTCAATAGGGTTTCACTTTAAAACTTGGGCTTTCTACTTTTATTAATGTTTTGTGCTCTTTTATTAACGATAGTGGATTTCGAAAAGATTGACAGACTTTTACACTTTCACATCAAAATAGTATTGTAAACTGTCTTGATACAAATGTTGGCCTTTTTGATTTTATTGTGTCTTTCAATACCTTAACATTAAATTACCTTTCTCGCTCTTGAGTGTGTACTGGTTTGTGTTAAAAACAGTTCGAGAAGAATTTTAAATAAAATATTGGCTTAACAAAATATATGTATATACAGTGGTGCTTCAAAAGTTTATAAATGGCGGAAGAGTTCTTTGAAAATTGATGAGTGTTTGTTAAATTTTGGATACGGGGGTGTTTGTGGTCGCTTATTACGTCTTCAATTTGGCGATTCTGCAAAACGTGATTGAATAGGGCTTAAATTCAATACTTCATTTTTTCTTAACGATAGTAGTTTCGAAAACATGAGAATAGTATTGTACACTGTCTCAATGAAAATGCTGCGCTCTTTGAGATCATTGTTTCTTTCGATACTTTAACATGACTTATATTTAACATTAAATTACCTTTCTCGCTCTTGAGTGCGTACCGGTTTGTGCCAAAAACAGTTCTAGAAGAATTTTAAATAAAACATCCTATTGGCTTAACAAAATATGTGTATATAGGGGGGTGCTTCAAAAGTTTATAAAAGTGGACATTCTAAAAAGCGTTTTTTACAGGAAAGGCGCTTCAATAGGGCTTAGCATTAAAACTTGGGCTTTTTACATTTATTATTATTTTGTTCTCTTTTATTAACGATAGTGGATTTCAAAATGGTTGACAGGCTTTTACACTTTCACATCAAAATAGTATTGTAAACTGTGTTGGGATTTTTGATCTCATTGTGCCATTGGATACCTTAACATCACTTATATTTAAAATTAAATTACCTTTCTCGCTCTTGAATTTGTGTTAAAAACAGTTCGAGAAGAATTTTAAATAAAATATCCAATTGGCTTAACAAAATATATGTATATACAGCGGTGCTTCAAAAGTTTACAAATAGCGGAAGAGTTATTCGAAAATTGATGAATTTCTGTTAAATTTTGGATACGGGGGTGTTTGTGGTCGTTTATTACGTCTTTAATTTGGCGATTCTTCGAAAGGTGATTGAACAGGGCTTAAATTTAATACGTCATTTTTTCTTAACGATCTATATTCGAAAACATCGGAATAGTATTGTACACTGTCTCAATGAAAATGTTGCACTCTGAGCTCATTGCATCTTTCGATACTTTAACATGACTTATGTTTAACATTAAATTACCTTTCTCGCTCTTGAGTGTGTACCGGTTTATGTTAAAAACACTTCGAGAAGAATTTGAAATAAAATATACAATTGATGAATGTTTGTTAAATTTTGGATACGGGGGTGTTTGTGATCGCTTATTACGTCTTCAATTTGGCGATTCTTCTAAACTTAATTGAAAAGGGCTTAAATTCATTACTTCATTTTTTCTTAACGATATTAGATTCGAAAACATCAGAATAGTATTGTACACTGTCTCAATGAAAATGTTGCGCTCTTTAAAAACAGTTCGAGAATAATTTTAAATAAAATATCCAATTGGCTTAACAAAATATTTGTATATACAGCGGTGCTTCAAAAGTTTATAAATAGCGGAAGAGTTTTTCGAAAATTGATGAATATCAGTTAAATTTTGGATACGGGGGTGTTTGTGGTCGCTTATCACGTCTTCAATTTGGCGATTCTTCGGAACGTGATTGAACAGGGCTTAAATTTAGTACTTCATTTTTTCTTAATGATGTAGATTCGAAAACATCAGAATAGTATTGTACACTCTCTCAATGAAAATGTTGCATCCTTTGAGCTCATTGCATCTTTCGATACTTTAACATGACTTATATTTAACATTAAATTACCTTTCTCGCTCTTGAGTGTGTACCAGTTTATGTTAAAAACACTTCGAGAAGAATTTTAAATAAAATATCGAATTGATGAATGTTTGTTAAATTTTCGATACGGGGGTGTTTGTGGTCGCTTATTACGTCTTCAATTTGGCGATTCTTCTAAACCTAATTGAACAGGGCTTAAATCATTACTTCAATTTTTCTTAACGATATTAGATTCGAAAACATCAAAACAGTATTGTATGAAAATGTTGCGCTCTTTGAGCTCATTGTTTCTTTCGATACTTTAACATGACTTATGTTTAACATTAAATTACCTTTCTCGCTCTTGAGTGTGTACCGGTTAGTGTCAAAAGCAATTCGAGAAGAATTTTAAATTAAATATCCTATTCGCTTAACGAAATATGTGTATATACAGGGATGTTTCAAAAGTTTATAAAAGTAGAAATTCTAAAAAGCGTCATGCCAGTGATCGCCTTTTACAGGAAAGGCGCTTTAATATAGCTTACATTTAAAACTTGGGCTTTCTACTTTTATTATTGTTTTGTGCTTTTTTATTAACGATAGTGGATTTCGAAAAGGTTGACAGACTTTTACACTTTCACATCAAAATAGTATTGTAAAGTGTCTTAATGAACATGTTGGGCTTTATGATCTCATTGTGTCTTTGGATACCTTCACATGACTTATGTTTAAAATTAAATTACCTTTCTCGCTCTTGAGTGTGTACCGGTTTGTGTTAAAAACAGTTCGAGAAGAATTTTAAATAAAATATTGGCTTAACAAAATATATGTATATACAGTGGTGCTTCAAAAGTTTATAAATGGCGGAAGAGTTCTTTGAAAATTGATGAGTGTTTGTTAAATTTTGGATACGGGGGTGTTTGTGGTCGCTTATTACGTCTTCAATTTGGCGATTCTGCAAAATGTGATTGAATAGGGCTTAAATTCAATACTTCATTTTTTCTTAACGATAGTAGATTCGAAAACATGAGAATAGTATTGTACACTGTCTCAATGAAAATGCTGCGCTCTTTGAGATCATTGTTTCTTTCGATACTTTAACATGACTTATATTTAACATTAAATTACCTTTCTCGCTCTTGAGTGCGTACCGGTTTGTGCCAAAAACAGTTCTAGAAGAATTTTAAATAAAACGTCCTATTGGCTTAACAAAATATGTGTATATAGGGGGGTGCTTCAAAAGTTTATAAAAGTGGACATTCTAAAAAGCGTTTTTTACAGGAAAGGCGCTTCAATAGGGCTTAGCATTAAAACTTGGGCTTTTTACATTTATTATTATTTTGTTCTCTTTTATTAACGATAGTGGATTTCAAAAAGGTTGACAGGCTTTTACACTTTCACATCAAAATAGTATTGTAAACTGTGTTGGGATTTTTGATCTCATTGTGCCATTGGATACCTTAACATCACTTATATTTAAAATTAAATTACCTTTCTCGCTCTTGAATTTGTGTTAAAAACAGTTCGAGAAGAATTTTAAATAAAATATCCAATTGGCTTAACAAAATATATGTATATACAGCGGTGCTTCAAAAGTTTACAAATAGCGGAAGAGTTATTCGAAAATTGATGAATTTCTGTTAAATTTTGGATACGGGGGTGTTTGTGGTCGTTTATTACGTCTTTAATTTGGCGATTCTTCGAAAGGTGATTGAACAGGGCTTAAATTTAATACGTCATTTTTTCTTAATGATGTAGATTCGAAAACATCAGAATAGTATTGTACACTCTCTCAATGAAAATGTTGCATCCTTTGAGCTCATTGCATCTTTCGATACTTTAACATGACTTATATTTAACATGACTTATATTTAACATTAAATTACCTTTCTCGCTCTTGAGTGTGTACCAGTTTATGTTAAAAACACTTCGACAAGAATTTTAAATAAAATATCGAATTGATGAATGTTTGTTAAATTTTCGATACGGGGGTGTTTGTGGTCGCTTATTACGTCTTCAATTTGGCGATTCTTCTAAACCTAATTGAACAGGGCTTAAATCATTACTTCAATTTTTCTTAACGATATTAGATTCGAAAACATCAAAACAGTATTGTATGAAAATGTTGCGCTCTTTGAGCTCATTGTTTCTTTCGATACTTTAACATGACTTATGTTTAACATTAAATTACCTTTCTCGCTCTTGAGTGTGTACCGGTTAGTGTCAAAAGCAATTCGAGAAGAATTTTAAATTAAATATCCTATTCGCTTAACGAAATATGTGTATATACAGGGATGTTTCAAAAGTTTATAAAAGTAGAAATTCTAAAAAGCGTCATGCCAGTGATCGCCTTTTACAGGAAAGGCGCTTTAATATAGCTTACATTTAAAACTTGGGCTTTCTACTTTTATTATTGTTTTGTGCTTTTTTATTAACGATAGTGGATTTCGAAAAGGTTGACAGACTTTTACACTTTCACATCAAAATAGTATTGTAAAGTGTCTTAATGAACATGTTGGGCTTTATGATCTCATTGTGTCTTTGGATACCTTCACATGACTTATATTTAAAATTAAATTACCTTTCTCGCTCTTGAGTGTGTACCGGTTTGTGTTAAAAACAGTTCGAGAAGAATTTTAAATAAAATATCCAATTGGCTTAACAAAATATATGTATATACAATGGCGCTTCAAAAGTTTATAAATGACGGAAGAGTTTTTTGAAAATTGATGATTGTTTGTTAAATTTTGGATACGGGTGTGTTTGTGGTCGCTTATTACGTCTTCAATTTGGCGATTCTGCGAAACGTGATTGAACAGGGCTTAAATTCAATACTTCATTTTTTCTTAACGATAGTAGATTCGAAAACATGAGAATAGTATTGTACACTGTCTCAGTGAAAATGTTGCGCTCTTTGAGATCATTGTTTCTTTCGATACTTTAACATGACTTATATTTAACATTAAATTACCTTTCTCGCTCTTGAGTGTGTACCGGTTTGTGTTAAAAACAGTTCGAGAAGAATTTTAAATAAAACGTCCTATTAGCTTAACAAAATATATCTATATACAGGGGTGTTTCAAATGTTTATAAAAGTGGATATTCTAAAAAGCGTCATCCCAGTGATCGCCTTTTACAGCTTTGCCTTACATTTAAAACTTGGACTTTCTACTTTTATTAATGTTTTGTGCTCTTTTATTAACGATAGTGGATTTCGAAAAGATTGCCAGACTTTCACACTTTCGCATCAAAATACTATTGTAAACTGTCTTAATGAACATGTTGGGCTTTTTGATCTCATTGCGTCTTTGGATACCTTAACATTAAATTACCTTTCTCGCTCTTGAGTGTGTACCGGTTTGTGTCAAAAACAGTTCGAGAAGAATTTTAAATAAAATATCGAATTGATGAATGTTTGTTAAATTTTCGATACGGGGGTGTTTGTGGTCGCTTATTACGTCTTCAATTTGGCGATTCTTCTAAACCTAATTGAACAGGGCTTAAATCATTACTTCAATTTTTCTTAACGATATTAGATTCGAAAACATCAAAATAGTATTGTATGAAAATGTTGCGCTCTTTGAGCTCATTGTTTCTTTCGATACTTTAACATGATTTATGTTTAACATTAAATTACCTTTCTCGCTCTTGAGTGTGTACCGGTTAGTGTCAAAAGCAATTCGAGAAGAATTTTAACTTAAATATCCTATTTCTTTAACGAAATATGTGTATATACAGGGGTGTTACAAAAGTTTATAAAAGTAGAAATTCTAAAAAGCGTCATGCCAGTGATCGCCTTTACAGGAAAGGCGCTTTAATATAGCTTACATTTAAAACTTGGGCTTTCTACTTTTATTATTGTTTTGTGCTTTTTTATTAACGATAGTGGATTTCGAAAAGGTTGACAGACTTTTACACTTTCACATCAAAATAGTATTGCAAAGTGTCTTAATGAACATGTTGGGCTTTATGATCTCATTGTGTCTTTGGATACCTTCACATGACTTATATTTAAAATTAAATTACCTTTCTCGCTCTTGAGTGTGTACCGGTTTGTGTTAAAAACAGTTCGAGAAGAATTTTAAATAAAATATCCAATTGGCTTAACAAAATATATGTATATACAATGGTGCTTCAAAAGTTTATAAATGACGGAAGAGTTTTTTGAAAATTGATGATTGTTTGTTAAATTTTGGATACGGGTGTGTTTGTGGTCGCTTATTACGTCTTCAATTTGGCGATTCTGCGAAACGTGATTGAACAGGGCTTAAATTCAATACTTCATTTTTTCTTAACGATAGTAGATTCGAAAACATGAGAATAGTATTGTACACTGTCTCAGTGAAAATGTTGCGCTCTTTGAGATCATTGTTTCTTTCGATACTTTAACATGATTTATATTTAACATTAAATTACCTTTCTCGCTCTTGAGTGTATACCGGTTTGTGTTAAAAACAGTTCGAGAAGAATTTTAAATAAAACGTCCTATTGGCTTAACAAAATATATGTATATACAGGGGTGCTTCAAAGGTGTATAAAAGTAGACATTCTAAAAAGCGTCATGACAGTGATTGCATTTTACAGAAAAGGCTCCTCAATAGGGCTTCAATTTAAAACTTGGGCTTCTTACTTTTATTATTATTTTGTGCTCCTTTATTAACGATAGTGGATTTCGAAAAGGTTGACAGGCTTTTACACTTTCACATCAAAATGGTATTGTAAACTGTCTTAATAAAAATGTTGCGCTTTTTGAGCTCACTCAGTCTTTGGATAGTTTAACATGACTTATGTTTAAAATTAAATTACCTTTCTCGCTCTTGGGTGTGTAGCGGTTTGTGTTAAAAACAGTTCGAAAAATTTTTTAAATAAAACGTCCTATTGGCTTAGCAAAATATATGTATATAAAGGGGTGCTCCAAAGGTGTATAAAAGTAGACATTCTAAAAAGCGTCATCACAGTGATTGCTTTTTACAGAAAAGGCTCTTCAGTAGGGCTTCATTTAAAACTTGGGCTTCTGACTTTTATTATTATTCCGTGCTCATTTATTAACGATAGTGGATTTCGAAGAGATTGACAGACGCTTGCAATTTCACATCAAAATAGTATTGTAAATTGTCTTGATACAAATGTTGACCTTTTTGATCTTATTGTGTCTTTCAATACTTTAACATTAAATTACCTTTCTCGCTCTTGTGTGTGTACCGGTTTGTGGCAAAAACAGTTCGAGAAGAATTTTAATATACTATTGTCTTCACAAAATTTATGTATGTACAGGGGTGTTTCTAAAGTTTATAAAAGTGGACATTTTAAAAAGCGTCATGCGTGTGATCGCTTTTTACAGGAAAGGTGCTTCAATGGGGCTTCACTTTTAAACTTGGGCTTTTTACTCTTATTATTATTTTGTGCTCCTTTATTAACGATACTGGATTTCGAAAAGGTTGACAGGCTTTTACACTTTCATATCAAAATAGTATTGTAACCTGTCTTTATGAACATGTTGGGCTTTTTGATCTTATTGTGTCTTTGGATAACTTAACATGACTTATGTTTAAAATTAAATTACCTTTCTTGCTCTTGAGTGTGTACCGGTATATGTTGAAAACAGTTCGAGAAGAATTTTAAATAAAATATCCAATTGGCTTAACAAAATATATGTATGTACAGTGGTGCTTCAAAAGTTTATAAATGGCGGAAGAGTTTTTTGAAAATTGATGAATGTTTGTTGAATTTTGCATACGGGGGTGTTTGTGGTCGCTTATTACGTCTTCAATTTGGCGATTCTTCGAAACGTGATTGAACAGGGCTTAAATTCAATACTTCATTTTTTCTTAACGATAGTAGATTCGAATACATCAGAATAGTATTGTACAGTGTCTCAATGAAAATGTTGCGCTTTTTGATATCGTTTCTTTCGATACTTTAACATGACATATAACTTTAAATTACCTTTCTCGCTCTTGAGTGTGTACCGCTTTGTTCCAAAAACAGTTCGAGAAGAATTTTAAATAAAATATCCCATTGGCTTAACAAAATATATCTATATACAGGGGTGTTTCAAATGTTTATAAAAGTGGATATTCTAAAAAGCGTCATCCCAGTGATCGCCTTTTACAGCTTTGCCTTACATTTAAAACTTGGTCTTTCTACTTTTATTAATGTTTTGTGCTCTTTTATTAACGATAGTGGATTTCGAAAAGATTGCCAGACTTTCACACTTTCGCATCAAAATACTATTGTAAACTGTCTTAATGAACATGTTGGGCTTTTTGATCTCATTGCGTCTTTGGATACCTTAACATTAAATTACCTTTCTCGTTCTTGAGTGTGTACCGGTTTGTGTCAAAAACAGTTCGAGAAGAATTTTAAATAAAATATTCAATTGGCCTAACAAAATATATGTATATACAGCGGTGCTTCAAAAGTTTATAAATGGCGGAAGAGTTTTTTGAAAATTGATGAATGTTTGATAAATTTTGGATACGGTGGTATTTGTGGTCGCTTATTACGTCTTCAATTTGGCGATTTTTCGAAACGTGATTGAACATGGCTTAAATTTAATACTTCATCTTTTCTTAACGATAGTATATTCGAAAGCATCGGAATAGTATTGCACACTGTCTCAATGAAAATGTTGCGCTCTTTGAGCTCATTGTTTCTTTCGATACTTTAACATGACTTATATTAAACATTAAATTATCTTTATCGCTCTTGAGTGTGTACCAGTTTGTGTAAAAAAAACAGTTCGAGAAGAATTTTTAATAAAACGTCCTATTAGCTTAACAAAATATTTGTAGGGTGCTTCAAAAGTTTATAAAAGTGGACATTCTAAAAAGCGTCATGCCAGTGATCGCCTTTTACAGGAAAGGCGTTTTAATATGGCTTACATTTAAAACTTGGGTTTTCTACTTTATTATTGTTTTGTGCTCTTTTATTAACGATAGTGGATTTCGAAAAAGTTGACAGACTTTTACACTTTCACATCAAAATAGTATTGTAAACTGTCTTAATGAATATGTTGGACTTTTTGATCTCATTGTGTCTTTGGATACCTTAACATGGCTTATGTTTAAAATTAAATTACCTTTCTCGCTCTTGAGTGTGTACCGGTTTGTGTTAAAAACACTTCGAGAAGATTTTTAAATAAAATATCCAATTGGCTTAACAAAATATATTTATATACAGGGGTACTTCAAAAACTTATAAATGGCGGAAGAGTTTTTCGAAAATTGATGAATGTTTGTTAAATTTTGGATACTGGGGTGTTTGTGGTCGCTTATTACGTCTTCAATTTGGCGATTCTTCTAAACCTAATTGAACAGGGCTTAAATTACTTCATTTTTTCTCAACGATATTAGATTCGAAAACATCAGAATAGTATTGAAAAAGAAAAGTTTGACAGACGTTTAAACTTTAACATCAAAATAGTATTGTAAACTGTCTTGATACAAATGTTGACCTTTTTAATCTTATTGTGTCTTTCAATACTTTAACATTAAATTACCTTTCTCGCTCTTGAGTGTGTACCGGTTTGTATCAAAAACAGTTCGAGAAGAATTTTAATATACTATTGGCTTCACAAAATTTATGTATGTACAGGGTTGTTTCAAAAGTTTATAAAAGTGGACATTCTAAAAAGCGTCATGCCAGTGATCGCTTTTTACAGGAAAGCCGTTTCAATAGGGCTTCACTTTAAAACTTGGGCTTTCTACTTTTATTAATGTTTTGTGCTCTTTTATTAACGATAGTGGATTTCAAAAAGATTGACAGACGTTTAAACTTTCGCATCAAAATAGTATTGTAAACTGTCTTGATACGAATGTTGACCTTTTTACTTTCTTATACGTAGTATAAGGAAGTATTGTGATGATGAAAATTTTCGACCTCGATATTGTTGCAGATGTCCACGTTTTGAAGTCCCCTGATACCAAGAAAGTGGTTTTTAAAAAATGTCTGTGTGTCTCTCTGAGTGTGTGTGTGTGTGTCTGTGTGTCTGTGTGTGTGTGATCACGATAGCGGTCAAACCGCTGCAGATATCAATTCCAAATTTTGTATTTACGAATATAATCTCCCTCTTCAGAACTGATTAGATTTTGAGCAAAATCAGCAGACCGGAAGTAGTAATTTACTTCAGTGAAAAAATCGAATTTTGCAAATATTTCGTGAATTACTAAGTTTAAACAAATTTATAAAGAATTCATATGTACTTAAAATTGAAATTGTGAACAATTTTATTAAAAAGGTTTTTCGAAATTCCTATCGGAAGTAGGTCTTTTACTCTTATCGAAAATCAGTTTCTTGCAAATATTTTGCAAGTCATGCTTTTTAGACAGGTACTCGACGAATATAAAAGTATTTAGAACTTAATTTCTAATATCTTTTGTATAAAATTTTCAAAATTCGGACCGGAAGTATCACTTTTACTCTTACCGAATAACGATTTTTTGCAAATATGTCGTAAATTATGCATTCTATAAATATTTATGAAGAGTACAGAAGTATTTAGAGTTGGATTTGGAATATTTTTTGTATAAATGAAATTTCAAAATTCGGACCGGAAGCAACACTTTCATACGTATAAGAAAGTCGTGTGGTGGCCACACCTCATTTTTTATCTTATTGTGTCTTTCAATACTTTAACATTAAATTACCTTTCTCCCTCTTGAGTGTGTACCGGTTTGTGTTAAAAACACTTCGAGAAGAATTTTAAATAAAATATCTAATTGGCTTAACAAAATATATGTATATACAGCGATGCTCAAAAGTTTATAAATAGCGGAAGAGTTTCTCGAAAATTGATGAATGTTTGTTAAATTTTGGATACGGGGGTGTTTGTAGTCGCTTATTACGTCTTTAATTTGGCGATTCTTCTAAACCTAATTGAACAGGGCTTAAATTCATTACTACATTTTTTCCTAACGATATTAGATTCGAAAACATAGAATAGTATTGTACACTGTCTCAATGAAAATGTTGCGCTCTTTGAGCTCATTGTTTCTTTCGATACTTTAACATGACTTATGTTTAACATTAAATTACCTTTCTCGCTCTTAAGTGTGTACCGGTTAGTGTCAAAAGCAATTCGAGAAGAATTTTAAATAAAATATCCTATTGGCTTAACAAAATATATGTATATACAGGGGTGTTTCAAAAGTTTGTAAAAGTGGATATTCTAAAATGCGTCATCCCATTGATCGCCCTTTACAGGAAAGGCGCTTTAGCTTATATTAGAACTTGGTCTTTCTACTCTTATTAATGTTTTGTGCTCTTTTATTAACGATAGTAGATTTCGAAAAGTTTGACAGACGTTTACACTTTCACATCAAAATAGTATTGTAAACTGTCTTGATACAAATGTTGACCTTTTTGATCTTATTTTGTCTTTCAATACTTTAACATTAAATTACCTTTCTCGCACCTGAGTGTGTACCGGTTTGTGTCAAAAACAGTTCGAGAAGAATTTTAATATACTATTGGCTTCACAAAATTTATTTATGTACAGGGTTGTTTCAAAAGTTTATAAAATTGGACATTTTAAAAAGCGTCATGCCAGTGATCGCTTTTTACAGGAAAGACGTTTCAATAGGGCTTTCTACTTTTATTAATGTTTCGTGCTCTTTTATTAACGATAGTGAATTTCGAAAAGATTGACAGACGTTTATACTTTCACATCAAAATAGTATTGTAAACTGTCTTGAGACGAATGTTGACCTTTTTTATCTTATTCTGTTTTTCAATACTTTAACATTAAATTACCTTTCTCGCTCTTGAGTGTGTACCGATTTGTGTCAAAAACACTTCGAAAAGAATTTTAATATACTATTGGCTCCACAAAATTTATGTATGTACAGGGGTGTTTCAAAAGTTTATAAAAGTGGAAATTCTAAAAAGCGTCATGCCAGTGATCGCATTTTACAGGAAAGGCGCTTCAATTTAAAACTTGTGCTTTTTAATTTTATTATTATTTTGTTCTCCTTTATTAATGATAGTGGATTTCAAAAAGGTTGACCGGCTTTTACAATTTCACATCAAAATAAGTATTGTACACTTTCTTAATACAAATGCGCTTTTTGATCTCATTGTGTCTTTGGATATTTTAAAATGACTTATATTTAACATTAAATTACCTTTCTCGCTCTCGAGTGTGTACCGGTTTATGTCAAAAACATTTCGAGGAGAATTTTAAATAAAGTATCCTATTGGCTTAACAAAATATGTGTATATACGGGAGTGCTTCACAAGGTTATAAAAGTGGACATTCTAAAAAGCGTTTTTTACAGGAAAGGCGCTTCAATAGGGCTTAGCATTAAAACTTGGGCTTTTTACTTTTATTATTATTTTGTTCTCCTTTATTAACGATAGTGGATTTCAAAAAGGTTAACAGGCTTTTACACTTTCACATCAAAATATTATTGTAAACTGTCTTAACGAAAATGTTGCGCTTTTTGATCTCATTGTCTTAGGATATTTTAAAATGACTTATGTTTAACATAAATTACCTTTCTCGCTCTTGAGTGTGTACCGGTTTATGTCAAAAACATTTCGACAAGAATTTTAAATAAAATATCCTATTGGCTTAACAAAACATGTGTATATACGGCGGTGCTTCAAAAGTTTATAAAAGTGGACATTCTAAAAACGTTTTTTACAGGAAAGGCGGTGCAATAGGGATTAGCATTAAAACTTGGGCTTTTTACTTTTATTATTATTTTGTGCTTTTTTCTTATCGAGAGTAGACTTCAAAAAGGTTGACATGCTTTTCCACTATCACATCAAAATAATATTGCAAACTGTATCGATGAAAATGTTGTGCTCTTTAAGCTCATTGTTGATACTTTAACATTACTTATGTTTAACATTAATTTACCTTTCTCGCTCTTGAGTATATACCGGTTTGTGTAAAAAACCGTTCCAGAAGAATTTTACATAATATATACTATTGGCTTCACGAAATATATTTATATACAGGGGTGCGTCAAAAGTTAATAAAAGCGGACATTCTAAAAGGCGTCATGACAGTGATTGCTTTTTACACGAAACTGTGAAGAAGCTGTAAACGGACGCGATAAAAGCGATTCAAACTAAAAGAGATTGACGAACCCGCTGGAAGCGGAGGACCCGCTGTAAGCGGAGGACCCGCTGTAAGCTGAGGACCCGCTGTAAGCGGAGGACCCGCTGTAAGCGGACGTTAGAGCTTTATATATAATAATAGCTGAGTAGTCAATGGCAACCAAACGACCCAAAAATCGTCTAAAAACGGCAAAACTGTGCAAAGAACTCCTCTCTGGATACGCGAAATTAAGGGCTGTCTTTTGGCATGTTGGTAGGGGCGACATTGAATTTTCGGTCGACGGAGAGTTTTTCTTCCCAAGTGGAGCGTGTGCAGAGATATCGCCCGTTGAAGAGGAGCGTGCACTCGGTGTTTTAACAGAAAAATGGCTTACGTCATCATGACGATTCACGTGACAAGCAAAATAAATCTCGGGAAACGTCAAACTCAGTTGTAGCTACAGATTCACTTTTAAGACTGAAATACGAAATTTTGAAGGTTGCGAGGGTCCAACAAGACCCGAGGTGTTAAAGAACGGCCTTCTGGGCATCTCTTACATGCTTATTTCGAGTCGACAGACGCACGCAATGTAGGGCACGAGCACTTTCAAATTCGTTTGCAGACAGATTTCGTAAGAAAAATGGCCGAAATACGTCACAGATTCAATGTGCATGTGATTCAATGTACTACGGTCGGGCAAAAAATATCAGATTAATTTATCCGGTCCGACAATTTCGGCATCCCAATCTCGACATAATACACCCGCTTGACTTAACATTTTTATAGATATACAGGTTGATTGTTCTTTTAATGACTATATATTTGAATTATTAAAATACGTTAATTCCAGAACGCGTACGCCTTAATGGGGAAAAGGATTGCTTTTAACATTTATGTGCCCTTATGACAACGATTACGCATACATGCAGAGTGGGCGGAGCTACCTGAAATTAAATCCTCTCTTCTGATTAAAGTAAAATTCGGCACTTGGGAGTTTTCGTGGTGTCATTGATCACGTATCTAAAGTCGAAATGTCAAAAAAAAAAATGGCCGAAGGATTTTTTGAAAATTGACGTATAAATGTGAAATTTTAGATACGAGGGTGTCTTAAGTCGCCGATCACAAATCCAAAATCAAAATGTCATAAAAAACACAATGGCGGGTGAATTTTTTGAAAATTGATGTATGAATGTAAAATTTTAGATGCGGGAGTTTTGGGGGTCGCCCATCACGATTCCAAAGTCAAAATGTCAAAAAAAAACAAAATGGCGGAAGATTTTTCGAAAATTGACGTATGAATGTAAAATTTTAGATACGGGGGTTTTGGGGGTCGCCGATCACGATTCCAAAGTCAGAATGTCAAAAAAAACAAAGAGGCGGAAGATTTTTTGAAAATTGACGTATGAATGTAAAATTTTAGATACGGGGGTTTTGTGGGTCGCCGATCACGATTCCAAAGTCAAAATGTCAAAAAAAAACAAAATGGCGAAAGATTTTTTAGAAAATTGACGTATTAATGTAAAATTTTAGATACGGGGGTTTTGGGGGTCGCCGATCACGATTCCATAGTCAAAATATCAAGAAAAGCAAAACGGCGAAAGATTGTTTTGAAAATTGACGTATGAATGTAAAATTTTAGATACGGGGGTTTTGGGGGTCGCCGATCACGATTCCAAAGTCAAAATGTCAAAAAAAAAAAAATGGCGGAAGATTTTTTGAAAATTGACGTATCAATGTAAAATTTTAGATACGGGGGTTTTGGGGGTCGCCGATCACGATTCCAAAGTCAAAATGTCAAAAAAAACAAAATGGCGGAAGATTTTTTGAAAATTGACGTATGAATGTAAAATTTTAGATACGGGGGTTTTGGGGGTCGCCGATCACGATTCCAAAGTGAAAATGTCAAAAAAAAACAAAATGGCGGAAGATTTTTTGAAAATTGACGTATGAATGTAAAATTTTAGATACGGGGGTTTTGGGGGTCGCCGATCACGATTCCAAAGTCAAAATGTCAAAAAAAAATGGCGGAAGATTTTTTGAAAATTGACGTATGAATGTAAAATTTTAGATACAGGGGTTTTGGGGGTCGCCGATCACGATTCCAAAGTCAAAATGTCAAAAAAAAACAAAATGGCGAACGATTTTTTAGAAAATTGACGTATTAATGTAAAATTTTAGATACGGGGGTTTTGGGGGTCGCCGATCACGATTCCGTAGTCAAAATATCAAGAAAAGCAAAACGGCGAAAGATTGTTTTGAAAATTGACGTATGAATGTAAAATTTTAGATACGGGGGTTTTGGGGGTCGCCGATCACGATTCCAAAGTCAAAATGTCAAAAAAAAAAATGGCGGAAGATTTTTTGAAAATTGACGTATCAATGTAAAATTTTAGATACGGGGGTTTTGGGGGTCGCCGATCACGATTCCAAAGTCAAAATGTCAAAAAAAACAAAATGGCGGAAGATTTTTTGAAAATTGACGTATGAATGTAAAATTTTAGATACGGGGGTTTTGGGGGTCGCCGATCACGATTCCAAAGTGAAAATGTCAAAAAAAAACAAAATGGCGGAAGATTTTTTGAAAATTGACGTATGAATGTAAAATTTTAGATACGGGGGTTTTGGGGGTCGCCGATCACGATTCCAAAGTCAAAATGTCAAAAAAAAATGGCGGAAGATTTTTTGAAAATTGACGTATGAATGTAAAATTTTAGATACAGGGGTTTTGGGGGTCGCCGATCACGATTTCAAAGTCAAAATGTCAAAAAAAACAAAATGGCGGAAGATTTTTTGAAAATTGACGTATCAATGTAAAATTCTAGATACGGGGATTTTGGGGGTCGCCGATCACGACTCCAAAGTCAAAATGTCAAAAAAAACAAAATGGCGGAAGATTTTTTGAAAATTAACGTATGAATGTAAAATTTTAGATACGGGGGTTTTGGGGGTCGCCGATCACGTTTCCAAAGTCACAATGTCAAAAGAAAACAAAATGGCGAAAATTTTTTTGAAAATTGACGTATGAATGTAAAATTTTAGATACGGGGGTTTTGGGGGTCGCCGATCACGACTCCAAAGTCAAAATGACAAAAAAAAACAAAAGGGCGGAAGATTTTTTGAAAATTGATGTATGAATGTAAAATTTTAGATACGGGGGTTTTGGGGGTCGCCGATCACGATTCCAAAGTCAAAATGTCAAAAAAAAACAAAATGGGGGAAGATTTTTTGAAAATTGACGTATGAATGTAAAATTTTAGATACGGGGGTTTTGGGGGTCGCCGATCGCGATTCCAAAGTCAAAATGCCATAAAAAACACAATGGCGGAAGATTTTTTGAAAATTAACGTATGAATGTAAAATTTTAGATACGGGGGTTTTGGGGGTGGCCGATCATGACTCCAAAGTCAAAATGTCAAAAAAAAGAAAATGGCGGAAGGATTTTTTGAAAATTGACGTATGAATGTAAAATTTTAGATACGGGGGTTTTGGGGGTGGCCGATCACGATTCCAAAGTCAAAATGTCAAAAAAAAACAAAATGGAAGATTTTTTTGAAAATTGACGTATGAATGTGAAATTTTAGATACGGGGGTTTTGGGGGTCGCCGATCACGATTCCAAAGTCAAAATGTCAAAAGAAAACAAAATGGCAAAAGATTTTTTGAAAATTGACGTATGAATGTAAAATTTTAGATACGGGAGTTTTGGGGGTCGCCGATCACGATTCCAAAATCAAAATGTCATAAAAAACACAATGGCGGAAGATTTTTTGAAAATTGACGTATGAATGTAAAATTTTAGATACGGGGGTTTTGGGGGTGGCCGATCACGATTCCAAAGTCAAAATGTCAAAAAAACAAAATTGCCGAAGGATTTTTTGAAAATTGACGTATAAATGTGAAATTTTAGATACGGGGGTTTTGGGGGTCGCCGATCACGATTCCAAAGTCAAAATATCAAAAAAAGCAAAACGGCGAAAGATTGTTTTGAAAATTGACGTATGAATGTAAAATTTTAGATACGGGGGTTTTGGGGGTCGCCGATCACGATTCCAAAGTCAAAATGTCAAAAAAAAACAAAATGGCGGAAGATTTTTTGAAAATTGACGTATCAATGTAAAATTTTAGATACGAGGGTTTTGGGGGTCGGCGATCACGATTCCAAAGTCAAAATGTCAAAAAAAGTAAAACGGCGGATTTTTTTTTGAAAATTGACGTATGAATGTAAAATTTTAGATGCGGGGGTTTTGGGGGTCGCCGATCACGATTCCAAAGTCAAAATGTCAAAAAAAAACAAAATGGCGAAAGATTTTTTGAAAATTGACGTATGAATGTAAAATTTTAGATACTGGGGTTTTGGGGGTCGCCGATCACGATTCCAAAGTCAAAATGCCAAAAAAAGCAAAATGGCGAAAGATTTTTTTGAAAATTGACGTATGAGTGTGAAATTTTAGATACGGGGGTTTTGGGGGTCGCCGATCACGATTCCAAAGTCAAAATATCAAAAAAAGCAAAACGGCGAAAGATTGTTTTGAAAATTGACGTATGAATGTAAAATTTTAGATACGGGGGTTTTTGGGGTCGCCGATCACGATTCCAAAGTCAAAATGTCAAAAAAAAACAAAATGGCGGAAGATTTTTTGAAAATTGACGTATGAATGTAAAATTTTAGATACGGGGGTTTTGGGGGTCGCCGATCGCGATTCCAAAGTCAAAATGCCATAAAAAACACAATGGCGGAAGATTTTTTGAAAATTAACGTATCAATGTAAAATTTTAGATACGAGGGTTTTGGGGGTCGGCGATCACGATTCCAAAGTCAAAATGTCAAAAAAAGTAAAATGGCGGATTTTTTTTTGAAAATTGACGTATGAATGTAAAATTTTAGATGCGGGGTTTTGGGGGTCGCCGATCACGATTCCAAAGTCAAAATGTCAAAAAAAACAAAATGGCGAAAGATTTTTTGAAAATTGACGTATGAATGTAAAATTTTAGATACTGGGGTTTTGGGGGTCGCCGATCACGATTCCAAAGTCAAAATGCCAAAAAAAGCAAAATGGCGAAAGATTTTTTTGAAAATTGACGTATGAGTGTGAAATTTTAGATACGGAGGTGTGTTAGGTCGCCGATCACAAATCCAAAATCAAAATGTCATAAAAAAGCGAAATCGTGGAAGAATTTTTTGAAAATTGACGTATGAATGTAAAATTTTAGATACGGGGGTTTTGTGGGTCGCCGATCACGATTCCAAAGTCAAAATGTCAATAAAAACAAAATGGCGAAAGATTTTTTAGAAAATTGACGTATTAATGTAAAATTTTAGATACGGGGGTTTTGGGGGTCGCCGATCACGATTCCAAAGTCAAAATGCCAAAAAAAGCAAAATGGCGAAAGATTTTTTTGAAAATTGACGTATGAGTGTGAAATTTTAGATACGGAGGTGTGTTAGGTCGCCGATCACAAATCCAAAATCAAAATGTCATAAAAAAACAAAATCGTGGAAGAATTTTTTGAAATTGACGTATGAATGTAAAATTTTAGATACGGGGGTGTGTCAGGTCGCCGATCACAAATCCAAAAACAAAATGTCATAAAAAAACAAAATCGTGGAAGAATTTTTTGAAAATTGACATATGAATGTAAAATTTTAGATACGGGGGTTTTGGAGGTCGCCGATCACGATTCCAAAGTCAAAATGTCAAAAAAAGCAAAATGGCGGATGATTTTTTTGAAAATTGACGTATGAATGTAAAATTTTAGATACGGGGGTTTTGGGGGTTGCCGATCACGATTCCAAAGTCAAAATGTCAAAACAAAACAAAATGGTGGAAGATTTTTTGAAAATTGACGTATGAATGTAAAATTTTAGATACGGGGGTTTTGGGGGTCGCCGATCACGATTCCAAAGTCAAAATGTCAAAAAAAGCAAAACTGCGATTTTTTTTTTGAAAATTGACGT
Source organism: Amphimallon solstitiale (assembly GCA_963170755.1). Classification (NCBI taxonomy): domain Eukaryota; kingdom Metazoa; phylum Arthropoda; class Insecta; order Coleoptera; family Scarabaeidae; genus Amphimallon; species Amphimallon solstitiale. Next base: position 11,496,356 of record OY720678.1, on the reverse strand, counting down.
ATGAATGTAAAATTTTAGATACGGGGGTTTTGGGGGTCGCCGATCACGATTCCAAAGTCAAAATGTCGAAAAAAACAAAAGGCCGGAAGATTTTTTTGAAAATTGACGTACGAATGTGAAATTTTAGATACGGGGGTTTTGGGGGTCGCCGATTACGATTCCAAAGCCAAAATGTCAAAAAAAGCAAAATGGCGGAAGATTTTTTTGAAAATTGACGTATGAATGTAAAATTTTAGATACGGGGGTTTTGGGGGTCGCCGATCACGATTCCAAAGTCAAAATGTCAAAAAAAGCAAAATGGCGGATGATTTTTTTGAAAATTGACGTATGAATGTAAAATTTTAGATACGGGGGTTTTGGGGGTCGCCGATCACGATTCCAAAGTCAAAATGTCAAAAAAAAGCAAAATGACGGAAGATTTTTTTGAAAATTGACGTATGAATGTAAAATTTTAGATACGGGGGTTTTGGGGGTCGCCGATCACGATTCCAAAGTCAAAATGTCAAAACAAAACAAAATGGTGGAAGATTTTTTGAAAATTGACGTATTAATGTAAAATTTTAGATACGGGGGTTTTGGGGGTCGCCGATCACGATTCCAAAGTCAAAATGTCAAAAAAAAACAAAATGGCGGAAGATTTTCTTGAAAATTGACGTATGAATGTGAAATTTTAGATACGGGAGTTTTGGGGGTCGCCGATCACGTTTCCAAAGTCAAAATGTCAAAAAAAACGAAACGGCGAAAGATTTTTTTGAAAATTGACGTATGAATGTGAAATTTTAGATACGCGGGTTTTGGGGGTCGCCGATCACGATTCCAAAGCCACAATGTCAAAAAAAAACAAAATGGCGGAAGATTTTTTGAAAATTGACGTATGAATGTAAAATTTTAGATACGTGGGTTTTGGGGGTCGCCGATCACGATTCCAAAGTCAAAATGTCAAAAAAAGCAAAATGGCGAAAGATTTTTTTGAAAATTGACGTATGAGTGCGAAATTTTAGATACGGGGGTGTGTTAGGTCGCCGATCACAAATCCAAAATCAAAATGTTATAAAAAAACAAAATCGCGGAAGAATTTTTTGAAAATTGACATATGAATGTAAAATTTTAGAGACAGGGGTTTTTGGGGTCGCAGATCACGATTCCAAAGTCAAAATGTCAAAAAAAACAAAAAGGCGGAAGATTTTTTGAAAATTGACGTATGAATGTAAAATTTTAGATACGGGGGTTTTGGGGGTCGCCGATCACGATTCCAAAATCAAAATGTCAAAAAAAACAAAATGACGGAAGATTTTTTTGAAAATTGACGTATGAATGTGAAATTTTAGATACGGGAGTTTTGGGTGTCGCCGATCACGATTCCAAAATTCAAAATGTCAAAAAAACAAAATGACGGGAGAGTTTTTTGAAAATTGACGTATGAATGTGAAATTTTAGATACGGGGATGTTTGTGGTCGCTTATTACGTCTTCAATTTGGTGATTCTTCGAAACGTGATTGAACAGGGTTTAAATGTAATACTTCATTTTTTCGTATCAATAGTAGATTCGCAAATATCAGAATTGTATTATGCACTGTCTCAATGAAAATGTTACGCTCACTGACCTCATTGTTTCTTTCGATACTCTAACATGACTTATGTTTAACATTAAATTACCTTTCTCGCTCTTGAGTGTGAACCGGTTTGTGTAAAAAAACAGTTCGAGTAGAATTTCAAATAAAATATACTATTGGCTTAAAAAAATATATGTAGGGGTGCTTCAACAGTTTATAAAAGTGGACATTCTAAAAAGCGTCATGCCAGTGATCGCTTTTTACAGGAAAGGCGCTTCAATAGGGCTTCAATTTAAAACTTGGGCTTTTTACTTTTATTATTATTTCGTGCTCCTTTATTAACTATAGTGGATTTCAAAAAGGTTGACAGGCTTTTACACTTTCACATCAAAATAGTATTGTACACTGTCTTAATAAAAATGTTGCGCTTTTTAATCTCATTGTGTCTTTGCATACTTTAACACGACTTATGTTTAACATAAGATTACCTTTCTCGCTCTTGAGTGTGTATCGGTTTGTGTTAAAAACAGTTCGAGAAGAATTTTAAATAAAACATCCTATTGGGTTAACAAAATATATGTATATACAGGAGTGCTTCAAAGGTGTATAAAAGTGGACATTCTAAAAAGCGTCATGCCAGTGATCGCTTTTTACAGGAAAAGGGCTTCAATTTAAAACTTGGGCTTTTTATTTTTATTATTATTATGTGCTCCTTTATTAACGATACTGGATTTCAATAAGGTTGACAGGCTTTCACACTTTCGCATCAAAATAGTATTGTACACTGTCTTAATAAAAATGTAGCGATTCTTGATCTCATTGTGTCTTTGCATACTTTAACACGACTTATGTTTAACATTAAATTACCTTTCTCGCTCTTGAGTGTGTACCGGTTTGTGTAAAAAACAATTCCAGAAATATTTTAAATAAAATATACAATTGGCTTCACAAAATATATGTATATACCGGGATGCTTTAAGAGTTTATAAAACTGGACATTCTAAAATGCGTTTTTTATAGGAAAGACGCTTCAATTGGGCTTAAATCTAAAACTTGGGCTTTTTACTTTTATTATTATTTTGTGCTTTTTTCTTAACGAAAGTAGACTTCGAAAAGATTGACAGGCTCTTACACGTTCACATCAAAATAGTATTGTAAACTGTCTTAATGAAAAGGTTGCGCTTTTTGAGAGCTCATTGTTTCTTTGGATATTTTAACATGACTTATGTTTAACATTAAATTACCTTTCTCGCACTTGAGTGTGTACCGGTTTGTGTAAAAAACAATTCGAGAAAAATTTTAAATAAAATAAAAGGCGCTTCAATTTAAAACTTGGGCTTTTTACTTTTATTTTCATTTGGGCTCCTTTATTAATGATAGTGGATTTCAAAAAGGTCACACTTTACATCAAAATAGTATTGTACACTGTCTTAACAAAAATGTTGCGCTTTTTGATCTCAATGTGTATTTGGATACTTTAACACGACTTATGTTAAACATTAAATTACCTTTCTCGCTCTTGAGTGTCTACCGGTTTATGTCTAAAACAGTTCGAGAAGAATTTTAAATAAAGTATCCTATTGGCCTAACAAAATATATATATATACAGGGGTGCTTCAAAAGTTTATAAAAGTGGACATTCTAAAAAGCGTTTTTTTACAGGAAAGGCGCTTCAATAGGGCTTAAATTTAAAACTTGGGCTTTTTACTTTTATTATTATTTCGTGCACCTTTATTAACGATAGTGGATTTTGGAAAGGTTGACAGGCTTTTACACTTTTACATCAAAATAGTATTGAAAACTGTCTTAATGAACATGTTGGGCTTTTTGATCTCAATGTGTCTTTGGATACTTTAACACGACTTATGTTAAACATTAAATTACCTTTCTCGCTCTTGAGTGTGTACCGGTTTATGTCAAAAACAGTTCAAGAAGAATTTTAAATAAAATATCCTATTGGCTTAACAAAATATATGTATATACTTGGGTGCTTCAAAGTAGTATAAATGTAGACATTCTAAAAAGCGTCATGCCAGTGATCGCTTTTTATAGGAAAGGCGCTTCAATTTAAAACTTGGGCATTTTGCTTTTATTATTGTTTCGTGCTCCTTTATTAACGATAGTGGATTTCAAAAAGGTTGACAGGCTTTTACACTTTTGACATCAAAATAGTATTGTACACTGTCTTAATAAAAATGTTGCGCTTTTTGATATCATTGTGTCTTTGCATACTTTAGCACGACTTATGTTTAACATTAAATTACCTTTCTCGCTCTTGACTGTACCGATTTATGTCAAAAACAGTTCGAGAAGAATTTTAAATAAAGTATCCTATTGGTTTAACAAAATATATGTATATACAGGGGCGCTTCAAAAGTTAATAAAATCGGACATTCTAAAAAGCCATGCCAGTTATCGCTTTTTTACAGGAAAAGCGGTTCAATAGGGCTTAAATTTAAAACTTGAGCTTTTTACTTTTACTATTATTTTGTACTTTTTCATTAACGATAGTGGATTTCGAAAAATTGATAGGCTATTACACGTTCATATCAAAATAGTATTGTAAACTGTCTTAATGAAAATGTTGCGTCTTTTTGTCTTTGAATACTTTAACATGACTTATGTTTAACATTAAATTACCTTTCTAGCTCTTGAGTGTATACCGGTTTGTGTCAAAAACAGTTCGAGAAGAATTTTAAATAAAATATCCTATTGGCTTAACAAAATATATGTATATACAGGAGTGCTTCAAAAGTTTATAAAAGTGGACATTCTTAAAAGCGTTTTTTACAGGAAAGGCACTTCAATAGGGCTTCAATTTAAAACTTGGGCTTTTCACGGTTATTATTATTTTGTGCTTTTTTCTTAACGAGAGTAGACTTCGAAGAGATTGACAGGCTTTTACACGTTCACATCAAAATAGTATTGTAAACTGTCTTAATAAAAATGCTGGGCTTTTTAATCTCATTGTGTCTTTGGATACTTTAACACGACTTATGTTTAACATTAAATTATCTTTGATTGTGTAAAAAACAATTCGAGAAAAATTTTAAATAAAATATACTATTGGCTTCACAAAATATATGTATATACCGGGATGCTTTAAAAGTTTATAAAACCGGACATTCTAAAAAGCGTCATGCCAGTGATCGCTTTTTACAGGAAAGGTGCTTCAATTTAAAACTTAGGCTTTTTACTTTTACTTTTATTTTGTGCTCCTTTATTAACGATAGTGGATTTCAAAAAGGTCACACTTTACATCAAAATAGTATTGTACACTGTCTTAATAAAAATGTAGCGCTTTTTGATCTCATTGTGTCTTTGCATACTTTAACACGACTTATGTTAAACATTAAATTACCTTTCTCGCTCTTGAGTGTCTACCGGTTTATGTCTAAAACAGTTCGAGAAGAATTTTAAATAAAGTATCCTATTGGCCTAACAAAATATATATATATACAGGGGTGCTTCAAAAGTTTATAAAAGTGGACATTCTAAAAAGCGTTTTTTTACAGGAAAGGCGCTTCAATAGGGCTTAAATTTAAAACTTGGGCTTTTTACTTTTATTATTATTTCGTGCACCTTTATTAACGATAGTGGATTTTGGAAAGGTTGACAGGCTTTTACACTTTTACATCAAAATAGTATTGAAAACTGTCTTAATGAACATGTTGGGCTTTTTGATCTCAATGTGTCTTTGGATACTTTAACACGACTTATGTTAAACATTAAATTACCTTTCTCGCTCTTGAGTGTGTACCGGTTTATGTCAAAAACAGTTCAAGAAGAATTTTAAATAAAATATCCTATTGGCTTAACAAAATATATGTATATACTTGGGTGCTTCAAAGTAGTATAAATGTAGACATTCTAAAAAGCGTCATGCCAGTGATCGCTTTTTATAGGAAAGGCGCTTCAATTTAAAACTTGGGCATTTTGCTTTTATTATTGTTTCGTGCTCCTTTATTAACGATAGTGGATTTCAAAAAGGTTGACAGGCTTTTACACTTTTGACATCAAAATAGTATTGTACACTGTCTTAATAAAAATGTTGCGCTTTTTGATATCATTGTGTCTTTGCATACTTTAGCACGACTTATGTTTAACATTAAATTACCTTTCTCGCTCTTGACTGTACCGATTTATGTCAAAAACAGTTCGAGAAGAATTTTAAATAAAGTATCCTATTGGTTTAACAAAATATATGTATATACAGGGGCGCTTCAAAAGTTAATAAAATCGGACATTCTAAAAAGCCATGCCAGTTATCGCTTTTTTACAGGAAAAGCGGTTCAATAGGGCTTAAATTTAAAACTTGAGCTTTTTACTTTTACTATTATTTTGTACTTTTTCATTAACGATAGTGGATTTCGAAAAATTGATAGGCTATTACACGTTCATATCAAAATAGTATTGTAAACTGTCTTAATGAAAATGTTGCGTCTTTTTGTCTTTGAATACTTTAACATGACTTATGTTTAACATTAGATTACCTTTCTAGCTCTTGAGTGTATACCGGTTTGTGTCAAAAACAGTTCGAGAAGAATTTTAAATAAAATATCCTATTGGCTTAACAAAATATATGTATATACAGGAGTGCTTCAAAAGTTTATAAAAGTGGACATTCTTAAAAGCGTTTTTTACAGGAAAGGCACTTCAATAGGGCTTCAATTTAAAACTTGGGCTTTTCACGGTTATTATTATTTTGTGCTTTTTTCTTAACGAGAGTAGACTTCGAAGAGATTGACAGGCTTTTACACGTTCACATCAAAATAGTATTGTAAACTGTCTTAATAAAAATGCTGGGCTTTTTAATCTCATTGTGTCTTTGGATACTTTAACACGACTTATGTTTAACATTAAATTATCTTTGATTGTGTAAAAAACAATTCGAGAAAAATTTTAAATAAAATATACTATTGGCTTCACAAAATATATGTATATACCGGGATGCTTTAAAAGTTTATAAAACCGGACATTCTAAAAAGCGTCATGCCAGTGATCGCTTTTTACAGGAAAGGTGCTTCAATTTAAAACTTAGGCTTTTTACTTTTACTTTTATTTTGTGCTCCTTTATTAACGATAGTGGATTTCAAAAAGGTCACACTTTACATCAAAATAGTATTGTACACTGTCTTAATAAAAATGTAGCGCTTTTTGATCTCATTGTGTCTTTGCATACTTTAACACGACATATGTTTAACATTAAATTACCTTTCTCGCTCTTGAGTGTGTACCGGTTTGTGTTAAAACAGTTCGAGAAGAATTTTAAATAAGATATCCTATTGGCTTAACAAAATATATGTATATACAGGGGTGCTTCAAAAATTTATAAAAATGGACATTCTAGAAAGCGCTTGAAAAGGGCTTAAACTTGGGTTTTTTACTTTTATTATTATTTTGTGCTCCTTTATTAATGATAGTGGATTTCAAAAGGGTCACACTTTACATCAAAATAGTATTGTAAACTGTTTTAATAAAAATGTTGCGCTTTTTGAGCTCATTGTGTCTTTGGATACTTTAACATGGCTTATGATTAACATTAAATTACCTTTCTCGCTCTTGAGTGTGTACCGATTTGTTTCAAAAACAGAAGGAGAATAATTTTAGATAAAATATACTCTGCTTTTTTATTAACGATAGTGGACTTCGAAAAGGTAGTAAGAAAGTAATATACTTTATAAAGTAAATTTACTTTACCCATTCGCATACATATGTTTGCGAGCTATATGTTCGAAGTTCATCAGCATTCATTAGAATTCTATAAGAATGTTTGAAAGCGACGCCCATTTACCAAACAAAATTTGTTGTAAACATATTAAACACTATGGAGATACTACGTATATTTGAGTATGTCAATTAAAATGACGAGCCCGCGATAGCGGGCGAGTAGTATATATGTAATTCATTGAAAATTTAAAATGTTCTTCAATACAAGTCCTTCATTTTTAATTGACGTGCGAACTAATTTTGAGTATGTGACAGACGAATATTTCAATTACGCTGACCAAAATTTCATAATGAAAGCCCTGTTCCACTTCAAAGAATTTGGGTGAAAATATCTCAGTGTCAAACTTATTATTAGGTTCTTTTTTATTAATATTGTGCATGCCTGTCTTAAATTGTTTCTGAGCAATTGACATACTTTTTGTTAATATACTAAACTTTTCCACCGTTATTTCAATAGCGTATTATCCCGATTGTCTCAATAAAAATGATGCACTTATTGAGCATATTGTTTCATCGGATACTTTAACATCATTCTTATGTTTAACATTAAATTATCTTTCTCGCTCTTCATTGTGTAACAGTTTATATAAAAAAAAAAATCTAGAAGAATTCTGAATGAATGGCTTTACAAAATATATGTATATACAGAGTGTGCCACAAGTCTATAAAATCTTACATTCTAAAAACCACCACGAGAGTGATCGCGATTTACAGGAAACTGTAAAAAGCTGTAAGCGGACGCGAAAAAGGCGAATTCAAGCTCGAAAAGATTGAAGCATTAGCTCACAAACATTCAACACAATAAATATTGCAATATATAATAATTGGCCCAATGATAATAGTGTATAGGTAAAAATTTATAAATTCGATTCTTTATTTGTTTATAAATTCTTTCTACTCATTTTTTTCGTCCATGAATTAAGTTGTAAAAATACTTCAAAATATTATAAGATATTGTAAATAGAAAAAAGAAACTAAAATATATTCCTACCAGATTAAACAAGCACTTAATCATGTTGTTACTGTGTCAGGCAAATTGAGAAGTAATATCATACGTATTCAAAAAAGATTGTTTAATTATCATTGATGAAAATGAACGTCCCGCGACATCGTCAATTACAATAATTCAAAATAGAAATTCTATAAGGATGTTTTACAGTATTTTCGAATATAACAAGAAGTAATCAATATTACCATAATACATATATTATATCTATATATTCCTTAAATTGTAGGTGTACAATGCAAAAGAAAATAATTATGTACAGTGTGAACAAGGCTTTACCAACATTATTAAGCATCATACATAACTGACAGTTGTAATACAATTTACCACAAAGAAACACTGCAAATTATAAAAGTATAGGAATGGAAATCATTATAAAAAATGCCAATGAAATAAATATTATTTGTTATAGAACAATAATTAAATGAATTATTTAAAAGTATACATTCGCGTCAACAAAACATAATTCTAATAAAGCTATCTACAAGTTTGTATAAAATAAAATGTTTTTTTTTAAATTCTAATGAATTTTCATTTAAACCAAAAAGACCAATGGAATCCACATATGTATATAGACTGAAACACTATTAACAAAAACTATCAAACCACATTTTCCAACTGATGCAAAAAACACAGATTTCGAGATTATTCTAATTTTATACCCACAAACAAAATTCAAACTATAGATAAATTAAGCAAACGTGAAATAAATCATCGGCAAGTCAAGGCACAAAAGCCAATAATAGTAGAAAAATTATAAATAGAGTGAAAACTACCGTCTGTGAGGCACAGGAAAAGTATGTGAAAAATATCAATATAACTTTAAACGATAAAATACATCTTATTTCATGGACAGCCGTTAAACGTTTTCAATTTAAAAACTGCTATTATCACTCAATCTATTATTAATCATTTCAGCCGATAAGCATTCTGAATAAAATATTGCATAGTTGTAAACTATATACAGGGGTGTATAAAAACAACTAAGCAATATTGAACATCTAAAACACAATTATATTTAGTTAGTCGCTATATATCGGAATTATATGGTGTTTCAAAAACTGAAACGCAATAAAGACAAAATCCGCAATAAATTTAGAAGAATAAGGGGGAGCGGTACCTCAACTGTAAGCGGAATAAGAGGCGATAGCGGGCCTTCAAGGCCTGCCGTATTAGCTAGTTAGTATATAAGCACGAACATGACAAATGTAGATTAGTATATTGTTGAATAAAACTCTTTAGCAATACTCCTTGTCCTTTCTTTTAAATTTGTAATTTTAAATAAACTTTCTAAAAACTTATAAGAGAGAAAGGACTTGTTAACTGGCGCAGTCATCCGGATTTCGTGACGTGAAGAATCAAAACTCTTTAGCGATACTCCATGTTCTTTCTTTTAAATTTGTAATTTTAAATAAACTTTTTAAAAACTTATGAGAGAAAGGACTTGTTAACTGCGCTTTCTGCAAATAATCAATATCAGCAAAATACATTACAATCAGTGATTAATCAATTTGAATTAAGGTGCCGGCGAAACACATTAATGGTGAATAGTGACAAAACCGTATGCATCTAAACGTCAACTTATTACTTGCGACACGGATCTCGTTAATATAGTTTCTAATTCTACGGAGTTTTTGGGAGTTACCTACCGTTGATGCTGGCCACACCTTCGAAAGTCATTTTGACTCCGTATGTAAAAAATTAAACAAAGCATACAACATGGTAACTTATGCTTAAATATTGTACTTGCGCTCTTGTTCATTCCACACTTTCTTATAACGTTGCAATGCATGTTAAAACGAATATTCAAAATTACGATCCATTACCACATATTTACGAAACAAGATCCACTAACATTATTAAAGTTCTGTAATTTATCTATTTTTTAATATAATTGCATATTTTAATCGAGATTCACTAGAACAAATGTCAAAGTGTCAATTTCTTCAAATGCCTAAATACTTACGATTATATTTTGTGGCATATACCGATCAAGTAACTCCCCCCCCCCCCAATACGGAATTTGCTTTCTTTCATTGTTTGCCGAGCTGCCTTTTTTACACCTATAATATTTATAACACCATCGGAATACTTGATTTGATTACGTATAGCCTCGTACTATTCATTTTGGCGTTGATTAATAATCTTGCTTCTTTCGGTCTTGTAGTATTTAAGTAACAATTGGTCTATTTCTGTTATTTTATAATATTTTCATCGCACATAATCTTATAATATTCATTTTATGGTCAAGATAGTGGTGTTTTAATTATAATTATTTCGTGTGCACTCGCCGAATATGTTGTATTAATGTTGTAACGACATCCAATCCCGCACATGTGAGCAGCTGTTTGGTTATGGCCAGGACGATTGTTGTTTTTTTACACACATGTAACACTTGCTACAATATAATTAGCACGTCTGTAATCATTTACTGTCGTTTGTAATGAATTCCGTGCTACGCGGGGTGATTATTTTTTTCACGAAATAAAACTTGTAGTTCTTGTCAAATTAAACCTATCGTGTTTCGACGAAATAGTCTCAAACAAACCTTCATGATATTTTATTATTTGTGAAGTGTAACTGTTCATCCTAAGGCAAATCAGATAGGGATGAACTAGAACCTAAGGGCAGCTTGCCACGCCATAACAATAAGAGAGCAAGTTATTGTTACGTAGTATTTAGTCGTCTTTTGTTTTGATTGTTTAAGCAATTGCTAATTTGCTTAAGTGGCGTTGCAGAAACAGCTGTACGATTTTCATTGTTAGCTGTAATAAATTTCACAGCTAAGTGCAATGGCGTTCCCACTATTACAGACTGCTCAATATTGCTCACTTAAAAGTGTGTGCTACAGCATTTACTTGGTGTCTATCAGTCTGGCCAAATATGTGAGAAATTTAAATGGAAAATCAAATGCTTACATTCCCTATTAACAAAAGAAATTAGCACCAAATATTTCTAAAGAAAAATAATGGGTGGTCAGAAATTATTATTCCTTACGACACATGCGTTTTAGTAAAATTTGACGATCTACAATTCAAAAGATTCAATATTTCGACCTACAAGAGATATTCAATAAGCAAAAATATATTCAATTTCAGATCTTAATACTTTTATATGTTCGTAAAGAAAAGGTTTTGTCGTCCTATTCTAGTGCAGTTAGCTCATGAGCTTGTCAAAACTATACCTTTCCAATGAAATATTGATATTAAACGTCTTAGTTATATTTGTCTATATTATGAATTAATTATAACTGGTATGCCTATGGGAGATATTATGAAGTCTCAAAACTGTCAACAAACTACTAACTTAAATATTTCATGTGAACTATGGAATAACAATTTTTGTCCAGTCTACATGTAATTGTATAAATTATTTATTTATGAAATTTAGAAGTATCTGTATTATACATTTACAATATCTGTCAAATTCAAACAGTGGAAACACAAACAGGTTATAATTATAATTAAAAGTGTTTATCACAGAAACTTGACTTAACAAAAGCTAATCAATTACTCAGTATCAACATCATATTATAAAAACAAATACTATTTAGGCAAATCATAACTATGTTATTATCTCAGTCAATTTTGTTTCTTTAATAAAGAAAACTGATGGAATCAATACCTATTAAAAAATAAAATAGCAAACATAAGAAAACATTTAAAAATACATTTCCACAATAACGTAACCTAAAGACTAGTATATTACATACAACAAAACTGGAATAATCACAACTATAATTTGAAATAATTCTAGGTATAAATACATTTATAATATATTATCTGAATAGGTATTTCTTACAATTATAGTTTAATCACTCAAGAATTACTTTGGTAACAATATAGTTGTAATTAAATATATTTTTCGCTTATGCTATAACAAGAGGTTCGTCATCGGAAAATCCTCTAATTTGAGGAGTGTCATCTTCTTCTAAACCATTATCTTCAAATGTAGCAGCATCAGCTCTGGTATCGTAATGAGAGTTGGCAAATCTGGTGAAACTGTTTTGCAATCGCTTATGTCTCATATAAAGAAATCCAAACGCACCACCCGTAATGATTAACATCATACAAACAATAACAAGAACAGTAGTTAGGCTGGTTTTACTTATATTATCACTCCATGCTGCTGCTCCTACAGGATTTAACACTGTGACTACCTCAGATAAGATTGATCTGTACTGGTCTTCAGTTTGTAATCTTACAGCAAATGAATATTCGCTAGCTGTTGTATTGAAATAGATAAATGGCGGCTTATCTATTTCAAATACTTCTGCTACAGATTCATTTATTTTCGTTCCTTCAGAAACTAAAACCTCAAATACATAGTGTATACTGACAGATGGTTTCTTATGTTCCTCCCAGTACACGAAATAACTGCCATTACGTTCAACCACAACTTGTACTTCTATGGGAGGTGGTATTGGAGAAGGTATATATGTAAAAACTTTTGATGGAAGTGCATCAAAAACATTTGTTGAAACTGTGATTTCATATTTACCACCTTGACTAACTTCAAATGTTCGACTGATTTGATCTTCTGTAATATTTTGGAAAGTGACGCTCTTAGTAATATTCTTTACTCTTTCATTCACGGTAATAATGTAATCTATAGGATTATTTGTTGATGGGCATGAAGCCTCCCACTGAAGTAACATGCTTGTTACACCATTTGGACCCTCAGAAGCTCTTAAGTTTTTGGGCGGAGCGCGCTTATTAAAGTAAGTGTTCATTGTCGATCTTAACGCAACCGGACCGATACCCAAGGGTCCAATGACACCAACGCCAAATATATAATTTTCACATGCTTCTAAGTTGGATACAGTAGCAGTCAAATTTATTGTTTTGTATTTAGACCCTGAAAATAATAAAGAATTTATGAAAGAGACGGAAATTACATGTTTGAAATTAAAAGCTAGTACATATATAATTATATTAATTATTATACAGTGAGGACGCGCGGTTTGGAATAAATTCATTTAAAATTTTTTGTTTTGTTTTATGGAAAAACGCTCGGATAGGTCGATTTTTATTTTTAGCTGCGGTTTTTTTTATGGTAAATTGATGTACAGGTAAGGTTGGTCCAAAAATAAGTTACGACAATCATTTTTTTTTTAATGGAAACATGCTTTTTATTTAATTTGCTAATTCTATATCGAATTCTAAGTATGTTTCATGTACCATGTACTACACCCAAACTAAAAAAAAATTTTTTCTTCCTATTCCTGTCCCTGGAGATAATTTTTTACTTATTTTGTCAGATACATGTTAAAGGCCGGGCAAAATTTAAAAATATTTTATCCGATTTTGATACATGTAACATGTCTTTCTCATAATGTAAATAGGGTTGCTGAAGAGATTAGAAAACATTTTCCTCTTGTAAATAGTTTAATTTCCAACATGAAAAAAATCTTCCTTAAAGGACCTATAAGAATTCAGTTCCATAAAGAAAAACTACCAAACACTCCTCTTCCACCTCAACCTGTTATTACAATATTATTGCGATAATTTCTTTCTGACGAATCTTCTCAAACCCTCACTGATGTTAAGCAATTATTAAAAAACAACAAAATAAAACAAGAACTTTTGTTTATAAAAAACAATTATAGCTTTTGTTTCTAAAACCATAACACAAATGGAGGAATCTAATTTGCTATTAACTGGAAGTGTAGAACTAGTAAACCAATCTGAGGCAGCTCTTCCATAATTCAAAAATGTGATGGAAAAAATGTTGATATCGGTTTCTTAGCCAAATAGCTTTATTGTATTTTACCATTTATAAGTTTTTATATTATATTTATATTATATAACATTAGTGGTTTACTATTTTTACGATAACCTGCTTTGTATAATAAATTCATATTTAAGTTTAGTTCAGTATGTAGAAATATTAAAATGTCTGTTTATTTAAAAGTGAATCAATAAATTTATGTATTATAGGTATCTTTTATTTGCATATTTTCAACATTTTTGTGCATATTTTAACAAAATGATTTGCATATTTATGCGCATATTTCTGGGTTTTTCATTAGCATATTTGGGTTTCTCTAGTTATAACAATGCTTGCCCACTAAGCAGAATACGAAAGTATTTACTAAAATATAGGTACAAAAAAAAGGAGTCTTTAATAAATGTATTAATGACATATAACTTGTATATGGCTCAAATGAAAAATAATCTGTGTAATTCGGTTATTAAATGCGATAGACGAGTGCTTGAATCATTATAAGTTGGGAAATGAATGTGTATGTCGCAAGTGTATTTATTACATTGATGGTGTTAAAATTTGCAATTGTCAATGATGTCAGATAATTGGATGCAGACAGTAACAGGAATATAGCCTTACTTGATAACATTTCCTCTTCAGTTACTCCATAATAAATACCATATTCCCAATTTACTTTACGGGAGTCCTTAGCAGAAGTAGTCCAACTTAATTTAACTGAGACGCCACTTTCCTTAATCAACATTATTTGCAAGTGTTTTAACTCTGGTAACGGACTTCCTAATGAAGTGGTGGATATAACAGATTCCGGACCTTGGAAATCCTTTTTAAATGATCTTACCTGTGAAATAGTTCAAAAATTTTAAAATATACACACCAATCTTTGAAAAGGAAACGAGTAATGCTGTAAGATTATACTATAAAATAGCATCACAAACCTTCAATGTGTAAAATACTCCTGGAGCTAAATTAGTTATAGTAATATTTGTAGTAGTAGTATTTCTTGGAGGCAATTTTGGATACGATTGAGGTGCTTCAACTTCTATTATAAATCCATCGTAAGGCTTAGTATAAGTCCAAGATAATATAATATTGTTATCAGAATGGTTAACTATAGTGAGATCTCTAATAATGTCAATTTGCACATCACCATCAAAAACTATTTTCTTTACTTCAGACATGCTGCTTGCATATTTGCCATTATAAGCGACTACGTAAAAATTATAAGTCACATCAGGCTGAAAGTCACTACTTAATAAATGTGCAGTGGTGTTATCATTTAAATTTAATTTAATTAGTGGAGGATACCAACACAATTCATAATACTGAATAATGCCATTTGGTTGTTCAGGTTTATTCCAAGATATAAGAATGTGTGATCCATTTTGTTGTTTCACGGTGACATTTGTGGGAACAGTTGGAGTGCCTTCATCTACAAAAAAAAAAAATCGTTATACATACAGAGATATTGCACACATGCATGCATTGGCGCCTGGTGGGTAATAAAATCGCGTGGTACACAACAAAAACGTATGTATTTTTGTAAATAACATCTATTGTCAAACAGGACAATGGATGTTACTGTATGCGAATTATATTAATTATGGTTTACGCATGGAAGAGCTTCTATGTTATTTCAATACTTAGAATTTCGTCTATCAGAGACTATCTATCTGATTAATTCTTTAAATTTCGTCTGTCAGAGACTATCTCTTAAAAAAGTCAGACTTCGTTTCCCACCCTCTATTGTTGCTCCTGTTGTTTATATATTTCTTTTTTCAGGGGGCGTTTCCGGTGGAAAATGTTTCCAGGCTGTGGCTGCTTGCTTCCCATTAGTCCATACGAACTTTAAGCCTCGTAAAATTTATAAAAATAATATTGATAATTCTGTTCTTTCTTGCAATTGAAAATTATAACTAATGATACTGACAGTTTTTAAATAATTTTAATAGTTGTTTTAGTGCCTAATATATCTTTAAAGTTTGTTCAATAATTAATTTGTCCAGCTGATTTCTGTCGCCCTTCGGTCATGTGACTTATTTGTTGCTTGTTGCTATGCGCTTTTATATAGACCGTTGACATATACAGTTCGGCATTTTGTTATATTTAAAAATCTTACCAAATTTAATGAATTTTGTGTTTGATTAGATTAAATTATTTCCAATATAAATTAAGGAATGGTGATAATGTGATACTGCCCTGCTCGCTTTTATTATTGCCATGCATAAATTATTGACCTCTGTAAGTTTATTTGAATACCCAAAAAGGAAATAAGAAACTATTTGAATCTGCTTGCCAATAGAATTAGCGTTCATGCACAGACTAAACAATCCAGACCGGCAACTTAATCCTAAATTTTATCCAGAGTACTCATCTTTGTTTAGCAAACGTAAATTTCAATACTCTAGCATCTTTGTCAGATTCACTGAACTTGGAGATGAGATGGCGCTAGCGTCAATTGAAATGTTTGTTATGCTGTGGTTATATGTCATTCAAAACTACATTTCAAATTTGACACGTTTGACATATTTTTGCAATCCTTTGTCGTACATCGTATTAATTATATGTTTATACAAATATGGTGTCCAAGTGTTTAGTGTGCGGGTTTGGACAGGATGAAGTTAACAATATGTACAGGTTTCCTGCAAATCTCGACAAGTGAGTATAAATATTGTACAGTTGTGCTTTAAATATGTATATTACAAAATTTCCTAGTCATCATATTACTCCTTTTTGCATATTATTTTTTTTAAAAATTCAGGTCAAGAATATGGCAAAAGGCAATGGCGATGGTTTTTACAGGAGAAAACCTCCAGAATTATAGGATTTGTAGTCGTCATTTTAGTCATACGAAAACAACATGTTTGTTTTGAAAGATGCTGTTCCTGCATTATTACAGATGGTAAGGAACTGCATAGTTTGATATCAGAAGAATCTCCTCACGTCGCTTACTGGCAGAATATGTATTACACAGTAACGGATTGGCACTTCCGGAGGATTACGAAAACCGGACAGGTAAGATAAGGAATGCCTCCATCACAAATTGGTTGGCTGACTTCTATTCGGGCAATACAGGGAATTTGGTATTTGGTAAAAGCAATGGTTTTTCTTATCTCCGTCCGAGATCTTTAAATCGAGATGGATTAGAGAACTTGTTTGGTGCTGTTAGATCGGGATGTGGTTGTAATGAGAACCAAACAGCCTCACAATTTATTACAAGCTTCAAAACCCAAAGAATTAATGGGCTAACTAATAAAAATGTACAAGGGACAAATTGTGAGGAAGATAACGCACACATTCTAAGTAATTTAAGATCCTTCATTGGAGTGGATGCAGTTCCTGAAAGCGAATTAGGGGTCGACTTTTTGGATCTGGAAGTTGTAAATGAAGCAACTTCTGCTTCACAGAATTCCGAAGAAATTGCCAATGATATAGCGGCAGCTGTTTCAGTTGGAAATGTCGAAACACTTTCAGTTGCATATGTGAGTGGCTATATAGCAAAGAGGATAATGAAGGAGATTAACTGTGCAGAGTGCTTCACAGGATTAACAGGCGAAACAGAATTGCCATGTAATAGGTTTATATATTTTAAAGAATTTTCGGCTGACAAATGCAAGTTACATTATCCATTAGAAAGTTTAGTAGTGGCTGTTGGCCATACTATAACTGAATTGGAAGTGATATTAAATAATACATTGAATTATAGAAATATTTGTAAAAAATCTGCCAATCACCTTATTAATGCTGTTCAGTTTACTTTCCTTTATGAAGTACATCACGATTTTGTAAAGGAAACTATTGTTAAAGGAGTGTGCAAAAAAGGGATACCTTGGTATTGCAAGCGGGAAAATGAACAGAGGAGGCAGCTGAGATCTGATGTTTGTGCTACACAAAGAAAAACAGCTTAACTAAGAAATGTATAAATTTCTTTGTAAAGTTAATAAGATAAGATTGGCATTTCCTTTGTTTAAGAAGCGCATTTTTGACATGCCCTTTGCCTTGCAGGTTTGATACCTTTTGATTTGTGTATTAGTATTATTATTACTGTTTTGTTGTTGATTTTACTTTTGGCTATCTGTATAATATCACTTTTATATACTATAGACTTGTAATATTAATTTTCTACACCTGCATATTTTTCTGTTACATATTTCATTTGCTGTTAGTTTAAGGGACTTAAAATCAGCATTTTAGTAATGAACTGTTGCTGAATTTGTTCCTTTTGGTACATATTACTTATGTTTTTATTTGTCATATTACACAAGATTTGTATTATTCTTGTCTTCTCATTACTGGTTGTGTAATTTAATTTTATTAAGTTTTATTGTATATGTATCAATAAAAACTATTATTATTATATATCTGTTTTGCTTGACAGTTTTCACTTATTAGATTATTATATTCATCTTAATCTTATATAGAGTAGTAGTTTATTGTGTCTAACAGGTCACCGTAAGAGGTATGTTATAATATATGTAAGTAAAAGATTAATATTTATATTTGGTATCACATATTTAATATGTAACTCCACAAAGTTATACATAAGATGCTCAAACTATGGCTATAATTGTTACAGTAAGTAATATTTATTTTTTTTTTATTTACCATAGTTTTAGTAGCTTTTGTGTATGTTTTTGTTACATAAATAACATTTAATAAGCGTATTCTAAAAACAAGCTCATTTCAAATTTCGCGCCAATATGCTGCTAGCGCCATCTTCGTACCAAGTTCACTAATGTGTGACAAGGATAGAAGATCTTGGATATTTTTTTTTCAAGTAGTTGCCGGTCTGGGTTATTTAGCCTGTGGTTCATGTGCCTTTTTAAATGACGTTGCATATTCAAAAATGTAAAAGTAAAACAGATTTGCTGAAGGAATGAAATATTTTATGTGTGTTATGTTGTTTTTGCTAAGTAAAAGAACTTAACTTTATGTTGTCCGAGCATCACGTATGCTCAGTACAATACACACACACGGACACTGACATTTCTTAAGATGCTATTATACCTGTCTTATCTATGAAGTATCTTGCAGGCGAGAAGATTTGATCAGTTTGAGCTATCCGAACATATATCGTCATGTTATACGTTGTGTATGGTTTCAGTTTTGTGAACAGATAGTCATACTGAGCAATCCAAGTTTTATTCTCCCATATTCCAGTATCAACGTCACTTATAGATGGCATAAATTCCAATAGAACTGCTTCAGGTATAGGTAACCACCAATACAATAACATTGATGACTCATTCTTTGTCCGATCATTAACTCCCATTTGCAATACTTGGTAATAGCGCTTTGATGTAGAGCAACTGCTTTCATCAAAACCATCGTTGCAGTCCATTTTTCCATCACATAACAAGGCCATAGGGGAACAAGTAACAACGTCACACGGAAAGAAACCAGCCGCACAACTTGCTGTTGCAGGAACATCGGGAATGTTATCAGTTTGTGAGCAGGAAACCTCATCGCTTCCGTCGGGACACTCTTCTTTACCATTACATACGTTATCAATATGAATACAATTTCCGTCTTTACGACACCTGAACTGGTCCTTGTTGCAATGTACAGTATGCGTACAATGTAACTCATCATCGCCATCGGTACAGTCAGGTGATCCGTCACACACCCACGCCTCGTCTATACATTCACCACTCTCGCACTGGAATTTATAGGCTTCACAAACAGGAATCCCTTTCCAGATCTCTTCAGTAGAAGAAGCTTCAGTCGTATGTGGGGAATTACAACCTACCTGTCAATAAAAAAGAAAAACTTTTTATAATTTGTAATATTATTTTGCTAAATGATGTCATAAATTATTATAATAATATACTCTATTCATTTCAAATATGGATGAGTGGTGTCAAATGCTCACATAATATTGATTTTATTCCTATGTTTGTCGAGATATATACATACACATTATACAAATCATCTAAATCAGTTGTCAAATACGCTATCAATAAAATCCTAGATTATCTTAAGATTTGTAAAAATAAATGTATTTGTTGGTTGACGAATTATCGAAATTACTACCGCAACAGAAATGTTAGTGTTGCAAAACTCTGGACTTTTCGATTGCTATTATACCAAAACTGCTTTTGATGAGATTTTCAGTTTAGAATACAATATTGCAGACTGTGTAATAGAAATGGATAAATAGATCTGTAGCTTATTTATTAGGTAAGCAAAATTAAATGTAAGGTAAAAATAATTCTATTCTGATCACGGCATTAAAAACTGTGAAAATCCTAAACCCTAAGTTTGGCGTGCGTTATAATGAACTCAGTACTTCCGGATTATAAACAATAACATTCAAGATTATAAAGTTATTCCAGCATTCTCGGATACTTAAATGAGCATCTTGGTTAAACCTTATTCAAGATTATATATGAAAACAACCTGGTAGATGATGTCATATAAAAAGTATACTAGACTCCTAATTTAGATAATCAGAAAAATATTTATATGTTCAATTAGAAAATGCAAGAAAGATTTTGAGAGTTACGATTACAAGCACTATCCACAAATTTAAGAAAACTCAGTAATACATTATTTATACATACAAAGTTGGTGTTTGCGATTTGAAATACGGTTAGTGAAGTTTATGATAAAAATAATCCTGAGAAACAAATCACAGAACATATAGTCCAGATTTAAGACCCATAAAGAAAACCCAACATAAAAAAGGGGAAACGCAGTAACCAGGCGCCTAATTCATCGTAGCTTTAAACAAATTTGATACCAGCCTCAATTTCCAAAATAGGTTATCCAGAAATTATAACCTACAATTATTTCTTAAGACAGTTTGACACGACATACATTTTGTTATAAAATATTACAATAAAAAGTATGTATCATAAACTTAATTTGAAAATTAATAGCATTTCACACACACTTATTTTATACAAAATTTTATATACAAATTTGTTGAAAAATTTATAGTAATAGTTCTATAAATTATAAAACAAAGATTATAAATTGCGCAGATAACACTGCGCGTTATGGCGATCTCGGCGTGATTTTAGGCATTTTTCAACAGTTATTTTTGCTAAGCTGTTCAAGTTATCCATAACACATGGTATAACCCCCTAAAAACCTGTCCACCATAAATCACGATTCAAGTCAAAAGTAACGCATAAATTCATTTATAGCTTACATCAAGGGATATAATGATTTTGTAAAAAAGTCAAATCGGTATTTTAGATATTTTTTGTTTTAACATTATCGCGAAGAATATTGTGAAATAAAAGTTGTGGTAACAATTTCTGTGCACATCTGCAGGGCCGCCGCGTGGGTATGGCAAAATTGTTCACCGCACAAGGGCGAACAAATTTATAGTACTTATAGTTTTTTAATTTAATGTTACTTAAATAAAAGTTGTTAATTATACGCTTGCAATTTTGCATGTTTTTATATTTTCTAAGCAATAAAATGAGGTTTTAATTTTGTGTAACTTTTGTTTTCGTTTCTGCGGGTTGTTTTCATTTGTGTAAAACAAAATTTGATTGCCGATACGAACAATAAAAACACGTTCCGTGTGGAGTTCGCGGTACTCCAGGGAACGTGTTAAAAATCTAAGAATTTGTAACATGTAACAACAGGAATTGGGAATATTTTGTATCGGCATATATTTATTCTTTATGTGCTGAGAAGCTGTTCCGGCTCAACGTCGTTGTTTAGTTTGCCTTTTTTTGCAATGATAATGCACATACATACATATTTTAAATGTGGCAACCAAAAGTCGCCATTCATAATGTAATAATATAATCAGTATTTCGTAATCCGCTACGGTGGCGGATTACGGAATACTGATTCTTACATTCAAGGGCACACACGCACGGTGGCGCCCTTGAATTAACAGGGAATACCCTTATTTTTAATCATATACGTAGTCGCTGCTCATAAAGTGTGTACATTCTGTGAATTGCTTCGCAAGCAAAGTACTGTGATTAATTGTTTTCAAATGTCAAATCGTTTTTTGTTTATAATTGCTCCAAAAAATAGAATTATTATTTAGAGGTAAGTGAACAATCTAATTAGTATTATTTTCATAGCAGTAAAGATTCATAAAAAGAAACAGTTCATTAAGAAAAACTTTTATCTTTCAAATTAACAAAATAATTCAAAAAGCAACTTTTTATTTATATCTATAAAACCCAAATAAATCTTTCCCTTAATTGGACAGAATTTGATTTATCTATTTCTGATATACAAATAATCGAAAAAAAATCTAAAAAAATTACTAATGATTATAGCTCTTTTTCATTAAAATTATTATGTATGTATATGAGATGTTTTCAATATTTCAATTGCTTATAACAAATACTTTTTAGTAATTTGTATTAAATTGGTTTAATTTACTTAAATATTTTTAATTAGCAGAAAGAAGAATTTTTTTTTTATTTAGTGCAGTAAATATTTTTTAAGAAACATGTTCCCAAAAAAAGAAAAAAAGGCTGGAGCACAAAATAGAAAAAGGAAATTGCAACGAGGGGAAGCTAATCAGAAACTAGCGGGATCTCTAAATAAATATCTCAGAAACACAATAGGACGGACAAGCAATTGAACCAGGACCATCAACATCAACATCTGGTTTGGAATTTCATAACGAAAATTTATCTCAAAATGTAAATTCATCAGAATATGATCACGGTTGTACCAATAGAAAATTTAGATGTTGACGTAGAAAATTCGCCTGGTAATAACGTAATATCTCAAAACGAAGATTTTGACTTGGAATTAAAAGATCCAGCTACTTGGCCTGATATAATTTCTATAAAAATTGGAGATTATTTAATTGAAAATGGCTCTCCCCGCTTGATAACCAAACATTTTCCGAGCGATAATTATGGCAGAAAGTTTTTAGAATCGTTCTATTATAGAACATTACCGAATGGAGAAAAAGTATTTAGAAAACATTTAGTATATTCAAATTCCCGAAACGCAGTTTTTTGCTTCCCATGTAAGCTATTCAGTGAGAAGCATTCACAGCTTATTAAGGATGGATGTAATGTTTGGGCACATTTAACCCGCATTTTGAAAACACATGAAAGCAGTGCATCTCACCTTAAACATAGTTCAAAATGCAGTGAACTCAAAATGTCTTTGTGTAACTTATGTACCATTGATGCAACTCAACAAAGACTATGATGCAGAAAAGGATTTCTGGCAATCGGTTACTGAACGGTTTATTTATTTAATTCAATATTTAGCCCGGCAATGCCTTGCATTTAGAGGTTCTTCGAAAGACTTGTATCACAGTGATAATGGAAATTTTTTGAAGTTGGTTGAAACCATAGCAAAATTTGATCCAATAATCGCTGAACATCTGCACAAAATTCAAATATCTCAAAAGAAGGACATTGCTCATTACTTAGGGGATCAAATTCAGAATGAAATTATAAGCATTATTTCAGAAGGAATTAAAAATCATTTATTACATATGATTAAATCGTCAAAATATTACTCACTAATTCTGGATACTACACCTGATGTCAGTCATACCGAACAGTTGACTGTTGTAATTCGATTTTTTTATAAGAACGAGGAAACCAATAGAACCCAAATTAAAGAACATTTTTTAGGATTTGTCGACGACACTACTGGACAGGGTCTGTTTGAATTCATAAATGGACATTTAAAATCGTTGGAGCTAAATTTATCAGATGTACGAGGCCAATCTTACGATAATGGTGTTAATATGAGAGGAAAGCACAAAGGATTGCAACAAAAAATTATTGAAAATAATTCGAGGGCACTCTATATCCCCTGCTCTGTGCATTCTCCAAATTTAGTTGTAAATGATGCAGCTAAAGTTTCCTTCGGAACAGTTAATTTCTTTGGAGTAGTGCAGGAGCTTTACACAACTACTTTTCTTCATCCGTTAAACGTTGGTCTATTTTGCAACAGTATGTTGAAAATCTAACTTAAAAGCCACTCTCCAACACCAGATGGGAAAGTATAATTCAAGCTTAAGACCGTTGAAAAACGATTTGAAGGGAATTTTGAGAGCATTAATAAATATTCAAGAAGATCAAACAAGAGACATCGTTCAAGAACTCAAGCAAAAAATTGGATTCAGAAGGTATCCTCGTTTAAATTCATTTGTTCCATTAACATCTGGCACGATATTTTAAATTTAGTAAATGTGGTAATTGAAATAATGCAAAATTCTAAATGTGATTTACAAATCGTGACTGACAATTTACAAAATCTAATATCAGAAACTAAATAATCGTAGATCAGATGAAGCGTATGAAGATGCAATTGCCAATGCAAGTATCGTTGCTGATGATTTAGAGGTGGAAACTGATTTTCCACAAAGTCGAAACAGGTTTAAAGAAACTATTCCAAGATGAACAAACCGACGAACCAATCAACAAACCAAGACAAAAAATTAAGGTTGAATTTTACAATATAATATTAGACACTGCTATTTCTTCAATTACTGACAGATTACAATTACTTCAAGGTGTTAGATTTATATCTAACAAATAAGTGTAAAATTGTTTGTAATTTTGGTGAATTCCATGTCTTTATTGACTGGTCTATCCACAGAGATTAATAGGTAGATGTTGGGACTGTACGCAAAAAGAAGCAAGATACTCCACTACTATACTAAAGGGTTTTTCAATTGGGACGGGTCGATGTTGGCAACCAGTGGCAGCCATGTTGTTTTGGCGGCGTCTGTCTAAACTTTTGTTTATAATTCAGTCACTAATGCCAAATCAACATGACAAGCTACACTATTGAGCAGCACGTCCAAACGATAAAATTTTATTATCAAAATGAGTGTTCGTTAGTAAAAACGTGTCGCGCGTTGCGCCCATTTTACGGCAGACGCGGTGGCCCTTCAAAGTCGACTCTCCAACGTTTGGTGGCCAAATACGAGACGACCGGTTCGGTAAACAATCAGCCAACACCCGTACGTCAAAGGAACGCTAGATCGGCCGAGAATATCGCCGCTGTCCGTGAAAGTGTGCAGGAAATCCGAGGCAGTCAATTCCTCGACGTGCACAAGAACTCGGCCTTTCGCAGACTTCAACTTGGCGAATTTTGCGTCGGGACTTGGGCCTGCACCCGTACAAGATCCAACTGACCCAGGAGCTCAAAGTTAATGACCATACACAACGCCGTTTGTTCGCTGCCTGGGCTTCGGAGCGTTTGGAAGAGGACCCCAATTTTGGCCGAAAAATCATCTTTAGCGACGAGGCGCATTTTGGATGAATGGATATGTTAACAAGCATAATTGCCGTATATGGGACGACACCAACCCACATGAAGTTCACCAGGTATCAATGCATCCACAAAAAGTTACTGTTTGGTGCGGATTTTGGGTCGGCGGCGTCATTGGTCCGTACTTTTTCGAAAACGACGTTGGTGAGGCCATCACCGTCAACGGCGAACGCTACAGAACGATGATAACCGATTTCTTTTGGCCCAAATTGAACGATATGGACGTGGAGGACATGTGGTTCCAGCAGGACGGCGCTACGTGCCATACAGCGGACGCCACGATGATAATTCTGCATGAACGATTTGAGGGTATGGTTATCTCTCGCAGAGGTGACGTGAATTGGCCACCAAGATCGTGCGATTTGACCCCGCTAGACTTTTTCTTGTGGGGATTTCTGAAGTCGCAGGTCTATGCCAATAAGCCACAATCGACCGATGCCCTTAAAGTCAACATAACCCAGACCATCGCTCAAATTCAGCCGGATCTATGCGGCAGAGTTATTGAAAATTGGACCACTCGGATCCGTGCCACCGTGAGAAGCCGCGGCGGACATTTGAACGATGTTATATTCCACACGTAATGGCATACATGGGCCTTTTAAATAAAAAAAGAATTTTGTTAATACCTCACACACAGCTTGTTTTATTCCATTTCAACATCGACCCGCCCTTATTGGAAAACCCTTTACAATATAAAAATTTTGAGTTAACTTTTGGATATACACGGGACAATACAATAGTTTCATATGTGCCGAAAATAGAAAATCTGAAATAATTTATTCTTTCAGTGAAACTAGTGTAGCGTATGATCGTGTTAATGCCAGTCTATAAAACCTATAATTATAAACTTGTTCGCCTGAAGGTATTTCAGGCTTCCCATTTCATGTCACAGGTGTATTGACTATACCGGACAATTTCAAATAAGGGATAAGACGCGTGGGACTAAATTCACCAAAAGGTATATATATATATGTGACCTTCTCCGAGAAAAGGGACCTAGTATGTGAAAATGAAGTTTTGAGAAAAACGCATTAAAAGTTTCATAACGCATTATCACTTTGAACACGCCTTCAGTTGAGAGATGCGATTTGGTATGGTTAGTTATGATTGGGTGCCGACTTTGGTGACGTCATGCCTATGTGGTTACGTATTTTTTTTCGCTTTTAGTGTGACAATACATTTGCTATTGTTGCTGCTCTGTACACATTGTAAAAATAACTATAAGAAAGGAAAAGAATAAAGTGACGCTTCAGTCTTGTGCCAACTGTATAACTGTATGATGTGCGTATTTCATCTTATTCTACACCCTTTTAGGTACCAGAATCCACTCTTAAGTCCAAACCCATTTTTTGACACACTAGGTCCCATTTCTCGGAGAAGGTCACATATATATATATATGTCTTTGTTTTGCAACTAAAGCTTTGCAAGTGGAATTGATAAATTATCTTCGAAAGATATCAGAGTAGATTAAAACGTTTTGTCGCCAATAAGGTAGAACGCTAGACTTTTACTCACAAAATGGCACTACATTTTTGCATACAAATAATCAGGGTATAAAATTGCATTTTGGACCACCTTATGCGCATATCTGCAGGTTTTTGGGAGCATTAAGTCATAACTGCACCACTAAAGCTCAGATGAAAAAATTGCTGCAAAAAGGTACATGGAAGATTAATTAAACTTCATGTTGGAACATTTGTACAAATAAAACGAGACAATCCTGCTCCACTACAGTGACGCTAGGGAAGTACTTCATGCACTACACGTTGAAAGTGTTCAGTGTCACATCACGATAGTTATAAAGAGGAATGTACAAAAATATCTCCATTACCTTTGGAGGTAGATAAAGATCCAACTTTCTTTGATCATGATGTCGCAATTCCCAATATTTGAAAATTTAACGCATAACGATGATGCCTGGGGTACGACAACTATATAAGGCAGTCGCGCGAGGAAGAATATTCCTTGTTATACTTTAAGAGATAAATGAAACAAAAAATATAAATATATATCATGAGTTCTAATCTCGATGCTCGTTGGTAGTCTGCGGATATGTAATGTACGAGGTGAATGCAATTAATATTACTTAAATGTAATTACGAATTCTAGTAAAACAAAGAAATTAAATTTCGGACTAGCAATCTAAGGAGCGATGTTACGGCAATTGCTGGCTGCTTAGGTAATTACGGTTTCAATTAACGCCATCAAACATATTCTTAATGGCGGGTAAACCACTTCGGCCAGAGTACTAGAGACCAGTCCTAAGTAATTATGGATTTATTAATTAGGATAAAAATAAGACACAATCAATATCGTCAAAGCACTGGAGACCGACCCAGTTAATTGTAAAGTAACGGAAGATTACTTTGGTTACTGTACTATAGACAAGACCTAGGTGATTACGAAGATTTTGGCTAGAGCTGGAGACCAGGCCAATCACTAGGGTAATGGATGAATTGTCCAGAGTACGGAAGACCAGGCCAAACTCTAGGGAGGAGACTTGCTCACAAGCGAGAAGCAGCAAGCAAGCAACCGACTTTTCTTGCGAGATTTTATCTCGGAATTGTGAAAAGCAGTTCTACACCTTGCTTATTGTTTCGATACTCCGCCTTAATATTACTATTATTAGCTATTTTAATATTGAAAAAAAACGCCATCAGAGTAACAAAAGCCAGTGACAGTGTAGAGCAGGGGTCTCCAAACTTTCCAGCCTTAGGGCCATACTGATTACTCCAGTAAGTTCCGAGGGCCAAAACCATATTATCATTGTTGCCGGTGGTAAAAAGTGAAATAGTCCACTGATGAAAAAAAGTCCGAAAAAGTACGCAACGTTTAAAAAAGGCTGCAAAACGGCAACACTGCATATTATTAATTTTCCTGTCATTATCTGTAATTTCTAGATTAGTCGTAGAGTACGAGCCATGAGGAGTAACGTGACACGACATCTGGTGGACACAAGCGGAAATAGGTAGTACCTTCTATCGCTAACAGATGGCGCTAATAGCACGTACAGAATAATCTCGTTGGTTCGAGAAAGTTCTGGTGTCTTCCACTCACTTCTAGATGGCAGTAATTGGAATATATAAGAAGGCTAGTGGCGCAACCACAAGTCAGTTCCTATGACACTGTTGTGAAATAAAATAGTGCGTACCTCCTTAAAACGTGTTTGTGCGTGTTTAAGTTTAAGACATCTTTGTAACAGTATTTTGATTTGAATTGTTGCTTTTGTGTGTGATTTAGTAGTATGGAAAAGAAGCGAAAAATTGATAGTGAATGCAGAAAATTCAAAGATCAGTGGAACATTCAGTATTTCGTAATTGAGTCCAGTAAGAAGGCGCTATGTTTGATTTGCAATGAAAGCATAGCCGTTCTCAAAGAATATAACATTAAACGTCATTATGAAACAAAACATTTTCAAAATTACTCAAAATATACAGGAAGTTTGCGGACAGAAAAATTCGAAGCTATGAAGCGCGGATTGAAATCGCAGCAATCTTCATTTACAAAACTCAAAACTGAACAAGAGGCTGCAACGCGTGCCAGCTTTCGTGTGGCTCTTGAAATTGCAAAACGTGGAAAACCATTCACCGATGGAGAAATGATCAAAGAATGCATAGTTGCAGTAGCCGAAGAAATGTGCCCTGAAAAGGTAAATTTATTAAAAAGTGTAAGTATGTCAGCAAACACTGTGGCTCGAAGGGTAGAAAACATCGCTGAAAACATATCCTCTCAACTGCTCGACAAAAATGGACATGTTGAGTGGTTTTCTTTGGCCTTGGATGAGTCAACGGATGTGTCAGATACTGCTCAGGTGTTGATTTATATTCGAGGAGTAGATAAAAGCTATGAAGTGCATGAAGAACTTCTTGATATGAATAGTATTCATGGCACAACTACTGATACAGATATTTTTAAAGGAGTTGAAATGGCCATTAATCAAAAGAACCTTCGATGGAAAAACTTGAAATGTATTACAACTGATGGAGGCAAAAACATGAGTGGGAAAGATAAAGGAGTGGTCGCTCGTGTCAAAGGCTGTAGAAAATGACGGTGGTTTAAAACCATTAGTCTTACATTGTATCATTCATCAACAGTCTTTGTGCGGAAAATGTTTGGATATGTCTGAAGTTCTGAAACCAGTCATATCAACTGTTAATTTTATCAGATCTTTTGGGCTGAATCACCGACAATTCCGACAATTTATTGAAGAGATTGGAGAAAATGACTTACCTTATCATACTGCCGTACGTTGGCTTAGTTGTGGGAAAGTCCTTCAGCGCTTTTTTGAACTTCGAGCAGTGATCGAAATTTTTTTGAATGAAAAGCATCGCCCTCTTACTGAATTACAAAACAACGCATGGCTGTGGAAGTTAGCATTCTATGTTGATTTGACAAAACATGTGAACGAACTGAATTTGAGATTGCAAGGAGAAAACCAGCATCTTCCTGATTTATACACTAATATCAAATCATTCCGGAAGAAATTGATACTGTTTCAATCACAACTACGAAGTAAATGTTTTTCACATTTTAAAACATGTGAAATATTCAGCCACACTACTGAGACTGAGTTTCCTATCGATTTTGCAATCGAAAATTTGAGTGCTTTGAAAATAAATTTTGATACTCGTTTCTCGGACTTTGATGCCATTGCGAATCAAATTAAGATTTTTCAGAATCCTTTTGATACTGACATTGAAACCCTAGCCCCGGAACTTCAAATGGAAATAATTGATCTACAGTGCAGTGATATGATTAAGAACAAATATCAAAACTCATCTTTGTTGGAATTTTATAAGAGTCTTCCACTGACACAATTTGATAATTTGCATAAATTTGCTCGTAGGCTCTTTTCTGTTTTTGGTGCTACTTATTTGTGTGAGAAGACCTTCTCCAAAATGAAGTACACAAAAAATGTTTACAGATCTAAATTAACTGATGAGCATCTTAAATCTCTTTTAATAATTGGTACAAGTAAAATTAGTCCACAACTACAAACTATTGTCAGTGGAAAATCTCAATTACACAAATCTCATTAGTATTTCATATGTCATTATGATTGTTATAAGTTATGTTTTTATTTAAAATGTATAAAATGTTAGTTGGATTCATTTCAATAATTTGTTAGATATTATATACTGAAGTAAAATTTTCTGCATATTATACATGTCTTTACTCATTACAATTCTGTGTTTCTTTATCCAACTTATCACAAAAACAATAACAATAAGCCTACAACAATGTTATGAGTAGTTAGCCCATGACCATATCAATGTAGATGTCATATTAATAATTATTCAACATAAAATTAGAATACTTCAGTAAACTAAATTTAATTTGCTATAAAAAATATGTTCTCTAAAAGGAGTTTTCAAGTATGCTAGCTCTCCGCGGGCCGGACAAAATCTGTCCGCGGGCCGGATGTGGCCCTCGGGCCGTAGTTTGGAGACCCCTGGTGTAGAGTATTGAGTACAAAAATTGTTAAATAGTCATCAAGTCCTTTTCATTAAGGAAGTAATGAAATTACCGAGTAAATGACACGAATGCTATATGAACACAACTCGTGCAAACTAAGCTAAGTCTAAACTACCAGTGTGTAATAATAAAAATTATAATATAACTTACTTCATCACTTCCATCTTCACAATCTTTGGCGCCATCACATTTCCACCAAGTAGGAATGCATTTATTGCTTCCACACAGAAACATCCAATCGTGACAAGTTAGGTTTACTGCCGTTAAATAAGGATTCGGCATCGGTGTTGTTGTAGTTACATTTTTACAATTAGCTTCATCTGATTGATCTTCGCAATCATTATCGCCGTCACAAACCCATTCTTTTAAAATACACTTCTTATCAGATCCACCACACTGGAATTGATAGTCTGAACAAGTAATGTTGGTACAATTCAATTCATCCGATCTGTCATTGCAGTCAAAATCTTTATCGCAAACCCAAGTCCCGGGGATACATTGAATTCCACCAGTTTTACATGTAAATTCACTGCTCTTACACGACGCCGGTTCACTTGGATAACAATTTTGTTCATCTGACCAATCGCGACAGTCATTATCAGAGTCGCATACCCATCTGCTAGATATGCATCGACCATTTTTACATGTGAATTGACCTTCAGTGCAGTTATGTACTGGACAGTTTTTTTCGTCGGAGCTATCTCGGCAATCTAAATCATAATCGCATTTCAAGTGTTCTGGTAAACAAGTACCATCATCACAAGCAAAGAATAAAGGACCACACGTAGGAGTGTCGCAATTTAATTCATCTTCTCCGTTAATGCAATCCTTATCCTTGTCACACTGCCAACTCTTAGGTATACATTGTCCATTGTTACAAGCAAAGTATTTTGAACTACAAGTGCTTTCATATTGAGGACAGGTCATATTTGCGAACGGTTGCTTTCCACCGGGACATAAACATGTTCCATTAGTCGAAGGTTCTAAAGCATCTGGACATAAGCAGACTGGTTTATCTTTAACTGATACACAAATAAATGCGCAAGAAGCATTTGAGCAACCATTCGTTCCAGTTTGAATACTATGAGCATATATTTTCATTTCCATTAGGCCAGACATTTTATCTGCTACAACTCCTATTTCGAGACCATGATCTTTATCGGCGCTAAAAATTGCGTTTTTCTTCCAATCATCCCAGTACATTACATCTTTAAATACAGCTACGGAAAATGGGTGGGACAAATAATTAGTATTGGTCAATACCCTCGTAAATTTATGTCCATTTAAATCAGAACTGCCTATGTAATCTTCTTTGGCATCAACCCAATATATTCTTTCGGCTATATGATCGATCGTGATACCATTAGGCCACTGAATGGTAGGTTTTGTAAAAAGTGTAGTAACATTCGAACCGTCAAGATAAGATCTGCTAATTGAGGGGTTTTCTGCCCAATCTGTCCAGAACAAATAACTAGCAGTTGGATGAACTGCTATTCCTCTGGGTTTCTTTAAGGTCGGTGATGTTAAAATGGTTTTTCTGAGGAAATGCTTGTTATATTCTACATTAGTTTTAACCAATTCTATTTTTGCGTTTTTTCCATCAACAAAGTATAAATTATTCGATATCCAATCGTATGCCATGCCTTCAACAGATGATAAATTAGAACTAACGAGAATTTCACTGCCAAATGAACCGTTTAGACATTGTCTACCGATGTAATCCTTAATAATATCCGCCCAGAATACACAATTGTTTTTCATATCGAAATCTATTGCAATTACGTTTTTGAAATCTGTTATTGGTAGCATTTTCCTTTCTTGTGAAAAGGGATCCAAGCGAATTATTTTGTCGCGTTGTGCTATTAAAAGAAATGCGTGAATTTCTTTAAATGGACATGGAATTATATCTGGTTCATAATTGTTAACGTAACCACTCACGCAGCGATCACCAGAAATTTTGCGATAGCCTTTAGTTCTGTTGTAAAAATCGCCAGGATTACAATTTGCTGGAAGCGCATAAGGATCATTTTTCGAGCTTTTATTGCGAATACAGTGTCCCAATGCTTCATCTCTAACAAATCCAAAGTCACTAAAACAAAGTGTTATATTATTATTTAAATAAACATTAAATATTTATTAATATGCACAAATTATGGAGTACTAATGTATCTGCAGAAGTAGTCACTTTTTCGATTCTGGACTAATGTCGTTAAATTAATGTGAAAAATGTTTGCCACTGCTCGTCGAGATAAAGTCTTATTGGTTCTCTTCGGCTTGACGTACGACTTGCAATGGCAATTTCATATATTTATCGTATATTGTTATTACAAGACGTCAAGTCTAAGAGAATCAATAACTTGGAAAAGCGTCCTTCTCTCGACGAGCAGTGGCAACACATCTTACACATTAATTTAAAGGCATTACTTGTGTGACGGAAAAAATCACTATTTCTGCAGATAAATTAATTGGTACTTTATAATTTGTGCATGTCTGTAGAAGAAAAGTGGAACTAGATCGTATAGATGTATAATTAAAGGTTTTTTAAATTACGGAATATGTATCTCATACACACAACTATACCAACACTTGCTATGTTTACGATATATGTATAAATTAGCAATTGTAAGTTGCATGCAAACCGAAGAGAACCAACAATTTCGAAACATAAATATATACATGTAGCGCCACCTAAGAAGGTTTTTAAATATTACTCCTCAAGTATATATGTACTTACCATTCATAATCAATAGATGTACATTCGCAAGATTGAACAGATACAGGAAAATCATAATTAACGCCATTGTAACAGTTCACACCAGGCATTCTTCTTTTATAAACTAGTTGTTGACCCATATGACACGGTATTGTACTTTTGCCATTGTAAACAGTACTTGGTACCCAGTCCTTATAGTCATTCTACAAATTTAATGAAAAATATAGAATTCACATACATACATGGTATTTTGACTGTCATACCGGTGAGCATTTACCATTGAAAACACTTTGAAGATCTATTTTTACAATCATCCATTTATGCTCCTCTGGTAAAGAGCCAAACATTGTGAAAATAGTTGTATTTTCGCCAGGTTCAGTCATCAAACCATACAAACGAATTTCTTCATCATGAAAAGGAATTTCATTCCATACCCCACCTTGATTAGTAGAATATAGAATATGACGGGTTTCTCTTCGAACTTTGTAATATTTAACGGCTGTTAATAAACCACCATGATCTCCCATATTAAAAAAGTACAGATCCTTTAAAGATTGTTTCCATGTTAATCCAGCATCGGTACTGATATATACCCCAAAATGACCCTAAATGATATTTTACTTTAGTAAATGAACTTCCACGCATTTCCAACGAAACATATTTATTTCTTTATTTAATATAAAATGCATAAGCATGAGCAACTATGGCATGATGCTGTTCTAAAAAAAATCAGCTATAAGCAAGTAGATTATATTCGGGTCGTTTTCGCAACCGACACGGCAAAAGTACGAACTAAAAACGCTGAATCAATACCACTACAAATTCCAATCAACCGGAACAATTTTAGAACAATAAAATTCAACCAACTAATTAGTATTTTAGGATAAATAGCAACGGCTAGTAAAATACTATGACATGAAAGTCAGTTAAAAATTAAATATTATAGATAAAATTATTAAATATTACTTTTCTACATCAATATTTTATTTAATACATGGCTATTCTGAGCATTGTCAGATTTTTATTTTCACGGAGCGGACGACACTTGACAAGCAGGTGACTAGTATTCAGTATAGGGTTTTTCGAACAATTACACATGAGGCTGGGCTACCATCACTCATATTGAACAAGAAATAAAGACGTGGTGGGATAGGGAAATAGAAATTGATAAAACAGATATTAATCCAGTAATATTTTGTGTTAATGATAGCGGTAGTAGCGATTGTGAAAGTTATTATTAATGTTAATGAATGTCACACTGTGGTCATCTTTACTATAATAGTTTTAAGTCTCCACTTAATGACAGCGCGGAAGAACTGGTAACATGTGATGGTAACCAGATAGCGATGCGAGTTTGTGGTTAACTTGAACGTGAACTGATTGCAAGATTATTTGCAAACGATTTGCGAAGAGTAAGATTATGTATAATAAACTGAGCGAAGAACTTTTATTTCACATAATTAAATGACCTTGCTATATAGTGTTTGAAATTTTACTGGCACATAAATATTTTGCAGTTTGGCTTTTATAACCTACGATTATAGGACATAAAAGAATAGAAGCTATAGAAACGCTGACTATTATTATTCTGAAGGAAGTCTGTTCTTAAACAGCGTCATTAAAAACTAATCAGTACACTTTCCTGTTCAGAAATAAGTCAAATATATTGATCTAAACCAAATTATATAAGAGAAGGTAAGTTTTATTCAACAGAAATGTTTGGTTTTACTTGTAATTGCTTTATGTTATTTAGAATAATCACGTAACTGTTAAAACGAATGTAGGTTATAAAGGATTGGAGACGGATTAAATTCAGTAACTATATCAAAAGTCAAAGACAGATTTTAGAACCTATTAACATATTTGTTCTTAATGCTTTGGCAGAAGATTACGATAATTAAAAGTTAAAATAATTTGTACTTATATTGATCAGTTGAAGAAAGAACTCTGTCTAATCGAAGAAGTAGATGACTCTAACTGAAATAACAATTGTTTGAAGATCACATATGTAATAATGTTTAGAAAACTTTCAAATTTAAGAAGGTATAACCATGTTGATTGTAATAGAGGAATGGTTGATGATTGATTTAGAATAATGATTGAGTTTATTAATGTGACAAGATTAGCATTTGCATGGGGGGGGGGGGGGGGGGGGGATGCAGTTAAAACATATTTCTGTTATATTATTTTTATAGTTTTTCTAAAATAACCTTTGTATATTTTCTGTAGGACTTTAATTTTGTAATTATTTATTGTTATTATTGGAATTAAGATTATATAATTTCAAAAACATGTGATAGTATTGTAAAAATATTAATGTAGTACATTATGAAACGGAATAGTAAAAATACTTGTTCATTATTGTATTATAATTTACGTTGCTTGGTAGTTAAATTCTGATCAGCAGCAAAGATTCAGCTGACGAATACTCAACATTTGAAATACTTTAAAATATGTTTGAATTGTTTAATTCTGCATTAAATATAATCTTTAACAACAACAAATTTATACTAGTTTAAAGCTTAAGTAAACAATAATTATGTGTTTAGCTTAATCAAAAATGTTTGATTAGCGTGCAATAATTATGTTGTAATCAATGATATACCTACGAGAAATGTTTCAAACAAGTTGCTTTTAGTACACCAGTGATAATGGTAATAAAATCATTGTGAACAGTAAGAATCTGGCAAACAAATCTTTTTATAATTAGTGTAATACTTTTCTGACCTTCTCGCTGTTGCATGTAAAAATACTTTAATTTTGATGCATTTAATGGAAAAGCAATATAGCACTATTAGTAAGGATACTGCTGTACAGCTGTCTTTGCTAATAAATATCTTTATTGTCTGTAGTAAAACTAACTCGAACATAATTATTAAATACATTCCTGAATGTTTAAATGAATTTCAAAAAATCAATTTTCTCCGAAAATCTAACCTTTTTTATATTTATATCTAATTACTAACAGCAGAGTTCATACGAATATAAAATAATCATTATATTCGGCTTTTCAATAGTGCTTAGCAAAATTATTATCAAATTAATATTACTTCACAGATCAAATTTTGCAACGTCTCAAATTTGACGCCATTTTAATTTTGGTGGCGCATGTCGGTTGCGAGAGCGATTCTAGTAATATACTTTTTCACGAATCCGATTAGGTAAAATTCTCACAAAATATATATGAGCAAGTTTAATTACAAAAAGAGCTACTAAATTAGAGAAGAAATACAAAAATGGAAATTATTATAAAGAACCTTTAAAGATTTTCCAATAACACCAGTGGCAATCAAAATACCAGGAGCAGATTTACTACTTAATATGCTGACTGTCCTTGTATCTGGGTAAAGTTGACTAAATCTTTGACTTAAATGGAGAGAGCAGTTAGCCGCTCTTTCACAAGAAATTAACTGCCCTTCATTGTCTCTCTCTGGTGATTTGATATAGTCCCACGATCCACCATGATCAAATGTTATTTTCGTCACCAAGTGCTGCGGCCCTAAATTCCAGGGTGGCGGCACATAAGCGACTTGAGAAGCGATGTAAATACCAGTTAATCCTTCAACTTTGTAAATGTCTGTGAAAGGTTCTTCAGCTACATGACTAAAAATAATATCAAAATCTTGGGTGTGTGCAAAAAATACGGTAATTTTATTTTTACTTACTGCAACCATGTGTCTGGCCAAGTCGTATTTGGAAAATAGGATAAAACGTATTCCAGAGATAAAGTGAAACGAATTGTTTCTTCTTTAACGGATAAACTTTCAGAGACGTACAAATGTGAAGACATATCAGTATGGCTAATAGAAACTAAAGCTCTATCGTTCGTGATGTCTACTATTTGGTATGCTTGTCTTCTTAAATTAGTATCGAATATGCATTTTTTAGCCTGTTTAAATTTATAGGAAACAAACAAATCATAATCCTCCTAAAATGTTAATAAGAATGTGTAAAAAGATAGATAAATACATTTTATTTGTTAGTTCTAAGTACACATTGAACGAAACTTACACTTGTAGATTTCTTGGTGTAGAATATGTAATCTCCTTTTACAAACATATCTACAACATCTTTTGCCAGCCAAATCAAATATCTTGTTAAAGGTGAACTTTTGGTGTAGAAAATAGAACTTAAATTTGATGGAAGCATACGTTGTAGTACCAAATCTTCTTTATTATTAGTCCAAGTGAATGTTTTCACATGCTCTTCGAAAATATTAAAGGTTTGACCAAAGTCCGATGAATAATACAACTAAAAATAACGAAATGTTGAATATAAACGTAGTAATATCAATTCAAATAATTACCTTTCTTTCTGGAGTAGTCTTATCCAAAATTAAAATGCTTTTTGGATGTAATTCGCGGAACTGAACTTCACTCGGTGTAAAAGGTACCGAAACTCTGGTGATATTTCTTCCATGATTTGTAGTTACAAAAATATGTTTATTTCTGACGTCTGTGAATACAAACTGCAAAAAAGACACAAGTTATAAATACAGGGAATGTTTATAAATTGTAAATTTATAACAATTAGTTAACTACAGTTTGGAAGTTTATCGAGATATCATCAATTCACTTATGTTGTTATTATTATCTAATTAATATAAGAATGTTACTCAAACTTTTCAAAGCGCAATACCCTTTTGGTAAGAATGTTGTACGTGGTTCCCTTTTTTGACCATACCCAACTTTATTTGTAAAAACTAAACCAACAATACCACTCAATTCAAATCTAGATTTCTAGGCTTTCAACTTCATCCGTTCATCATCAGGCTCGCTGAGGCATCATTATCAAGTTGTGTATTATGCAATATTAAATATTTAAGGTTAATTTTGACGTGTTATATTTGTTGTTCGATATTTATTATTTTGCTAAATAAGGAAAGAATTGTAAAAATATCATTAAAACCATCTACGTCTGAAAGCGGCAAGAATACAAAGAAGAACAGATCGTACAGTGATGAATATCTTAAATATTGGTTTATCGTTATTCTCAATTACCCGCAATGTGTAAAAGTGTTATCAAATATGATCTCTTTGAAAGAAGAACACAAGCAGCAAAATACTTTCACGTTCTCAACAACTACCTACTAATGAAAAACAATTAAAAGCAAATTATCGAGATCCACATCGCACTGCAACTGCTGAGATGGTGATAATATTGATTGGTAGAAAGGAAGCTACAAAATTGAAAACAATACCTCTCTCCAATAATACTATCCCAAGGATAATAACTCACACGGCAAGAGATATTCCAGCAGTAATAATTATTGTAGAAAATATTATGAAATGCATGTAGTTCTCTCTACAGAGGGTCGAATATACAGATATCTCTTTAGGGGAATTGTGCTTAAGATGACATACTGAGGTAAGATGACATAGTGCCTAGAACCGTTTAAATATATGTGCCACAAACGCCTAACCGATGTCCACATATCGGCTCACAGATGGTATCACCGCTCAAAATATTGTTTTCTTTGATGTGTTTGTGTCGATAAAATTGTATCAGGTAAGTTTTTCCTTGTGTTTGACTACTTTAATATGAACTGTGATTAATATGGGTTATGACTACTGAATAATAATCAAAGTAACCATCAAGGTTTTAGTCGCAGAAGGCGGCAAATATTTTCTCTCTCGTAGGGTAAGACGACACAGCAACCGACATAGTATGTCATCTTACCCTGGAGTTTTTTAACATGTTGAATACTTGAAAATCTTATTTTATTTTCTTTCCAGGATGCCCGGCAGCTATGAAAGGAATTCTGCGCGACATTCATGGTCGAAAGAAGATATGGCGAAGGCCATAGAGAGCGTCCAACAAAATAAAATGGGGTGGCTTAAGGCCTCAAAAACATTCAATGTGCCGCAGGCAACACTTCGACGTCACTTCCAAAATGTTCCGGTAAATCTTGGTCGCTTCAAGCCTACCTTTGATTCTGACATAGAAAACCGGTTAGTGGAACATATACTTTATTTTGAACAGAGATTCTTTGGGTTTAACACAACCGATGTCAGGAAATTGGCATATGAATTTGCAAAAAAGGCCGGATTGTCTATAATAGATTTAACGAAGATACACAAATGGCAGGTTGGGATTGGCTAAAAGGGTTTAGGAAGCGCAACCCTCCATCTCGTTGAGGGCTCCTGAAGCCACTTGTGCAGCAAGGGCAAGAGCTTTTAATAAGCCTCAAGTGATGAAGTTCTTTAAGCTCTTAGAGACTTTGGTGACTGATAATAATATTCCACCGTCAAAAATTTATAATATGGACGAATCTGGCCTCAGCACCGTCCAAAAGCCACCAAAAATATTTGCCCAGAAGGGGAAAAAACAAGTCGGTGCATTGACAAGTGCCGAACAAGGCCAGCACATCTCGATCGCTGTCTGTGCCAATGCTGCTGGGAATTTTGTTCCACCTGCAATGATTATCCCACGAAAGAACTTTAAACCAGAATATTTTGGTGGTGCACCTCCAGGAACGTTGCAGCTATGTTATGATAGTGGTTACATGGTTGGTAATTTATTTGTCAAATGGATGAAACATTTCGTCAGCTCCACAGGCTGCAACCCTACAAACAAAGTTATTCTGATCCTCGACGGCCATCGTAGCCATAAAAATGTAGAGGCACTGGAATTTGCTAGGGCCAATGGAGTCATATTATTGTGTCTGCCGCCGCATTGCACCCATCAGATGCAGCCACTTGACGTCTCATTTTTCGGACCGCTCGATGCATATTACAATCGAGAGATGACCATCTGGCTAAAAACACACCCTGGTAGAACTGTAGGACTTCACCAGGTCGCCGGTATATTTGGGAGAGCATACGCAAGTGCTGCCTCGGTCGGAAACATAACGAGTGGCTTCGAAAAACCCGGATTTATCCGTTGAACGCACATGTTTTTCCGGATCATTTGTTTCTGCCCAGCGAAGTCACCGAAAATGTTATTGAGATGGAGCGCGACGAGGAAAATGAAGAACTTCCTGGACCAACAACTGGTTTCACACAGCATCTTCAAGACGATCTTGCACCAGCTGATCAGTTGCAGCCAAATCATGAATATGCTGCAGGACCTTCTACTTCGAAGCATATGATGGATCCTATACCAGTCGGTCCAGTTCAGCGTGATTGCCAAGTCGTTGCTGGACCGTCTTCCATCCAGGAGATGCTAAATGAACTTTCGCCATTTCCGAAATCAGAGTCTACGGGACAAGCAATAAACACGAAAAGGAAAATCACTGGCTCTCAGGTTCTGACATGCACTCCTTGTATGGACGAAATTAAAGCTCAAGTCCAAAAGAAAAAAGAGAAGGAAAATCGCAAGAGCGTTTGAGCTCGAAAGCAGATGAAGCGTGCTGTCCTTCAGGATGACCCATTGTCAGATGACGAACCTGTGGAAAATTTTACTCAAGACACTGATGACTCCGATGCTGCATGCCTTTATTGTAATGAATTATATAGCAGATCGAGGTCGGGAGAGCATTGGGTATGTTGCCAACTATGTAAGCGATGGTGCCACACTCTATGTGCTGGCGTTGGACCAAAAACTAAGCATTTTCAATGTGAATTGTGCACTGATAATTAGAATATTGTTTTAAAATTAACGGTATGTCAACTTAGACTGATGTGGCATCCTACCC
This sequence comes from Amphimallon solstitiale, assembly GCA_963170755.1. Classification (NCBI taxonomy): domain Eukaryota; kingdom Metazoa; phylum Arthropoda; class Insecta; order Coleoptera; family Scarabaeidae; genus Amphimallon; species Amphimallon solstitiale. Next base: position 11,455,282 of record OY720678.1, on the reverse strand, counting down.
ACATGAACATGATTGGTATCTTTTTATTTTCTTTCATTTATTATTGTTTCTATAGTTTCAAAATTCATTTTTGTGTTTTCTGAATAAACGTTTTAAATGGGTAACCATAGTTTTATTTTTTAACACCATTAAATTTTAAAATCGTTGCCTCTGAACAGAAAGTATGTCATCTTAAGCACAATTCCCCTATAGCATTAGTAAGATACAGCGCAAGCAATGATATTACAGAAGATATTTTATGCCTGAAAAATGCTACAAATAAAGTGATACATGTATCTTTTCGGACAATTATTTACCGTTAATAACAGTTTTTTAAGGTTTATCGTAATTGTATATATTCCATGTTACTGATACATGAATAAATATCTAGCTATATACAGTGCGTTCATGATGAAAGAAACAAATTCGTTTAAAATTCAAGTAATTATTTTGCAGAAAAACGCTCGGACAGGTCGATTAGTATTTTTAGTTGTGAATTTTTTGACATAAGAAAATTATATACAGGGTGTCTAAAGAAGAACACATGCAGCAATCATTGTTTTTTTTAAATGGAACATACTGTATATTATGCCATATTTGAATTGTATGGTAAATTCTCAACAGTTTTTGTGTAACATACCATATCCCCAAATTCAGCGGTTTTCGGAATAATGACGTTTGAAATGTGATAAATAAAAAAAAATACATGAAAATCGATTAATTTGAAGTTGAGTTTTTTGTTGAAGATAAAATTTGCAATACCAGGTTGTTTTTGTTGGCTTTTAAAAAAATGTTCAAGGTGTCCTTGTTCAATTTAAACATTTTATTTCATTACCTATGTGTATTTTAATTTATCGCAAAACTCATTATTCCGAAAACCGCTGATTTTGGGGATATGATATGTTACACAAAAATGTGTTTGATGTGTTTAGAATTTACCCTACAATTCAAAAATTGCATAATATACAGGGTGTTCCATTAAAAAAAAACAATGATTGCTGCATATGTTCTTCTTTAGACACCTGTATATAATTTTCTTATGTCAAAAAATTCTAAACTAAAAATACTAATCGACCTGTCCGAGCGTTTTTCTGCAAAATAATTACCTGAATTTTAAACAAATTTGTTCCTTTCATCATGAACGCACTCGTATCCTCTGATTTTATGGGACGCATAACCACAACCACGGTTAAAACATTACATTTACGGTACATATACTAAATCTAATACTGACTAGACAAAATGCGTTGGTATATGCATCGATCGTGCAAAGGCTATGAAAGAACATCAATCTGGTCTTACTCTTAGGTTACAAGAAGTAATGCCAAATGCTAAATAATATGTTATTCTTACATCGGAGAAGCTCTCGTCTCAAAATATTTACCTTCAGGAATGGATTGTTTTGAAAAGTGACATAGAAGGAAAAGCATTACAGACACGTATCTTTAGAAAAATATGTGAAGACATTGTTTCTTTATAATAGGGATGCGCAAGATAGGCGAATACGAGTAATTTTTCATGAGACTAAACAGGCTCGCGTTATGTCGACTCTCGGGGAAACCGGTAGGCAACACGGTGTTGATCGAGAGCCGACAAAACACGGTCTATCTAGTTGCATTAAAAAGTATTCGTATTCCCCTATATTGCCCATCAGCCCATAGGTCTGTCTTTATATGTAAATCTGACGTTTTGTAATTTTTTTGTCAAAAGCAGATTTTTTGACGAAATTACAAAATGAAAAATCAGAATATGAAAGCCTTTTTTTCAATGTTCTTTGGTTTCTCAGGCTGGATTTTCACACCTACATATTTTGAATAATGGTTTGCAAGGCCGCGCGATCTTAATATAACAGCCATGAACAAAATTAATAAAATTATGAAAAAGTCTGACTTTATTTCACTGCGTTTAAGGACTGACGGAAGATGTAGCTAATTACAATATGATAAATTCTGAAAGTTTTCTTAGACATGCCAGCTTTTCTTACCCGGCAACCGGATCATTTTTGGATCAAAAGAATGCAAAAATATCCCGAACTGGTAAAAAAAAAGTGCGAGTTAAATTTCTCGTCGATGATTGCTATTAAAGCAAAACTGAGAAATCGCCTAGAACTATATCATTGTATGTATATCGAATACAGAATCAGTACTCAAAAAGCTAGTGTTTGAGCACTAAGCACGTACGTTGCATTAATATGTTTTTATATTAAGATCTTATATTTTATTTACGATGCAAAAGAAACCTCTAAATAAATTGTTTTTGCTTTATTTTGGAAATCCTTTCTTCCTCCCACAGGAAACTCAGACGCGAAAAATGGTGATAGAGCGAGCTGTATCGACGTCGCTATACGAGGTGTGTCTCAGAATTAATGAGAATGATTAGTTTTCAAGAGTTTTATTGAATGTATCTACAAATTAATATTTTTCCCTTCAAAGTATGTCCCTTGGGAATGCACACAGCGTCTTTAGTGAGTTTTCCATGCCTGGTAACAATTCTGGAAGTCTTGTTTCGTTAGGCTGTTTAGAACCTGTGTCGTGACTGTTTGGATGTTGGTTGTTCCGTAATGGGAACATTTCAATTATCGCTTAAGCCATAGGTTCCCAAAGTGGGCGATAACGCCCCCTTGTGGGCGCTGCAGGTCTAAAGGGGGGCGGTAAGAGACCCAGAAAAAAAATGGGGGCGTTGTGTAAAGGCTTAGGGGGCGATTTGTAATTTCATCTAGAATCTAGGAGGACTCTTAGACACCGACTGAGCTCTCGACTCTCGACTAGGGATGGGCGATAAACATCGATGTTCATTGAACATCGATATTTTAGGATCGATGTTCGATGTTTTTGCATCGATGTTTGCAATTTAGATTTATCGATAAACTATCGATGTTAGAAGAAATATAGTGAACATCAAACTTTTAAGCTTGACAAAATGTATTTGCACTAATCACAAAATAAAACAGCGTCCTCTGTTGACAAATACAAAAATGTTTCCAAATTAACAGCTCACATACAGGCTACGAGGATGTAAAATTGTCTACGAATAAAAGAAGTATTTAAATTTCACAGTGCTATATCATATAAATTCGAATATTTCATTTTAGGCTCTTTTAAATATTACTCAGTATAAATATTTAAATAATATATAATTAAATACATAAATTTATAGTACTTTTAATGTGCAGAATAAAAGTTAAATTATGTATGCATGCAGAATAAGTGAAGGAGGTAAACGTATTTTCATAGAAAAAGAAGGGAGATAGACATTACCGATGTATACTTCTTCGGGAAATTCCCTAGTGCGTACAATCATACACGACGATACACGTATTAAATGCAAGATGACACATCAGAAATATAAAACCATATCCATATGTATCTCGGTATTTGCCAGCGTAGTCAAAAAAAAATGCAAGACTATAAAATCCCAAATAAAAATCGTTCTCTTAAAAAGCTTTGATACACGTAAATGTATATATTTTTTAAGTATCAGACGATTTAAGTCATGTGGTTGTTTCATGCGTAATTGCATAATATTGTTTTTTTATATAGTTTTTTTTTGAGTAGTTTCTAAAGTTAACTACATATTATAAATGTATATATTTCTTTTATTATTTTTTTGAATAGTGATATCTTTTATATCATTTTGTTAAGGACGTAAATTAATTAAGTTATAATAAAGTTTTTGTTAAACTGCCAAAAAATAAATCTATAAATATAATTATCGATGTTTAAAAACATCGATGTTTGGTAGTCGATATTTTGCAACCATCGATGTTGATCAACGATGTTAACATCGATGTTTGATATCGATGTTTACCCACCGATGTCCCATCCCTACTCTCGACTACAGCTTGTGAACATCAACTAATATTAATTAAGAGATTGCTCAAACCAACTCGGTTCGATATTTCTCTCCGAGTAGTTCATATATCTGTCCTGTTTTATTGAATAAATAAAATAAAAAACATATCAATCGGTCGCTCCGTTTCGAAACGAAAAGAGACACAAACAAACAAATAAAAAGGCAACTGTATCAATCGGCTGGTTCATAGAATACTTGTTCTTACTTGTTGAGTACGATTGAGCGTCGAATGAGATAAACGAGTTTATGCATGTTTGTCTTATTCCTGTCGGTGCGTGCTGCTTATGCAATCCTATATAAACAACGTAATATTTATTTTATTTTCATTTGCGGTTTCGCGCGTAATAAATAAGCAGTACTTAAGTTCAACACTTATACTTACGTATTTCTCAAAACAAAACAATGTCGGAAGTAAAAAAGAAGAGACGGCAATACTGTGCGGAATATATTAAATTCGGATTCATTGAAAATCCTACAAACCCATAGTCGCCTTTGTGCCTTCTGTGCCTAAAAACATTTTCTAATGAAGCAATGAAGCCTTCAAGACTTCAAGATCATTTGAATAAAATGCATCCAGATAAGAAAGACAAGAATGTAGCATATTTTCAAGACCTAGAGAAGAAGCATAATACTCGGCCAAGTGTAGCAAAACTCTTTTCGGCGGCTGCTAAGCAAGATGACGACGGACTTCGAGCTTCGTACAACATCTCTTTGTTAATTGCTCAAAAAGGCAAACCACACAACATCGGAGAAGTGTTAATTTTGCCAGCAATAAAGGAAGTAATAACTACTGTGCTTCATAAACCGGCCGCAGATATTATCGGAAAAATTCCTTTGAGTAATAATTCTGTGCAAAGACGAATTGATGAAATGGCCGGAAACATAGAAGAATCATTGTGCAATCATCTGAGGACTAGTCAATTCTCAATTCAGCTCGATGAGTCCACTTTACCAACTAATGAAGCATTGTTGCTGTCTTACGTGAGGTTTATTAAAGATGAGAAAATATGTGAAGAACTATTGTTTGCTAGAAATTTAGAGACCGATACAAAAGGCGAAACCATATTCAATACATTGGAAAAGTTTTGTGATGAGAAAGAGATTCCCTTGAAAAATATTATATCAGTTGCTACGGATGGCGCTCCGGCTATGACAGGGTGCCATAAAGGCTTCATAGCGTACGTAAAAAATAAAATTCCAGATGTCCTTGCTGTACATTGCGTTATTCATAGACAACATTTGGTTGCTAGAAATTTAAGTGAACGACTATTTCAATCACTGCAATATGTCATCAAAGCAGTCAATAAAATCCGTAACTGCTCTTTGAATGATAGATTATTTCATCAGCTTTGTGTTACTAATGACGAAGATTTCAACCGTTTGTTGTTTCATACCGAAGTTCGTTGGCTATCAAGAGGCAATTGTCTGACTCGATTTTACAACCTGTTTGACTCTGTGATAGAGTTTTTGGAAACTAAAGATACAGAATTGCGCAACAAGCTCATTACATCAAAAAATGATATAGCTTACATGACAGACCTGTATAAATTGTTCAACAACATGAATCTCCAACTGCAAGGCGATGAACTAAATTTAATTAAAACAAAAAATGTCGTTGCTGCTTTCGCAGCCAAACTGCTTCTACACAAAAAGAATATGGGCAGACGTGAGTTTCATAATTTTCCGAATTTATCAGTATCCTGCAGTAACGACGACTTGTTTGCCTACTGCCAACATTTGGAAAAGCTCCACATTGACTTCACCGAACGATACCAGGATATTTTGAACTTGGAAATACCAGACTGGGTGTTGGATCCGTTTTCAAATGTCAACACAGCAATATCACCACATCTGGAAGAAGAACTTATAGAATTGACAACGAACGAGGAAATAAAAATCAAGTTCAAAAATGGCTACCAAGAATTTTGGCTACAAAAACCGATCCCGCAATTGTACCCTGGATTGTGGTCAATCATTCAACGATTCTTGATAGCATTCCCATCGTCATATTTGTGTGAACGTGGATTTAGTGCTGTAGCAACGCTGCTTACTAAAAAGAGAAATCGTTTGCATGTTACCGAACGTGGTGACTTGCGGCTGTTCTTGAGTAAATTGGAACCTGATATCAACAAACTTATTAAACAGCATCAGATTCATCCTTCACATTAGTTTTTATATTAGAATCGATTATGTTTGTTTTATTTTGAATTTTGAATAAAAGATACTTTGTCTGAATACTATAAAGTTGCGTTTCAATAATCATTCTCATTGGCAGGTGTAGCCCGTAAAAGTTAACTTGAGACCTGAGCGCCGTTGTGTACTACCTACTACGCTCAGGTCTCAAGTTAACTCATTCATTCTAAACGAGACTTTTACTATAACCCATAGTAAAAGTCTCGTTTAGAATGAATGTTTAATCTCCGCTAATATAGCTCACAATAATTAATTTAATTTGAAGTTATAGTGGTTTTTGAGTAAGTGAAAAAATGGGGGCGCTAAAAAATAATTTATTCTCAAAGTGGGCAGTAGGCAAAATAAGTTTGGGAACCACTGGCTTAAGCGTTGGAACAAGAAAAAAATTACATGGAGCCATGTTTGGAATGTAGGGCGGGAGTGGGAGTACTAGAATATTTTTCTCTGCCAAAAATTCTCCAACTGACAATGAGGTGTGACTGGGGGCATGACGGTGATGCAGGACCCACGAGCTGGCAATGTTAGGCCGCACACGCAGAACTCTTTGCCGAAAACGTTCAAGGACGTTGCGATCAAGAGTTTGATTCACTGTCTGGCCCGGCGGTACGAATTCTTTGTGGACAATTCCACGCGAATCAAAATTGATGATAAGCATCGACTTGATTCAGGATTTGCTCATTGAGCTTTCTTCGGCCGCGGTGATGCAGGTGTGTGACAGTCAGCGCTTTGTCGCTTTGTTTCTGGATCATATTCAAATACCCATGATTTATCACCTGTTATCACTCTGTGCATGAAGTTGGGTTGGGTTGTTAAGCGATCCCGCAATTGCTGACTAATGGAGAAGCGATTTTCTTTTTGTTCATCAGACAAGTTCTTGGGCACCAGCTTTGCACAAATTTTCCGCATGCCTAGTTCCTTTGTCACAATCCGATAAACAGTGAACTAACTCATGCCGACCTATGTGCCATCAACCTGAGTGTCAACCGTCTGCTAACGCAGAACACACATTCGCCACGCTTTCATCGGTTTTTTACGTGGACGGCAGTCCGGCGCAATGGTCATCTTCGATGGTTTCGCGGAAATCTTTGAAAGTCTTGTACCATCTGAAAACTTGTGCTGACGACAACGAAACATCTCCATATGTTGTTCTTACCATTTGTAGTGTCTCTGAAGCAGTTCCCCTTTTTAACGCAAAATTTAATTGCATATTGCTGCTCGATATTTGCCTGCATTTTACATGTAACGTGGTATTGGAACTTAACGGTAAATACGTGGGGCTTATGCCACTAACACTAGACTTAGTGGGCTGCGCCTGTTATGGTCGCGTTCTTAGACATTCCACTCACATGTAGTCGACTCCAGTCGGCTGCAGTCGTTGTCATATTTAGCGTAAACAATTCATTCTCATTATTTCTGAGACATACCTCGTATGTATACAAGTGTATGTTTTAGATACACACCATAGATGATTGAGAACTAAGACAAATATACATTTAAACGTTTATTGAAATGCGCAATATAGTAAAATGTTTTAAGGTCAATTTAAAATTATATGTATACATTCTGTTCCAAATTGAGTAGGTAACCATGGGTATATTTCGTATTAGTGAAGATTAAATTTGCAATGTTGTGCCGGTTTTTGGTAATGATATAGATTCCGATGAGAAAAATGAAAATAAAAGAACTGTTTAGAAAGTATCCCTACAATCTCGAACATTGACATTTTCTTTACAGCAAAGTATCGCTGTAATTATAAAAGATACGAAAAAAATATTCAAATGATGTTAGTTGCTTTCCAACAACAGTTATATCTGCGCCATAGCGACGGCTTCAAAGATATTGATAGGAAAACCAAATTTCTATGAATAATATACTATCAATGGTCTATTTTTATTAGATTGTTTATTGATATATTAATATATTTCAATAGATAAATTTACAAAAGGAATTTTCTAGAAATTAGTGTTTCAGTTTATTTGAAATTCTGTAATAATACAATACTGCCAAAGATATTTTATCCGTATAAGAAGTGTTACAAGTTGTTAATTTTATTAACGAACCCTTCAATTATAACTTCGAAGTTTTTGTATATTTTTGCCAGTTTTCGCAATTTTTAATATAATAATGAAAAAAATGCAAATGGGTGTTGGACATTTATGTAAAAATAATTTGTATACCTATTGAGCAACATACACGAAATACAAAATATGCATATTTCCTTTTCACATGACATAATATGAGTAAGGACTGGATTCAAAAATTATGATCCTTAGAAGCAAACATCATATAGGAGAATAATAGTATATTATTCAACAAGCGTGTAATGATGGCTATTACCCACGAAGATGAAATTGCAACACGAGCCGTCAGGCGAGTGTTGTAACATCTGAGTGGGTAATAGCCATTATACGCGAGTTAAATACTATACTTTATCCACAACTTAAATGTTGTTCAAAAAATAAGAAAAATAAAGAACAATATTTCTTTCTACAAACACTGTCAGAAGTTGACATTTTGACACGGCAAACAAAAAATGCGATTTACGTATACCGCATATTCACAACTATATATGTTTGTTCAAAAATACAAAAGATAAAGAGATAAAGGAACAACATTATTTATTAATAGTGACGTTTCTAATACACAAAAAATTAATTTTTATAATAATTATTAATCGTTACATTACAGTTGCTTAAATTCATATAGGTATATATAAGTATATTTATGAAATGTCAAATTTGACACAACGGTGGAGTAATAAATATTATTCCATCGAAGTGTCATTATTATTCAACAGTATTTAGTAATGCATGGCATTACTTGATAGAAATCGCGTATTTAATACATATATTACTTAATAGTTGTGGATAAAGTTTTTTATCCACAACTATTAAGTAATATATGTATTAAATACGCGATTTCTATCAAGTAATGCCATGCATTACTAAATACTGTTGAATAATAATGACACTTCGATGGAATAATATTTATTACTCCACCGTTGTGTCAAATTTGACATTTCATAAATATACTTATATATACCTATATGAATTTAAGCAACTGTAATGTAACGATTAATAATTATTATAAAAATTAATTTTTTGTGTATTAGAAACGTCACTATTAATAAATAATGTTGTTCCTTTATCTCTTTATCTTTTGTATTTTTGAACAAACATATATAGTTGTGAATATGCGGTATACGTAAATCGCATTTTTTGTTTGCCGTGTCAAAATGTCAACTTCTGACAGTGTTTGTAGAAAGAAATATTGTTCTTTATTTTTCTTATTTTTTGAACAACATTTAAGTTGTGGATAAAGTATAGTATTTAACTCGCGTATAATGGCTATTACCCACTCAGATGTTACAACACTCGCCTGACGGCTCGTGTTGCAATTTCATCTTCGTGGGTAATAGCCATCATTACACGCTTGTTGAATAATATACTATTATCCACAACTATTAAGTAATATATGTATTAAATACGCGATTTCTATCAAGTAATGCCATGCATTACTAAATACTGTTGAATAATAATGACACTTCGATGGAATAATATTTATTACTCCACCGTTGTGTCAAATTTGACATTTCATAAATATACTTATATATATATGAATTTAAGCAACTGTAATGTAACGATTAATAATTATTATAAAAATTAATTTTTTGTGTATTAGAAACGTCACTATTAATAAATAATGTTGTTCCTTTATCTCTTTATCTTTTGTATTTTTGAACAAACATATATAGTTGTGAATATGCGGTATACGTAAATCGCATTTTTTGTTTGCCGTGTCAAAATGTCAACTTCTGACAGTGTTTGTAGAAAGAAATATTGTTCTTTATTTTTCTTATTTTTTGAACAACATTTAAGTTGTGGATAAAGTATAGTATTTAACTCGCGTATAATGGCTATTACCCACTCAGATGTTACAACACTCGCCTGACGGCTCGTGTTGCAATTTCATCTTCGTGGGTAATAGCCATCATTACACGCTTGTTGAATAATATACTATTACCAAACGCTTACTTTATCTTAATAAAAATTGTTGTCTGAGTCGTTCTCTTGGTAAATTGATTTTTATTCAAGACTTGCGAGTAGTGATGGGAGAACTCGAGTTAAAAATAACCGGTGTAATTCGGTTTTTGAATCCGAGCGACGAGTGACGGGCGATCGGTGAACCGACACAATAACCGAGTTGCTGCAAATCGAAATCGGAAATGCGAACTGGCCAGTTATTAGTCGTACTTCATCACCCGTCACCTGGTAGTCGTCGCCTGCTTTGAAAAATCGCCTACCGCGTAATTTTTCACCTGGTAAGTAGTCGTCGCCTGCATTGAAATATCGAGTACCGGGTTGTTACCTTTGGCTCGCGTTGTCGCACTACTACATGGACACTGATTATATATTTACTGGGAATTGGAGTAGTATATGATGAGAGTATTAGCAAGTATTAAGTTGCTTTGTTAAATAGAGAGCTCCAAGGAAAATGTGCATCTTTAATTTAAAAATATATACAGTATTAATAAACAACATGTATTTACATAAATACTAACAATAGCGTTAGTTAATATAATTAATATGTAATAAAAAACTAAATAAATGCACAAAACTTGATAAAAACATATAAAGAATGTAAAAATTATCAGTATGTTTAGGAAACAGTCTATTTCTTCGTCAGTTGGTTAATTGACCGGTGACAAAATATAAGCAATAAAGGCAACTTAAATCTGCAATTTGTGTGTTTTTTTTTGTAAATATCTGTTATTTATTGATATATTCATATATTTTATATGGATAATGAAGTAGAAGTGCGACAACCTGAGTAAGGAAGAACCGGGTTGTCGGTGTTGCATGTAAGGTGAGCGATAGATGAAATATGACTAATGAATTAGTTCGTAACTTAAATATACGATTTACGGCAACCAGCTTATCGTGTTCTTAAAAACCTGTCTACCAAATAAGCTTGGAAGTATTAATGTTTTGTTAAATGAAGAACTATATGAAAATGTATATTTATAATTTTGAAAGTACACTTTGCTTTTATACGCCGTTTTTTAAATAATAATTAGTATTGAGTTCAAAACAGAACTCAACAGAATAAAACTGTTTTGAACTCAATTTGAATTTATTTCAATTTTTACTTGTAAATTATGGAGTTTCAACACGTATCTCCGTCTTCAATCAATTATTTAATAATTTAATGGAATACCAGAATATTATACAAGGAAAAGTCGTAGTACATTCTGCGGGTTGTATCATTTGCATTGTATACATTATACATGTTGGCCAGTTTAATAAATATTATTATTATTGAATACAGGGTGATGATGCGAGTGAAAACTACTCGAGTGATAATTCGATTATCAAGATCACTCGAGTAGTGAGTAACCAGTTATTGAAATAATTCGATTTTGCCCATCACTACTTGCGAGTTTTAAATGATTTTTGTACTCTTTATACAGGGTGTCCAGAAACTCTCCTGACAAACGAAGACCGGAGATTCCTCAGATAATTTTAAGATAATTTAACCCAATTCACCCTAGTGCGAAAATGCTTCCTAAGGTCATAGGCGTCCGTTTTGGGTAGGTAAACGGTTATTTTAACGAATAACTTTTTTGTCTTTAACTTTTAAGCATTTGTGACACTAGATTATTAAATTTTCAGGTATTCTAGTACTAAAAGGTACTCTTACTTTAAGTCGGTAGGATACACCGTTTTCTAGAAAAATCGATTTGAAAATTTTTCGTTTTTTCGTCATTAAAATTCAATTTTTTATTTTTTGCACTAGTTCGCTCTGAACTGCCAACAGAAATAAAACCTACGTTTTTAATTGTCAAATTGTTGTCAGTTCGCGAGGTTGAAATGACGAAAAAACGAAAAATTTTCAAATCGATTTTTCTAGAAAACGGTGTATCCTACCGACTTAAAGTAAGAGTACCTTTTAGTACTAGAATACCTGAAAATTTAATAATCTAGTGTCACAAATGCTTAAAAGTTAAAGACAAAAAAGTTATGCCTTACAATAACCGTTTACCTACCCAAAACGGACGCCTATGACCGGTACTAGAAATTCGCAATTGATGGAATCGATTCATCTCTGGAGGATAAATAAGCATACCAGTTTTTGTTTTTCTAAATAGAAGTGTTCGGGAGATATTAAAAAAAAACTAATTACAAGGTGCCATCTTCAAAGAGCTCTAGCTCCCTTAGGAAGCGTTTTCGGACTAGGCTGAATTGGGTTAAATTGTCTTAAAATTATCTGAGGAATCTCCGGTCTTCGTTTGTCAGGAGAGTTTCTGGACACCCTGTATAATGCCGCCTCTACACATAGCCGAATAGCGATGTGTACAGTTTATTCGGCAAATATTTGATATTCGCCAATATTCGCGCCGAACACGAATGCCGATCCGTTCGGAGTCGGTTTTCGTTTCACACATCAAAGAAAATTCGTATCCGAACACCAATAACCTGACACATCGTATACTGATGTGAGGTGAATACCTATACAGTATGTGTAAAATCATATTTGGGAATAGGACATATGTATACTATGCATACCGGCAACAATGCGCAGGTCGTGTCAGTAGTAAAGTACGATTATAGATAGCATTTCAGTTGCTTAGTCAGCCGACAGAGGAACATGCATTTATCTAAGCATCACACGCTTCGTAAATACATATTTACCAAATAAGAATTCAAAATACTTTTGCGAGTTTTATTATATTGCGTATACAATGCAATTATGGATGATTATAAAACTGTTCTGGAACGGTATTATGAAAACGGAAACAAATACTTCGTAATTTATAATTCATATAATAATTTACGCAATACATATAATAAAACTAGAAGTATTTTGAATTCTTATTTGGTAAATATGTATTTACGAAGCGTGCATAGATAAATACATTTCATCCGTCGGCTGACTATAAGCAACTGAAATGCTATCTATAATCGTACTTTACTACTGGCACGACCTGCGCATTGTTGCCGGTATGCATAGTATACATATGTCCTATCCACAATATGATTTTACACATGCTGTATAAGTAAATAGATAAATTCGTAACCTATAATTTAAAGATTTCAAATTAAAAAAGGTATTATTCTGTATACGTTAATGAATTATGACGGAGTGGAGTAATGACTTAATACTCGAATAGTAATTGCAAGTACTCATATAGTATAATGCAGCAGCAACTTGTTTACCTTCCATCATTCTATCTTCTTTTCAACGCGAATGTTCCGAATACGATGTGTGGATAGGCAATTCGTTCATATTTGCGCACGGATTATTTGACGAAACATTCGTATACGAATACATTCGGCGATGTGTAGAGGCGGCATAAAATTATGTAGAGTGCATAATTTCATATACTTCGCTCATAGGAACAGTATAGATACAGATAGATCGTTCAAATGGATACTAGAGGTATTCTGTCAAGATCTAGAATTAGCAACAGCAAAACATTCAAATCTTCTAAAATAATCTATTGCTCTTGATTTAATTCAATACATTATTTATCAATCAATGTAGTGAGTTCCAGTGATTTGTGCTTTGATAGATGAAATAAATGTAAGATTATGCAAAATCTTGCAGTTACATTCACATGTTAAATGAATACAAGAATTTATGTAACTGCGTTAGAAGTAACGGTATCAACCCTATAATATTTAACTAAATTTAGTTTTACATCTGAAACATGTACCGGGTGGCCAACTAAGAATGGCCGCCGGCTATATCTCAGAACCCAGTAGTCATATTGCTTCCGGGTAAAAAAATTTCAAGTAAAAGTGCCCAAGAGAAAATGCTGAAAATTATTTTGGAGTTTGTAAAATGTCCGCAAGGGGGCGTAACAGTCAGTATCAATGTTAAAATTTAGAATTTCTTCATATTTTTACAAATTAAGGGGTATTGAAAATTTCTAAACTTTATTCCTTACACATTCTTTAATACTTTTAGTCTTGCACATTTTTCACTATCTAGTGAAATAAAGTGGTGGGGGCAGTTCAGATGTTTTTTCATATAAACTAGGATTACTCCCGTTTGGCTTAACCAATTTGAATAAGTTTGGTCTCATTTAAAAGAGCCTTATTTGCTCTACAAACTGCACTTGTGTTTTTGTATCTCGAACTTTTGCCGTCACCGGTAGATGGCGTTAACTGAAATGTAAGCAAATATTAGGCCTTTTTTCAAAAAAGTTAAATGCAATGATATGTTTCTTTTCACATAAGTTAATAAAGAATTAAAACCTCTACATTTCGGTAAAAAAGCGAAATTTGTATGTTTTTTAGAACAGGAGATATTGGCAAAAATAGATGAAAATGCATGAATTCTCTTGTTTTAATTGTCTTCTTTTTGTTATATATATATATATTTACGGCTGAAGATTTCGATCCGGCGATCGAAATCTTCAGCCGTTAAAGCTTGATGAAGAACGATGTAATAAGGATACATCCTGAAAATAATATGGCAAACGTGAACGAAACTGTGAGATCAAATTTATCCAAACTTGTTAGACACTGTTTTAGGTAACTTACTATTATAAAGTATTACTGTGGTCTATATAAATGGTATCGGATAAAAATGGCCGTGACCGGTAAACAGACAATAAATAGGCAGATGAATGTTGAGTTAAACTTAAGGGAACCGAGTACGGAACGTTAAAAACAACTGTTATGCTTAATGCTTAAAAGTATTAAAACAAAATGTAGAACATATAGCAAATCCAACAAAGGCCTTACAAAAATCTCGAAATAAAGCTTATTTTATTTTTAACTTAAATCTTTCAATATATTTTGGACCGTAGTTCTACAAATGCCCAACTCTCTACTTTTGGTTTCGGTCACTACATGTGGATTATACAATATATTCTAATACTTTTATAGCATTTTCTTCGGTTCGACCAGTAGGTCTATACACCGGAAGATTAACATTTCCGGTGGTCCAAAGCCTTTCCACTAACCTACGAAAAACACTGCTCGCATAATGTCGTCTTCCAGGGAACTGCGTAGCATACACTCTGGAAGCAAATGTAGCATTTCGCATGCATTCGAAATTGACACCAATCATATCGAATGTCTCTTCATTCGCTAACCCCATCTCACTAAGAGAGAAGTTTTCCCAAACACAAAAAAGTAAACGGAATCAATCAAAAACTGACAATAATATTTATTATTTTCACAATTGGTCGTTTTAACACAGAGTTATTGTTTTATTTTTTCATAGCTTACTTTTTTATTTTCAATGGTGTATTTTTTGGATTAAAATAAGTATTAAAAATAATCTTGCTTTATTAAACAGGGTCTTTGAAAATGGTATAACATTTTTCTTGATAATAATAATATGTTAGATAATAATAATATATGTAGCTCAAAATTGTTAGCTTCATAAAAAAAAAAGGCCAGTAAATCAGGAGAACTTATGAATTTTGATATATTTTGGTCAATATCTCCTGTTCTAAAAACATACAAATTTGGTTTTTTTACCGAAATGTAGAGGATTTAATTCTTCATTAGCTTATGTAAGAAGAAATATATCATTGTATTTAACTTTTTTGAAAAAAAGCCTAATATTTGCTGACATTTCAGATAACGCCATCTACCAGTGACAGCAAAAGTCCGAGATACAAAAACACAAGTTCAGTTTGTAGATCAAACAAGGCTCTTTTAAATGAGATCAAACTTATTCAAATCGGTTAAGCCAAACGGGAGTAATCCTAGTTTATTTAAAAAAACATCTGAACTGCCCCCACCACTTTATTTCACTAGATAGTGAAAAATGTGCAAGACTAAAAGTATTAAAGAATGTGTAAGGAATAAAATTTAGAAATTTTCAATACCCCTTAATTAGTAAAAATATGAAGAAATTCTAAATTTTAACATTGATACTGACTGTTACGCCCCCTTGCGGACATTTTACAAACTCCAAAATAATTTCCAGCATTTTCTCTTGGGCACTTTTACTTGAAATTTTTTTACCCGGAAGCAATATGACTACTGGTTTCTGAGATATAGCCGGCGGCCATTCTTAGTTGGCCACCCGGTACTGGCAAAGTAATTCAGATTGGTAACGGATGTCGCGAAATTTAGTTAATTCAGACTTATTCGCTAAATGGAACGCAATATCCTTCCCTAGTGAGTTGAGACACTTACGTTATTATAGATTGCGTAGGGGATTTCTCCATATAATTATGAACGTATAAAAATCGTATTATAATTATAAGGAAAAGTGTGCATTTTTCGTTTGCGCATGATGTTTTAAGTTTGCTATAGTTTGACAGGTTTGACGAAACAAAATTTAAAAGTGTACACATGAAATTATACCTAAAATTCGCCAGTGGCTATTGGAAATTCTTGCAGCATGTTCTAGTGCAGATGACGTTGAACAGTATTCAGTGAACAAAGCATAATGCAAATACCCACCCCAACAGTGCGTATGATAAAATGTAAAGTTTTTGAGAATAGAAAAATTACAACCAAAACAAAACCTTTACAAATCAATATTGTTGAACTAAACTGACGACCGATGCCGTGCATTACCTGATACGAAATGCCGATCATATTTCCACTATTTACACTACTGGAAGCATGTACATATTTTTGTCTACATACACAAGACGAATAAATTGAGGATAATGAGAAGATAAAAAAATAATTTTCGTGTTCATTTCTATACACTTATTATTTTGACTACAAATCCAAATTTAACCTGTAATAAGTCATATGGGGTGTGATACACCCCACCCTTTTTTCGACGCCGAATACGGCCTTGAAAATGGAAGTAAACGGGATATGTTACTCCATCTACAGCAGGGCTGTCCAACCCGAGGCCCAAGACGAGTATCAATGCGGCCCGAAAATATTTAAAATTACTGCAGCTAAAGGCGGGCACTAATTGACGAATCTGTCGTCAAACGTAAATAAATACTGCAGATTGAAGGCTTCGGCATCTACCTACGTTCAAACATTGTCATCAAATATCATTTTGATCTACAATTTACGCATTAAACAGCACACGCAATGGATACGGATGTACTGACTATGCCTGTCATAAGCGAAATAATTGAAGATGAGAGCATCAAAGCAAAACCAAATTCTAGAAAAAAAGGCGTACAAGAAAGTTTTTTTTTGCTCGTCAGCTATGGTAACATACTTGTGGCCCAAAACACCATGCCCTTTTCCAATGTGGCCCAGGGAAACAAAAAGATTGGACACCCCTGATCTACAGGTAGTTCGAATCTTCAACTGTGGGCCCCGATAGGTATTATTTGGGCTCACGCGTCCGTATTACTGTGGTAGGTCTTGGAATCGGTTCGTGAAAATTTGTGGGGTGTACGACACCCCGTGTGACTATTGTGTTATATGTGCGTCGAATGCACTTATGGAATAGAATAATCGTCTTTTATATTGTAACGAAATATGTCCCACAAAAAAGAGGCAGACCGGCCGACGACAAAAAAAACGAGATGTAAACATGGTCGTAAATCACACGCATGGTACTATGTCGGCGACGGAAAGTCTGCAGATTCTTCTAGTATACTCCGAGCGTATCGAGAGTTCGCTCGCACTTTTCCAGAAGTTTTATCTGAGTATATAAAGTAGCTGAGCCTAGTGATGAGTAATTCCGGAATAAGAACTTCCTTAAGTAGTAGTCGCGCGGAACAGACCAAAGTAAAAATAAATATAAGAAATAAATAAATAGTTCTTTAAGTGGTAGTCGAAGAATAAACATAAATATAGTGTAATAAAGACATAAATATTAGAGTGTTATATAGAAATAAATACCAGTGTTAATTTAAATCGTAGTAGTTTAAGTGTGATACATTAGTTTTATATTTTATATTGTAATTAATTTTACGTTTATGAATATACAGACTGTTTTAAATAAATAAATTGCACGAGTTGTTTATTGCGAACCCGAAAACGTTCCAATATTATGTATGATAGCTTTTTTTCTTTATAATAAGTTTTGAAAATATTTTTATATTAATTTTTCAACATTAAATTGACTTTATATCGCAAAAATACGAGTATAATTTCTCCGTAAAAAATCCCACCTTCGATCATGAAAATAAATATACTTTTTGGAAAGGTCGGAAAATTTATCAATCCCACTTGGAAGGATACTATTTCAAGTGCATGAAACGATTTTTTTTTAATTGAAAATTAAAATTACTACCGTTTTTTTTGCAAAAAAAACTCATATTTCCGGAACTTTTCTTGCAACTTTTTTTTGCATATGTAAAATTGCAGGTTTGAAAACATATTTTCGTGATTGGGGATTCAAAACGTATCACAGAATTTTTTAATTTTGTTGTCAATTTAACATTAATTAACCGAAGTGCAAAGGCGCGGGGTGTACCACACCCCAAATGACTATTACGTTACTTTTTGGAGGTATGACTATTAAGGGTTAAATAAGCAATAATATGAAATATAATTTTTTGCGAAATAATAAATGGTATATAAATATGTATCAGATAAAATTTAATACTTTGTATATACGTATTTTCTTGTATGTGTGTAAGTACATACAAATTACTTACGTGGGTATTATAATTTGGATGGTTGTAGAACTTTTCCACCGAAGAGTAACTGCCGTTTTCTAGTTTGAAACTATCAGTTTTATTAATGAAGCTCTCCCCATAATCACACGAAATGTAAACAGCAGACGGGTTGACTGCAGCAGAACTTGAAAGACTTGAAACAGGGTCCCTAGCAAGGCATATGATTACATCGCTTCCTTCACCTACCCAGTGCACCATTAACTGCTTGTGGCGATCATTCAGCGGAAGCACCTAGAAGTAGATAATATTATATTAGATAATATTATATGAATACATATGCTGGCATAACTATCAACATATTATATAATTCAAATAACTATACATTTCAATATCAATGTTGTTTTTAATCTGAATTAAGAATCAAGTTAATGTACGTACATAATAGAAAATATAACAGCTAGTTGTTTAAGGTTGCTTTAAGTACTGATGTTACTATATAAACTACCGGTTAACGGTCACAGGCCGAAAAAACTTAATTATTATAGCAACGTAAATCTCCACTTTATTTCTCAGCTTGTTTACAAGTAATACAATTAATTTTTAATATTGTGGGACTATATGACCAACAGATGTAGACAAGATCGAAGATGATGCTTTATAATTGTTAACACTAACACCAACCCCTCTGATCAACTGCTTCGATAATTTAGCTATAAATCATCGGATCATTTGCTTCGCAACTGTCAACTTTTTTCCTGCAGAATATTGAATGAAGCCTTCAACTACTGGAGCTGACTTCCCCCTCCTTTTAGCTTGTTGGTCAACAAAATAATTCCATTGTGAGCACAGATTTAACCACAATTTAACAGCCTGTGCTAGATAGTGTGTTTTAGGAACAGTTCTTGTTAATGTGAGAAAATATGGAAGACCTATTAATGAATTGGGGATTCAGTGACTACATAGACGTTTTTAAAAGTAACATATGAAAATATTTAATGCATAATATGTATGTAATATTTTTCATTGTGAAATTTGTTTCTTGACATCAGTTATTGTTTTACCTTGTTTTGAAATGTTATTTTAAAGAATTGTTTTTTAAAAATGAAATAGTGGCCTGTGAAATATCCTGTCTGCATTGAAAATCTGTACGTATATGCTCATCACAGTCATCACAAGTAAAGAACACATTTCCTCACATAGCAAGTTAACAATAGGACAAGCGAAATATATGCTAGTCGTAAATCATGCATAGTATCAATCAGCCCTTGTGCTTAATGCATTTGGGATGTTTTATATTCTTTTCGACAATCCGTTATACCTACTAGTAGCGAATAAAAATAATAACTTTTTATTTACTTTTATTATAGTGTCGTTTTTGAAATTATAGGTCATACGTAGATATACAAAATATCTTAAATATATAGAAAAAATGAATAGCAGTAATTAATGTATTGAATTGCTACAAAATATAATACTACATTACCCGAAAATACAGTAGTACCCCATATCCGCGGGGGTTTGGTTCTGTGGTCTTCCGCGGGTACTGAAAACCGCGGATAGTAGCGAACGCTTTATTTTCGAGTACAATATGAATTATGAAGCAAAGTTATAACAATGAAACAAGAAAAAATAAGTTATATAATATTTATTTAAAATAAATAAACAATAAATAAATATTCTTGTGCTGTGGCACAAATAGAATTTAAGTTTAATAAATATATAAGTTCATACATATTGCTGTGACTCTTGCAAATTTATATATAAATGAAATAAATTTAATTTATTTAATCAATGTGTAATTGAGAGTCAAGCACGCATCCCAGCCTTATGCTAGACTGAGATACAATGAATTTTCTGCTGAAAAGTAGGTTAAGCAAAACCTTTACATATAACCAGCTCAGTTTAAAATAAATAATTCTCTCAGGGGCAGAAAATATAAGTAGATTCTCCAATCGATTCTCCTGCTCTTTAATTATCTCCAGGTCAGGTAAAGAAAATAAAATGCCAAATAAATCTTAACATCTAATTTATTAAAATAAATTTAAACGAATTCAAAAATTTTAATATACAAATATTTACATATAAAGAATCAATAATTCAATCTTTATTCAAATTGATACACCATAATCAATAAAATATTATAAGAAATAAAAATAAATGAAGTCATAATGTCGTGAAAAACCTATGTCTAAAGAAAAATGTGAACGTGACCATTATGAATTATATTTGTTATAGATACATGTAAACAATCAAAAATAAAATAAATTACACATGATGAATTGTACTGGAATATAAATGACCAAAAATTTACACGATTTACTATTTGCGAACAAAATATAAACATTAAGGAAATGGCTTTGCCCTAATTAGTCCTGTCCGGCGCCTTTTCTCGCTCCCAACACAGTACCACCAGATAGCAAATTCACACAGATGAGTATCCCAAAGTTCCACCCTACGAGTATGTCTTTTTCAACTCGTCGGACGCAACCCGAACATACATCACAATGTGCTCACTCCTTAAGGCATATATAAATTTTAAATTAAATAAATAAAATGAAATAAAATAATGTCTCTGCGTATTCAATAAATTAACTCAGCCCTGATTAGTTCTGCCTGGTGCCTTTTCTCGCTCCCAAACGCAGTACCACCAAGACCAATTCGTGTCTTTCAAATTCACCAGGACTCCATGCTATGAATTAAATAACGACATAATTCATTTCACACATTCCTGATGTATTATTCAACACGTTAACATTGAACACCCAAATACAACAAAAATATACTTGATACACATATAAGAAGAAATAATATATATATATATTTAAAATAAACTTTACCTTTCTCGTGAAATTCCAATACAAAACACCACTACAAACAAAGAATTTTGTACGCCACTATACACACATTTATAACAAATATTATCTAATCACCTTAACTCTTCATACATGGTTTCAAATTCATCCATAATAAATTTCAAACTTGTTCACTTATATAAATCCTATATACACATAAAAGAAAAATTATTAATTTCAAATCCCTTTCGAAGGATAAATAATTTTAAAAAGGAAAATAAATTATACGAAAAATGAAATGATTATGCTATCCAAAGTTATCATTACAATTACTAGAAAAGTTTTGTCATAATGTATGGCATAGTACCCCTACATGCAAAACAAAACACTCTAGGAAAAGAAAATAAAATGAAATTAAATAAATTCAAGATCCAAATTCATAAATAAAATTATTTCATACATAATTATTTATACAAGAATAACTACAAATCTCAATGTAATACACGTTGCATGTTATCCGAGAAAATATTACAAGTGTTGAATCTTGTTAAAATTTTATAAGTGTCGAAAATCTCAAAAAATTATTCTAAGTCCGGATTTAAAAAGTAATCCTTTTAAAAGAGGAGGAAGTGGTTTATCACCTACTTTTAGATTAGTTAAAGAGAGCGGTTTGCACCAGCTCTTCCCGGAAATTTTATCCGTCCGCTCTTTTATGCCTAATTTTCTTTATAAAAACGTCCGGCAATTTTCGGCATATACCGATACCACTTCCAAAATTGTATGTCGACGGTGCTGCCCTTATCGGTCACTTGGAGAAACAGCGCATTAACAATCCTTGAAAAAGGTAAACAAACATGTGAATATAAATTCGTCTATACGTTCATGACTCATTCATGCACCTGACGAACAATACTTTTTGCGCCGGCCCACACGGTCGATCTTCGCCGGTGTCAGCATTCTTCGGGCGAGAAACACTTTCTTATTATTAAAACGTAACATTCAATGCGTAACTTAATATTATGACCTTATAAAAATTTTACTAAGATTCTTTTATTGTTTTACTTAAATAAAAATAAAGTTTTCGTAAATTATTGATATAGTGAATATTTATATACACATTATAATAAAAATGAATAAAGTAAAAATTAATTTAAATAAAATCTTGAAGTGATCTTGATTATACTTATTTATTTACATATTATTATTTATTCAAGATCACTGCAATATGTACATATATGTAGTACATATTTACATACGCAACAAGAAAATATACAACAAGAAAAACTTTATCATCGTGAGCTACATATTCATTCATCTTCCTCCAAGTCCAAGTTAGCAGTCGATTGTTTACTTAGATCCGAAGCAAACGATGTTGATGGCTGTGCATTATCGATGGTTTTGTCAACTTTTTCAAAGTTCATTGTTATTGGTAGTTGTCGTTTTTGTCTTATCATTTCAATAAACAAATCCTCCAAAGGTTTCAGACTTCTGTTATAGTGCGAGTAATTTTAATACTGCGTTCCATTATTGGATCATATTCTACTATCTGTTCTTTTAATGTTTGAGCAGTTCGAAATATTGCTGAAAAATTTTCAAGCGTCCATGCTGGCGGTTCTTGTTGACCCTCATCCTCATCGTCGCTCGCTTCTGGAGAAGATTTCACAAGGTCTTCCAATTCCTCGTTGGTGAATGATCCTCTTCGTTTATGAATTCTTCGTTGGTAAATACTTGATCCTCTTCGTTTATGTAATCACTGAGTTCCTCTTGGGTTATATCGTTAAATCCTTCTCCATCTATTTTCTGCGCTATGATAAATATCGTTGTTAGATGTGAATTAATATCATGTGTGTCTTCAGAACTAAGAACGATGTCATTCCACAGATTTTTCCAACATGCTATTATCGTTTCTGACTTTAATTCCTCCATCGCTCCTTTGATAAATAGAATTGCGTTAGCAATTGTAAATTACTTCCAGCATGCCATGAGCCCGATATCAGAGCATTCGTTAGCCATTGTATACAGCATTTCGAAAACCTGTCGAATATATATGGCTTCAAAGCATCTAATGACACCTTGATCAAGGGGTTGAAGCAATGAGGTCGTGTTAGGTGGTAAAAAAAGCACTTCAACATTTTTATCTGCCCAGGAGCATTGTCTAGTATCAGCAGCACTTTAAATGGTAATTCTTCCTTTTCCAAATATCTTTTCACTTCCGCAATAAAGCATTGATGAAACTATTGTGTAAATAGAACAGCCGTAACCCACGCCTTTCGATTTGATTGCCAAAACACAGGCAGGCAAGCCTTATCTTTGTATTTAAGAGCATGTGGATTCTGTGATCGGTAAACAAATCCGGGTTTAATCATATGACCAGCTGCATTTGAACAAAATATTAATAATATCCTTAACTGCTTTAAAGCCAAGTGCACTCTTTGCAGTCTTATGAATATAAGTCCGTTGAGGCATTTTTTCAACATAAGACTAGTCTCATCGCAGTTAAAAACTTGCTTAGGATGATAATTCTTTTTGTGCAATAATTTGTTTAAATTTTTCTGGAAACAGGGCAGCAGCTACATGATCAGCCGACGCAGATTCCCCTGTCATTTTTATATTTTTTAGATTAAACCGAGTTTGCAGCCACCTCCTACTTGCTGTGAATGATTTTCCTTCCTCTTCAGTATAATCTTGGGTCTGCATATCTTCATATTGTTGTAGCACTTTGCCATCGATAGAAATATGTTTTCTTGTCATATCTTCTACCCATAAATTTAAGGCATTTTCTACCTTAAGTAACACTTTATTACGTATTGTGGTTGCAACTTTTGCAGTTTGGGGTGCACTAGAAAAACTAGATCGAATCTTATCTTTGTTTTTTAACACTTCTCGTATCGAGGATTCGTTTTTATTGTATATTTTAGCAACAGTTGCAATAGATTTTTTTTCTATTTCAATCATATTAATGATTTTTATTATTTCATTAATAGTGAGCATTTCACGTTTTCTTTTTGGTTTAGAAGCCATTCTAAAATGATTTTCAAATTTACTTGCTTTATTTAAAACTATTGCAAGCACTGTCTTGTCCGACAATTCGAATAGTACTAAACTCATAGTTAACAGGAGCGTTTATATGTACAAGTAAAAGCGAGTGGCACCTTAAGCACCGCCGAATTCAGGGGATGACTCATATATACGACGATATATCGACAAATGCTCCTATAATTTTTATATTTATTGATATAACGCGTTTTCTGCTCATCATAGGTAAATCGCGAATGACTGAAACCGCGGATAACGGGGTACTACTGTATTTTAAATAAATCCTCTGTTGAGAGATCATTGTTATAGTTTTACAAAAAGTTTGACAGATTTTTCAACATTCTTCCATCAATATTTTTCAACAACGTCTATGTTTTTCCATAACTACCGGGATTGTCAATGCGTAATGGGTAATATTTGAAAATAGCTTTGAATATCTTCTAAAATATCGAAGATAGATATACGAAACACTTTTTAAAGAAAGCTGTCGAAGGGCTTGTTTGATTCTGTACAAAAAATATTGGGTGTTCCATTTAAATTGAATAAGATTGTCTTATTTAAAATATCCACATTTTGTCACACCTTTTCGAACACCCAGAGTATGTTAGAACAAGATCTGAGTTATAAGTAAAACTTGGCACTTTTTGTCTATCCGCCATATTTATTTCGTTGTAGGTATGTCACGGCACTCTTGAATTATACGCACTCAAAAAGACATCTGTGAATGTCACTTTTTGATTTTAATCATAAATAAGTCGAAAAATAGTAACTATATATGGTGAGTCAATTTAAAAAACATCTTTTTTGTGCTACTGATTTATTAATTACTCTGTATACGTGTATCTATTTTCTAATTGTGATGCAACAGCAGTCCTATCAACTACAGTTTCGAATTTTTAATTACATTAAACATCAAAGACTAAATTTACTTTGTCCGATCAGTGAATAAACTTGTACAATAATACTTAATTTTATTACTCTACTTTAAATAGTTATTTAATTATTGTATGTACATGTATTAAATGAAAGTGGTAAAAAAATAACTACTAAAATATAATACGCTTATATGTTTTAAAAGGGCATGAAATTTCATCTGAGCTGCTAATACAAATGAACAAGGAGAACATAAAAGAGTTAGTACCAAAACTAGGACCGCGACTGAGATTTATGAAAAAGTTGGAAGAGCACAAATTGATGAAAGTTACCGATTCGGGCGATGATTCAGAAAAGGTACAATCTATATTAAAGGTACGAAAAATTTGTTTTGCTATAGATTAATTGTTTTAGTGTGAATTATCTGTAGGACTTTCAATAGATATTGTCGCTTCAATGAAGTTAACTAACACGACAGAAACAGAATTTTTTTATCCCAAAATGAAATTGATAATCTGTTTAAAACATATACATAAACATTAATTATGGTCAAGAGGATGCCAGCTTTCGAGCCTCTCCTGAATTTACCCAAACTGTACAATATCTTGGGCAAAATGTTGATAATGTTTCGGCAGTCAAGTTCATAATAGTATATTAAGATACAAGTTTCATAAGACACGATTTTTGCGCACGCGTTCAAGTTTAGAAAACGAGCCGCTAGGCGAGTTTTCTAAAGAACAAGTGCGCAAAATGTCTTATGAAACGTGTATTTTATACTATTTTTTCTATTTCGGTTATTAAAAGTTCAAAAAAGCTTAAAATAAGAGACATGTTTTGTTCGAATATTTTAGAAATTTTGCTTTTTTGAAGTTGGTTACTCTGATTTTTAAGTAGAACGTTTTAAATATTTGAATATCGGTGGTGCTATATGTAATTGTGTTTAAAATTCAGACTGATTTATACAATAAATTATTTCAAATTATCAACAAAAGGGACGAAATAAATAACTGTACGCCCCCAGAGATTCGCATAATAGCAGAAGGCAATTTACAAAATCTTTCGTCCACAAACTCTCTACATATTTATCAAAACAAACTTTTATAACAGTTGTACTATTCAACATGGTAAGTAAATGTCAATAGTAGCATCCGAAAACTTATCATCAAACTCTGCTTAACAATTTATATTGCTAATTAGTAAGTGAAATGTTAGCATGTGTGCTTTTTATTCTTTGTACAATTTTATTGCACATTTTTGTTACTTTAAAGGCTTATATTTTGACATTTAAATATGATTTGGTTCCATTTTTTTGTTACCAACTTTAAAAAAATAAAATTAGCGTGCGATAAAGTAATACTTTATGCAACCAAAACGGGTGTCGTAAAGTTAACTTTATAGCACCGGAATAGAAAAAGATAAATGGAGTTCATTATTATCCAGATTATTGTTTATTTTTAAAATTCTATGATCTGATGCCTACTTTCGAAAAAATATATTGTATTTAATGAAGAAAAGGTGTTATTTATTATAAAACAATATAAAGCATTGTTTTTTAATAATCATATACATACATGCATACGAAGTGTTTGACACTGTAGAAATAAAAGTTATATATATATATATATATATATATATATATCATATGATGACTTGATAGATATAGCTTCATATATTTTTCATTTAGTTTCTGATAAGTTGTATGTATCTTTTTCCCACACTTTTTAATAATATGTTAACTGCTGAACTAATAGAAGTGTGCTGAAATATATTTGCTTGTTTTATTTCCTCCTTACTCTAGAGATATGAACGTTATTGTGGACTATGTACTCGTTTGTATATCATACACATATTGCCAAAGCTAATAATACCTGTAATATGGTTTTAACAGCACATTATCACAGTCATTAGGTATATTATTTCACAGAAAACCTGCAATAAGTGTACTGTAGTATAATGGTACGTTTTTTAACACTTCCTTCTCGAAGTCGCTTAAAATACTAAAGGGCAGACAAACATAAACTTTATGATGATTAATATAAGGTTCATTTATGCTTGCCCTTGAAGTAATAATGGTTATATGAGAAAGAGTTTGTTGGGCATAGATAGCAGACTATTTGAAGTGCATTGGCTAAAATTGCATTTTAATTTTTGTAATAGTGCTATACTGGAGGCGCGTTAAGTTCAGTTGCACGTCATCGATGACGTTTACATGTTGTCATAACTGTATTAGAGAAACTAAAAAAAGTTACTTTGTTAAATTATACTTGAGGGCATTTATTTCATTAGCTTAAATAGAAGAATTATAAATTGATCGTAATATACGCATTCATGGCAAATAAACACATAATTTCCATTTCAATATTAAATTTCTTTATTACATATTTTTAATAGACTAATAGTTCAATTCGGTGTTGACAGATAAATCATATCTGTCAAAAAGACGTGTGTTGTGTGTGGTGTTGTGTATATTCTTCCTGTCAAATTTTTCATGTTTATTTTTACATTGATATAAATTGTTTAAAAACAGTGCTTCTTAGAAGTGTATTTATTATTTATTTGCGTCCATTGAATATAATGCCGAAAGGTTTCTGTAAACAGTCGAGGCTTTTTACAAACTTTTCTATAATCATGTGTTAAATTTAATGTGAATAGCGTAAGTATTGCTTATTTTAAATTATATTATGGATACGTAATGAAACATTTAAGGTTTTTCGACAATCTAAATCAATATAATAAATAAGTTGAGAAAGACTGAAGTGTTAGAGCATTTCAATTACTAAATATATTACGTTATAGTTATTGTATTGTGAATACTTTTTTTCTTTGGTTATATCAAATGTCACTGACAGAAATAAAAATAGATCCCGCAACATATACAAGACGAGTCGTCATGGATCTAGTATGACGTGCAACGGAATGTAACGCGTTTCCACCATACCTACAGTTGCTAACTTAGGTATAATTATATTTTTTAAATTGAATTTGACAAAACATTAACGTCACTGTGACGTTCAAAATAAGTTTAAAAATTAGGTATACTTATGTTATCAACTGCTGTAGTATTAAGATAGTAAAAATGCAATTATTAATATAATTAAAATTATTAATATTTAATTAGGGGATCGGCAGTCAGTAGGGGTACATTAATTAAAATTACTTTTTAAATTTTATATTTCAAGAACTATTCAAGATTTAAAGTTGAGAGCTTTACTGATTAGTAATCAGTAAAAGCTCTTAAACTAATCTTGAATACTTCTTAAGATATTGTAAAATTTAGAAAGTAATTTTAGTTAGTGTATCCCTGAGTGCCGATCCCTAATTATTAATCAACTCATTTGGATGTTCCTCCAACAATACATAATTTTAAATTCAACCTATTGAACAGGTTGGTGAAAAACTACTTTTTTTGAAAGAACACTAAAAAAGTATTACAATAATATATCAAGTCTTTTTGATTCAAGCATTATGAGTAGTACGTAACCAATACCAACACATTCGCTCAACTAAAATTTTCTGTTGCACTAAGAAAACAGTAGCTTGATTCAATTTTTTTTGTGTTGTGTATTACTATTAGTATTTTAGGTTGATGTATCTATTGTTTTGAATCAAGCCCTAAAGTCGCTTTAATACGAACAATACCTTCATTTAACTCAAAAGATTTTTCATTCAATAATTTCAAAATGTTCATTCAACTAGTAGGTATTTCGGATATAAATTTAACACTTTTCGGAACATTGAATGAAGGTACTGGTCTCTTGCTCATATTTAACTACACAAAAGTGTTCAAGTTATGCATTTTTGTATTAACGTAACACTTTTTTTCTATCAGTGTGAGAAAAGATTAGTATGGTTTATCGTAAAGATGATCTACTAAAAATAATAAAACTAAAACAATTTTGTTTTGAAAAAAAAATAACTTAAGCCCAAAATATGTAATACGAATTATAATTAGTGTTATAAATCCAATTCAACACTCTCCTTTATCAATTTAAATAATATAACGTTGGCTGATATACTCTTCTAATAAAGGTATTTATTTTTCTTGAAATATTTATATATGTATACTAATAAGTAGGCTTCGGATAAATATGCATTAAAAAAGTACAAAATATGCATGCAAATATGCGTCTAAAATATTAAAAATATGCATTTAAATATGCATTCAAAAATCGTTTTTGCACGACCCTTGCATAATAGGCACGTTCACTCCCTTAAATGAGGGAGTGAAGTGACTCTTTTGCTCCCTTGGTATAAAAAACATAGCCAACTCAATTTATGAATTTAATCGTTTATTTAATATTAATATTGACATTAATGTTAGTACCACCATTAATAGTGAACAAAGATGTTAATGGACTAATCACACGTTGCTTAAAGCCGCTAGAATTGGACAGTCGATTTTCTTTTACATTAATATCCACTTGATTTGACCCACTGGAAGTTGACGGTCGATTTTCCTTTTCCGAGTCTTTTCCGATTAGAATTTTTTCGGAAATCAAATTCTTATTAACTAATGAATTTTCAATATATCCCTCTGCGACAGTATCAGATTTCCATCCGCCATGACGTTTTATAACTCCAATTTCAACACCTGAATCGGCCAGAAAAGATGTTGATGAGCGCCGAAAGCAGTGGCCGGTGTAGGAAGATGGATTGGGTAAATTGAGGTATGAAGCTATTTGCTTAGGCAATCCTCCAAAAGTATTCTTACCTACGGGTTGTGTGGAACATTTGTTATTTCTGTAACATACAAAAAACCGTCTATGATCTGTGTTTTCTTTCCGCAGAACCATATATTTTTTACAAATAACAACAAAATCAATTGCACAGTTTTCTTTGGAGACTATCGTAAATGCTCTATTTACATGATTTTTGGTATTGTTTACAGATACCAAAATAGTTGATCCCAAGTCTTGGACATCATCTACTGTCAATTTTACCAGTTCATCCGATCTTAAAGCCCCAGCAATTCCCATAATCATTGCTACCTGAAATCATAGTGTATAATTATCTTAAATTAGAAACATTAACTTTTTTAGTTTACCTTAACCATCAAGTACTTTTCTTCTGGAGCGTCTATTAGAAATTGATGAACTTGCTCCTTAGTAAGAATTTTTGATTTTTTTGCCTGGTATCCAGTATTTTGTCTTTTAAGGAATGCTACTAATCGTGAGTACTTGCTGATGTCGACATTATTTTTCACGCTAAGAGTAGCTTTTATCATTGAATAATGTGACCACAGTGTTGAAGCCTTAAAATGCTTCGCCTTTTCGGCAAAATATACCAGGAGCACACTCTCGCTATGAATTTCATCTACTTCTTTTACCAGACACCAATCACAAAATTCCTTGAAGCACTTTTCGTAGATCTTCCTAGATTTTTCTGGCAATAAATTCACAACTATTTTTGAAGCCGTTTCTTCAATAGTTTCGTCACACATTTTTCCAATGCTTATTTAACGAAGCGAAGAAAATACGGGCAGTTTCTCGATATTCACAAAAAACCAATATGGCTACCCTTATTTATCGGTCGTCAAGGGTTTCCATCAGAACCAGCATGATTTTTGCGTTCGACAACTGGAAACGTCATGTTGACAATTTTTAAAAAAAGTTAGATTTCTTCAATTAAAATCGTTTGGGTCGTGCAAAAAATAGTATATACACCTCGGGAGTGAATGAATTTCTCCTCGGTGCTTTGTAGAGCCCTCGGGCTTCGCCCTCGGGCTACAAACTGCACCTCGGAAAAAAACATCATTTCACTCCCTAGGTGTATAATATACTATTATTAGATTTAAATAAAACATTTTTTAAAGGTTATATTGGTCTATTTACAATAAATTTACAGATTTTTACTATTACACTTCACTATGACATGATGTAATAAATTGTCAAATATAAATTTACGCCTATTATCACCTAAAATATTTTTAAATTCTGAAAAACATCGTTCACGTCACATGATACAATAGGAGCGAATGATAAATCCACTATGTCAGAGAGATTCAAATTACTGGGAGCAACAGCAGTTTCCTCATTTTGTAAAATCTTAGAAATATTTTTCAAAATTTGATATTCAGTATTTTTATCTAAAACTGTCGACATTTTTTTTTGCAAAACTACAATTTTTTTAATTCGCTTAACCTATCAAAAACATTTTCATCAATTTCTATGCTGTTTTCTAAAGGAAGTCCCTTGGTTTCCAATTTCAAAATAGCCACGCAAATACAAGTAAAATTTAATCTAATGAAAATCAAATCTTTGCGCAATCCTCTTTGTGTCAGGATCGAAATCGTTCACAATACGGGCAATAAACTCAAAATGTTGAGCGTAATAGCTTGCAGCTTCAATCCAGGTGCCCCATCTTGTAAAAATCGGGGACGGCGGAAGTGGAATCCCATCACCAGCAATTTCTTTGAACTTGGCAACGCGAGAAGGTGCTTTTAAAAACAGTTTCTTGGTCGATGATATTAACAAATTTACATTTGTATAAACGGAACGAACTAATTCGGCCACTCGATGTAAGCCATGCGCCACACAAGTAACGTGAGTCATTTTTGAATAAAGTATTTTCAAACCACTCATTGCTTTACACATGTATGGAGCAGCATCCGTACACACAACGAGCACTTTTTCGAAGCAAATGCTTGTTGGCAACAAAAAATTTAGCGCATCATTGAAAAATGTGGCAATTGTTGTATGGTTCACTTTTGCCAACACTTTCATTGTTAACAGATATGATTTATTTCTTTCTTCTTCAACTCTCAAAATACCAAAAACAAAATTAGCTATGCTACTTTGTTCTACATCCGTTGTTTCATGTAAAGATGCCCAAATATTTTTTATCTTTAGCTTTTTCCCGCAGCTTTTGTATTGTGGCGTTATATAATGGCAGAACATAGTTTTTTCGCAGTGTCGCGACATGTCGGTTCGTCTGGAATATTTTGCATGGTATGTTTTTCCAAAAAGGTTTTAAATGCTTCATTTTTTAATTTCGCCAACGGTATGAAATTAGAGCTTCACACAATTCCTCGTTAAATGGTGAACGACTGGGACCAGGTGTTAATGTAGCTGCATGGTACTAATATCTGCTGTTTACTTCCTAAGCTTCCTTTCTTCTTTTTTTTGGTGCTTACGGGTTTGTAAATGCTGCGTCACTTGGCACTTTTTTGTTGCTGTTACACTCACTTCACAGTATTTACAAAACATCACACTTCCATCAGTTGTAAAATCGCTGTAGTCTTTGACAAATTGGTTTGAAATTGCGCTAACTGATCGTTTTTCTTTCGGCATTTTTAACACTTGGGATGGTCGCTTCTCAAAATCAAACAAAGTTATGGAATATTCCACTCCTTGCGGGTTGGGTACCTGATAATCGGTCATAAAAGCTGTTTGGGATTGATAATCGGTCATAAAAGCTGTTTGGGATTTACCACATATATTTTCGAAGGACGGTGACAGTTCTATTAGATTTGTTTATGTAATGTAAATTGGAGAATAATAGGACTTCTATAAAAAGGCAGCCGGACAGAAAAAGCATTCATTCATTCATTCAGAGTCGATTATGTAAATACGTGTGTACCAAATAAATACTCTTACATAAATCTGTCACATAAATATTCTTAGATAAATTTGTTCATAAATAGTATTTTGTGTTACTGTGATTCAATAATTATAGTTTTATTGAATTTAGTTTATATATAGTTCGTTTGTTTCAAGAGTGTTCTTTAATTTAATTTTCAATTATGTTTTTATTTGGTGTTTTAAATATAGACTTTTAAAAATAAATAGTGAGTGAATTGTTTATTATTTTTCGGACCCATAAAAACCATTACATTATGTTTTAAAAAAAATTAACTGGGAAATATGCAGATAAAACTGAAAATGACTAAAATATGCATTTCAACTCAAAAATGACTTAATTATGCATTAGAATATGCCGTTATGCAAATGCATATTTATCCGAAGCTTACTAATAAGTATACTATAATTCTTTATATACATACTTAATATTGCTTCAAATAAACAAATTATAGAAATGTCTTCTTGAATGTTCAACAACTCGAACTATCTTAGAAGTCTTAAGATAAAAATTCCCTTTTCATCTGTTTGTAAATAAATTATATGCATGGTGTCTAAGGTTTATCACATTATTCATATTATTTTAAAGTAAATGGAAATGTTTATATTCATTGATATATATTAAAATTCGTACGTAAACTTTATATATTTAAGTAAAGGAAGTTTCCCCGTTAAAAGTAGGTTGACTCATAATTAAACTAATTCTCTAATGATACCCAAAATCGCTGTGGTTACATTATATATTTGTTGTTGAAATATCTCTACATGACTAAATAGTGACTCACTCGTCACATGAGACAATTGCTATCGTTGCACATAAAATATAAAAAATAAGAACATACACAGTTCTTTGAATCTTACTGAAATTTTATCGCATCAGTTATCAGAGAAAACTATACTGTGTAATCTGCGAGGTATCGGTAAAGAACCAACGAACAAACTACATGTAAACATTACATAAACATATACTGATTGTATATTTCTGATAATTCATATCAGACATAAATATGTTCCGTATATTTAAAAAAAAATAACTGTTTTTCTTCAGAGATAATAGCATTTTGTCATATAGTTATATTAAAAATGAAAATAAAAGTAAGAACAACAATAAATCCCTAAACCTTATTTTAATATTTAGTTTTTAATACTGTTAACCTGACTGAAAAGCTATATCTATTTTAATATAAGTCTTTTAATTAAACAGACGAGCTAGTTAATAAACGTCATGTCATTACACTGTTAACAACGTATATTGCTTTGAGTAAGCTGGTAAGCTGCAGTTTGTAAATAATCTGCTTTCAACTTGAATGTTGCGAAGACGTGCAGTTTTGGTAACATAATATATTCACTTAATCCAAAGTATTACTAGAATTATTAGGTATATTATTGTACTTTAAAGTTACTTGGGCCGAAGTATTTGTGTATGTTAATGTATGGACAGGAATTATTTTTGACAGAATTTAGATCTATTCTTTTGCAAATAGTTTGAGTGGAGAAAGGGCAATTTCTACAGTTGGAATTGATCCAGATATTAACTGCATTATTTCCTAATTTGGTCACACGATGGTGCTCCACCTCATATTCAACTAGAGTGCCTTTATAATGAGAGTGGTGACACGAGATAGGAAATCAATGTAAAATCATTCGGCCATTATGTGGGTATCTGCAATGTCGAATGGAAAATAACAAATAATTCAGTATTATTAAATATTGATTGATGTAATAACCATATAATTTCAGCATTAAATATGTATTTAAAAAAGTGATAAATAAAAATAAGAATGTAACTGTAATAGTTATTTACGAACCAAGTGCGGAAAGACTATTTTCCCGCATGAGCGCACTTTGAAAGCACGAGCGACCAAAGGGAAGCGAGTGCTTTTATTTGCGCGAATGCGTGGAAGTTGTCTTCATGCAAGTGGTTTGTACAATATTTTTATACGAGCATAAATTAAAAAAAATATTATTGATTAAACTCATTAGTATCATACCTAACCTAAAATAGATTACCTAACTAATTTAAGCATTTCTTGTACGTACCTATTACTCATATTTAAATTTAGTTAAAGTTATTATATTCTTGCTTATGACGTTTTTATTCTTATATTTACAGTGAGTTCATCGCTTTTTGGGTTGATTACAATTAACTATGAATTTCAATGTTACTTGAGAAATAGTCCAATAGATGGCGCCACAAATTTATTGGAAGAATTTTTAATTATTACTCCTATTTCCCCAACTTTTAGTGAAGAATAGTCGAGGGAAGTAGTATTTTATAGACTAAATTTTATTACTATTAAGTTCGATTTTTTTTTAAATGTCCCAGTGTTTCTTTCAATTTTTACAGTTGCCTCGACCGGGAAATACTTCTTGCTGGTCGCCAATGTCACTTTACAAGCGGTGAGTACAAAAGATACATTTTAACATAAGACGCCAACTTGCGTCAACCAATCAGTACTAATCACATCCGTATCACCACTCTGATTATAAAAGCACTCTATATTCACCTAGACTGCCTTTATAATGAGAGTGGTGACAAGAAATAGGAGATCAATGTAAACCAAATCGGCCACTATGTGGGTACCCTGTGGGTATCTGTCAAATAATATAATAATATATAATTCCGTATTACTAGATTAATAACCTATAATTTCGTAAATAAATAAACGATATCTTTAACTAATATTACAAACGCAAGTGTTAACTAACGACAAAATTGCCTAAGGAAGACACTGCGCAATTATTAGATAAGTGCTCGTAACAGGGGAGGTTAACTGCATTTTAATTGGAATGTTTTTCAGTTGTACGCAGATAAATACATTTAAAATTAATAATAAACATTGTTTTGACATGATTCATTTAATTTTAAACTAAAAAGTGTTAATCTTACAAGATACTTGCTCTATGCCTCATTGCAATTGTCAAACCACAAGATACTAATCCCAGGAAAAGTATTAATCATATATCTATTTGTAGAAATAAAATAGTTACCGTATATGCATTTGTTCTATAATATAGATACATGGGATTTATGCGATAGAAAGCTATTAATTAACAAGTTAAGATGCATGGATTGTCTCTTATGGATGAATAGTGCAACCAACATGCCATGCATGTTCCCTTTTATATTAAAATATTTGTCTTCAATAGAGATGAATTAGTAGACACGTAAACCAACGTTGTTTCAATATATTAAATGTATAGTAGGATAAGTTTCATTTTATTGTAGTAAAAAGTAAAGTGATACTAACATATACATAGAAGTAAATGACATATATTTTAATATTGTTATGCGGGCATCATTATAAACCCTTACCATATATTCAATTGCATTTAATAATCCATAAAGAAATAATAAAAGCAATAATAAGAGCATTTTATTAAGAAAATACAATGTAATCCAACATATTACGATATTATTTAAGTTACGACAACCATTCACTTTCGTATAGCTTTACCATAACTTCAAACTTTAGTTTTTTAATTTGGTTTAAACATATAGAATACCTACATAATTTTAATTATCCAATGGTTTGAAGGAAAACTACAAGTATGTATATTTGATTAATATAAACAGTATTTTAAGAGAACACCTACAAAACAATATTTTTCTTGTTCTCATGAGACAGCTATTTTCTTGATTTAAGGGGACCGTTTACCTATCGAAAATTAAGGCATCGCCGTTTTGCGTTTTTTGAACTTAGTTTGTAATTTTAGAATCTCAAATTTGGGTTAGTGATGCAAAAGGCATAAATTTATAATGTCAAGGTCAGTTTTTGTACTAATTTATTTTCTTAAGAAAGTTATGTGTTTTAGAAATAACCACAAAAATGCATGAATTTGATTAATGTCTACTAACTAAGGCTGGTACACAAAAGAAAAAAAACGACCTCTACGCGCCAGCTGCACATTTGATGTACGATATAAAGAAAAAATCAAATTTATGTAATTATTTTTAAAGATAAAAAACATTAAACAGTAAACATTGTCACACACATTTTACACGAGGTTTTTCCAAGCTAATCGCGTCGTCTATCCCCACTTTACGGTATCTCTACCGGTCCTAGCGAAGACGAAAATCTATCGGAATCGGTCGGCCATTGCAGACTTAAATGCGAGTGACAGTTTAATTACAAACTGTCATTCGCATTTAAATATCATATATACCTATAATATTAGTGTGTATAATAATGTAACAGTTATGGGCAAGCGAAAATTGGCTTATTATAAAACAGCAACAACATCAACAGTTCCGTAAGTACTCATTCTTTATACATTATGTTTCCTATCTATGGCATTTCTTTATCTATGAAAGAATCTGTGAATAAAACCGAAGCGCTGTGACAGAACCGAATATCGTCTACCTCCACCTACTCATACCCCCTTGCGTCTACCCGTCCCGCGAGTAATATAAGCTGCATAAGGTTCTATTTGTTAGTAAACGGGCCTCTTAATGCAAATAATTTCTCTGCATATATCTCCATACATCTTCTGTGCATTAATAGGTATATACAGTTGCAGGATCATAATGCGGGACAAGTCTTATATTCAAATGCTCCGTTATTTTAGTATTGAAAATTGGACGTACTTTTTAGCAGTTATTAACTGTCATGTCAACACATACTTTTACGCGGCTTTTTGAAGTTTATTAGTAATGGGTATCCTTGGACACGAAGATCCCTTCATATCAAAAAACCTACTACTTTACACTAATAAAACTTAACTGTCCCGCTTTATGATCTCGCAACTGTACATCTTATGTTGTTCAGATACCATTTAAGAATACCATTTCTTTTATAAACCACAAATAAGTAATTGCAATTTATCCAAAAATGCGTTCACCGTATCTGCCATAACTCTAAATAGCACAAATTTGCATGTTAAATGGATATGTATTTAAAAAAAACGTGATAAATAAAGATAGGGTTTGACATAAGCGGATTATGTGGGTACAATTAGCTCTTATGAATCAGTACGAATTTCATCCGTGTCACCACTCTGATTATATAGACTCTATTCTCAACT
Source organism: Amphimallon solstitiale (assembly GCA_963170755.1). Lineage (NCBI taxonomy): Eukaryota > Metazoa > Arthropoda > Insecta > Coleoptera > Scarabaeidae > Amphimallon > Amphimallon solstitiale. The sequence continues at coordinate 11,417,438 of OY720678.1, read as the reverse complement.
AATGTGTATCAAAATCGAATAAATAATTTGGCAGCTCTTTAGCAAAAAATTCGACATCAGCTCTAACAATTTAGAATGTGAGAAATTAATTTTATAATTTTTCATGCGTATTATGTAATGGTAGATGTTCCTCACTTTGATTATTTAATGTATATGTTGTTCAAAAACTGTTAATTACGTGCTTACTTATACAGGCTGCCCCACCGAAAACGAAACAGATTGAATATCTCGAAGGAGAAAACTTTTTTGAAAAAACGCAAAAACAGGTCAATTTTTGATCCAAGGGGGGCACCCTTCCATCCATTGTACGGTGAATTCAACAAAGTGATTGTTGATTGCGTTATTTTTGATTTTAGCGCCCCCCTAGCGCGATAAAAAACGGTTACGTATTCCAAAATATGACACATCATTTCAAAGCTAATTTTATTAGCAACTAAATACGTAACATTTTTGACATTTATTTGTCATCATTGTCAAGTAGAGACTGTCAGCGTCTATTGTAAACTAATTAAGTTCGTAGTTTCTAACATTAGAGCTCAGCAAGGTTTTTCAATTATTTAAAGTAATATTCTTTTCAATTGTGCATTAAATTGCTACTAAAATTAGCTTTGAAATGATGTGTCACATTTTGGAATATGTAACCGTTTGCTATCCCGCTAGAGGGTGCTTAAATCAAAAATAGCGCAACCAACTATCACATTGCTGAATTCTCCGTACCTTTTCAATGATGTATCGTATTTAGTACTTTCCCAAATTTAAATTGTAATGTTTACAGTGGTGGAGGGGAGGGGAATAATGTATCACAGTTGAAGATATGATGGAAAGGTGTCCCGCTTGGATCAAAAATCGACTTGTTTTTGAGTTTTTCCAAAAAGGTTTTCCCCTTCGAGATATTCAGTCTGGTTCTTTTTCGGTGGGGCACCTGTATGTAGTTTTTTATTCCAATAAATGGAATAACAAATTGCATTTAGCCATTTTTCTATTTTTTTTTTACAAACGTTACGTAATGAAAATGTTATACCAGTTAAAACGAATTAAAAAGTAGTATCAAAATCGATAATAAAAACTGTATGTTCTTATTCACAAAAAACAATTACATCACACTCTAAAAACGAATATCACGCTTATATTTGGTTCCTTGGGAAGTTTCAATAACATCAAATTTTCCGTAATTATATATATACATAAATATACACAATATAGAATAATTATTGGAAAAATATGAATTATTACTGATGTACATATATATTTTAGATAAATGGGGGTATAATGAAGCACATATCCTGGAATATATAATTTCTAAAAAGACGTTTGATAAGTAACCTTGATACTATGAGTATAAATCAATACTTACACGCTGTTTGCCAGAAAATGATTTAGGGTTAACGATTCAATTATATTGTAACGTTTTCGGGTTCCAATAAACAACTCGTGCAATTTATTTATTTAAAATAGTCTGTATATTCATACACTTAAAATTAATTACAATATAAAAATATAAAACTAATGTATCACACTTAAACTACTATTAATAAATTAACACTTGTATTTATTTGTATTACTAATATATCTGTCCGTATATTTATGTAACACTTCTATTTATATAACACGGCACTATTTATTTATTTATTTGGCTACCACTATTTATTTCTACCGTACGACTTATATTTATTTTTACTGCGCGACTACCATTGAAGGAATTATTTATTTACTGTTCCGCACGAGACTACTTAAGGAACTTCTTATTCCGGAATTACTCCGCAATTACTCATCCCGCAATGAATCCCCATCGGTGACCCAGTCGCCTCATACATATACACATGCGAAGATTACTAGAACATACGAGCACAGTCCCGCTTTTTCTCCACATGTACGAGAAACGTTCTAGTCCCTTTCGCTATGCACGCCGTACGGCGTGGAGATGACTCATGGCTATTTACATTTCGTTTTTATACGTCGCGCCGAGATGATTTACAACCTTTTTTTTATTGTCGCTCGGAAGTCTGCCTTTCTTTTGTTGTCGCTCGGACGTCTACTGGTTTCGTTACAATAATATGCATTTTTTGTACTCACCGCCATTATGACCATCCATTGACGAGGGGCTTGAAACAACCACGGGAAAAAGAAGAAAAAGAAAATTTGGGTTCACAACGCGTGGAAAAGTAGATATACAGAAGGAGAATATATTACATTAATGTATAATGTAATATATTCTCCTTCTGTATATCTACTTTTCCACGCGTTGTGTGTGTGTTGTGTTGTGAAATGTTGCCTGGCTCATTCCAAAGTATAGATTTACTTTCGTGATCGTTTAAATGTCAATATTTTATTAGAAAAAGTAGGAAATCAAATAAACAAAGAGGTCTCATTTTGGAGACCTCTAATTATTTTATGGTTGTAGAGTAACCATAAAATAATTAGAAAGGGTCGTGTCCTTGAACTGCATGAAGCGAGAATTGCATTTCGCGAAATTGGTAGGTGGATGCAAAGAAATATTACAGATAAGTAATTCGTTGTTCAAGTCGGTTAGAAATTGTTAAACGCTAAAATCGCTAAAATGCAATATATATTTTGCAAGATTTGCCGAGTAGACAGTTTCAATTTGAAGCATCGAATGGCAGAAACATTAACAAATTTGAGCTATCAAATTTAAATTAACAATACAAATATGGTATCGACTACCACAAACACACCTCTAAATAGACTTAAGTTTGACATTTTTGAATTGTAATGTATAAAAACGTAAAGTAAAGAAAATACAAAAGAAAAGACATTTTGTCACATAGAACCGCTTTAATAAACCCGTTTGTGAATATGCTATTTTAGACCTTCTTCGGCATCCTCTGCTAAATTTATATTATGTTAAAGGCGCTTCTGTATCCTCTAGATGTCTAACATCTGATCTTAAGTTTCTACAACTCAAAAACACTCGAACGTAATTTTTTTTTAAATACTATAGGTATCCACGTGTCTGTAACAAGGTACGTAATAAACTGACATTTGTCAAAAGTTTAAATGACATTATGAAAAGATGCACCCCTGTGTGCAATGAACAATTCTGTTCCAACAACATCTAAGAAAACTGCAGGTTCAAATCTAAATACAACCCTGACGACGAAAAGTGCAAAATCCGTTCATCCTGTAGAGGAGAACGAAGCGTTCGTATCCATACCCCCTGACGGTGGTTGGGGATGGGTAATTGTAGCTGCCGCTTTTTGTGTATTTTTTGTGTCAGACGGTGTACTTATTAGTCTTGGGGTATTCCTTGACAAAATGTCCACATCTTTAAGTTGCACACCTAGTGAAGTATCTATTGCGGGTGCTGTACAAACATGCTGTTATTGTTTTACAGGTACGTAAAAACATACAGTTTCATGGAAAACTACAAACGTGGTAAGTCAATTCTTTTTAGTTACATAGTTGCAGTGTCATTGCTTTCGTAAAGCAAAGAAAATAAATATAGAGTCCCACTGAGGAACTGCCATTGCTTTAGTGCATATATCACAAATTTTACGGAGGGATGTTTATCGTCCATATATGTATATATTGTGGAATTGCTACCGATATGTTTAACATAGGTGAGATACACACTATTAGAGCGATATAGATAGAAGGTAGTAGCTATGTTATATTGTATTATGATTCTACAATAATACTATAGTATAGATATCATCGCAGATTAGACAAAGTAGACACGAAACTTGTTGATAAATTCACTTGCATAATTCCTTTCAAATTTTGTTGTAGCGCCACTCTCTATTCTTTTGTAGTTTATTTCCTTTATGAGTTTATTCACACATTTTTTCTCTTATATTTCTACGCCGATAGTTAGCATCATTAACACTGGTCCATGTATCATATTTCTAATAAATTTCTTTATGGCTTCGTTCTTAAAAATATATATGCAGTCATAAACCCAATTTTCACATTAAGTCCATGACGATGTCTTTACTAACTTGTACAGGAACACCGAACTATTCAAGTAATGTTCCAAATAGTGCCAAAGCAAGGGAAAGAGTTGAAACCGTTTCGACTACAGTCTAAACAATCTTGAAAGAAGTATCCCAGGCAACTAAAACAAGTTACTATTAATCCAGGCGTTTAACCTACGAATGATGCCAAATGTGGGAAGTGCTCAATGCTATTACTTATATCTACCTTCTAATGAAACTTCAAACAGATCTCTTCCCAATTATCTATCCCCTTAGTTGAGCGATATTAAATGAAGCGTGGATAAACATTTCAAAATTAACATTCAGGTTTATAAAAGCAATATTTCTAGCAAAACATGAAACAGCCCATATGCAACAGATATTTTTCTAACATATAAATTCAGACTATGGTGGGGTGAGGGCAACTGAAAATGAGTATTAACAGAACTGTAACTTGGCTTATTAATTTTTCCGTAGTTTTGGCCATTTTCTTTTTCGGTCAAACTAATTTCTACTAATCTGGGATAAATAATCAACGTAATGTTACATGGAAATAGTGTAGGTGCTTTTTCTCCAAGATGAAGTGAACATACGGCACACGATTACCGGTCGTACGCTCTCGCATTTGAGCTACAGTGGTACCGCATGTAAATTTTAATGTTCTTAAACGCTTTGAATTCAAGCTACAGACGGGATTAGGTGATGCCCCTGGTCACAGTATAGTAACTACGTAGTATTTTTCTCCCTCAAAAATTGTGATCCTATCTTCTCCGTAAAATGCACGTGGGCCTATGCGCGGTAGTCCAGTAGTACACAAACGTTTGTTTACGTTAAAACCCTAAATTTGTATAGTATACTACTTAGTTACTATTGTGCCTTAGTTAAGCGTCTTTCATTTCATAAAACATATCCTTGCATTTCTTCATTACAAATCATCATGACACTCTAATTTTGTATCTAAACAGAATTAATCTACAACATTTGTTTTTTACCTATTTAATTTAGTTAGTTTACACGTCTGAAATTTGATCATAATGATACAGTACATTAAAATTTGTATACCGTAGTCGACATATTTTAATTTCTGATACGAAAGTAGAAAGAGGAAAAGAGCGCGACGAAATAAACTAAAGATAAACATAAGCGAGGCTGCCAAGACAGTACACTCAACAAATGATTCCTATGAAATGTAAGGCGTGAGGGTCCCGCGACACTGCGTTGCTCGGGAGAGCAACGCAGTGTCGCGGTGGGAACCACTGTTAGCAAGCAGGCATCGCTGCATATTATAAGGTCATTTTTACTTTCTTATAAGTAGTATAAGGAAGTATTGTGATGATGAAAATTTTCGACCTCGAGATTTTTGCAGATGTCCACGTTTTGAGGTCCCCTGATACCAAAAAAGTGGTTTTTAAAAAAATGTCTCTGTGTGTGTCTGTCTGTCTGTGACCACGATAGCGGTCAAACCGCTGGAGATATCAATTCCAAATTTTGTATTTACGTGTATAATCTCCCTCTTGAGATCTGATTAGTTTTTCAGTAAAATCGGTAGACCGGAAGTAGCAGTTTACTTCAGTATAAAAATCGAATTTTGCCAATATTTCGTCAAATACTAAGTTTATACAAGAATTCATATGTACTTAAAATTAAAATTGAGAACAATTTTATTTAAAAAGTTTTTCGAAATTCCTACCGGAAGTAGGTCTTTTACTCTTATCGAAAATCGGTTTTTTGCGAATATCTCGCAAGTCATGCTTTCTAGGCAGGTACATTACGAGTATAAAAGTATTTACATGAAAATTTTAAATATCTTTTGTATAAAAAAAATTTCAAAATTCGGACCGGAAGTACCACTTTTACTCTTACCGAATAGCGGTTTTTTGCAAATATGTCGTAAATTATGCATTCTATATATATTTATTAAGAGTACAAAAGTATTTAGAGTTGAATTTGCAATAGTTTTTGTATACATGAAATTTCAAAATTCGGACCGGAAGTAGCACTTTTACTCTTAGCGAGTAGCACTTTTTTTCGAATGTCTTGCAAAGGATGCATTCTATAGCGATTTATTAAGAGGATGAAAGTACTTAGAATAGGATTTTGAATAATTTTTGTATAAAAAAATTCTAAAAATTGTATAGTTTGAAATGCTCATACGTATAAGAAAGTCGTGTGGTGGCCACACCTCATTTTTTGCATGGGATAGAAGTACAAACCGAAATTTAAAATTGACGACTACGGTATATTGATTTATGTATAATTAGCAATAATATAAATATAAGTTATATTTCAAATTATATACATCCTGTATGTGCAGCAGAAGTTTGCCATTCTCTGGTTAATTTATGTAACTATAACATTCTAATGTCGCATATAACTTCAATATAAGAGAGAAGAATAAGAGTATGTATAAAATTAAAACATTTGTCAATTTAGCTTTTGAAATGAGTATTTAGTTTTATCCGTATTTTTAGTGAGTACATATGTTTAATATAAATCTGAGATAAGAAAAGCATACTGAAGACAATATGACAATATTTCTGAATTAATAATTATTTACACTGTTCGCAACTATAATGCTGTGCTAGGGATCCGAAGTCATGATTATATTCCAGGCTGGAGTTAAATAAATAATGTAATTCGAAATTGGACACAGTAATGTACAAATTTTTCCAACTCGAATTGATCATTGATTACCTTGAATAAAGATGTTTACAACTTGCGATATGTATATATTAAAAGTAGTTGCATCATTCGCAGCGAATGTAGGGGATGTGGACAGGCGGGTTTTTGCGCCGCAAATATTTTAATTAAATCTTCAGCACTGTGTGTAGCGGGCCGATCTATGGTTTACTTTTACTAGTTAGATGTGTTTTATTGCGTTAATATGACCCGCTGAAAGGTGAATAAGAGATTTATCTTAGCTAGAATTCGACGGTATTCAACACCGATGCAAAATTTGCAATGTATTACTGTCGTGACAAATGACGTAGTAAAACATGTCATCGGATACACGTGAAACAAGCATTGCTGACTCTGCAACTATTTATAAATGTCAGAAAGCATTTAATTCGGATTTACTTATGATAGTAACGTGTAAGATTCCATGGAATACGGTGAATCACCCTAAGTTAATCATTTTTCACAAAATGAGGTTAACGATAAATATATTGACATGCGTATGACGAAGGAATTCACCTTCAGAAAATATTCTTTGTCCTCGATGTACGATGAAATTAAAACTTCAATTATCAATGATATGAACGATAAACATATTTGGGTGTCAGTAGATAAAACTTCTAACGTTTAAAAAACACAATATTGTAAATGTTTTGGTTTGGGGTGATGGACAGCGACACGGCAATGTCTACACATCTACTAACATCTAAGAGACTCGAAAGCACTAATGCAGAATCCATATCATATAATGTAACTTCGTGTGTGAAATCGCTATGGGGTGAAAAAAAAGAAAGACTTATAATTTGTAACAGATGGAGATGCATATAGAAAGGCGGTTGATCGGTTCGTCTAACAAACATACAGTAGTATCACACGTATTGCATGTTTTGCATGTTATCTTCGTCAGTTTTTTCCTCAATTATCTGGTGCTACTGCTAATAATATCAAACACAAATTTGAAGCAGTTCTAAATAATGATCCAGAATTCGTACAGTATGCCAAATTATTGACATGTTTACTGGTAAAGAATCAGATTTTTCGGAAACGGGAATAAATGTGTCGGCACTAAACAACTTATGTACTTAAATATGTCCGTCTTGAAGGATCGTTTTCCATGTGTAAATTGTATGTACGGTAAGAGACACCTATTAATACCTGAACATATGGAACAATTAATAGTTATTCACTTTCATTTGAACTCTCAACGTGAACAGTGAACAGTCATGAAGTGTGATATGTTTTATTCACTGTCACTTGGTAAGTACTTTTTTCTTTATACGCGTAATTCGCGTGTGAAATATATCAAATCGAGATTCATGAAGTCCTCAATGCGTTCCTAGAATTGACGTTACGTAAACTTTACTTCCGTTACATAGTGATAACAAATCTACGCAAGTAACTAATGCAATATTTATAGAGCATGTTTAACAAATATATAGTTGCTTATAAGATGTATATTATATGATTCCAAAGTTACCTTTAGAGGATCTGTTTATATTTATAGCAAGATATCGCATCTGTGCTACTAGGCTGTAGATGATTCCAAGTGTATGAAGTAACACAAAATGTTTTATTGTGCATCACGCAAATACTGCTGTTGCCTATTTGTTGTATATCTTGCATTAAATAATAGTAAAATCAAAGGGATGAGTTCCAATTACTTTGATCATTCAGAAACATGTAAAAGAATAACTAATTTATATTTAACCTATAATTTGTTTAAATGTATAAAAATAATTTAATTTAAATTAATATATTATTGAAGTTATGTCAAAGTATTTAGTTTCGAGAACTTACAAATAAATTCAACTGAATGCTAACAGTTCGCGCGCCCTTCATTATACCTTGTCTCAGAATAAGAAGGAATTACTTAAATATCCTGCCAAAGCCAAGGAACACAAAGCTTAAAATGCAATAAGCAATTTGATGACATCTAAACAGTTGAGAATGTAGTAATTTGTCAGCAATATTAAATTTTATTATTTTTTTAGTAAGAATTTATATAATAATATTGCTCACACTTTCGTCAAACTAATATTTTATATTTTTTATTTAGTTACATAAAGTGTGAAATGTTCATCAAGAAATCTAGAGGGTTTTTAATAGAAGAAGAAAAGAAAGTCGTTTTACTTTCTTATACGTAGTATAAGGCAGTATTGTGATGACGAAATTATACGGCCTAAAGATTTTTGCAAATGTCTACGTTTTAAGTCCCCTGATACCGAAAAAGTTCATTTATGTAAATAAATATAAACATTTAACGAGAAATTTCCATGATTTTATGATGAGTTTTAGAGTGTGCCACGAAATATGAATGGAGGTACAAATTAGAAACCTAGCATTGGCGTGCTTTGAAAACATTTTTTAGGTTACCAAATACATATATGAAATATATACGTTCTGCGATTTTCCGTTCGTTCGATGTATCTGACTTCCTGACCTCTAATGTGATGAATATACACGTTTGGCCTGCGATTATATTGCATGAGGCTTCCCGTACATAACACGAAAGGAGTTGCCAAACCGTACTGCCTAACAAATATACATATGAGAGCCGACAAGTAGACCTTCAGCGAATGTCATAAGTGGGATAAATATGCATGCAAATATGCATCTAAAATATTAAAAATATGCATTTAAATATGTATTAAAAAATCGTTTATTAGATTTAAATAAAACATTTTTTAAAGGTTATTTTGGTCTATTTACAATAAATTTACATATCTTTACTATTACACTTCACTATGACATGATGTAATAAACTGTCAAATATAAATTTACACCTCTTATCACCTAAAATATTTTTAAATTCGGAAAAACATCGTTCCACGTCACATGATACAATAGGAGCGAATGATAAATCCACTATGTCAGTGAGATTCAAATTACTTGGAGCAACAGCAGTTTCCTCCTTTTGTAAAATCTTAGAAATTTTTCTAAATTTCTTATCCAGTATTTTTATCTAAAACTGACATTTTTTTTGCAAAACTACAATTTTTTAATTTACTTAACCTATCAAAAACATTTTCAACAATCTGTTGCTGTTTTCTAAAGGAAGTCCCTTGGTTTCCAATTTCAAAATAGCCTCGGAAATACAAGTAAATTTTAATATAATGAAAATCAAATCTTCGCGCAATCCTCTCTGTGTTAAAGCGATTTGAGCTTCCTCTATGTTTTTCGCTTCTTCAGGATCGAAATCATTCACAATACGGGCAATAAGCTCAAAATGTTGAGTGTAATAGCTTGCAGCTTTAATCCAGGTGTCCCATCTTGTAAGAATCGGGGACGGCGGAAGTGGAATCCCACCGCCAGCAATTTCTTTGAATTTGGCAACGGGAGAAGGTGCTTTTAAAAACACTTTCTTGGTCAATGATATTAACAAATTTACATTTGTATAAACGGAACGCACTAATTCGGCCACTCGATGTAAGCCATGCGCCACATAAGTAAGGTGAGTCATTCTTGAATAAAGTATTTTCAAACCACTGGGAAATATGCAGATAAAACTGAAAATGACTAAAATATGCACTTCAACTCAAAAATGACTTAATTATGCATTAGAATATGCAGTTATGCAAATGCATATTTATCCGAAGCTTAGTCATAAGTGCTACATGTGTGTAACGATGAGATCTAGATTAGTGGTTTGCCGTAGAAGATGTGATAGACAACGTACTTTAATTTTGCCAGTACTCTTGTTTGGGAATTGACAAAAGAATATGAATGTATTCCGTAATAGTGATATACTATACAGCTACGGACATGTACAATATTATTAACTACGACCGCAAGAAAGATATACTTATTTGTAGGATCTTATACGTAGTCATCAAATGCAAGCTCTAAAATGCAGTGAATGTATAACACTACCAAAATAGACTTCTATAAGTAGGAGAAATAAAAATGTTCTTCTAAAGGCAATAAATTTCAAAACAAAAACAAAATAAAATAAAGGAAATTCTTGAAAAACAAAATGTCAAAAATCAATAAATATAATTTATGGGGAAACAGGATGAGTACGATAAACAGTATGCAAGTCTATTATAAAAATTATTTCGTACATTCGAAAACATTTCCGGGGTTATCGTATTTGCACAATCAACAATTTTCTGTTGTAGTTCCCCAATATTACGTGCTCGATTGTGCTGATGACTATACAGGGTTTGTTTTACATACCCCCAAAAAAAGAAGTTCAGGGGCGTTAGGTTGGGGGATCGAGCCGGCCAAACAATTGTACCTTCGGAACGTATTAAACGTTCATGAAATATTTCCCTTAAACATGTTTGAACCAGACGGGCAGTATGGGCAGGACAATTATCCTGCTGAAACCAAATATCGTCAAAATTCACATCAAGGGCACGAACAGCAGGTATAATTTCATTTTGTAGCATTTTTAAATATTTAGCTGCTGTTAAGGTACCGTGAATAAGAAAAGGACCAATGATGTGATCATCCTAAATGCCGGCCCACACGTCCAATTTTTGCGGATACTGAGTACGCAAAGGTAGATAGAGAAGACAGTTTGCATTCGACCAATATCTTGTAGCCATTGGATTATGACGTCCATGTAAATAAAAGGATGATTCGTCCGTAAACAAAATATTTGCAATAAAATTGTTATTGGCAATGACTTTCTTCGCAAAATGCAACGCATTTTGATTCATCGTTGTAAACGTTTTTATTTCTTAGCCAAATTTTGTACAGATATTTAGAGTGTTGAGAGTAACAAACGATTAAAGTTTCATTGAAGAAATCGCACTTGTTATAATGAAAATTCAATAATGAGTTGATGCTCCAAGTAACCGAATACATTCTGCTATTTGCCTAGGCACGCTTCGAATTAGTTGATCTATGGATTCCTGTGGAAGCTCATTCCAAGCAAATTGTAGGGCATCATGTAGCTGTTGTATGTTCATAGGAGGGTTAGGTAACATACCAATCCTGCAACCCACCATATCCCAGACATGTTCTATGGGCGACAGATCTGGCGATCGTGCAGGCCAATGAAGAATATTGATGTTGCCGTCTTGTAGGAATCGTAACGTAACTGCTACTACATGAGGACGGGCATTTTCTTGCTGGAATGTGGCATTATTTAGCCCTCGGATATATGGTAAAGCAATTGGTTCCAGAACTTCGTTAATGTACATTTGAGCATTTAAGTGGCCTCGAAGAAATACTAAAGGAATCCCACTGCCTAGGCTAATTCCAGCTCATACCATCAATCCTCTAGTAAGAGCTGTCTCACGTTCTACAACAAAATTTAAAAACTGTCTTTCACCTCTTCGACGCCTAACTCGTCTACGACCATCATGGGCCCACAAGCAAAAGCGAGATTCGTCAGAAAAGACGATACTGTTCCACTCTTCATCCCAATGTGCCCGTACATTATACCATTCTAATCTAAGGGTAAGATGTTGATTAGTGAGAGGCAGTATTACTCTTGGACGATAGGAAATCAATCCAAACTAACGAATACGTCGATATATTGTACGCATTGTTATTCTGTGATTTATCTCTGCCGAAAAAACATTTCCTATAGATCTTGAGGTACTACACCGATCTCTAACGGCAAGCAATCTTAGCCTCCTATCTTCTCGTTCTGTGGTTCCTCTAGGTCGTCCAGAACCTCTTCTACGATGTTGCATCCCTTCTTCAGACCAATCTCTCCAACAACGAATAACAGTTGCAACATTTCTTTGCATCCGCCTGGCGATTTCACGAAATGCAATACCTGCCTCATGTAGTCCAATGATGCGACCCCTTTCAAAATCGCTTAGCTGGCGATAATTCGGTTGTCGTCGAACTCTTGGCATTTCAATACACTAAATGACAGGCATTTCAATACACTAAATGACAGGTATAGACTGCACAAATCAGAAAACACAATTAAACCTATTTATAATAAGCAGAAAAAAATCGAATTTTTTCGTTGAAGATCGGCAAAAAACGTCATAAATGTTATTGTTTTTTATCTGTTCTTTATATCATTTATTACTTTCAACACCATAAATGTCTGTACAAAATTTAATTAAAAATAATCACGTTTGCATGGTGATTCGTTTTTTTTTGTCATACAGTATATAATGTTCAATTTGTAACTGGCTTTTATGTAATTATGAGCTCGTCGAATGGCTTTTAGTATGTCTAATATTTTACTAACGCAAGCTGTGTATTCTGAAATATTACATAAATAGCTTAATTTGATTGTTCTGAAATTTTCTCGGTAGATGGGAATTTGTAGTCGTCTTTAGTTCGTACTTCGGTCGTGTATAAACAAATATCCTATATAACTATGATCAAATATTAAAAAAAAATAACACGACGACTAAGCTATATTCAGTATCTTAACCTAGATAACAAGTTAGTGGGTTTGAAGCATTTCAGACGTTTGGTTCAGTGGTTTCCTCCATAATTGATTTGACTAAAACGTTGGGATGCACTCTGACCCTCACACTGTATTTCTGACTATGCTGATGGTACTTGTAGATCTTGAATAACTAAGTTTGGGATATACCACGTGCACTACCTATTAAGCGTAGCACTTTGTTTTGATAGAGTTGGGGTATTGCAATATTAGAATTGCTTGCTGTTCCTCAAATTCGTATAACCGGCTTTGGTATGGTTTTGTACACTAGGAGTTTGTTGCTAATTGATAATTTTGACTTTCCAACTAACATCCAGTAATACTGAGCTATATACCAAGTTGTTTTCTTTTTGTAAATGTGTGCTTCCGCCAGCTTAACTTCCTATCCAAGTGGATGCCATGGTATTTGACAGAATCAGCATGTTTCAACTGTTGGTCATTTTTATTACTGCAGGACTGTCTGTCTTTTTGTTGTGAATGGAATATGGATTGATTTATTTTAATTAGCTCCTCCAACCATTTTCGGATTGCATTAATGTGTCGTTGTAAATGTGCTGAGCCCGTATCTGGGTTTTGAAGGGAAGATAATACCGCTATATCGTCGGCAACAGTAGTTAAAGTTGTCATTTTGGTCTCAGGCATATATATTGAATATAAAGTGAGACCCGGGACACTATCTTGGGGTACCGCAGACAATATTGGATATAACTCCGAAATTTCGTTGCGATGTTCGACAAAGTATTATGTATTCGTTAAGACTTCAAAACATCGTATATCTGGTGCAGAAATACATTTTTAAGTTTATAACACAGACCCTCATGCAAGACTTTAGCAGATGTGTAAAATCTGAGCAATATCTATTTCTCTCCAAATCCTGGTTTACTTGTTTGACCACCTGTGAACTTGTCTTATAGTTCCATGATAACTTCTCAAACCGAATTTGTGATCAGGGATTATTTTATGTTCGTCAATAATAATTTTCATATTTCGTAAGAGTATTACTTTTTGGAACAGCATAGACATAATTGGCAAATACTACTCGGCCTGTAGGAAGTAACTTGCTCCACCATTTTTCCCGGTTTTGGAATTAGAATTATTTTTTTTCACCAGACTTGGAAAGTATCCTTGGTGAACTTTGTTGGGTGATGTTCCTTATAGATAAGGTCAACATTTGTACCGGCGTTTTTAAGGGTACCTGCAAGGCAATTGTTACATTTAATTTAGCCTTGAATGGCTCCCAGTTAGTGGTTTTATCACATACTTTTGGTGTACTGGGTGTATTTACTACTTCTGTGTACAACATCACAATAAGTGATGAGTAGTCACCAGCTAGTTCGAAGCACAACTTGATTTAACAGTATTGTGTATTTATTCCTTTCATAGCACAGGAATCTATTAAACCTGGTACTTTTCTTCTATCAGTAGGTCAGTAGGTAAGTTCATCAGTTGATAAGTAATTAATGTTGTATTCCTGCATGGCTGCTAGTAAATGTACGCCATCAGCACTGTCTGTGATTAGCGTTGAAATCTCCTCCGGTAATAAGTTTATTATCTAATCTCCTAAAATAGTTCAAGTAGTCGGCTTTTTTAATTTTAACGGTAGAGCTTCTTTCTTGTGTGTCAATTAATAATAGTAATATTGTGTTTTTGAGCTAGACAACTTAAGCTTGTACACGTGTTTCAGTCTGATACAAAACGTTGCCTGAAGTCAGATGATCAAATAGGCTGAAATAAAGTAGCACATTTTTATTAGTTTTTCAGAGATACACTAACAAACATACTGCTCCAAATCCTTGTGAACATAGGAGGCACAAACTGAATAAATAATAAATAAAAACACTGTTATAAAAACAATAATGCAAGTATTGGAACATCAAATTTTGTTTTTTAGAAATGTCAACAAGGAAATTATTTCCACAATTTCTTCTTGTAGTTTGTATTAAAACTTGTTTCAAGTTGTTAAGCATGTCAAAACTGTTCGATTGTGCTTGGACTTTTCATTACTTCACCTCAACACCTTTGGTAGGAATAACATTTATTTTATTTCACAGTTTATCACGTTAATCAGTTTCACTTTTTTAATACAAAGGCTTGGCTTTTTTATTACTTAACCTCAAAACTATTCAAAGAAATACACCTTGATTTGATTTCACAGTCTATCACGTTAATCATTTTCAGTTTTATACCACAATGGTTTTTCAGCCTCTTATTCTGCAATATCATAATTATTTTTTAATAAGTATCCTGATGGCTTGTTTGATCTTCACAACAGCCAGGATGACCTTTACAGGCAGTATATACCTTAAAACGATTTGTTTCTGTATGAGTAAATAAATATTAAATTTCAAGTTATATTGTGCTCAATCTAATTATAGGTACATTCTAAAGTACACATTTCTACGGAGTATATACGCCGACCATTGCGACGAACATAGGCCCTTCTTGGTAACAAAACGGTATAGTTAAACTTAAAATATTTTTGCAAGATATTAAGCTAAGTATTTGAATATAAATATGTCTCTGCAGTTTGAAAAATGCATAATTACTTATAACCCCATTTATAACAATGATAATTATATGGGCCATGATAAACATGGTAGCAAACGCCAATAACAAATTTGAATTAGAAATCAGTGATTTTTCCTCTGAAATTTAAACGAGCTGAACTAAAATATGGTTAGTTCAGCTCGAGAGTGGTATGAAAAATACCGAAACATATGTGGCAAAGACTAAATAAAAATTGTGGAAACTTTTCAGGAGTTTTATTTTTATTTTTATTAAAAATAGTTATTAATTAAATGTTCCACCAATAACCGTCTGCTAACTCAATTAATAGAATTAGAAAACTTGTTATTAAATCCAAATGTTAATTTGCCTCAATTAATTCAGCATGTCTATACAAGTTTGTATCCGGAATTATACGAATTCGTTTTCTAAATGTGTAAAATGTAATATTGTGAGAATTGAAATTTCCGTATAATTATTTATTCATGAAAAAATGACGGCATGATGCCTACGTGACCTAAAGCATGGTTTATTCACGCAGCCTATGGATTCTAGATATTCGTTGGAATAAGTTGTTCACCTGTTCAAGGTATGTTTTGTGGTCGAAATCACAAAATATTTTGCAAAAGCGCGTGAATTTTGTCCGTGTATCAAAGGACGATTTTAATGTAAAATTACCTTGATGAGCTCTTGTCAACCAGTTTCCTCGTACACACAGAGCTGTAAACTATGTGCTATTGACCAGCTTTTGACTCTTATCCGCTACTAATTAGCTGTGCTTTCACTATCAGTTAATATGCAATATCCCGCAATTATCCACTACTAATTGGCCGTGCTTTCACGTGTCAGTTATATTCAGTATACCGCAATTATACGCTACTAATTGACCGTGCTTTCACCTGTCAGTTAGTATTCAATATCCCGCAAAATTATCCGCTAAATAGGCGGTGCTTTCACCTGCCTTTTTGTTGCATTTCGCAAACCTGCAGAAAAATCATCCGCTAATGACAGTTTATTGAATAACAGTAAATAAAATAGATGCCACGTATAAGCACTTATCTCCGTAACGTTAGAATATATTTTGTGTTGTAAAATTTCTAGCGATTATACTAGGAATTACTCTATTAAGATAACCGAATAAAACCTTTTATATGTTCACCACTGAATAATAAATAAAAAGCCTAACATTTACGACGTGATTTATAGATTCAAATACTTGAAATTAACTATACATATTATATTTACGTGTCACGTTTGAATGCTTTTAGATATAGTAAAACGCTGATTTCATATGTATATATTTGTTTAAATAAACTATCTGTCGTTGATATTTTCTTGCTTTAATATGTGAGAGATCCAGAATAAGCAAGAATATTCAAAAATAAAAGTAAAAGACCTACCATACTCTTCACAGAGTGAATGCGATCAGAGCATCTTATCTCGACTCTCATTAATTGCACTAAACACTAATTAAAAGAACAAATAAGACTCTTAAATAACACAATCGTTGTCAAGTGACAGTTGAGAAAGTCAGAGAGAAGGCTCTCTACGAGTTGTGATGGCCGGCTTGCACCTTAGTCGAGGCGCGCACCGAAGTGGTGTGGCGATGGCGTGGAAGCGGCGTGGTGACGACGTGGCATGTGGCAATTTTTAAACGAGTGAA
Source organism: Amphimallon solstitiale (assembly GCA_963170755.1). Taxonomy (NCBI): domain Eukaryota; kingdom Metazoa; phylum Arthropoda; class Insecta; order Coleoptera; family Scarabaeidae; genus Amphimallon; species Amphimallon solstitiale. The sequence continues at coordinate 11,400,295 of OY720678.1, read as the reverse complement.
ATCATATGCGACAGCGCGCACCGACATGGAGTGGCAGTGGTGTGATGTTATAGATGTGGCGTGGCGCCAGTCGCTCGCCACTGCTTTCTGACAAGTTTAATCTCGAGTGGCGTGTGGCAGAATACGGCAGCCAGTATTTTTCCACTCTAGTTAAAGGGAGTATATTGGCTCAACAGAACAAGTATCTGATGCATTTACTGAGGATGTTTCCTCAGACGATGACTGCGTAGATGGAAAGGAAATCGGAGTAAATTATGACGTATAAGTATTATTTTAAGAAGAAGACGATCAACATGTGTTCCAGGCAAATTTTGCTGCAGTTAAGGAGCCCAATTTATTGCAAGAAAATAATGCAAGACAACTGCGAAATAGTATAAAAACAAAAGTGATCCAAGATTTACTCGGTGATAGCACAACAGAACAACGTGAAAGCATTCAAAATGGAATTACTTAGTATAAAGTAAATAAGTCGGCTTTTGAATATTTTGAAAGAAAAAGACAAGGATCATACAACGGTGCCTAATGTCTCGTTATAGGAGGACGCTGACGCACACTTTTTCTTAAGTGTACTGCCAGAGTTAAAAATGAGGCGTGGCCACCACACGACTTTCTTATACTTATAAGAGTTTCAAATTATACGGAAGTTGTTCTGAATTGTTTTAAATACTTTTATCGTAGAAAAATAATCCGAAAAATAAACCTGTAAGTGTGTTACTTCAAGTCCAAATTTTAAGAATTTTTTTATACAAAAAATATTCAAAATTCTGAATACTCGTATTCTTTTGATAAATCTCTATCGAATGCATACTTTGCGAGATATTTGAAAAAAAGCTATATTCGCTAAGAGTAGAATTGCTACCTCTTGGCCGAATTTCGAAATTTCATTTATACTAAAAATATTCCAAATCTAGCTCCAAACACTATTGTACTTTTAACAAATATATATATATAGAATGCATAATTTACGACATATTAGCAAAAAATCGCTATTCGATAAGAGTAAAAGTGTTACTTCCGGTTCGAATTTTGAAATTTTCTTTATATGAAAGTTATTGAAAATTAAGTTCTAAACACTTATATACTCGTAACGTACCTGTCTTAAAAGCATGACTTGCAAAATATTTGCAGAAAGCTGATTTTCGATAAGAGTAAAAGACATACTTCCAGTAGGAATTTCGAAACACTTTTATAATCAAATTCATCTCAAATTTAATTTTGAGTACATATTGCTGTGACTCTTTCAAATTTACATATAAATAAAATAAATTTAGTTTACTTAATTAAGTCGTAACTGGGAGTCAAGCACGCATCCTAGTGCTAGGCCTTATGCTAGACTATGATACGGTGAACTTTCTGCTGAAAGGTAGGTTAAGCAAAACATTCTACATGTAACTAGCTCAGTTTGAAAATAAATAGTTCTCTCAGGGGCAGAAAATATGACTTGATTCTCCTTCTCTTTAATCATCTCCAGGTCAGGTAAAGAAATAAAATACAAAATAAATCTTAATATCTAATTTATTAAAATAAAATAATTCTAAATAAATTCAAAAGTTTTAATCTACAAATATTTGCACATCCAAAATCAATATTCGGTCATAATTCAGATTTATACATCATAAACAATAAAATATTACAAGAAATAAAGAATAAATGAAATCACCATGTCGTGCAAGCTTATATCTAAAATGTGAACGTGATTATTATTATTAATATTTGTCATAGATACATGTAAACAATCAAAAATTAAAAATAAATTAACCATGATGAATTGTATTGGAATGTAAATTAAAAAAAAAATAAAATAAAATTGTGCGGTCTACTATTTGATAACAAAATATAGACATTAAGGAAGTGGCTTTGCCCTAATTAGTCCTGTCCGGCGCCTTTTCTCGCTCCCAACACAGTACCATCAGTAACAAATTCACACAGAAGAGTATCCCAAAGTTCCACCCTACGAGCATGTCATTTTCAGCTCGTCGGACGCAACCCGAACATACATCATCATGTGCACACCCCTTAAGGAATATATATATTTTTAATTAAATAAATAAAGTGAAATAAAACAATGTCTCTGCGTATTCAATAAATTAACTCAGCCCTGATTAGTTCTGCCTGGTGCCTTTTCTCGCTTCCAAACGCAGTACCACCAAGACCAATTCGTGTATATCAAATTCACCAGGACTCCATGCTATGAATTAAATAATGACATAATTCATTTCACACATCCCTGATGTATTATTCAACACGTTAATATTGAACACCCAAATACAACAAAATATACTTAATTCTCATATCAAAAAGAAATAATATATATATATATACATTAAAAGAAAATAAACTTTACCTTTTTCACGAAATTCCAATACAAAAAACACCACTACAAATAAAGAATTTGGAGACGCCACTATACACACATTTATAACAAATATTGTTAATCACCTTAATTCTTCATACATCGTATTAAACTCTTCCATAATTTTCAATAAAAGATTTTGTTCACTTAATATATATATAACCTATATACACATAAACAAAATTATTAGTTTCAAATATCCTTTGTAGGATGAATAAATTTAAAAGAAAAATAAATTATACGGAAAAGAAAATGATTATGTTATTCAAAGTTATCATTACAAATGCTAGAAAGTTTTGTCATAACGTACGGCATAGTACCCTACATGCAAAACAAAACCCTCTAGAAAGAAGAAAATAAAATGAAATTAAATAAATTCAAACACCGAGTTCATAAAAATAAAAGTATTTTATACATAGGTAGTTATTCGAATACATCTAAACATTTTAATGTAATGCGCGCAGCATGTTAAAAATAAAATTATTATAAGTGTAGAATCTTGTAAAAATTTTATAAGTATTGAAAATCTCAGAAATTATTCTAAGTCCGGATTTTAAAATAATCCTATTAAAGAAGAGGGAGGAAGTGGTTTTCACCTACTTTTAGACTTGCTAATATTGCGGTTTTCACCAGCAATTGCCGAAATTTTTATCTGTCCGCGCTTTTATTCGTAAATTTCCTTACAAAAACGTACGGCAACTTTCGTTAAGCACGAATCCATCTCCCAAAATTGTATGTCGACGGTGCTGCTCTTATCGGTTGCATGAGGAAACAGCGTATTAATAATCCTTGCGAGAGGTAAACAAACATGTGACCATAAATCCGTCTATACATTATGACTCAGCCGAGCACCTGATAAACAATACTTTTTGTACCGGTCAGTCCTTGCCAATGCCAGACGTATTTGTGCGAGGAACACCTGCTCGATCCTTTTTACGTAGCATTTAATACGTCTTAAAATTATAACCTTATAAAAATTTTATTAAGATTCTTTTATGTTTTACTTAAATAAAAATAAAGTTTTCATAAATTATTAATACAGTAAATATTTATACACATCATGGTGAAAATGAATAAAGTGAAAATTAATTTAAATAAAACTTAAAGTGATCTTGATTATACTTATTTATTTACATATTATTATTTATTCAAGATCACTGCATAAATATCCCTATGGGAATATCTGCAATTTATAAGCGAGAATCGCTAATGCCAATGGTATAAATTCAAGATTTCCCATAAATACCAGTTAATATACTTATACATTGCTTATCATATTATTGATATAAAGCATAGAGACATGAAATTTCCCTATAATATGCTTATTCTATCTATATACAAGTCAGAAGTAAATATGCAAAACTCTTGGAGTTTATTTTAAACTTTACTCCTTTCATGACGAGAAAGTTTAAACAAATGACATTTAAAACACCTAAATTAATTAAACTACTTATAAATATATATACAAAAGTGTACTTAAATTCTTTAAATTTTACACCTTTCATAGGTATTACAAATATTGTAATTGCATCATCGAGTTCCCTTAAAATGAAGTGGCAATTGTAGTCCACTATTTTGGGAAAACTTCTTAACATTTTTAAGTATCTGGGCTGTGGGTACTTTTCAACTGCATCCAAAACCTCTATTCTCGCATGGGTCCATATAAATTTCACACCCTCTTGTAAAATCATTTTATCATTCACATGATGTGACACATTTTCATCATGTGGGTTTAATATGTGCTGTACGGGCTTTACATACCCATAATGTAAAATATTTTGTTCCTTATGAACAATTTTATTTAAATTCACTAATAAATTTACCACTATTGGATATAATTTCATGAAACATTTATATAGCTGTACCAACCAAAGAGAATTAACATTTACAAACCACTTTGCATTAGTACTTATTAACAATAATGTTTCTAATAATTTGGGGAGTTGTAGCTGTTGTTTTATTGACTTAAATTTACACAAACTTAATTTATTATTCTTAGTGTTTTCTAAATAATCTAAATATTTCTTAATTACTACTGTGATGGGGTTCATTAAATTATATACTAAATTTTCAATAATTTCATCTTTTAACAAACTTTTAATTTTAAATTGAACACTTAATTTCTGCTTATGGGAAGATGGATGAGTCGTTTCTGTTTTAAAACAATTATCATAGTCTACTGCTAAATCTACATTACCATTAAATAATTTAACATCTTTTGTCAAAGGATCACTCACATTATCATTATTAATCTGTTTGTTGCAAATCAAATTTTTGTCACCCATATTTATTTCCCGGTGTGAACATTTATTTATTATGTCACCCATATATTTCGTGGCGTCTTTCTTTTGAAGACCCTCCACATGGTGTGTACATTTATTATTTATGTCACCCGTGGCAAACATGGACTCTTCCCTTTGAAGATCATCCACATGGTGTGAACCTTTATCCTTGTCAATCAAACTATCATTATTTATTTTTAAAGTGAGGTCCCTATCAAAATTATCAATGATTGAATTATTAACTAATATTTTATCATCTTGAGCACCTTTGTCCCAAGACATGTTTACTTTATTATTGTGAAGGGTTCTATTTTCCCTTTCCAATTTCGATGTATATAGACTCAAAAAATCCATCCCAAGTACGCAGCAATATTTTAATCTTGGTGTAACAATAAATTGTGTTACAAGTTCTACATCACCCATCTCTATATTTATACAAAATACATTATCTTGCTTGTAAAAACCTAATTTTTTAAACCTTTTATCAAATAATCCCCCATCTAAAAGTGACAATTCTAATTCACTATCTATTATAGCTACACCATATACATCCCCTACTTTAACATCTACCAGTGGAAATTTAGTGGTTATATTACTTAAATCTACGACGTTTCTCTTGCTTCGTTGTTTCTTCTTTCTCCCTTTGGTTGGACCTACCAAAAATCCAGGTCCTTCTTTATTGCTCCTCTTGACGCATCTTTCGTTACAGCTTCTGTTTTATTTTCTTTATTTTCTATAATTATGTTATTAAATCCTCGGGTATCTTCTGTTTCATTTCTTCCATATTTTCTTGTTACATGACCCTCCTGTCTCCAACTATTCTTATTATTACTACTACTATTATTACCCATGTTCTTGTTGTTACCATTCTCCACCCTTCCTCCCTGGTAATTATTATTCTGATACCGATTACCATTGTTTCTTTGTTGGTTATTACCATTATATCTTTGCTGAGCATTATAATAGTTACCATTGTTACCTGCTTTGTACCCATTTTTATTCTGAAATACACTCCTATCTTCCACGTCGTCCAGACGCTTTACCAATTCCAAGAGTTGCTCAACGGTGTCTATACCCTGTAAAGCAACTGCTTGTACTACCTCATGCTCGAAATGATTAGCTAACTGGGTAACAATGTCACACTCCTGGATCACAGGTTGTATATGTTTCAAGAAAGAATATTTCCGAATAACATAATTCTCTCTAGATGTAATGGAACGATATTTTCCAAAAGTAAGGTCATGTCTAATGCGTCTTTGCTGAGTTTGTCCCCAGTACTGCCTAATAAACATGTTTTCTAATTCTTCGTACGACTGTACCTCATCAATTACCATATCGTACCATAATAACGCATAATCTCTAAGACACCCTCTCATGAAATGTAATTTCGACATATCATCATGAATACCACGAATATATGTCTTAATGGTTTTAAGAAATGCCATTGGGTTGTCTTTATTATACCCAGAAAATTTTGGTATATTTTCCGTACCAATTGATATCTGTTGCGGTACAACACAAGGTGTAATTGTACCTTGTTCAACTCTCGTTTTCAAATTCTTAATTGTATCTTGACAATTTAATGTCATATCCTGTAGCTTTAAAAGTGAATCTGTGCATGCTCCATATTTGACTCTACAGTCCTCGAATTTGTTTGTTAGATTTTGAACATCTTTCTGAACTGACATGGCACTACTGTCCACCTTCAGTTCCAAGAATTGTATCTTCTCATCTTGTCCTCCAATCCTTTCTTCTATCTGTCTAAAATTTTCTCTCGCTACACCGGCCCTCTGATTCATTTCATCTATTAAAAAATTACTGCTATCCTTGCACTTCTTTTCATTTGCTTCAATTTTTTTATTGATCTGTGCCGTGCTTTGTTTCACATCTTCTTTTATTTTATTATTCATTGCAGACATTTCTATTCTACAAGCTTTAATTCTTTCATCAATCTTCTCATTCATCGACTTTACTACAGCTTGTATCTCTAATTTATTCTCATCCAGTTTCTTGTTTATATCTTCTTTATTTTCTTGAAACTTCTTGTTCATTTCAGTTTTATTTTCATCTAACTTTCTATTTATATCTTCTTTCATTTCTATCTTGTCACTTTCCAATTTACAGAAAAGTTTTTCAAATAGAAAATCAAATCTATCTCCGCCTGGCACTTCTTTTGTTTCAATTTTTACATTTTCAGTCACATTTTCATCCTCATCAAGAGGTATCGTCTTTTCTGAATCTGTCACAGAGGAAATGCCTTGTGGTTCCCTGTACGTTTCAAATAAATATTTGGTGTCCATACTACTTTCAGGATTTTCACCCTCGCCTTTATACTCAGACATATTTACTTTATCTGTCCTGGCACTTAAAGAGACTTATTTGTGGAGAAAAATAAATCAAAACTTGACAAAATTTTATTTGTGAATTATATTTATTAATTATTCAAATGCACCTAAAGGTGAAAATACCTCCCTTTAATTATACAGCTATTTGAATATTAAATAATCAATTAATTTTTATCTAAACAGTTTAAAAATGTAGAAGTTTTGCCCCACTACGTTGGTCGCCATATATATACTATGGAACGGCAAAACTTTTACACCATGAACATTGGGCATCATATCAATAATATGGAAATGTGAAATTGCTAATAAATTGTAAATATATTTGAAATGTAAATGCAAATGTTTTGCCCCACGACGTTGTGCGCCATATATATGCTGTGACTCTTTCAAATTTACATATAAATAAAATAAATTTAGTTTACTTAATTAAGTCGTAACTGGGAGTCAAGCACGCATCCTAGTGCTAGGCCTTATGCTAGACTATGATACGGTGAACTTTCTGCTGAAAGGTAGGTTAAGCAAAACATTCTACATGTAACTAGCTCAGTTTGAAAATAAATAGTTCTCTCAGGGGCAGAAAATATGACTTGATTCTCCTTCTCTTTAATCATCTCCAGGTCAGGTAAAGAAATAAAATACAAAATAAATCTTAATATCTAATTTATTAAAATAAAATAATTCTAAATAAATTCAAAAGTTTTAATCTACAAATATTTGCACATCCAAAATCAATATTCGGTCATAATTCAGATTTATACATATCATAAACAATAAAATATTACAAGAAATAAAGAATAAATGAAATCACCATGTCGTGCAAGCTTATATCTAAAATGTGAACGTGATTATTATTATTAATATTTGTCATAGATACATGTAAACAATCAAAAATTAAAAATAAATTAACCATGATGAATTGTATTGGAATGTAAATTAAAAAAAAAATAAAATAAAATTGTGCGGTCTACTATTTGATAACAAAATATAGACATTAAGGAAGTGGCTTTGCCCTAATTAGTCCTGTCCGGCGCCTTTTCTCGCTCCCAACACAGTACCATCAGTAACAAATTCACACAGAAGAGTATCCCAAAGTTCCACCCTACGAGCATGTCATTTTCAGCTCGTCGGACGCAACCCGAACATACATCATCATGTGCACACCCCTTAAGGAATATATATATTTTTAATTAAATAAATAAAGTGAAATAAAACAATGTCTCTGCGTATTCAATAAATTAACTCAGCCCTGATTAGTTCTGCCTGGTGCCTTTTCTCGCTTCCAAACGCAGTACCACCAAGACCAATTCGTGTATATCAAATTCACCAGGACTCCATGCTATGAATTAAATAATGACATAATTCATTTCACACATCCCTGATGTATTATTCAACACGTTAATATTGAACACCCAAATACAACAAAATATACTTAATTCTCATATCAAAAAGAAATAATATATATATATACATTAAAAGAAAATAAACTTTACCTTTTTCACGAAATTCCAATACAAAAAACACCACTACAAATAAAGAATTTGGAGACGCCACTATACACACATTTATAACAAATATTGTTAATCACCTTAATTCTTCATACATCGTATTAAACTCTTCCATAATTTTCAATAAAAGATTTTGTTCACTTAATATATATATAACCTATATACACATAAACAAAATTATTAGTTTCAAATATCCTTTGTAGGATGAATAAATTTAAAAGAAAAATAAATTATACGGAAAAGAAAATGATTATGTTATTCAAAGTTATCATTACAAATGCTAGAAAGTTTTGTCATAACGTACGGCATAGTACCCTACATGCAAAACAAAACCCTCTAGAAAGAAGAAAATAAAATGAAATTAAATAAATTCAAACACCGAGTTCATAAAAATAAAAGTATTTTATACATAGGTAGTTATTCGAATACATCTAAACATTTTAATGTAATGCGCGCAGCATGTTAAAAATAAAATTATTATAAGTGTAGAATCTTGTAAAAATTTTATAAGTATTGAAAATCTCAGAAATTATTCTAAGTCCGGATTTTAAAATAATCCTATTAAAGAAGAGGGAGGAAGTGGTTTTCACCTACTTTTAGACTTGCTAATATTGCGGTTTTCACCAGCAATTGCCGAAATTTTTATCTGTCCGCGCTTTTATTCGTAAATTTCCTTACAAAAACGTACGGCAACTTTCGTTAAGCACGAATCCATCTCCCAAAATTGTATGTCGACGGTGCTGCTCTTATCGGTTGCATGAGGAAACAGCGTATTAATAATCCTTGCGAGAGGTAAACAAACATGTGACCATAAATCCGTCTATACATTATGACTCAGCCGAGCACCTGATAAACAATACTTTTTGTACCGGTCAGTCCTTGCCAATGCCAGACGTATTTGTGCGAGGAACACCTGCTCGATCCTTTTTACGTAGCATTTAATACGTCTTAAAATTATAACCTTATAAAAATTTTATTAAGATTCTTTTATGTTTTACTTAAATAAAAATAAAGTTTTCATAAATTATTAATACAGTAAATATTTATACACATCATGGTGAAAATGAATAAAGTGAAAATTAATTTAAATAAAACTTAAAGTGATCTTGATTATACTTATTTATTTACATATTATTATTTATTCAAGATCACTGCAATATGAATTCTGAAAATCTAACAAAGAGAGAGACTTTTTTAAAAACCACTTTTTCGGTATCAGTGGACTTCAAAACGTGGACAGCTGCAAAAATCTCGAAGTCGAAAATTTTCATCATCACAATACTTCAAAGTAAAAGGACAGACAGGCAGAAACGATCTTTTAAAATGGGAATTTCGACCCTTGCCGAGCAAATCTTGAGCCTATAACTGATATAAACGCAACTCACTCTTTTCCGGCGTCTACAAGTAGTAATGCACTAACTGCAGTGGACAACACGTCAAGTCGTTCTTGTACGACATGTAGCTACGTACTATCCATCTTCAATAGAGGATAGGAGTTCAAACCTTGCTGAGGAGTTATTTTTACGGCAGATACACAAACTAGATGAAGCAGCCTTCTACAGGAAATGCCTTAAATGTATTATACGAGAATGATCTATGAGCGGAAGTAAAGGACTTTTTAAATGGAAATTATGTTTTGTTATATGTTTATTTCGTGTGTTTTTGTGTGTTATAGAACTTCAAGTAACATGAAAAAAGTGGCCTTTTTCATTCGACAAAAACTTACATTTTTTGTCGTCCACATCAAATCATTGCGGTAAATATTATGAATTCCGTACAACATATTTTTCTGCCACAGGGGATGAACCCAGTGCGCTTTTTTACGATTATTACAATTACCACTGAATTTGCGATTTGAACAAATGCGAAAGCATCGTCACTCTCGGATGACTACATTAGGACTGCTAATCACAATAGTGGAATGGCGTGGCTCCACTTCGGTGCGCATTTTCACACCTCTTGATTTTTTTGTATGGGGCTATCTGAAAAACAAGGTGTATTCGAGATCTTATGAAAATGTGGAAGAATTACGTCAAGCAGTTGAAGAAGCAGTGAATGGAATGACACCGAACATGGTTAGACAATCTTGTGAGGCAGTACTAACACGATGTAGATTGTGCATACGAATGAACTGTGGCTTATTTGAACAGTTGTTACATTAATGATTCAGCTACCTAACCACCTTTATTTAATGAATACTAATAAATAAAATGTTAAAGATATTTTAACAGTACTTGGAGACTTGTTATTTTTTGTTTTTTTTATCAGTATGCACTTAATATATCCACAGTTCCATGGCCTACTATGTTAAAATCTTACTTTCTCTATTTTTCATGTTTTTACTATCTTGAACATAAACATGTTATACATCATTGAATAGCATTTTTTTTGAAGATATTAAAAATGTCAAAATCCAATATGGCTGCCATAAGAAAAACAAAAGTTGATTATTGTCAAGCAAAATCTAGTAGACCTAGATTTCTTTTTTTAACATTTTTAAAATCCTCATGACTTGTTATCCCTAGCTTACAACTTTTGTAAATTTATCTCTTCTAGGAAACAAAATATGGAAGATTTTCAAAAATGCATTTTTTTCTTTTTCACCCTGTATCTGCCCAATGAAACAAAAATTTCAAAATCTGATGTCGGATTATTCATGGACAAATGAATACGCAACTTTTCTCCCATTTAACCGACGTTGTATCTCCAACGGTTTCCAATATCCCAATGTACTGCATTTTAAACTGGACAGGGTGTATACAGTTGATTTTGCCAGCCCTATCATACATTCCTTATAATATATTCTCATTGAAATATTGCCTTTATTTTACTTCAGAGTTTTGAAGATCATCGTTCCAATTACTATTGTTCTCATTTCTATAGACGTAGCGTTAACATTTTGTACATACTTAAAACTGTGTTTTTCTTAAGTGCGCCAGTCGTGAACGCTGCTTGAGTGGTGAATCTAACAATTTACTTGGATCTGGTTGATCATTAACATTCGTGACATACTTAAAAGCACAGATTGTATTTAATAACGTTGTAAAACATAATAAACCAAAGCAAAAATGTAAGATAATATTCACGGGTTATGGCTTGGTTATGTTACAAAATATATGGTGGATGATATCAGATACTTATTTTTCTATATTAAATTTGCCTGCTCAAGATCAATGAAATCTCTTAAATATGTTCCATTTTGGTGCAATATTTGAATCACTCCTTATTCTAAAACAAAGTATAATGCAGAATGTAAGTTAACTAGGAAGTACCGATTTGTATCCTACGTATAAAATTCGAATTGAGAGTGGCAAACATCAGCTGATTTAGTGTCATACTTGTGAAGTTAGTATATTTAGTAATTTGATATCGCGTTGGTTTATAAAATACACAACTTATTAAATGTAAGATCATTACGTAAATTAGATTTCTGTATATGACCAAAACACGTTATGAACTGAAGTTAATATTGATCATTTTTGCACATCAGCTATTAGCATCTTTCGCGAGAAATCACTTAACAAATTATAGTGATACAGAATTTTGTAAAAATATGATTGACGTGAAAATATATGATTCTTTAAACTATAAGGTATTAATTTCTAGGTCCGTTTTCTGCAGCACTGGTTAATAGATTTGGATTCAGATGGGTAGCATCCATTGGTTCTATAATCAGTACAGCATCTTGTCTTTTAACGTCTTTCTCAGTACGATGGTATCAAATGATACTTGCGTATGGAGTTTTAGGAGGAATTGGGTTCGGCATGATGTATGTTTCAGTTATTATTGTAATTGGCTTTTACTTTGAAAGATGGAGAGCTTTAGCATCTGGAATATCATTATGTGGAGCGGGAATAGGCGCCACATGTATGCCACCTTTACTAAGCATAGTTATCAACACAATGGGTTGGCGAGTAGCCTTTCAGATACTGGGCTCTATGTGTTTATTTTGTGTTTTCCTGTCGTTTATATTCAAACCAATCAAACCAATAAGGGTAAGTGTTGAAAAAGAGATATTATTACGGCCTCAATTACGTAAGTCTTAGGTTCGTATTGATCTAATAGGAGCTCCAAAAAGAACATTAGGTAATATCACTGAGGTACAAGAAACAAAAAGCAAGATGAGTCAATTTTTTCTACAATATAATAATGCCACATATCCTACGCTAGCTGATGCCAATACTTCCGTAATTGCACTGTTACGTCCACCCAATAAGTTAGCAGCCACCAAGTCTAATTCTAGTGAAATCATGACAACGACACTTGCTTCAGAAACTTCAGAATTTATATGTAGCAAACGCACTGATCGTAAATATAAATGCAAATGGAAACAGTGCTGTATATGCTATAAGAAAGATTGTTCAAAATGTTGTAAACGACGAAGAAAGAAAGTGCCTTCGAGGTCGATGGAAATGCCATCGAGGCCAATGTATCGAGATGATATATTTTATACAGGATCAATTGTTACTTTACCAGAGTACCAGAAATCTTATGCATCAAGACCCCCGGAAGTGGTAAGTTTTTAAAACTTAAAATTATTTATAAGTAGGTACCTAGGAATTATATATGAGTGAGTCAACGATCCGACAAAGTAAATTTACTCTTTAATGCTTAATATAATTCAAAATTCGCGTACTGTAGTTGATAGCGTTATCATTGCTTCACAATTTAAAAATATATAAGCTTGTACGCAGGTGATCCATAAATCATTGGCACAAAGAAAATGTATTTTTTTTAATTGAACACCCTATATATAAATTCAAATTAGGATTTCGCGTTAAAATATAAATATTTTTTATTAAGAGTTGAAGTTAATAGTTTTTGAGTTATTTATGATTATAATTAAAAAGTGACATTTACAGCTGTCTTTTTAATTGCCTATAATTCACGAGTGCCATGTCGGAACAAAAAATAATTTCGTATGGCATACACACAAGGTGTGCCAAGTGATACTTATGTGCAGAACCTGATCTAATTTATAATGGGTGTTCGCGAAGATCTTGCATAATGAAGAAACTTTAAACACAAAAAACCTACTTATTTTAAATGGAACGCCCAATATTTTTTTACGGAATCATATCAAGCCCTTCAAGAGCCATTTTTTTGTTAAGCATGTCCTACACCTGTTTTTGATGTTTTAAAAGATATTTAAATTTATTTTAAAATCTTGTCAATGACGACGTAAAAAACACGGTAGTCGCAGAAAAATATAGTCGCTGTGGGAAAATATTGATGCAAAAATGCTGAAACTGTCAAATTATCAAACTTCCAAAAGAATAAAATAATCGTTGTCACATAACAGTTATATGGAAATGATATACCGGGTCGTCCAAAAGTCTGGATTCACGTGGATTTTGAGTAAACTATTCACTTTTTTGGAAAACTGAATTCTGTATCTTGAATGGGAATAAAATTGCAACTCAATAGTATTTTTTATTTCAAAAAAATTGTTTATAATTTTGAGATAAAGTTAATAACAATGTTTTTTTAAATGGAAACCTACCGTGATTTTTATTTCAGAGAGAGTACTTTCGATAAGAATTGCATTGGCATAGAAATTTTGGCTATAAACCTTACGATTATTGTTTAAATTAATATTAAATTTTCGATCCGAACACTCGTTCGCGCTTGTTCGGAAAATACACGAACGTGTCTTCTCTTACCACGTTTCCAACTGTAGGCATGGGTCCACCCCCTAATAAAGCATTCTATTGAAGGCGTTACGTTTATCTTGAATGAAAGCATTTTTTTTTTATAAAATGGAGATCTACCGCGATTACGATATTTAAACGTTATGAGAAAGTACAACGTACTTTAATAAAAAATAATTTTATGGTCTTTTTCCGTTTTTAGACACTTGGAAGGTCCAAATCTTATCTCATTCTGTTTTTGGTATTACTAGTGTACGTTTACGGAGCGAATTTGAATTTTTATTTTCTGTTTTCTTGAACGTTTTGTTTGTTGTTAATTGTGTTGTTTTGGTATTGACTTTATCTATTATTTTTGTGATCTGTGATTTTGAACAATTTGCGTAAATATGGAACTGGTAGAGAGAGAACGGATAGAAATTCTAATTATGGTGGGATACGGCGACAAAAAGCGGTAGATCTCCATTTTATAAAAAAAAAATGCTTTCATTCAAGATAAACGTAACGCCTTCAATAGAATGCTTTATTAGGGGGTGGACCCATGCCTACAGTTGGAAACGTGGTAAGAGAAGACACGTTCGTGTATTTTCCGAACAAGCGCGAACGAGTGTTCGGATCGAAAATTTAATATTAATTTAAACAATAATCGTAAGGTTTATAGCCAAAATTTCTATGCCAATGCAATTCTTATCGAAAGTACTCTCTCTGAAATAAAAATCACGGTAGGTTTCCATTTAAAAAAACATTGTTATTAACTTTATCTCAAAATTATAAACAATTTTTTTGAAATAAAAAATACTATTGAGTTGCAATTTTATTCCCATTCAAGATACAGAATTCAGTTTTCCAAAAAAGTGAATAGTTTACTCAAAATCCACGTGAATCCAGACTTTTGGACGACCCGGTATATTAAAAGTAATTCAAAGTAATAAATACATACTAAATTTAACAAAATTATATTAAATGTTCAAAGATACGCCACTTGCGTACATAGACCAATTCTTTGTAAAAGCTGTTGTTCAACTCGTTGGAGAGTTTCGGCAGATATTTCTCGGTAAACAGTTCTTATTCTTGTTTTTATATTCTCCCTTGTTGTGGGTTCTTCCTCAAACACTCTGTTTCTAATATATCCGCATAAAAAGAAATCCAATGAAGTACGACCACATGATCTCGGTGGTCAGTCTATGAAACCATCGCGGCCGATCCATCTTCTAGAGAAAACAACGTTTAATTGACGGACATTGTTATGGTAATGTGTTGGTGCTCCATCATGCTGGAACCACATTGAATTTCTAGTCATAAGATCAATTTCTTCTAATAGAATCGGCAGTTGTTCACTCACAAATGATAAATAGACACCTCCAGTTAAATGCTCTTCAAAGAAGTAGAGTTCAACTATTCACCTGTTAATAATACCACACCAAAGATAAGATACCACATGTTCTGGTTATTTATGAAATGCACCCAATGTGGATTTTCTGTTGAATAATAATGCATGTTATGATGATTAACAAGACCATTACTTTCCAAAATTGCTTCATTAGGAAAAAAGTACTAATGACAGGAAGTTAAAATTACTGTTGATTTGTCTAGTAATTGTGTTACAAAAGCGAATACGGCTTTCAAAATCTCGAGGTTTTAATTCTTGATGCAATTCGATGCGATATGAATGAAGTTTATATTTCCTTAATGTGCGATTTATCGTGGACTGATATGTTTCTGCACTGACACTTAGCTGTCTACTACTAACCTGCGGATTTGATGTTTCATAAAGAAGAATCTCCAATCCTGTAGTGCTCCGTTAGCATTAATCTACGTTTGAGTCCTTCACAGGTTCCCGTCAGTGGGTAACGTCTATTCGGGTAACCCATTCAGTAAATACGTGAAGCGAGCAAACAATTTTTCTGCGTTTCAGCCAAAGTATATATCATGTCAATTAAATGTTCCATTGGAAAGTTCATTATTATTGGGATTAACTTTAAATATAATGTAAGGACAAAAAGAAAAAACTGGTAAATAACACGAACAAAAAAGAGAAGACAATAATAACAGTAATAATACATCTAGATATGAATAATAATACTTTGCAGGTAGTTTGACAGATGCAAAATAAATCCGCGCAACGTGTCGTGGCTACTATGTTTTTGCATGGCTGCTATACATCATTTCGACGGAGACTTTAAAAGACTTTAAAATAAATTTAAATAACTTCTAAAATATCAAAGATATGTATAGGACATGCTTAACAAAAAAAAGTTGCTCTTGAAGACCTTACTATGATTTTGTAAAAAAATATTGCGAGTTCCATTTAAAATAAGCAAGATTTTTGTGTTTAAAGTTTCTTCACTTTGCAGCACCATCGCATACACCCAGTATAAACAAGAACAGATTCTGCATAAGAGTATCACTTAGCACACCTTGTATGTATGTCATACCAAATTATTTGTGTTCTGTCATGACACTCTTGAATTATGGGCAAATAAAAAGACAGTTGTAAATGTTACTTTTTAACTTTAATCATAAATAACTTGAAAACTATTAACTTAACAAATAATTGCTATTAATATTTCTATTTTAACGCGAAATCCGAATTTGAAACTATATATAGAGTGTTCAATTTTAAAATACATATGCTTTGTGTACCTGTATGTTCAACCAAACACTTCTTGTATATTCGTACAAAATAAAGTTTATTTGGAAAAATATATGTCATGTCATCCTTTTCTAAAAATGTAAATATGTGCAAATTCAGTGACTGCTTACTCGAATCAAAGTTTACAAGTTTACTGTATTGAAGAACATAAGAAAATGAATAAAATTAATCTGAGCAGCAGAATTCACTACAAAATACTAACATTCATGTTTATACCATCTTAGCAATAAATATGAATATGCATTATAAAAATTCAGTGATATTTTAGTATGTGTTTACTGGTTGGTAATTATTACCAGTCACCTTATTTATAACAATGTCACTAGTCCTTAGGGATCGACAAAATTTCTGAATTTCTGTATATTACATAGGAATACTAAGTAAAATATTGAATAAACTTCAAATATAAGAAAATACATAATTTTAAAAAATGCAGAGTATAAAAAATGAGTTAATTTTGTTTTTAGTGATGCTATTAATATTAGTAAAAATTCAGACATTTTGCAATAAAAATAACGAAAATCTTGCAATATTGAGATGTATAGTGTGCATGTTATATTTTTTATACATGAAAATTTCTAGCACTAATACTCGAAACACAAAATAAATGCATTTGTGAGAGCCAATATGACAACTACAAAGTTTCACTGACGGTAAGCAAGTAACTGCTCCATTCTGTATTTACTTCCTCCATCTCATATTAGAAAAGACATCTCTCGATATGGCGATAGACAATACTTAAACGGTAGTTCCCTATACCTTACATAAATGTGCCAATATGCAAAAAATCCATTTCTAGACATCATATTTATCGATAAATTAAGAATCGCGGAAACGCATTTAGTATCAAAATTTTAACTGCCACTGGAAAAGATTGTCTGAACAAACATTTTGTTTCAATGTTACAGTATATACAAACGACATTAAATTATACATCAGTCTGATTACAATAACGCTGATAGAAGATAGAAATGATACATGAATAATTGCATGAATAATGACTAAAATAAATGTAAGTTCAACAATCCAATAAATTTTATTGATCTGGCGAAATTAATTACGTGCAAACAATATCATAATAAGCAATTACACTGCGTTGCCAAAGGTCAAATTAGGCAAAAGAAATGTCACAATGTCAATTAACACATATTTAATTGGTGCGATGCTCAATTTTTACACCTCTAATTGAAGCAGTGTTTCGTAGAAGTCAGAATAGAATATCTACTGTTCAGCCTCCAGTGTATTTTGTTGATTTTATATTGCTACGTTAGCTGTTTGAAAGATAAGAGAGAATCTGTTTTTTATAAACTTGTTTTAATCAATTAGTTTAATTGCTAGCTATCAACTCGAAATCCCAGCGTGACCTGTAAGGTCGGAGCTACATAGGTTTACTTAATGTTGTGGTACACCTTTATGATCTGATTTCTTTATATTTTTCTATACGTCTTATGTGTCTAGCATCCAGGAATGCATAATTTGCTAAATTTTAAAATAGTAAAAGTATTACTTCCAGCCCGATTTTTTTTTTTATATATAGAAATATATCTGTATAGAATGCATGACTTGAATTTTTCGATAAAATACCTTCTTCAGGTAAAATTTCTGAAACGCTTTTTTATATAATTGTTCTCAAATTTACTTTTGAATACATTTGTATTTTTAAAGTTAAGTAGTGAACGAAACTTTGGTGACATTCCAGTTTTTCACTCCAGCAAACTACTACCTCCGGCCTACCGATTTCCCTAAAAATCTAATGTTTGATATTAATAGCTTTCAAGACGTAGATATTTGCAAAAATCTCGATGTCAAAATGCTCATCACCACAATACTTCACTTTACTACGTATATGAAAATAAAGACATAGCCCGTATTTCAGTTGCGTTTGTCAAGTTAAAGTTAACATGTCTTTAAAACCATCTTAACAAGGAATGAATATTTGAATTCAATTTTAAGTTCGGCTTAAGTGATCCATAGTTTTGGTATGGCGACATGGGAACTACAGCAAATTATCATTTTGACAAGTAAATTGAAGTAACTTTAGTTCTGGTAAGTAATAATATTTTACAAAGTTAATAAAAGTAGACCTTCGCGTGGTTTCAAATTAAGAATAAAGTATTTGAAGCAGTACTCACTTTTTAAAGAACATAGAACAATCACGGGTAACATGGTGTGGACTATTTACGAATTCAAATTTCCTGTCATCATAAATATTTTGAAATGTGCTATTATTCTAATAAACATAATTAAAAAAGAATGTGATAAACAAGATCTAATCAGGTGTTATTTCCAAATGGTGGAGTGGGAATCGGAACCCGGACCCATAAACTGACACGAACCATTAAACCAAAACTGTTACATATACATATATACATTGTACATATATCCTATAATATCGTAATTCCTTAACAAATATTGTACTTATATAAGAAAATCAGATATAAATTTCTAGTACATTTTACAACTTTATAAAACAGGAGATACCTATACCTATACATATGTATATGAATAATTAAAATATTGTCTATCCGCCTTGTTATTTTACATACTAGGCATATGCCGCACTTTGACAGAAATTTATTCTTGTACAAGGTGGTCATGATATTGTAATAAAATAGGTTCACAAAACAAGTAAACATCGGCGCGACGCACCGTAAATAAGTCATGTGTATCCAGAATGAAGCGAGACGTTTCGCGTAGACACGTGTTTCTGACTAACTGGTCGTTTAGTAGCTTTATTTCTTGGCTACACCGTACTGATGACGACCAATTAGTCAGAAACACGTGTCTACGGTTGCTCTACAGCGGATTATACCCACTACTTTTCTTTTTCTGATATTTTATGTATCCACGATAATTCCTTATTCTTTGATATACCATAAGACCGCGTGCGTCTGCATTATCGCGATACCTGTAGAGTAAGCGAAACAGATAGAGATGTCTGTGTATTAGAACGGTAAACAAATAGACGCAGTGTTATACTGGATTACAACAGAGCTAGTATATCGCATATGCCTATGATGCACTCGTATTTGTCCAAAAAATCAACATTTATGCGGTGTAGTCGGGCAGTCGCTTCCACATATGGGCGTCAGTTCGAGTTTTATTATTGCTTAAGAATAACATTTTTTTAGCTAATTACAGGTTAATTGCAATGTTGAATTACAATTCTGTTTTAAGAAGTAAATATTTTATGTATCAGTATTTTATTATAGTTAAGTTTTTAGATTATAATATTTGTTGAAAAATATTATTTTAGTTAAGAAGTTTTTTTTATTTTAAAGTCTAGGAGTTATTTATTATTTATTTTTGCTCTTTTATGTTGTTTATGAAGCTGTAATGAGTTACTTCACTGACATATTATCAGTGATTATCTGATGCTTCAAACAACTACAAATAATTACTAACAACGGAAACGCAATACCTATTACACTGCTTTTCACTTGATTTGCCTACGAATACATTTATACGTATAACTTATACGCCCGCTGTCGGTGTGGCAATTCAAGTTGGCACGCCCATTTATAGTCGACCAGTAGTTACTAATACATGCATCGCGCTATGAACGGCGGCCACACGGTATATATATAATATATTACAATTCTTTGCCAAATATAATTTTTCAATACATTTATATATATACAGGGTTATGATAAAGTAACACACAAAATTCATAAAACGTAAAATAAAACGTCAAATTTGTCAAAGTTATGACGTCATCAATTTTTTTTTTAAATATGGAGCTTGGTTTTTTTTTTACTTTATTTGATAAAGCTTGTTTTTATGCATTATAAGGAAATAATTGAAGTAGGGGTCACATAAGAAAAAACTGAGAGAATTGATAAAAAACAAAATAAACTTTATTAAAGTAATAACATTTAAATTAACGAAACAGTCCATTACCAAAACGATTTCTTACAGGAATTGTTCAAACTGTGTCTCGTTCACTATCTGACGTAGGCCAAGACGATGGTAGACCTGATTTACAGAGTCTTCGATCATCTGCGGAGTTATACGAGTCATTTCATGTCTAATTCGTTCCATTAAGTCTTCTAAATTGTCTGGTCGGTTAACGTAGACCTGACTTTTTAAATGTCCCCACAGAAAGAAATCAAGGGGGTGAGATCAGGTGACCTAGGTGGCCACTCCATTGGTCCACGTCTTCCAATCCACCTTCCTTCAAACTGGTTATCCAGAAACCTTCGAACATTAAGACCATAATGTGGTGGTGCACCATCTTGTTGGAACCAAATACTGGGATCCAAGTTTTCCCTATTATTTGGATCCGGAAATGTCGCAATTAGATCCGGAAGCACTGCCATACGAAGATGTTCCAAATATCGCTCAGCTGTTAAATTCCCACGAAAGAAATAAGGACCAATAAATTTTCCCCTGACGATTCCTACCCATACATTAATTTTTTGGGGGCGCTGGGTGTGTTTTGTCTGAATCCAGTTGGGATTTTCCCGAGCCCAGTAGCGACAATTGTGTCGATTTACTGTACCACTTAAATAAAACGTTGCCTCGTCTGAAAATACTACACTATTAAGCAAATTTGGATTTTCGTCACAATGCCTCATGAAGATTTCACAAAATTCCAAACGTCTGTCCGGATCATCTTATGAGAGTTCGTGAACAAGTTGAACTTTGTATGGGTGCAGTTTTTCTTTTTTTAAAAACTTTACTACAAACGACTGACTAACATCTTGTTGTAAGGCAATTTCTGCTGTAGTTGCGTGAGGGTTGTCTTCTAATGACAGCAAAATATCTAACTTTGCATCGTCGCTTATTCCCGGTCTTCCAGATTTTGGAGCATCACTTACGCTTCCTGTTTCATTAAATTTTGCAACAATTCTGCTTACTGTGCTTCTAGCAATTAGAGGTCTTTCAAAATGTGTTTCGTTAAATAAAACACATGCTTCTTCATGACTTCGAAGTCTATCGCCGTAACCTACCATCATTAGAATTTCTATCCTTTCTCTTT
This sequence comes from Amphimallon solstitiale, assembly GCA_963170755.1. Classification (NCBI taxonomy): domain Eukaryota; kingdom Metazoa; phylum Arthropoda; class Insecta; order Coleoptera; family Scarabaeidae; genus Amphimallon; species Amphimallon solstitiale. The sequence goes on along the minus strand of OY720678.1, from coordinate 11,378,528 downwards.
CCTTTAAAGGAGCCATCATAATAAAATTGGTATGACACTAATTGTAAGACTGACACTGACAAACAGTTGTTTTATTACTAGGTAACTTTAAGTTTTAATTCTTTTAATATTTAGTTTCTTTTCATAAATTCAAAAACTAGTTTATTTGGTTTTTATAAATTCTCTCAGTTTTTTCTTATGCGACCCCCACTTCAATTATTTCTTTATAATGCAGAAAACGAGCTTTATCAAATAAAGTAAAAAAAAAACGAAGCTTCATATTTAAAAAAAATATTGATGACGTCATAACTTTAACAAATTTGACGTTTTATTTTTTTGATTTATGTTAAAAGACGCGGAATAAAATAAACTGTTTGACGTGTTTTTGCATTTTTTTCAAAAATGAACATTGTACGTTTTATGAATTTTGTGCGTTACTTTATCATAACCCTGTATATACAGGGTGTAGATAAAGTCTGGAACAAAATTAATATTTCTGTTATCTTCGGTTTGATGGAAAAACCCTGAAACAGGTCGATTTTGTTTTTATCCCGTGCACTTTATAACATCGTGAATTTAATTCTGTCGTCATCTGGTTGCGCGCGGGCGTGACGTCAATAGTTTTTTCAAATGGTAACCCGCCACATTTATTACCCCTTGTCGTTAGGTATTCCATTGTGCATGCAACGGTATAAAAAGTTTGGTACCTTACATAACAATTTTTGGGAGCAAAATGCTTTCGAATTTCAAAAAATTAAAATTTTATTTCTAATGAAAAACTAATCAAAAATTATTTTAAAAAATCAGATAAATTATAATCCGAGGTTTATCTTGGATTGTCGTCAAACAAGACACCAAAAAAATGTCAACGGAAGTGTTCAAATTGTCCGCCATTGGCCATTTGACACTGGCCGAGACGGACGTACACGCTTTCTACGACACGTCGTATTGTCTCTGCACCAATATTTCGCATTTCCTCGCGGATACGATGTTTCAGATCATCCAAGTTATTTGGCTTATTGGTGTACACCTTTGATTTCACATGACCCCATAGAAAAAAATCAAGTGGTGTGAGATCTGGCGAACGGGCAGGCCATTCAATTGTTCCCCTTCGTCCGATCCATCTCCCGGGGAAAATTTCGTCGAGGTAACTCCGAACACGCCAGCCAAAATGTGGAGGTGCTCCATCTTGTTGAAACCAGGTTCTGGGGCGATTCTTGTCGGGGGTGTTTTCATCCGGAAATAATTCTACCAATGTTGGCACTAGCGTAAATCTTAGGAAATGTAAGTATGTTTCAGCGTTTAAATTCTGTCCAGAAAGAAAGGCCCCACAATGCGATCTCCCACTATTCCCGCCCATACATTAACTTTTTGCCGGTGTTGGGTGTGCTCCTCTCGAACCAATCGAGGATTTTCGCCCGACCAGTACCTACAATTGTGGCGATTCACTTCACCGTTCAAGGTAAAAGTTGCTTCGTCACTAAAAACCACATTGTCGACAAATCCGGGATTCTCATCGCACCGTAGCATGATTTGTTCACAGAACTCGAGTCGGCGGTCGAAGTCATCTTCATTCAGTTCCTGAACCCGATTGATTTTGTACGGATGAAGTTTTTCCTTCTTCAGCAATTTGGCTACTGTGGTAAAATCGACTGCATGATCCCTGGCAATGTTCCTTGTTGAAGTGTGGGGGTTGTCCTGAAGTTCCAAGAGAATATTGACCCTTCTATCTTCCTCAATTCTTGGTCGACCTTGACGAGCCCTGTCTTTTACACTACCAGTTTCAGCAAATTTTGCGACAATTTTTCTCACCGTTGACCGCGAAATCGGTGCGCGGTTTGGATTTTCTGCATTGAAAAACTGACAGGCTTCTTCATGGCTACGTATTTTATCACCACAACTAACAATAATGAGAATTTGAATCCGCTCTTTTTCGCTCAAATTCGCCATTTTCGCAATGCACGTTCAACACTACCAATGGAGCAAGTATTGTGAATGGATAAGTTCAAACACCAAGTAATGAACTGTCAATATGACGTGTCGTAGAAAGCGTGTACGTCCGTCTCGGCCAGTGTCAAATGGCCAATGGCGGACAATTTGAACACTTCCGTTGACATTTATTTGGTGTCTTGTTTGACGACAATCCAAGATAAACCTCGGATTATAATTTATCTGATTTTGTAAAATAATGTTTGATTAGTTTTTCATTAGAAATAAAATTTTAATTTTTTGAAATTCGAAAGCAGTTTTCTCCCAAAAATTGTTATGTAAGGTACCAAACTTTTTATACCGTTGCATGCACAATGGAATACCTAACGACAAGGGGTAATAAATGTGGCGGGTTACCATTTGAAAAAACGAATGACGTCACGCCCGCGCGCAACCAGATGACGACAGAATTAAATTCACGATGTTATAAAGTGCACGGGATAAAAACAAAATCGACCTGTTTCAGGGTTTTTCCATCAAACCGAAGATAACAGAAATATTAATTTTGTTCCAGACTTTATCTACACCCTGTATGTGTGTGATCACAGCGGAAGCGATAGAAACGGTGACTGAAGCAGTCAGGCTCGATCTGTTAAATAAAATCTGCTCTTTGAGACAATATAGTTAAGATCCTGCCCTTACGAACGGTCGTACTGTTTTATATGAAACTAGCTGTAGCGGTCAGATGCTACTTAAAGCTGTAAGCATATACCATGGCTAGCAAAGACATTTTTTATTATGAAGTTAATACAAAAAGTACGAAGAATTCCTATTCTATGTAACATGGCTCACCCACAATACAAGACTTGTGAATATTCTAAATTGCAACTTGATATTACAAATATCAAAGTTTTTATCACGCATTACTAATCAAATTTGATATTGACATGGATAAACACAAAAGCGCTATCGCCACCGCGTAGATGAGTTCTGCGACCACCGCCTTTAGACTACAGCAGCTGCCATCGCATTGATCGCATCGTTGTTACCGCTATGACCGTATACCTATATGTGGCCCTGCCCTACGCCGCAAGTTCTAGAAACGATAATAGATAGTCATTTTTTTCAGTAAAAAACGATCATACGATCATTCTGTAAAAATTTCTATCTAGGAGATCATTTTGACTAATACATACACAAAAGTCCATTCGCTTCTCTTTCCATTTTAAAGTGTATGCATGTCAAAGTTTTTTTTTAAACTGCCGAACTTCGTTTTCTCTACAAATTCTTTGTAAATGGATTTTACTAACATCCAGCTTTGTGATCGTTTCCGTAAAGATAATTTTGGAGGTTCTATCATTGACTCTATTGCCAAAAGTGCAGCCGTATCATCTTGTTTGTATTGTTTCTGAAATTTCACTAGATATGCAGTTAAATTAATTTACAAGTTTGCGCAGTGCTTCGCACGATACCGCAGTGTACGGAAACTTTTCATGAATCCATAGCATATCGATAAGATGATTTTCCAATGCCATCACATTTAACCAAATAAATAAATTTCTTCAATGGTTAACATTTTGTAAAACCAACGGCAAATAACTGTACTGAAAAATCAATGGCAATAAAGGGCAAGATTAAATTAAGAATTATCTACATTCAATTCCAGATAAGTTATCTTAATTAAACTTCACAACATATAACCATAACAATCTAAATTTAGATTTGAAACGTTGTAGTTTAACTAATTCTATGTTTTTAAGGAACTTTTCCTATTAATAGTTAAATCTAAAATGCAAGATAATGGTACTACTTCCCTCTTTCTTAGTTTAATAATGTACATACGTATATCTATCGTAATTTATTTCAATAGCAAACTATGTAGTTAATTCGACAAGCAGAATTTTTTTAAAAAATGAATGTCGTAATATCGAAAATGAAGTTTCTTGCCCTCTTGTCTACTCCAACTCAACAATACATACCTATACTGATTTTTATAATAATTGACTGAACTAACTTTATTTACCCATTTTTTAATACACATAGATATATGTTTTGTGAATTTTTGGCACAACTTCGATATGTTTTCACGTATCAGCATGACAAAGTTAATTTTCAGTAAATACGCAGCTTAAAAGTATTTTTGTAAACAAGTGTATTTTATTTTATATCCAGAAAAATTAATTGAAATATAATTAATTATTATTATATGCATATTTTAACCACATAATATTGTTTAATACTGTTCATTGTTAAATAGTATAACCTGATAACAATGCGGTTGCCTAATCATATAACAAAAGCTTAAAAACAAATAAGAGAACAAAGGAACGTTATTTATACTTTATATTAGAAAGTTAATTACGGATAACTTGAAAACGATTGCAGGTTTATTTTTCTTCTGGGTGCTAAATCTGTATAATGCCCAATTTTAGGACGTTCATTTATTCTGTTTATGATCTGTTGTTTACAATTAATGAGTATGCTGATATTATTTATGGATATGGCAACCACTTTGTTGACTTTTTTCAATATATTTAAACATCAAATAAAATTATCTCAAAACTATGTTCAATAAATTAAAATTTCGTACTGAATGTACTTATCGATCCTTTCTACAATAACACGTTCTGCGAGTAAGCATATGTACACATAATATCAAACAATACAATGTTAACAATCTGTCGGTAATTATATTGATCTTCGGTACAAAACTCCGTAACCTCAAAGCTGAAATAAATGTATTGCAATAGTCCGTCTTGAATTATATTTTTTAGCAATGTAAACATAAGTTACATATGAACGGACGTAAATCTCAATTATATTAAACAGACTAAGGTGTTATTCACATCCACTTAACTTAACATAAATAAAATTAACAAAAGTTAAAACACATGCATTCTTATGTATCTGATCACAATGAAAATTATTGCACTTAACGTAAATTAACATTGTACTAAGCCGGTCGAACTTCAACTTAGGGAACTCCTTAATTTACGTTTATTAATTCCACCAATCAGCAACCACCAGTACGTTTTTTTTCTAATCTGTCATTTGAAACTAGCATAACCTAAATTTGCTGCACAATTTGCCACAGTTATTTTGTTTTGTACGTTGCTGTTTTATATTATCATGAACGATGGCGATTAACTATTTAATTTGCTTGTTGGTATTAAAAATGGTTTGATGTTATTTTTACGTGTCCCCAAAATCTTCGTTTGTAATCATACTTTTGTATAATGTAAGTCAAAACGGAAACTGTTAATCAAGTATGAATATAGATGAAAACGTCAAACAGTAGTGAAATTTAAAACAGTAAATTTGATTATACATGCAGAATAAACATATACCTAGGCTGCAAAGTGTTCCAATTCTTAAAAGGTATTGCTCAAGTATTAAGTGAATCAATCAAATTGAAATAATTTCTGCATGCACTGTCCTTTAAACCTCTTAAATTTAATTGTAAAATAGCACTACAATGAACAATAATCATATTTATTTCCATCAAGATTACAATAAAAAAATTTAAAAAAAATTAAACAAATAGTTAACAAAAAAGGGATGTAATTCAAGCTATGCTTCTTATATGATTGCATTCCATTGCCAAACTAAGTTCCCAGTACTTTTATCTTCTTAGTAAACCTGTGAGTAAAAGTGTTAGAGATATGTATGATAGATAGGTATGTTTTTATAAAAAATACTTCGAATCCAGCTCTGAATACTTTTCCAGTAATAAATTTGTATAGCATGCATAATTTGAGAGATACGAGGGCGTATTTTTATGTTATCTACCTAGCCATGAAAAAAAGCACATAAGAGAACAAAAAAAATATTTTTCTACATAACTCCTTTCAACACTAATACACTTATTCCATCTTTTTTCCAGTTGCCCCATACCCTCAGAAAAAAATTGCTTCGGTAACCCCGCAAAATTCTTCATCAGAAGCAAAACGCTTTCCTCTGAGATGCTTTTTTAAATTTTTGAATAAGAAGAAGTCTGACGGAGCTTGGTCAGGGCTATAAGGTGGATGCCTTAACTCTATAAACCCACAGTCATTGATTATCTGCTGAACTTTGTTTGCCTTATAAACCCGACGATTGTCGTGCAGCAACAAGTTTCTTTGTGGATAAGAATGCGGGCGTTTTTTCTCCAGAGCAGTTTTTAAATTTTTAATTGTTTCCGTAGGCCTCTCCATTTATGGTAGACCCTCTCGGCATATATTCAATAAGCAAAACTCCTTCAGCATCCCAGAAAACAGTTGCCATCAGTTCTTTTCCAGAAAATTGTGTCTTGGCCTTTTTTGGTGGTGGAGAGCCCTTATGAACCCACTGCATGGATTCTTGTTTAATAGGAGGGTTTCAGTAATATACCCAAGTCTCATCCCCGGTAATAATTCGAGATGAAAATGTTTTGTCCCTCTATTTGACCAAATTTTCTTGAGAAACTTCTTTTCTGTACAGTTTTTGTTCAGGTGTAAGCAATCTGGGTATCCACCGTGCAGACACCTTCTTCATACCCAAATCGTCATGCAAAATTTTGAGAACATTTGTTTCGGATATACATACAGACTTCATTGGCAATGACAGAGATCTTTACACGCCGATCTTTCAGTACCAAATTTCCGACTTTTCGCACAATGTTTTCAGTTCGAGTTTCAACGGGTTGTCCGGACTTTGGGTCATCATTGATTGACTCTCGGCCCCATCGAAACAGTTTAGACCAATATTTTACTTGGAAATATCTTCCCCATATACAGCAACCATTCTTTCACGAATTGCTTTTCGACCATTGCCTTCCTTTGTCAGGAACTTTATTACGCTGCGATGTTCAACTTTAGTTTCACTCATTTTATCGAGAAATGGACCGTCTCAAATCTATATACAAAGCAGAAACTAAACACAACTTAGCACATGTACTTCTAACAGTGACAGCAATTTTTCAATAATTTGTTTGACATCGTCACTCTTTTGTTTCATGGCTAGGTAGATAACATAAAAATACGCCCTCGTATTTGCAATAAAACTTCTATTCGATAAGAGTAAGTTATGACGTGTAATTATTAACGATGGAGTATAATTTGATATGTTGTTTGTTCCATCGTTTGGATTTTCAAAAACCAATGTTTCGCAGACATTCTGTTTAGCGTCTTCAGGCCAGCTGCGTGAAGAGGTTTCTTGCCGAAGAAAGAAATTAAATTTGCGATAGAGATGTAAAATTTGTGAAACACTTATGACTTTTGTAAATGTCAATTGATATTTATATTAACATATAAAAAGAGTAAACGCGTATATATAATACTACTATTTTGCGTGTAGACAAGGAAAACTTCGCTCCAACATTGTGAAATAGAAAACAAGATGCTATGCCGTTCTCGGGTTAAATTGTCAAAACTGCGCATGCGCCACATTTCTATTTTAGGTTTGTTTATCACATATATTTATTACTACCAATGGATAATTAAGGTTTGTAAATAGTTAAAAGAGCATAAATAGTTTAAAAATCGACAAACTTTATAATTAGTAATTTACCTTGGTAGGTGTAGAAAAATAATTGAACTTCTCTTAAAGAATGATGAAAAATCATTCTGGCATCATATGCAAATCATAAACAAACAAACGATCATACTGAAGAAATATATTTGTCAAAAGTTGTACGAATTGTGGTTTTGTTAAAGTAAATATTGTAAATTATTTAAGTAAAACCCACAATTAGTTCGATTGCATTGCAACTGTGTTCCTTTGAAGATATCATGGTGGGACAACGTGAATAGAAAGAAAAACACCTCTATAGGTCATGTACAATAATTTGTGATATAATATAAATATAATAGGTGTTTTATTTGCACGTCATAGGTGAAGTCACTCAAGTGAGCAAAACCGCTTCCCGTCAAGCTCCAAGTGAGCAAGTGATCTTGCTATTTCAGAGAATTTGTTCCTGATACTGAAGTGATCCGCCAATAGAAGGACCGGAATTTATTGGCGGCAAATCGCATATTGACAAACGAAATGTTTGGTTAAGTTGCTATTTATTGTGGAGGTTAAAGTTTTTACGTTTTTACATTTCTTCGTTGCATTCCTTATAAATTTGCGAAAGTCGCTTTACTTTTGAATTATAATAAAGATGCCTGTCTCTTTGTGTGCTCGTTATATGCCCAGAAACCCTTTCATTTCAAACTAAACATATCACATTTTGCTCTTTAGTACTAATCAACATAAATATACAGGGTGTCCAGAAACTCTCCTGACAAACGAAGACCGGAGATTCCTCAGATAATTTTAAGACAATTTAACCCAATTCACCCTAGTCCGAAAATGCTTCCTAATGTCATAGGCGTCCGTTTTGGGTAGGTAAACGGTTATTTTAACGCATAACTTTTTTGTCTTTAACTTTTAAGCATTTGTGACACCAGATTATTAAATTTTCAGGTATTCTAGTACTAAAAGGTACTCTTACTTTAAGTCGGTAGGATACACCGTTTTCTAGAAAAATCGATTTGAAAATTTTTCGTTTTTTCGTCATTAAAATTCAATTTATTATTTTTTGCACTAGTTCGCTCTGAACTGCCAACAGAAATAAAACCTACGTTTTTAATTGTCAAATTGTTCTCAGTTTGCGAAGTTGAAATGACGAAAGATGAAATGACGAAAAAACAAAAAATTTTTCTAGAAAACGGTGTATCCTACCGACTTAAAGTAAGAGTACCTTTTAGTACTAAAATACCTGAAAATTTAATAATCTAGTGTCACAAATTCTTAAAAGTTAAAGCCAAAAAAGTTATGCGTTAAAATAACCGTTTACCTACCCAAAACGGACGCCTATGACCGGTACTAGAAATTCGCAATTGATGGAATCTCTGGAGGATAAATAAGCATACCAGTTTTTGTTTTTCTAAATAGAAGCGTTCGGAGATATTAAAAAAAAACTAATTACTAGCCACCATCTTCAAAGAGCTCTAGCTCCCTTGGGAAGCATTTTCGGACTAGGGTGAATTGGGTTAAATTGTCTTAAAATTATCTGAGGAATCTGCGGTCTTCGTTTGTCAGGAGAGTTTCTGGACACCCTGTATATTTATTAAATAAATGATGGTCTTCCGTATAGCTTACATCTCCAAGGTTATCCCACCTTATTCCTTGGCTACACCGTACTGATGACGATCAATAGTCAGAAACACGTGTCTACGCTTGCTCTACAGCGGGATTTACCCGTTATTATTACCTTTCTTGTTATTTTAGTATCCGCGTTATTTTTTTTTGATTTATTAAATTAAATATATTTTTTAATTTTTATGCTCTCTTCCATTTTTTGTAGTATTCGAGGTACTATTTTCACTAACATCATTACAATTGCTAACATCATTATAATTTGCTAACGATTTAATAACAATGGTCACTTCATTTTTTTATTTCTAGCAACATACCCTTTGTTGCTGTTTATCCCAAGTGTATTGAATTCGAAATGGTAATCTCAGAATGTTTTTTTGTCTCCTTATTTTATCGTAAATACCTATTCTAATTGTTTGTGCTGCTTAATTAACTAAAGTTTACTGATCTATGTAAACATTTCAAGACGGATATTGGCTTCAGCTCTAATATGTTCTACACTTCTTGTTGGTACTTTTTCAACTTTATTATAATAACAAACTAAATTTGACAATATTTACAGCATTTTAATAATAATAAATCTTTAGTTGTCCAACGCATAAAAGTCTAATTAAAGGACACAGCTGAAATATTCATAACACACACACACACGTTTTCTTGTAACTTCCTTAAAATTATATTAAACCACTTATCAAATACCTTATTAGAGTTTGTATCTTCCGACTTATTAATATAGGGTGTCCCAACAGGAACTTAGTGATTTCAAGTCCAAGTAACATGCGTAGCGTTTAGAAATTCAACGATTTATTAACATAAACATAAAGTGGAAACCTTAAAATTATATGTGGAACAAGATATCGGATAAATGTCCACCGCGACTCCGTCTGTACGTAATGATTCTTTTCTTAAAATTTTCGTTGACTTTATCATACATATATAAGTTAATTTCGGCAATAGCCGCACGAATGTTATTTTTTAATTCATCAATTGTCTGTGCATTATTGGTGTATACTTGTTCCTTAAGGAAACCCCAAACGAAAAAGTCCAGCGGTGTTAAGTCGCAGGATTTTGCAGGCCAATCCACGTCACCATTACGAGATATCACACGACCAGGGAATTTCTCCTGCATTAAATTTAGAGTTTCCCTGGCAGTGTGGCAAGTGGCCCCATCTTGTTGAAAAAAAAGATTGTTGAGGTCCATATCTTCCAAACGAGGCCGTAGAAAGTTATTCAACATCTGTCGATACCGCTCCTCGTTGACAGTTACTGCTTCTCCATTATCATTTTCAAAAAAGTGAGGTACAAGAACACCGTTGGTCGAGAAACCATACCATACGGTGACACGTAGTGGGTGCATGGGTTTTTCAATAATCTCTCGAGGATTTTCGAGCCCCCAAATGCGGCAGTTTTGTTTATTTACGTAACCCCCTAGGTGAAAATGGGCTTCGTCACTGAATATGATTCGCTTTTCAAATTCGTTATCAAGTTCTGTTTGCTCCAAAATCTAATTTGCAAAGATACGGCGGTGTTGATGGTCACTGGGCTTCAATTCTTGTGTTAACTGCATCTTGTATGCTTGTAGCCGTAGGTCTTTGGTTAAAATTCGTTGCAGAGATGATCTTGAGATGGCCAATTGCTGTGACCGGCGACGAATTGAAGTTTTTGGACTTTCTGTTACACTTTGATTCACCCTAACGATATTTTCAACTGACCGAACATTACGATGTCGTTGCGGTGTCTTTACATCGAGAACAGAACCAGTTATTTCAAATTTTGCAATTAAATTCCTAATTGATGTATCGCTGGGAACATGATTCTGATGAAAAACAACGCGCAGTCGACGAATTGTGTTCATAACAGAATGAGCATTTTCATAATAAATTTGAACAATTTGGATACGTTCTTCAGTCGTGAAACGTTGCATGATGACACTTACAAGTTTCTAGATGACGTATGTCAAATATTAGATTAATATGTTACATTATTTGAAAATACTGTGATATTTAAATCCCCAAGTTCCTGTTGGGACACCCATTATAAGGGGCGAAATATATTTTCTAGCAGTACTGCTTTGCTGTAACTCGCCATTTTTTTTCTGGTAGAATTTAAAAACAGTTATCTGCAACAACTGCAAATATTAAAATATTTCCATGTTGACCTATAACTGCGCAAATGTGACTTTCCGATTTTCCTTGTTCTGCAATTTGGATAATCAAATCTCATTTCCTTCTGTGCATTGAAAATTATTACTTGCTTTTCGATAAGAACTAAGCCCAAAAGTCCACGTTTCTTCGGTGGTGACACTTTGTGTACGTACTTGATATCAATTCAACAATATTATTATGCCATTTATCTTTAATAAATTTAAAATATTATTTGGCGCTGTACTTAGCGCCTGCGTACTATTTCTGATTCATGTGATCTGATGTGCATCGTGAATGGGAAATGTAATTTAATAAGCCAAGGATGTCCGAGTACTTATTACACATAGGGAATATATAATAAATATTTGAAATAATAACTCAATATCTAAGCGAATAAAAATTCATTTATGACCAAATATTTACACATTTGTAACCGCGGGAAAGATTTTTACTAGAATAACAATTCATTGTAATGTGGGTTGCCTAATTTTAATTTATTTTATATTAATTTAAAACAAAGTAAAGAATAGTTGAACGGAAAATAAGTGCAGAGCGGGGTAGCTTTTTATTCAATTTATAACGTGAACCCAAGCAAACAAATCTCCTCTGAATGATTTTTGAAAAAACTTGTTTTTAATATATTGACATATTAATTAATTTTCTGTAATCCGATAATTTTTTTCTAAATTTGATTCTTCAGCGGGGTAAATTACTAAATTCTTCATAAGTTGACGTTGAAAGATTTTCTCCAAATTTAAAATCAACAAAAATATCTTGCATCTAAAATCTGCTATTTTTCCATTGTTGACAGATCCACTATATAGGACCCTTTAGATTAAAGTTTATATCCAATAAGAATGCGACATTTCAATATTCATTAATATTCAATATGTCACTTCATATCTGACAGATATAAAAATTAATTAAATGTGACAGTTCTCTGCAATTTACTAGTAAGTAGTTAAAATTTGTGCTTTTTTGAAAATATAAACGGTAAAAATGAGTGATAATGACAGTGAAATGTAAAATTTGAGTCCACCAGAAATTATGGAACAAGCCTTAGTAACCATGAACAATTTATTACCCGCTAAATTCGCAAAAACGTACGGAAAATCTTACGCTCAATTTATGAAATGGAGTGTTCAAAAAATAATGTTTTATTATGGGGTCGTAGAAGAAATAGTGTATGCAACTCGCATTTAATGGCTATTAAGACACTCGTATTCATTACTATACTCGCCTTCGGCTCGTATCGCAATTTTCTTACTCATGTCTTAATAGCCATCATTAAATGCTCGTTGCATAATATACTCTTCACATATTCCAATACACACGTAGAAATCAATGCAGAAGTTATAATTTCACAAGTTTTTCTGTTGATAATCCACTGGAGTCCTTCATATCATTTGTTTATGTCTTCATCATGAGCTTTCTTTATTCTACATCGTATTTTCTGTGTAAGTCTACAAATTTACCAATGAACTCGTTATATATAAATTTGCACAAAGCTGAATTCAATAAAAAAAAAATGAGGTGTGGCCATCACACGACTTTCTTATACGTATGAAAGTGTTACTTCCGGTCCGAATTTTGAAATTTCATTTATACAAAAAATATTCCAAATCCAACTCTAAATACTTTTGTACTCTTCATAAATATATATAGAATGCATAATTTACGACATATTTGCAAAAAATCGTTATTCGGTAAGTGTAAAAGTGATACTTCCGGTCCGAATTTTGAAATTTTTTTTATACAAAAGATATTGGAAATTAAGTTCTAAATACTGAATTCTTTATAAATTAGTCTAAACTTAGTAGTTGACGAAATATTGGCAAAATTCGAATTTTTCACTGAAGTAAACTACTACTTCCGGTCTGCCGATTTTACTGAAAATCTAATCAGTTCTCAAGAGGGAGATTATACTACTAAATACAAAATTTGGAATTGATATCTACAGCGGTTTGACCGCTATCGTGGTCACACACACAGAGACAGACAGACATTTTTTAAAAACCACTTTTTCGGTATCAGGGGACCTCAATCACAATACTTCCTTATACTACGTATAATAAAGTAAAACTTTGCGTTTGCTAATAGTAATATCACAGTTATAGATGTCAATTTGTTTTCTGATTATCTGTCATTTCGTAACTTTCAAAATAGACAAACACCAAAAGTCAATTTAATTGTGTCCTCTTACGTGCCAGGAAATTAAAAAAAAAAACGAATACTGATGCGGATATTCATTGAACGAGCACATTAGTGCTTATTGAATTTCGACCGCGAGATATCTTCGCCAGTACGTGCAAAAGCTGGTCTGCGAGTGGCACTTTTTTTCGAATATGTTCCAAAGTATAATGATTTATTATGAGAATAAAAGTACTCAAAATAGGATTTTGAATAATTTTTCGATACGCTCATACGTATAAAAAAGTCGTGTGGTAGCCGCACCTCATTATTTTTTTAATTTCTGGTGTATTTTAAAAACTTTTTTGTTTTTGTTTTTTCTTATTCTTATTCGGATAATTATTGCCTTCATATATAACGCGTACCAGTTTAATTGAGCCGCGTTTAGATCTCCGACATTTTTTGAACAACTTCGATTACGATTACTTAGAAAATCGTAATTCAAAAATTTTTGAAATTACGATTACTGTAATCGTTAATCGAACGAACTTAGATTACGATTTCAGTATTCCTAATTTAAATACTTCCTTATACTACGTATAAGAAAGTAACAAGTATCCGGATATCCGGATCGGATATTGACGACTCGGATATCCGGATATCCGCGCAAAAGTAAGAGCCCTACTTCCTTATACTAAGTATAAGAAAGTAAAACATAAAACAAGCCCATATAAAATTAAATCGAATCACAGTTTCATTCTGATAGGAGGTTAATATTTTGTAGCTGGCTTAATAATAATCAACATTTATAATTAAAAAAAAATTATGAAATAACGTGTGTGATAAATCGTTGTAAAGATAAATTCATCTACTGAGTACATTCAAAATAAAATTTATTTGGCTTTGTTCAATTGTTTTTCCGATTTTGACACATTATTAAAAATAAATAACCTAATAACTTTCTTATATGTCATTTTTAATCATGCATACAATAGCCGAGATATTTGCTGTGACACATAAAATCTAACATACTGTATACAAAAATTTGCAAATCGAGCTCTTTTTACACTCGATAAATCTATATAGTGCGCATAAACCGCGCACGTGGACACACGCACGCGCAAGCGCACACACACAGATGAATTATTTACTTAATAGAGACTCTAATGATATTTTAACATCCACAATATCTTATTGTTTTATTAACTTTTGTAATAAACAAATAGGCCTTTAATTGGACATGTAAAAAAATATGTTTCTATCTGCAAAGGAAATTTGTTGTTTGAGTACAGTCTGCTAATATATATCTACTTGCCTTAATTTGTAATTTGAATATAATAAAATATTAAACTTGCTTTTCTATTTTAGAAATCGAAAAAATCAGTTTTGGAGTACCATATTTCGGTCACTAGGACAGCTACACATTATGATGTCGAAGAGCAAGCTACGTGTAAATTATGCCCAGAGGCCATAAAAAGAACATTGGCAACAATGCTAGACGTTCGCCTAATGAAATCCTTATCCTTCAATTTAATGCTTATTAATTCCTTCTCTGTTGCATTTTCATTTTATACCCCATTTGTATATATAACAGACAGAGCTGTGGAAAATAATATCCCAGCTGATATCGCCATGTGCCTTATATCAGCTATTGGTATTGCAAATACGGTTGGAAGAATATTGTGTGGCATCATGTCTTCATTTCCGACTATTAGAGCAAATATTGTGTGTGCGATATTTCTGTTCATTAGCGGAGTTGCAACTATTGTATCTGGAATATCATTTCAACCATGGATTCAATTTTTATATGCCGTTGTATATGGATTTACAATGTGTAAGTATTTAAATGTAATACAAATAGCTCTAAAATTTTATACCGCAAGTCAAAATTGTGTAATTAGTGATGAGCGATATGGTGACTTTCTGATATCGTCGTGATCAGCGACTGCTACTTTTCAATCACGGTGATTTTAAACGGCGACCGTGATCACGTTATTGTAGTACAAATCCCGAACTTGCGCCTAGTGAATTCAAACCTACCAATATGATACGATGTTCACTTCCACTCTACTTGAGTTTCTGTCGCTAATCACAGCATATTGCAATCTAGTCAGCAGTGACGTTTTCAGCTACATTTATATACAAAAAGAATGAGCTGGTTTACCTTTCAGAATTCTGTTTTGAAAAAATAAGACTAAAAATAAAAAATAGATGTATTCACTATTCACAAATACAGTAGACGCTCGCTTATGTGAATACCCGGTAATGGAAACATCGCGGTCATGTGAACAGAAAATTCTTACTATAGGATGAAATGGAACACCCGGTAATGTGAAAAGCATGTACAAAGTACAATTCGATAATGTAAACAGTTTAGGGTATCGGTTATTTCCCAATTTATCTGCGCGTTTGAATCGGTCGAAAGAACGTTTACGTAAACGTTTTTGCCGCTGGCACCGGTTGTTCTCCAGTAGGTAGGGGATTCCCGTAAACACTAGTTCTCTTATCTCTTGTAAAATAAAGTACAGTGCAGTTAGAATCACGCCACGATTGACATGGCATCCACGTCCAATAAAAGAACATTTTTAAAATTAAGTGACAAAGTGAAAATCATCGACGAAATTAAAAAAGGTACGGGAGGAACACAATTGGCGAAAAAATATGGAGTATCTAAAGCCACAATCTGTAAAATTAAGAAACTCAAGTCACAAATTTTACAACGTGTGTCTGATACAGGCCCGGGAAATAGAAAAACTTTAAAAAATGCTCAAGTACCTAGAATGGAAAATCATCTGTATAAATGGTTTTTAAAACAAAGGGATAACCATGTTCCAATTAGCGGTGAATTAATTAAAGAGAGGGCTAAATTATTAAATGAAAAACTAAAAGAGACCGAAAATTTTGTAGCTAGTAATGGCTGGCTAACAAGATTTAAAAGGAGGTATGGAATTCGACTGCTGTCGATATCCGGTGAAAAATTATCGGCACCATCACAACTAGTGCAACCGTTTAAGGAAAAGTTAATGAACAAAATCAAAGAGCTACATTTAAATCAGGAGCAAATATACAACGCCGACGAGACGAGCCTTTATTGGAAATTATTACCTGCAAAAACTTTATGTTCAACGACAACTTTTCTAGCATGCACTAATGCTAGTGGTACACACAAAATAAGGCCACTAGTAATAGGGAAAGCAAAAAATCCACGTTCATTTAAAAAATTTCAGAACCCCGTTAATTATAATTGTTCAAAATCCGCTTGGATGACCCAAGGCATATTTCTGGAATGGTTCCATAAGCACTTTATCCCTCAGGTATGGCAATAAAACTGTAATAAGTAATAACTAATGTAATTTAATGATACATATCCAATTTGTAGGTGAAAGATCTCTTGAAAAAGCAAAATCTTCCAATAAAGGCGGTGTTAATCTTGGATAACGCACCAAGTCATCCTCCAGAGGAACAATTAAGAAGCAATGAAGGTTCAATTTTTATGTTCATGCCGCCCAACGTAACTCCACTGATCCAACCGATGGATCAAAATGTAATAAAAATTACTAAACTGTATTATCGAAAATTTCTACTGTCGTCTGTGTTATCAAAAAATCCTAAAGACATTTCTGAATCCTTAAAGCAAGTAACTTTACGTGAAGCGATTTAAAATTTAGATATGGCGTGGGATGCTCTTAACCAGCAAACAATCAAAAATTGTTGGAAAAATTTGTTCTCCTCTAGTGACGACTCTGACGATGAAGACAATGTACCGCTAAGTATCATTAGGGAACAGTTACTATCTGATACTGAAGTTATTAACGGTGCATCATCGGACGTTGTCAATTTATTAAAAGTAATTAATCCCGATATTGTTTGTACCATAACCGATGTTAATTTATGGAATGACGATAAAGAGATGGATGAGATACATGAAGAGGAAGATAGGGTGAGTGATGATGACCCTCCGATTGAAGTAAAAAATACAGTGAGCGACGCGCAAGCTGTAGGAATTTTTAATCAAGCGTTGGATTGGGCTGAAGATAAAGACATATTATATTCCGATATTTTAGTACTCCGTAAACTACGGGCAAAGGCATTAGAAAATGCTGCCAAGCGTAAATTTACTCAAACCAAAATAGGACATTATTTCTCATAATAATGTAAAATGTACTTTTTATTTCATATTATGTATTGTGTTATTTTTATTATTTATTATAAAAGTATATGTATACATATACCATTCATTGTGTCTCGGCTTCCTTAATTGACCTTTTTGTCGAAAAGTGATAGTTGCCGTTCCTTTAATATCTTGCTGAATGTGCATGACTCACAGATTTTAGTTTTCTGGTCTCTTCTCGGTCTTCCAGATCATGTATTGTTATTTCTTTGTTAATAATTCTTGTGATTACGTTTGTGGGATCTATTTGTTTTATGCAGAATTCTCTTTCTGTGCTTAGCAAATTTTCAAAGTATTTTTTATCTCGCCAGAATCTCCTTTTAACGATTCTACATACCTAGTAGATATGATACGATTTCCGTAAAGTTTTTTTTCTTTCCTTATTTCTTTCTTGGCTTCCTTTGATACTTTTACAATTTGCCTGAAGTTGTTGTTTATACCGTATGCAGATCTTCTGTTACTAGAATATGTTTACCGCGCACTTTTCTTCTTTATATTTTTAGCTGTTGTGTCGGTTCATCTGTATGTCAATTGCAAATGCCTGTTTCGCATATATAGTAAGGATCTCTTTAAAAACTTGTCGTTGCATGGCTTCATATAGTTTAGAAATATAGTTAACAAAAACAAAACCAAATTTTTTAGAAGCATTTGAATAAAATTGTAATTCACAGACTTAAAATATAACCAAAAACATAGGCCAGTAAACAACAAAACAAACAAAAATAATTTACAAATTTAATCCTATCAACTAAAGCAAATGCTCAAAATACCGCCCATCTCTTTCAATGCACAATCGAACTTTCATTTAATAGATCGAATATTCTAGAATTATAGTTTGGAAAGAGACTCAAGTTTTACTCATGGCATCTGCTGCGTAGTATAATATACAGTATTTTGAAGTACCTGCACCCCATAAAGAAAATCAGGGCTGGTCAAATCCGGCGATATCGCTGACCATCCTAGTGGACTGCAGCTTCTGGTTGTTAGAAAAATGTGCGTTTAAATATTCTCGGACACTGACATTAAAGCTCCAACATTCATCCTGTCATCTATAGATATGTGTTGCATTTGGTAGAGCAAGAATTGAAGAAAGTTTTGTCTTCAAAATTGCGTAAGAAAACAATGGCTTACCACGTTACCGCACATTAACATACCATGAAAAAGTGACCCACGAGCACGATCTGCGAGATTCCAAAATTTGACCTGCGCTGATTTTTTTGGTAACCTGACTGATAAATCCAAAAGTTCAGCCCACATATTCTGCTGCATGTATGCACAGAGAAAATACAGGAGACAAAATCATTCATATACTCTCGCACTATACTCCATTCAGTCTAAGAATAAAGCATTGGGAAAGATAGGGCTTAAAATAAACGTTTGTGATTGGTTGAAATCGAGTGAGCATTTACACCGGCAAAATAATCGCATTTAGCTCGTTCTGTCAAAAATTTGTTTACTGACAGTTTTGTTCAAAGATTTTGTCGATTTCCGTATTTTACATAGTTATTTGTTGTTAATATTCTTAAAAAATAGTTCTTCTTAGAACTCGCAAGTGAAATATTCATTTGTTAAGGTATTTTATCAATTTCGTTAACTTTCTTTTCGTAATCGCTAATATTCTATAGTATGGCGGAAGCAGTTTTACCAGGTCCTTCAAAAAATCGTAAAGCGAAACACATAAGATCTGGACAAAGGCAAATGGCTTATAATGTGTACATTAAGCATAAAGACAATATGTCTAAAACAGCTGCAGTCAATCAAACAGCAGAGGAAGTGGGTATTAATAGGAATACAATGTACTGCATTATTAAAGAAATGGAATTATATGGAGTTCCAATTTCTCCTCCAAGAAAAAGAAATTATCGTCATACTTACAATAAATTGGATGAAGCACAAAAAAGTACAATTAGACGACATGTGCATTCCTTTTTCTTGAGGAATGAGTTACCAACTTGTACAAAAATTTACGTAAATGTCAAAATATAATGATATCAGATATGTATATCCCTGCTATCCATCTGACAGTAAACATATGTTTTACTTGTTTTCAAAATACAAAGTTCATCGTGTGTAAACTGTGCTCATATTGTAGCGCCATCTACTCCATTCTTAGACTGAATGGAGTATAGTATAAAATTAATTGACAAAGGGATCTGAATATTTTGCATACACAGACTAAATTTGAACGTTGCAAAGAAATACATATATGATGAAACAAACAGCAGGATATTCTCATCTCAAGATCCTTACTTGTATTACTCATAAGCTCTACTAATAACACAACGAACGTGGTATTAAAATAGTGCTGCTACAAGATAATGTGAGAAAAGTACACTAGGAGAAAGAAGTAACCGTACACTTCGCGGAGATATAAGGTGCTATGGGCGTGTTTATTATGCATTAGTATATAGCTCCTTCTTCTTCTTTATTGGACTTTGCGTGTTAAGCGTTGTGCTTTTTACACTTTTTCTGAGTATGGAGTATCTGGTTATTGGAGCGATTGTGCTATGTTAGCTTCCGTATGTGGTATTAGATAATTGCCAACTTGGGGCGTTTGTATTTCCAGTAGTTTTGGGAGTCGTAATTCAATGCTTCTGTGATGCTGGCGTTTTCGTGGATTTCCATCTTATTGCCTGTGGCTAGTTCTTTGATGTAGTCTTCAATTGTTTCTGTATCTGTGTCTTCGTGGATTTGTCTGTTTCTCATATACCAGGGGGCTTTGATTGCCATTCTGAGTGAGATGTTCTGAATTGTTTGAAGGTTTTTGATATGAGTGGCGGCTGTGTTGATCCAGATGGGGGCGGCATATGTCATAATAGGTCTGATAATTTGTTTGTAAAGTCGGACTTTCAGATGGGGGAGACAGGGAGCTAAATCTGCCGAGTAGAGGCCATAGACGAGCTCTAGCGGCTTTGGCTTTTCTGATCGTGTTGTGCATGTGTGTTGCATATGATAATTTCCTGTCTAGGGAAACGCCCAGATATTTGATATTAGTTAGCCATGGGATCGGTTCGTGATTGATGTATAATTGGCCGATAATGGGTTTCGTTTGCCTGTGAAAAATAATTGCTTGTGACTTATCACCATTTATAGAGATTCTCCAGTTTTCCCACCATGTTATGAGTGTGTCAAGGGCTGATTGACGGCAGGAAATTGCAAATCTGGGTGAGAGTGACTTGGAAAGAATTGCCGTATCATCAGCTTATGTTGCTATTTGGCAGTTACCTGGTTTAAGTATATAGCGAACATGCCCATACCACTTGATATCTCCGCGAAGTGTACGGTTACTTATTTCTCTTGGTGTACAATAGATGTTTAAAAAACATAAATCCTATTATTAGGCGTGACGTAATGGGATATATTAATGTGATTATTATGATTACATGAATTATGAATTATTTTCAAAATGGTTTAAAATTCTTTGGAATCATAGAATGTTGAGTTTACTTCCATACCTATGGAATCTTAATCTACTTAATTTGAAAGATAGTGCATAGAACCTTATCAAAATGCCAATTTGATAAGGTTCTATGCACTATCTTTCAAATTAAGTAGAGACGATTCCCGGTTAAAACGACCCAAAATGTATAGCAATTAGAATGGAAACACCTTAAAAAAATCGAAAGGGAATATATTGAAAGATACACTAAAAGTCCAACGGAAAAGCAACAACAATTAATTATTATGTACACATAAAAAGTATAATTTATCGTAGATGTCTGTTCTAACCAACTATTGTTTCGTATCTGTAAAAAACAATTCCGGATACACTTGTACATTGTAGAGAAATAATATAATCGACAAATACAAACCATCTATAACTATACCTATACCTAAGGATCAGCAGTCATCGGTACATTGGCAGTATTAGAACATATAAATTCTGCCAATGTACCCCTGACATCAAAACAACCAGCTTGTGTTGTATTTAATGAAAACAAATTTACGACACATGAATATATCAAAGTATGAAAATAAGGAAGTGAGTCCTCAGGCTCAAGACATTATTTACCAGAATGTCCCATAAAAATATTATTGGTAGGTAATCATAAAAAAAAATAATGCACAAAAAATATGGTACCACCAAAAAAAAAGGAACATTCTGATTTAATAAGTTCTTGAAGTACATATTGCTGTTAAATGTTCATTTTTATTTTTTATTGCAAAAATTGATAGTACTAATTTTATAAAGAACATGTATAATAAATGAATCAATTTATTATATTAAGATTATGTAAACTTACATAGTTATAATGAATTTAAATATAGCAATTACTATTTGATCAGTCCAGTGGTTCCTATCCATGTTTTTGACCGGAGTTCACTATAATTTTTTTGTTCTTAGCGGCGACCCCAAGATTCAAAAATAATAAACTGCGTTTATTTTAAGATATGCCCATTTACATTTTAGAATAATTATAAAATGTAAATTAGCTACTGTCACAATAATTTCCGTCTTATTAGTGTTTGTCGTATCAAATTTGCTTTTGACTTATTTCATCGTGTGACAATTGTAAGGTGATTAACAATTTGTAATTACAAGTTTGACCTAATTAAGTTTTATTTATAGATCTGATGAAGGGATAAATATATTATTATATATCATATCACTTATATAAATCTATTTATATTTCTACTTAAAATGTTATCGTCAGCGTGAACCCATGTGACTGCATTGCTCAAAAAATTAGAAATATTTTTCAAAAAGGCGATCTAAGCATAGTAGTTAAACAATTACTAAAATATATATTGTACAAGAATTTTGTAGAATAATATCCATGCTGTTTAAAATTATTATACCAAACTCAATTCAAAGTAATGGATATGTACTCATTGTACACTGAAGTTTAAATCTTAATATCCATGTTTTTGATATATGTATTTGTAGTGGAAGCTAACAACCACAATTCACCTCTGATATACAGTATTGTTTAAAGAAAAACCTACTTAGCATTATTCTATTTTACTGACTTTATATTTTCTCTACACATCAAAATTTCCAGAGTTCTTGTTATTCAGCTATATTATATGACATTTCTAAAGTAGTCATTCTAAGCTAAACATACCTTAATCTTATATATCAACATAATATGTTTAGATTTTATTTCACAATATGAAATATAAAATTGTTTTCTTATTTTCAGCAAGCATATCCGTACTCCGATCAGTCATCATAGTAGATATTTTGGGTTTAGAAAAGTTGACGAATGCTATTGGAATGATATTATTATTTCAAGGTATTGCTTCATTTACAGGAACTTATATTTCCGCAACATTCAGGGATAAAACTGGTGAATATACTACATCATTTTATATTTCTGGTTCTGTGCTCACATTTGGCGCTTTTTTTCTGATGCCATTGAAGAAGCTCAAGACTGACGATAAGAAAACTGTATTGCGTTAATATTTAAGCATAAGTAGATAAATAATAAATAAGTGTAGTTTTAGCAGATAAATGCATATATGTACCAATGCCCACCCTTACAAAAAAATACAAAATTATGCGTAATTTTTCAAATATTTTGTAAATAATACAATATACTATGTAATAATGAGTTCAAAAGTTTTACTGGTAGAAACTTCTTTCAATACAAATAATATTTCCTTCGTAATGTGTACATAAAACTTAACTATTTCACATTCTATAAAGATGAAATCGCGTTCTATCTGATGTTACTGGCCAATCGGTAAATACTCAATTATAATAGACGTTTTGTGATGTTCTTTGATTTCTGTGTTTGACAGGAAAATTGCTCCGTTTCACTTTGATTATACTGCAGAGGAAAACGCTCGTAAGTTCACTTTCAGTGTATGGACATTTTGACACAACGTCACACAGTGGCTCAGGACCGGCAAAAGGTCGGTTTTATCAATTAGCATGTAGCCATAAATTCATATTTTGCAAATATAATGCATATAATCCCTATTATTAACTCTACATATTTCAGCTACTTCTAAGAAATTGATATCTGAAGAAGTTCGTAATGTTCGTCTTTTGCGTATAGGTATATAAACTTACTGCACATATGTTATGTAATGCACAGGCAATTTTTGACGCTATTTTGAACCATTATGTGTCACCCTGCCTAGTAAGTCAATTGATAGTGTAATAAATTATATATTTGATAACAATAGTTTTGATATATTGCTTTAAAGCTTAAGCGCTCCGCAAGTAGTCGCAATATAGTAGCTTCGCTCCTGATTAACCAACTCTTAAAACATAAATGGTCTTAGGTAAACCAAGACAGTCTAATTGACCCATATGAATGGTATAGGGCAGCTCTACTCTCAATTTTTACATTACCTACTCTTTTAATTGTGCAATTTGCGTGTGGTAGAGTTGAATGCATGTCTAAGTCGAGGCGCGCACCGAAATGGTACGTACGTGGCGTGGAAGTGGTGTGGTGACAACGTGGCATATAGCAAATTTTTAACTAGTGAAATCAGTTGCCACAGCGCCATATCGATGCGCGCTATCGGATCTGATTTCACTAGTTTAAAAATTGCCACATGCCACGTTGTCACCACGCCATCGCCACACCACTTTGGTGCGCGCCTCGACTTAGATAAATTAAGACCATCTAATGAAACTGCATATATAATAGTGATGGTTCTATGCTTAATTACTCACATTTTCACTTTTACACATTTCTCGTTTACAATATACCTTGCTATAATAATATAGTTATTGAAACTTTTTAGATAACAGCTTGCTGTAAAATTGTCATTTTATTAATTGGCTTTCCATTGCCGCTGCCCCAAGATTACTAATTGCTTTTAATACATTCTTATACAACGTGTCCACGTAAGTATGAGGCAAATGGGAAATTTGTTTATTATTGATTTTACAGAAAACTTTATAGGAAGGAAAAGTTCGAGCATCAGAAGAAACCTAATATTTTTTATTCAAAGTTGCTTTCTAGTACTTGGTTAGAGAGAAAATTAAAAACAAGTAATTTTGCCATAAGAGTAAACTACATTTATTTTTAAAGATATCCAAAATATCCATATAAAAATGTTTCAAATTTTAAAGTATGCACAAATATGAATTTATATTAACATAACTAATAAAATTAAAATTCACTGATATAGAGAAATAATAATAGTAAATACGTAATAATTTTTAACTGCTATCTACATTTCAGTAATTCTGTGGTTGTCACGTGGACTGTTTCGTGTGATTTTCACGTAAAATAATTTACATTTGATATTAAATTCTTAGAGCTGATATGCATGGAATTAAACAGAAATCATATACTCACAATATTTTAGAAGTGTTTTTTTTTATAATATACAACAAATATGAAATTGACAAAAA
Organism: Amphimallon solstitiale; assembly: GCA_963170755.1. Classification (NCBI taxonomy): domain Eukaryota; kingdom Metazoa; phylum Arthropoda; class Insecta; order Coleoptera; family Scarabaeidae; genus Amphimallon; species Amphimallon solstitiale. The sequence goes on along the minus strand of OY720678.1, from coordinate 11,353,759 downwards.
TAACAAATTCAGAAATACAAATAATAGAAAAAACTATTCAAGGTAATGTCCTTCCCGTTGATACGCACAAGCCTGTTGAAATCCTTGCATGCATGTTCTAACATTATAGGATTATTTCTTAAGAACAGTACCACATCATTTATTTTGTTTTTCAATTCTTCTACATTCTGAAAAGGTCTTTCTGAATATACTTTATTCTTTAACCATCCCCAAACAAAATAATCCATAGAATTTAGGTCGGGTGAGCGCGCTGGCCATGGAAAAGATGCATTACGTCCTATCCATCTTTCCCCAAATGTTTCATTTAAATAGTTGACAACTATTCGTGCATTATGTGCAGGTGCTCCATCTTCCATAAAACAAACGGTTCTCCTAATTTCTAGCGGCAATTCATCTAATTCGTTATCGAGGTCTGTTTGCAGAAATTCAATATAACGTTGTGAATTTAATGTCATTTGGAAAAAATACGGACCAAAAATTTTTCTATTTAAACTGCCACACCAAACATTTACCTTTTGCGAATACTGATTCTTACAAGGAATTCTAAACTTTGGGTTGACAGGCGATCACCAACGACAATTTTGTGCACAAACAACACCATTTGTTGTAAATGTTGCTTCATCAGTAAATAAAATATTTTTGAAAAATGATTTGTGCGTTTCAATTCAAAATTCAAATCTATTATTATAGTCCCGTTCTTGCAAGGTTTGAATATATCTCGGCTTTTAGGGTTAATACCTATTGCTAACCAAAATTTTGCTTACCGATGATTTCTTCATATCTAAATTACTTGCAATTTTTCTAACAGAAATTTTAGGATTTTCAATTACGCTTTGCATAATACGTAAAGAATTTTCGAAACTTCTCACATGTTTTTCAAAATGACATGGAAATTATTATTGAAGTGACAGTCCACATGACAACCACAGAATTACTGAAATGTAGATAGCAGTTAAAAATTATTACGTATTTACTATTATTATTTCTCTATAACAGTGAATTTTAATTTTATTAGTTATGTTAATATAAATTCATATTTGTGCATATTTTAAAATTTTAAACAACATTTTTATATGGATATTTTTGATATCTTAAAAAATAAATGTAGTTTACTCTTATGGCAAAATTACTTGTTTTTAATTTTCTCTCTAAGCAAGTACTAGAAAGCAACTTTGAATAAAAAATATTAGGTTTCTTCTGATGCTTGAACTTTTCCTTCCTATAAAGTTTTCTGAAAAATCAATAATAAACAAATTTCCCATTTGCCTCATACTTACGTGGACACGTTGTATATTTCGACAAAGAATATTGATTAGATATACCGGGTGATCCAAATTAAGTGTTCACCATTGCTATCTCCGTTATTGTAGGAGCTACGTAGTCGGTTAAATTAGGAAAGTTGTACAGTTTTTTCCGCTGATTACGATAGTAAGAACAGAAAGCCAATTGAACGTGTAAGTTCCCAGTTAGTGTTAAAAATTTATATTTATCTAATACACCCAGTATATTTTTATACCAATCGATGCAAAATAAATTACTTAACAAAAGTGTTCATACGCCTTTTTCACAAAAGTTGAGAATAACCGATATAATTCAAAAACAATGTTTCTATCCTTTCATTTAAAGGTGCGGAGGTAAATATCTTAGAAGGCATGGAGATTAATTCTGTACAAGTGACAGACACCGAATTAGTCCAAATACTTCCGATAGTGTGTGAGAGTATAATAAACTGTGCGCTTAATAGCAATAAATAATTAGTAATTGTTTTGAAAATGCCTTTCTCACATACTGAAAAATGTGATATTCTGGAAACATTTGATGTGTCAAAAAAATTGCGATAGAGTAGTTCTACTATACAGAGTAGTGGTGCTGCAAATCTAACCATCCGTTACTAAACTATTCGTTACTCGATAAGATCCGAAGTAACGAATACTGGTTTCAGATAATCGTTACACATTCAAACAGTTACTCTCATAATATATAACTTTTAGAATACATTCTTGTCTGAAGTATTTTATTAAAAAATATGATTTAAGAGTAAATAACTTTGTACAAAATATTTGAATTTAACCAATTATAATTATTAGTATTACTTGTATTTGCGTAGGTCGATTTCATCATAAAAGTTTTGTTTGAGCTTATTGTATTAATGCAATGTAAAATAAATTTTGTTCCATGTACTACATTTTACATTTATTTATGTGATTTAATATCGGAGTCGGGGAATTTTATGGTTTTATGATAAACTATCTCGCCTATCTTAAATAAAATGTGTACGCCTTAAAAAGTACTTTAGGAATTTGGCATTTTACTTTTAACTTTGAGTTGGAATGTTTTGTATGATACTCTTAACAAATTTTATTTAACAAATTTTATTTATTTAACGTGAAATACTGTGTCCAAAAAGTCTGGAAACACCCAAATAAAATCGAAACGGATGATTTTTGAGGAAAATGCAAAAACAGGTCAATTAGTATTTTCAAAAAACTACTGGCTGATGCTGTTTGGAATTTTTGATGACCTTGAAAAAGTTATGTCATCAAAAAAAATTTAAATGGCAACGTCGCATTTTTAATTTTATTTTTGATAGATCCTTTAATTGTCTAAAGTCTAAATGACTGTAAAAAAAATTTTCATTTTACTTAAGAAAATGACCGAGAAAAATTTAATTACTTCTTCGAAAATGGAAAAGTTTGTCTTAAAAAAAAACATAGTTGGCTTAAAAGTCGATTATTTTTCAAACACATTTTGTTTTATTTGTGACATTCTGTCAAATACGAATTGTGCGTAAGTTAAAAAATCTGTTTAAAAATGGTTTTAAGTGAAAGGGAACGTATTCAAATATTGATGATGATTGGTTTTGGGGATAGGGCTCGTTCAGTTAGAGAAGTTTGCGAATTATTTAATACAGAACATCCGGAGCGTGCCCCAATTAGTATTTCTGCAGTGAGTAAGATTCACAAAAAATTTCAAGAAGAAGGCCATGTTCGAGATCGCCCTAGAAGTGGTCGTCCAAAGATCGCAGAAGATACGCAACTCGACGTATTATTATTGTCAGTAGAGGAAACTCCAAATTCTAGTACACGCAGCTTGCTCGGGAGTTTAACGTGTCGAAGAGTACAATTGGTAATATTTTCCGGAAAACTAAGTATCATCCCTACAAAATCTGTTTGGTTCATGAGCTGTCTGAAGACAGACTTCGACAGGCGTGTACAGTTTTGCGAACAACTGATGCCTATGTGTGATAATGATCCGTTTTTTATCAGAAATATCTCATTCTCAGATGAAGCTACGTTCACATTACATGGGACTGTTAATAGACAAAACTGCAGGTACTGGGCACGCCAAAATCCACGCTGGATGAGAGAGGTACGAACTCAGTATCCTCAGAAATTAAATGTATGGGCTGGTTTACACAGGGCCTTTTTTTCTTCAACGGTAACCTGACGGCGGAAATGTATTTGGATTTTTTACAAAATTATTTAATTCTGTCATTAGCAGATATATTTCCGAACCATGAAGATCCTAATTTGCCCAGCCAAAGAATTTGGTTTCAACAAGATGGGGCTCCACCCCACTATGCGGGAAATGTTCGGCATTATCTCGAGAATACCTTCCCAAACAGATGGATTGGCAGGAGGGGAGCTATCGAGTGGCCGGCTAGGTCGCCAGATCTAACGCCTATTGATTATTTTTTGTGGGGTTACCTAAAAAATAAGGTATACGCAACTAAACCTGAAAATTTGGAAGACTTGCGTCAACGGATTGAGATTGAAGTACGAAGGATCACTCCTGAAATGATAGAAAACGTTCGTGAATTTTATTATCGTTTAGGGTACTGCCAAGATGCTCAAGGACACCATTTTGAACATTTATTGTAAGAGTTTTTGCTGATTTCTACGATTAAAATTTTCTTTGTTTTCTATAATGATTTTTTTTTCAAAGTTTTTCTTAAGTAGAATGAAAAATTTTTTGACTGTCGTTTAGACAATTAAAAGATCTATCAAAAATAAAATTAAAAATGCGACGGTGCCATTTAATTTTTTTTTGATGACATAACTTTTTCAAGGTCATCAAAAATTCCAAACAGATACCATCAGCCAGCAGTTTTTTGAAAATACTAATTGACCTGTTTTTGCATTTTTTTCAAAAATCATCCGTTTCGATTTTATTTGGGTGTTTCCAGACTTTTTGGACACACAGTATATTAAAATTAGTACATAAGTGAACATTTTGTTTGTACCATAAGGAAGTATTTAAAATTAGTAATAGATTTATATCAAATATGTAAAGGAAGTTTAGGGACAATATAATAATTGAAAATAATAGAAGAGTTGAAGCTAGTGCTTGGGTAATAAAGTATTTAAGGGCGGCTTCTGAGGCTATTATATTCTTTGTATCTCTTATTAGGGGGATAATAGAGAGGAGATTAATTTCTAAGCCTATTCATATTCCTATCCATGAGTAGGATGAAATGGAAAGTAAGGTACCTATTAGTAAGGTACTTATAAACTATACATATTCCAGCACCGCACATTTGAAGGAGTACTCGGTAACGAATAAAAAATAACGGATAATGAATTCGAAAGTAACGGATAGTTACAAGTACTGAAAAGTAACCGAATCAAACATCACTAATACAGTGAATTATTTCCTGGGCGACAAGTGCCATATCGGCTTTACTTTTTAAGGCTTTATAGACAATTTAAAAGTAACAAAAATGTTCTTGACAAGAAAAGGACAAAGAAGCCAAATATAATTTCAGAAAAAACGGATATTACTATGATAACGTATTTTCAAGTGCATCCTAGAAATTCGATAAGATAGTTATCCAAAGAAACCGGCATTTCTTTTACAAATATTCAAAGAATTTTGAAGAAACATTAATTTTCGCCGTACAAGTTTCAACTAGTTCAGACGTTATAAGATGGCGAAGCCGGTAGAAGATTAGAGTGCCGTGTGGTTTATTCGTAAATGTACTGAGATCTAAACTTTACCATTGTGGAGTGAGGAGACAATTTTTTCAAATAGCGGTATGTACAATAGAAAGTATTATTGGAGTAAAGAAAATCTTACTTCAGCAGCCTAATCCATAGAGACGTTTTAGTATTAATGTTTGGTGTGGTTAGATTGAATCCACAACTGTAGGTCCATATTTTTATCACGGCACCTTAACAGGAGAACGATACATAGAAATTCTAAGACCGTTATTAGACGAATAATTACTCGACAATGTGGATTTAGCGACTCGCCCATATGTTTATTTTCAACAGGATGGGCCACCTGCCCATAATTATATAGCCGTTCAAACACTTCTGCAGAGACTTTAGAGACAGACCACACATGGCCCAGTTCGTTCTCCCCCTCGATCACCTATAGACTTTCATTTTGGGGAATATGTAAAAAAAATGAGGTATACAAAGCGAGATAAAATACTGAAAACATATCCGCAATAGTGGAGTTGCGGGAGATGATTTTATACCGAGTTTTTTGGTTAGAGATGCTAGGCATATTCTTTGTAAATCTTTAGCCCACTTATTCAACCTAGCTATAAAAACGCACGTTTTTCCTGATATCTGGAAGCGTGCCCGAATATGTCCCATATTTAAGAAAAATGATCCAAAACAAGTTCACAACTACAGACCAATTGCCATTTTATCAAATTTCGCAAAAATCTTGGAGATAGTAATTTACAGAGCGATTTATAACAATGTTCGCTCATACATATCTCCACATCAGCATGGTTTCTTACCTGGTAGGTCTACAGTGACTAATCTAGTTACGCTTACGCAATATATATATCAGATCATTTGGATGGTCGCAACCAAGTTGATGTCATCTACACTGAATTTTCTAGTGCTTTTGACATGGTTGATCATGGAATTCTACTTAGGAAATTGTCTTCCTTTGGTATGAGCTCTTCGTTCATGCATTTGATGCAGTCCTACTTGCACAATAGGATCAATTATGTCTTTTATTCTGGTTATGCGTCTAGGACATATATCTCTAGCTCGGGTGTACCACAGGGATCTAACTTGGGACCACTTCTTTTTACTCTTTTCATTGATGATCTATTAACCTCTCTGACTTCCCCTGTTTTGTGTTATGCTGATGATTTGAAGATTTATTCCAGTATTTCTTCGCAGGATGATTCACGATTATTGCAGAAGGATCTTGATGTTCTTTACCAGTGGTGCATTGACAATAGGTTGGTTCTCAATATTCCTAAATGTTGTTATATGACCTTTACCAAGAAATTGACGAGTCTTGTATTTCATTATGACATTCATGGACAATCTCTAACGAAAGTAGATCTTGTCAGGGACTTGGGTGTGTTGTTTGATTCTCGTCTTTCCTTCAATGACCATATATCGTCTTCATGTCTTGCTGCGTCCAAAACCTTGGGATTCCTGATGCGTAGCTCTAGATACTTCTATGATACTTCTGTCCTTAAGACTTTATATTATTCGTTTGTGGTAACTAAACTTGAATATTGCTCTGTTGCTTGGTCTCCCAATTATATTAGGTATCAATTGTCTTTAGAAAAGATACAGCGTCGCTTCTTAAAGTATCTTTCTTTTAAGATACAAGGTGTCTATCCTCCTCGTGGCACTGACTACCATCATCTTCTGCAGAGTCATGACATGCGGTCTCTTGCTGCACGCAGAGACTTATATGCTGCGCGGTTTGTCTGGAAACTTGTGAACAATAAAATTGATAGCCCTATATTATTATCTTGCCTTAACTTCTTTGTCCCTAGAGCATCTTCACGTTTCTCGGTGACTTTTACTCTGCCGACTCCACGGACGAATACTCTCTTACATTCGCCGTTTTACAATATGTCGCGATTAGGGAATACTCTGTATGAAGATATATTCAATGACACAGTTGGTAGCTTTAGGAAGCAGTTGTAGTTGTAGTTTTTGTTTCTTTATTATTATTGTTATTATTTTTGTTTATGTATTAGTATTTAAGAATTTATGTACTTGTTATATTTTCTGTTGTACTACACTCATATAATTGTTGTCCTTTAATTGCTGGATGTTGGACAATAAATATTATTATTGCCCAACACACGAAGTGTTTTGAAAAGAGCATAAAAATGTGGCGAAGTAAGAGGCGATGTTTCTGAAAATTTAATGTAGAACATTTTTTTATTATACACAATTTTATTTTATAAATAAATTATGTTCATCGAAGTTCCCAATACTTTGTTTTTGAATTACATCGATTACTCTCAACCTTTGTGAAAAAAGGCATATGCACACTTTTTTTAAGCAATTGATTTTACATCGATTGGTATATTGATATACTAGATGTTCCATTAGAAAAATATAAAATTTTAAAAGTAACTGGGAACCTACACGTTCTATTGTTTTTCCGTTTTCACTGTCGTAATCAGCAGAAAAAATACTACAACTTTCCTAATTCAACCGACTACGTAGCTCTTACAATAAAGGTGGACGCACACTGAGGCGAGGCGAAGCGATGAGAAGCGCATTTATTACGCCTATAGAAATGTACGTAAGCTTCGCTTCGGCAAGCGACGCTCCAATCTGCGGGCACCCATTTCATTACGTGCATTTTTATCAGGCGTAATAGATGCGCTTCTCTTCGCTTCGCTTCGCTTCAGTGTGCGTGCACCTTAACGGAGATAGCAATGGTGTCCACTTAATTTGGATTACCCGGTATATATATACAGGGTGAGTCATTAGTAGCCGCTTCTTCGATTGCTCTTTTGTGTTTTAAATAAAAGAAAAAACAATTAGTGGAAGATCCGTGGTTGCTTGTGGCGCATATTGTAAAAATACTTTAAGCTCTGGCGCACTTCCGGTTTCACCGGAAGTGCACGAAAATTATTTTTTTTAAATGACTCACCCTATATATTTTTGGATTTTCTTGTATAGCTTTAAATTATCTATTCGACTGTTTTTTCTTTTTCGAAATTGAGCCAATAGTTTTTGAGTTTTTATTTTTTTTTTTGAAAATATTTGATCCAAACACGTGTTCAGAAAAAAATCATTTTCAAAAGCAAAAACATTAACTTTGGTGGTGCTTGTAGCCAAGAAAATTCTGCATCATTTGGTAAAGTTACCTCAATAAACTTTGTTTTTTCAAAGCCTACTTCCTGAAATTTTCACATACCAAAAACTTATTTTTTTTAAATGGAACACCCGGTATTTTATTGGGGCATTTTGTTCCTTTTTTATTCTCTTTCATTTTTGTTAACAATGTCCTATAGGTACCTATCTTTTGTAATTTCTGAGATAATCACTATAGGAGCAATTAGCGGTCAATTAATAAAGAACTACGAGCGCTGTTGTTCTATGCACCAAAATATTCGTTCAACCAATGGAAGGCAGGGATGGCGCCCGACTTCCTTAGTCAACTGTCAAACAAAGTAAATGTTATATCCAACTATCCCAAAAGTAATAATTTTATAGAATGAAGAGCATCGCATTTCAATTTTTTAATTCCGGCAATGTCCAGTTGCAGTATTTCATTTTTAACACTGTTGGTTAACATCGAAATAAAATAAAGGTTATGTTTACTGACATATTTGAAGATGTCTTCAAAAAGTTTTGAAAATACGTTCGTAGATAGCGTGTTTTTGAAAATCCGTTCGTAGATAACGTTTTCATCAAAGAAATAAGGTCCAATTATGTAACTACCCACTATTCCTCCCCACAGTTTTAATGACCAACGACTTTGAAAGTTTACATGTGTGATAAAGTGGGGGATTTTATGTGTTATAATAACGGAAATTGTGACGATGAACGTATTCACTTGAATAGAAGGTGGCTTCGTTGGTAAACAACAAAAGATTGAGAAAGCCAGGATAATTTATCTGTTGCTAATTGACAAAAATGTAAGCGATTCTGAAAATTTCTTTCATCTAACCCTGTGTATGAATATGCTACGGGTGAATTTCGAATTTTGTAATTATTCTGGATTCTCAAATTTGACTTACATCTTACTGCCGACTAATTTTCGTAGTACAGTCAACGCTCGATAACTCGGACCCCGACATCTCGGACTTCGGATAACTCGGACCAAATTTACAAACGTGTCACATTCCACATTCTGGTAGGTTAAAATGTTACAGGTGCCGCAAACAGGCGGCGGAGTTATCGCAACACAACGCTAGTGTGTAGGGTCCTCTCTCAACCCACCGCCGCGCTAAACACAGCATCGACGCATACGAGTAGCCAGTCAGTTGAGACGAGCCCGTGTGTAACAATCGCGTCGAACAAGAGAAAGTGTGTTTCTTTAAGTGTTGCAGAGAAATTAAAACTTATTGAAAAGCTAGAATCAGGTACTTCTGTGGCAAATGTGCGTAGAGAATACGGCATCGCAAAACAAACAGTGTCAGGAATAAGAAAGAACAAAGACAAGCTGAAGACGTTTGCTCTGCAATGTGATGTTGAAACAACAGTTTCCAGTAGAAAACGACTGAAATTGCCTAGTAACACGAACCTGGAAAATGCTGTACGTAACTGGTACATACAGCAACGGTCTAGCGGTGTTGCAGTTCGTGGTATAGAGCTTCAGGCGGCAGCTGAAAGACTTGCTAAGCATATGAACATTGAATTTCGTGCTAGCGATGGTTGGCTCTATCGATTTCGAAACCGGCACGGTCTTGTAAACAAGAGACTGTTTGGTGAAGCTCTAAGTGCCGATCAAGATAGTGTTGAACCATTTAGAACACGACTTGACACTCTAATTAAGGAAGAAGGTTTAACACGCGCTCAATTATATAATGCTGACGAGACCGGTCTGTTTTGGCATTCGCTACCTGAAAACACGCAAGCTTCTAAGCATAAGGGCACTGTGCCTGGTCGAAACCTTTGCAAAGAGAGACTTTCGGCCTTATTGTGTGCGAATGCAGATGGAAGCCACCGCCTTAAATCAGTGGTGGTCGGCAAATCACGCCAGCCTCGTGTGCTAAAGCACATAATGGATACCCTACCTGTGCACTATACAAATTCGAAAAATGCTTGGTTCACCCAAGAAATCACAATAAACTGGTTTCAGAAACAATTTGTTCCTGAAGTGCGACGATTCCAAATCGAAGTTCTAAAAATTGCCCCTAATGACATCAAGGCTGTTTTGCTTGTAGACAACGCCCCTTCACATCCAATTGTGAAGATGTGTAGCAGTGATGGGAAAATAAAGTGCCTGGTATTGCCTCCCAGTACCACCTCGCTTATCCAACCAATGGATCAGGGAATTATTTTGACATGTAAGAGGTTGTATAAGAGGAAGTTTCTGGATGAAGTAATGGTGGTACTAGAGGAACCTGAGGACAAAGAAGAGGACACGCGAGGACATTGTAGAACATCCGCAATTACAACATCAAGTCAGCAATCTTAAACTGGGCTTCTGCTTGGAATGAAGTAAAAACTTCTACGCTTGTCAACTGCTGGAACAAACTTTTTTTTGGCAAAGTTGTAGAGTATAATTTCGAGGGTTGTGAGACCAATGATTATCATCAGATACTTTTAGCGGCCGGTGAAACAGAACCCACTGTAGAGGATATTCATGAGTGGTTAGATAGAGAAGATGGAGACCCAGGCTATCAGATCCAGACTGATGAAGATATCGCTTGCGATGTTTTGGCTTCTATCACCACGGACGAGAATAGTACGGACGAGGAGGAGGAAGAACAACCCTTGTCTAAATCGAAGCTGTCAAATGCTCGTGAAGCTCTGGACGTACTCATTGGAATTATAGACTCTACTTCAGATCGTGAACTGCAGCCATTCTATAGACACTTTAGGACTGCACGCGAAATAATTGTTCGCAAGCAACATCAAAAGTTTTCACAAAAGAAGATTAAGGATTTTTTCAAACGTGTATCTGCTGGGGAAAACAACACGGTGGCAGACCAATCACCATTGCCATCATGCTCCTATAATGCACCAACCGAATTAGACTCTGATTAATGTATACTTTGTGCAGTTTCTATCAGTTTTATGGTTATAGTACCTGTTTCAGTTTTACCTGATATGTATTGATAACCTTGTTGTATTAAAGTTCAGTATAATATTGCTACTGTATAGATCAAATTTGGTGTTAGTTTTAATTCCTAACGTACCTACAACTTTATTTCCTTTCGATAAGTCGGACTTTTCGTAACTCGGACAGATCTTCGCCCCATTTAGTACGAGTTATCGAGCGTTGACTGTACTAGTATGGGGGTGTTCAACTACACTCGCAAGTACCATAAACGTCTTATCCTCACCAGTTATTGCTTTTTCCGCTCTTTCTTTCATATTCAATGCTTTGTGTTCAAGGTTCCTGGCTTCGGTTGACTTCTAAAGGTGGCTCCCCACGGCCTGTGATATTACAGGCCAGCCCGCGCCGAACCGATTTGTGCGTACGAGCACGGGCCACGGGCGAGCCTGGACCACCTCGGGCAACACCCTTCCCACGGCGCGCGTAGACTCAATTTTTAACGGTCATTTCCATAATGTCGCGTGAAGAAAGCACTTTTGTGCTATTTAGTGGATATTATTTACTAAATAAAGAAAAAAAGAAAATGAAAAGACGCTGGTACATTGTAAAAAGGCCAATCGCTCTTAAATATTTTGGTTGCTCCACTGCCGGTCTTCATAGACTCTTCAATTTTCGAACGATTCTTCCTATATGTGGACATTAAATAATCCCTTTTTTTTTAAGTTCTTTAATTGTGATATCATTCTTCATTTGCCTTTGGATTCTAGCCCATGAATCCTGCTGGTCATTGCGATTTTTGTGATCTGCACTTTTAGTACTCCACAAAGAAGTTTCTTTTACATAATAACTTAAAAATTCGAAAATACTTTCGTTTGTCGAGTTCATATTTTTGGAAATACGCACGTCAATACTATACCACGGTCAAAATACAAATAAACAGGCAGTGACATGTTGTCGCGCCAGTCACGGGCCTTTGAAGTTACCGACCCTCGGCGGATCGGACGGGCCGCCCCGGATATGCTCGCGCCACCTCGAACGGCACCCTTCCCACAGCCTGTTGGCGCGAGCTAGCGCGGGCTGGCCCGCAATATCACGGGCCGTGGGAAGCCAGCTTAACAGGGATCACTGTGCATAAAGTCTGGATGCTAGCAAAGAGTTTCTTTCAGATTCACCCAAAATGTCAATCATATCTATTAACTCTTCATAAGAATAATTCATTTGGATGATAACTAATAGCGATGCTTTTATAAGTTTGACATAAATGTATACCGACTTTCTTTAACAGTTGGCTCAGGTAGTCACCCGCATTCCAGCCTTTATTGGACCAATATTTGGGGGCAGAGAACAGCGCCCATAGTTCTTTAATTGACCGCTAATTGCTCGTATAGTGATTATCTCAAAAATTAGAAAAGATAGGTATAGGACATTGTTAACAAAAATGAAAGAGAATAAAAAAGGAACAAAATGACTCAATAAAATACTGGGTGTTCCACTTAAAAAAAATAAGTTTTTGGTATGTGAAAATTTCAGGAAGGAGGCTTTGAAAAAACAATGTTTCTTGAGGTATTGTCGAGTGCAACTTTACCAAATGATGCAGAATTTTTTGGCTACAAGCACCACCAAAGTCAATGTTTTTACTTTTAAAAACAATGTGAAAATGAGTTTTTTCTGAACACGTGTTTTGGTCAAATATTTTCAAAAACAATTAATAACTCAAAAACTATTGGCTCAATTTTGAAAAAGAAAAAACAGTTGAACAGGCAATTTAAATCAGTACAAGAAAATCCAAAAATATATAGGGTGAGTAATTGCTTTTTCTTTTATTTAAAACAAAAAAGAGCAATCGAAGAAGCGGCTACTAATAACTCATCCTGTACAGTGTTCCATAACTTGGTGGCTCACCATTGTTTTGTTTTTTTTTAAATCTTTGAAATGACGTGTTGATTTTCTGTTGTTGCCATAAGAATTCGTAGTTGGTTTTCATCATTTATCACATGTTTAGTTTCCATGGTTTTAAATAAGCAACACTACCAGTATTAACGAAAGTACCCATTATTCTTCTAAAGGCATCTGTTATGGGTCATCTTCTGCCAGGGTAACACAGCTGGAAAACTGTCGGGGCTAATAAATAATATGTTTGACATTCCTCCAGTACAGAAATACCGTCTTCAAATAAAAGACATAAAGTTGGCAAAATTATATCAAGAAATTACAATAACTCAGTAATGGTCAGTTTTAAAGTGATAACGTCTTACATGTTTATGTGCGAAATTTAGCTAGCAATTAAAAAATGAACCCATATACGTTTTAGACAAAAATTCGTCATGTAATTGTAATCCAGTTTTCTGAACATGCAATTAGTAATTGAAAAAAAATGCTTGTATTAGGACCTTTTATTATGAAAAACACTACCAAAAATTGGGTCCATCTAATACGTCGTCGAGAAATATAATTTTGTAAAAACATTGAATTTTTCAGGAAATGGTGTAAAAAAACTTTATATTTTAGGCCTATTGCCTTATTAATTTTGAAGAATTATAACGGGAATACAAAAATGTAATAATATACAAGTTGTTCCATTTAAAAAACTATAACTATGATCAGCCACCAAGTTACGGAACACTCTGTATAATACAAAATATATTTAAAATGTGCTCCTAATGAGCAGCTATTACAACAAACTGGATTAAAGTTAAAGTGTATTTTTTCAAATAGAACACCTTTACATCGGTTCATTTTTGAATTGCTTACTAAATTTTGCACCAAAAACATATAAGACGTTATTATTTTAAAAGTGACCATTACTGAGCTATTATATATACTATATAATTTTGCCAACTTTATGTTTTTTATTTTAATACGGTCGTTTTGTACTGAGGAATGTCAAAAAAATATTTATCAGCCCAAATAGGTTACTCTGAGAGAAGAAGTTCCAAAATAGATGCCTTTAGAAGAGTAATGAATGTTTTCATTACTACGGGTAGCATTGCTAATTCAAAAATCAGGAAACCTAAATATGTAGTTAATGATGAAATTCAGTTCAGAATTCTTATAGCAACAGAAAATCCATAAGTCAGTATCCAAGAAAGAAGTCGTTTGCTGGATATTAGCCAAACCATCGTTGCAATTACCTTCAAATGAAATAAATATCATCCGTAATAAATACATATTGTAGTGATATTATTAAATAATTTTTGAAACCAAGTTTACGTATTTTATTTATTCAGTTAAATATGGAGTTTCAACATGTATCAGCCTCATCAATTAACTATAAATACATTTAAATATTGAGTTACACGTCCATTATTTTATTCCTAGAAGAGTGCTCTGCCAACAGTAATTAAAATGAATGCCCGGACAATTCTTTTTGTGAGTGTGTGATTTGCGAATAAAGCTGGATTCCATAGAAAGGGAACTATTAACAAAAACAATTTTCATTAGTATTCAAATGAAAACTCTTAAGCCGGCTTTATATTTACGAGTACTCGTATACGAGAATTACGAGATCTCGTATATGAGTACTATACTACATCTACAGTATCTTATAGGTATCGTATATTGAGGTAATTGAATAAAGTACTTTAAATATGGCTCCAAGTAAAAGAAAGCATGTAGGTGTAGCTACTATCTAGCTAAAAATTATGGAAAAAAAACATAATAATCACGTGCGATATAAAAAGAGACGAATTTTGGGTAAAAGAAACACTAGAAAAAAGACAAATTTTTGGAATTGAGGAAGGTTTGTTACAATATCCATTGGAAGCATGTGACTATAAAAAATCATGAGAATGAACTGCAACACATTTTCTACACTAATCGCGTTTTTTGGTTTAATTACAAAATATTATAAACTGCCAATATGAATGTCCATGTGGTCAAATAGATGGCGCTTCAATGTCGCTTAAAATGTCGTCAAATAGATGACGCCACAAATTTATTGGAATTTTTAATTATTACTCCTATTTCCCCAACTTTTAGTGAAGAATAGTTGAGGGAAGTAATATTTTACAGACTAAATTTTATTACTATCAAGTTAGATTTTTTTTAATGTCCGAAAGAGCCAGTGTTTTTTTTCAATTTTTACAGTCGCCTCGACCGGGAAATACTCTTTCCTGGTCGAGCTACACATGCGCCAAATGTCACTTTAAAGGCGGTGAGTACAAAAAGAAAATATACAGTATACCTGCAATCACAAAAGTAGTTATGAGGGAGCATATTCGACAAATATTTAGAAATAATAATACTCAACGCCTTATTCATGTCAATTAATCATTTCTTAAGCATGGTCAGAAACTTTTAAAAGTGAATTAGAACACTTTTAATTTATACCTATTGTAATGTTCATATTTATTGTTATTTTATAATTTCTGTTCCACTAATTACTCATCCATTCGCGTAACAGTTCCTGTTTCTACACCTACTAAACTCAAGTAATTAATTTTTTTTGTTTGGCTTTAAAATTTGTTTATTGTGCCATATTCTACATATATTTTAAATCATGTTACTGTATTGTACTTAAATAAGATATATCCATTTTTTTTGTCATTACCCCAATACATACAAAAATCATATCTCTAAGCTCATTTTTAGAAAAATTCTTTATAAAATCAAACTTGACAACTGAAAAGCGACTCATTAAATGTCATCCATTCAATTGTCAATTTCACGGCAAATATCTCACTACAGTATTGAAATAAAAAATATAAATTTGGCAAAATTATATCAAAAAACGACAATAGCTCAGTAATCGTCACCTTTAAAATAATAACGTCTTACATGTTTTTGGTGCGAAATTTAGAAAAAAATCCAAACATGAACGGATATATAGGGTGGTCTATTTGAAAAAAATCACATTTAGACAAAAATATGTAATTGCAAAAAAAAAATATGCTTGTATTAGGTCCTTTTATTATGAACAACTCTACCAAAAATTGTATCCATCTAATACGTCGTTTTCAAGAAATATAATTTTATAAGAACATTGAATTTTTCAGAAAAATGGTAATAAGTCGAAATCCTTAAATTTTAAGCTTACACTATCTTAAACGTTTAATTTTTTTTCTTTAATTTAATGCAACCATAAAAATTTTGTGTATGGGTGGATTTTGTGGTTTAGAAATTTATTAGGTTGAAGAAAACAATATTTTTTTTCAAACTTCTTAGTTATTTCTCAAAAAGTTAAGATAGGAGGTTTGTATAGTTACTAAACATATGTTTTTAAGATACGTGTTTTGTTATTAAAATAGAAAGAAAAAAAATTAAACGTTTTTTTCGTTTCCTGGAAACTTGTGTTTTTTGAGATACGAGGCGAGGTTTTGACATCTGGACGGCGATATAAGGGTGGATATTTTTGTGTATATAAATAACAATAGCCCCTAATATTTTCTGTTACGGTCCTTATATTTAATAGATGATCGACCGCCTCATTCCTAATCCCTGTGTAAACACCCCGCAGTAAAGTATTTATTGTAACCCTTAGGCGTTTCTTATATTTCCGAATGACGACATTTGAGAATTTTACGAGATAATGAAATATGCTTTTTATGTTAGCCTTACATACTTAAGTATCTAAGTTTGCAAAATATTAAACAATTATGACTATTATTATAATGTACCTTGTACTGTTTGTTACTTAAAATATTCTGATAACAGACAAATAAACCAAAAAATCATTATTTCTTGGAAAGTACAAGTTACTTATACAAGGAAAACTTCAGGAACTAACCTATTTCTTTATTTCTTAAGATATACATCTACATATGTATTACCTATTACAACACGAAAATAGTTTCAAATTAGGGTAACGTATAATAATACTTTTTTTTTACATTCAACAATTACCCAGTTCCTTAAACAAACAACAAAATAGATATCTGTTCAGTCTCTTTTGTATGAACTCGTGTTATCAAGTAAAACATACTGTTCCAATTCCTCTTTACACCTACTTTATATCAACAAGCGTTTAAAACTTACCGATGTGTAATTACTCTTTTGCTGAACAGCTTCCCTTTTATATCGAACATTTGATCCTGTTATAATTTCATCTGCCTCCATCAATAACGATTTTGTATGATCTGGTGGTGAATTTGAATGACCATATAAAGTTATTCTTTCATAATTATAATTTGCAAACACATTTAACACTAAAATGTTTGAAAAAAATGACGTTATAAATAACGCTCGCAGCACCATAATCACTTCGCGACATACAAATGACAACTGTAGAAAATGCACAGAAAAAGTGAATACAGAACCGTTTCTTCGAACCACTCAAACGTTACAATCACTACTGGCTGTTTGTAGATTTGTAGGGTCAGACTTTATCGACAATCGACAAGGAAGGAACAATGTGTCTTTGTCTAATAGGTGGGTTAGAAACATAAAAATTGCAAGGTAATACTCCTGTCTAATCTATAAAATATCTAAAACACATTATATTTTTAAATCTAATGAATGTATGAACATATAGGTACGACGAATAATAGTCACCTATTATAAAAAAAATAAGTTATAAAATCCATGTTGATTTAATAAAACCTATCTTATCTCCTTTATTGAATAATTAACCATTTAGTAGAGGCACAATGTAAATTGAGGACATAACTAGATGTTTATGTCATTCAACCATAATTTAATAATAATGAAACAGAATTGTGTTTAACCATTTACATGGACACGTCTCAGAAAAAAATACATTATACTGATGTGAAAGAATAACTGATAAGTGCAAAATATATTTGTAACTACAACCTCTAAATAAATAGTTAATTATTATTTAGAGCTACCTTCTAAGCTATCGACATGGAAAAATGATATTTTTGGACATTTAATATTAGAAAGTGCCCGCAATTCCGAAGTTGGAAAAACGCAAATTTGTACTTTATGATTACGCCAATGGTGTCAGGTCTACCGATTTTCCGTAAATCTAGAATTTTAATCGGAGTTGGAACAACCGGTAATAATTAAACCAATATGATCTAAAGAAAATATGATAATTTTGTGACAATAGAGTTAAGGATAATAGTGTTTACATAATTTGTTTATTCATTACGATAAGGTCTTTTCTGCGGTTCTTCTCGTACAATGTGACAGGAAATGGCGCCGTGTTGTCTATTGCAACAAATTTCCCTCGTTGAAATGTTCTAACTATAGACCGGACGTACCAGGTTTAAATTACGACCGAGCACAGAAATAATGTAAACAACACGCAGTTACTGAATAGCACTATTCATATGGTGAACTGCAACATCTGTTGTTGTCCCGAAAACGACAGCAAAAATAGTACATTTTACTGGTAAGTAAATTCCTTTCTTCATCGGCGTAGGTAGAAGCGTGAGGAGTTTTTTAAGTTTACTATATTTACCTTATATTTCATAAGATAAATAAAGTTATATATGTATATACCTATTCATACTTATGTTAGTTTCGGTTTTTCATTGTTTTGACTGTTAATTACATACTTCGTAATTTTTGTAATAGTTCTTCTTTAATACCCTTTCATTAAATCTACTCCCAATAATCTTGACGTAAGTGTGCACTGGCTTTCGTTAAGTTTCAATAACATACGCATACATTTCTAGTTAACATTTATTTAGATCTAGAACATTTTCTATGTTACTATGATCTAAAACAGTGTTTTTCAACTAGTGGGTCGCGACCCCCACGGGGGTCCCGAAGTTTTGTTCGGGAGGTCGCGGTCGCAAGTCAGCTAAAAGTAAAAAGCAACGGTTATAGGTCCTACACTACAATAAAAATACAACAGTTTCAGTGAGAAAGCTGTGCCCGTTTACTCTTTAATTTTTTTTCTAATATTGGTTTTATATTGGACACGCAAATAATTAAAACATTTTTCAATTGGGGCCTATTTCTCTTCTTAGTTTTTATGTTAACTATTAAAGAGGAAGTTCACATAGGAAGTGGCGAAAGGAACTAATAATTTCAAACCTTCCCTTGACAGCTTTAGATAGTCTTCTTTTCTCTTCATCCAGAAGATGTCAGTCATTTGCGAACTAAATTCTATTTTAAGCATGGCTTCTGCAGCCAAAGATTTTCTTTCATCTTCTGACGGACATATAAAATGATTTAGTATCCATCTACGCTAGTTGTTAGCTTGAGAGTTCAGTTCTGGCAAGTAACTGAAGAGTTTCTCTTGAAAATTTTGCAAGCTCTGTGGGAACTTACTACCAATGATTGGTCCATTGCAATTTCTTTGACAATCTTCCGAACGCAAGGGAAAAATTTATACATTATTTTTTTGTAAAGACGTTGACCACAAACGAAGTTTCGCGAGTTTATGCTTTGCCGTTAGGGTTTTCTTCTCTGCCTTGAAGGCTCTTATTTAAAATACTTAGGTGTTCGAAAAGATCGGCGAGAAATGCTAATTTTAATAGGGTCACAAAAAGAAATGCCATATTCAGATTTAGCATATTGTAGGTACAAAAAAGGATGTTTTCTTCCCACCCTTCAAAGCCCTTATTTAAAATATTCAGGTATTTGAAAAGACCAGCGATAAATGCTTATTTTAATAGCCAAACAGGATCACAAAAAGAAATGGCATATTTAGATTTAGCATATTGTAGGTACAAAACAGGATGTTTTCTTCCCTCCCTTGAAAGCCCTTATTTAAAATATTTAGGTGTTTGAAAAGACCAGCGACAAATGCTTATTTTAATAGCCAAACAGGGTCACAAAAAGAAATGGAATATTCATATTTAGCACATTGTAGGTACAAAAAAGGATGTTTTCTTCCCTCTCTTGAAAGCCCTTATTTAAAATATTTAGGTGTTTGAAAAGACCAGCAATAAATGCTTATTTTAATAGCCAAACAGGGTCACAAAAGGAAATGGCATATTCATATTTAGCATATTGTAGGTACAAAAAAGGATGGTTTCCTCCCTCCCTTGAAAGCCCTCATTTAAAATATTTAGGTGTTTGAAAAGACTAGCGATAAATGCCTATTTTAATATCCGAACAGGGTCACAAAAAGAAATGGCATATTCGGATTAACATATTGTAGATACAAAAAAGGATGTTTTATTCCCTCCCTTGAAAGCCCTTATTTAATACATTTAGATGTTTGAAAAGACCAGCGATAAATGCTTATTTTAATAGCCAAACAGGGTCACAAAAAGAAATGGCATATTCAGATTAAACATATTGTAGATACAAAAAAGGACGTTTTCTTCCCTTTCTTGAAAGCCCTTATTTAAAATATTTAGGTATTTGAAAAGACCAGCGATAAATGCTTATTTTAATAGCCAAACAGGGTCACAAAAAGAAATGGCATATTCATATTTAGCATATTGTCGGTACAAAAAAGGATGTTTTCTTCCCTCCCTTGAAAGCCCTTTTTTAAAATATTTAGGTGTTTGAAAAGACTAGCGATAAATGCTTATTTTAATATCCGAATAGGGTCACAAAAAGAAATGGCAATACAATATTAAAATTAACATATTGTAGATACAAAAAAGAATGTTTTCTTCCCTCCCTTGAAAGCCCTTATTTAATACATTTAGGTGTTTGAAAAGACCAGCGATAAATGCTTATTTTAATAGCCAAAGAGGGTCACAAAAAGAGCATATTCATATTTAGCATATTGTAGGTACAAAAAAGGATGTTTTTTTCCCTTCCTTGAAAGCCCTTATTTAAAATATTTAGGTGTTTGAAAAGACCAGCGAAAAATGATTATTTTAATAGCCAAACAGGGTCACAAAAAGAAATGGCATATTCAGATTTAGTATATTGTAGGTACAAAAAAGGATGTTTTCTTCCCTCCCTTGAAGGGCTCTTATTTAAAATAATTAGATGTTTGAAAAGACCAGCGAGAAATGCTTATTTTAATAGCCAAACAGGGTCACAAATATAAATCGTATATTTAGATTTAGCATCTTGTGTATCTACAAGATGATAACTCTGAACATTTGATATATTTTCTCATCTTGTGTATTTACAAGATGCTAATTCTGAATATGCGATTTTACTACTGTGACCCTGTTTTGCTATTAAAATTAGCATTTTTCACTGATCGTTTCAAACACCTAAATATTTTAAATAACCACCTTCAAGAGAGAGAAAAACTATTCTAACGGCAAAGGATAAAATCAAGGAATTCCTCAGAAAACTTCGATTTGTGGCCAATGTCTTTACAAAAACAACTAAATATTTTAGATTCATTTGCATCAAATAAAGGTCAGGTGGCTCTCCAAAGGAAAAGTATTGACACGAGTTCTGGTACTAAAAGCTGAATTGTATGTCCTCGCTTCGCGTCGGGAGATAAACCCAACCTCGAGCTAAAATCTAATAGGTACTTTTTTCCCTTGTATAATAAATAACTATTATTTGTTAGTGACAGTGCCGCATATATGTTACAAACAGGCAGACTATTAAAGGGAACATGTCATTATATGCTGCATATTACTTGTGTAGCACATACTCTCCAAAGAATCTGTGAATATATCAGAGACACCTATCCGGAAGTTGAGAGACTTCTATCCTCATTTAAAAAAGTTTCCAGAAAAGCACCATCGTAAGTAGCTGTTTACAGGGAAAAACTTCCATCTTTGTCACTGCCTCCCTCGCCAGTAATAACTAGATTAGGAACATGTTGGAAGATACTATTTTTTATGCAGCGAATTTCGTTAGTTTACAAAATTTCGTTACATATTTAAATAACGATGCTCTAAGTATTTCTGAGTGCAAGGAACTAACACAAATCCCAAATTTAAAAAATCAGTTGTTATTCCTTAAGGAACACTTTGGAATTTGCCTAAACTAATCACATACTTTGAAAATCGAAATCTCAAATTAAAAGATGGATTAACCACATTAGATGTGGCTATTAATAATTTCAAAAGTATTCCAACTGACTTCGGATGTGGCCTGCGGCAGAAAATAGTCGCAGTTTTTAATAGAAACCCAGATTTAATAACATTGCGGCAATTGTGTATGGGAACATGATTATAAACCGGACGTATGAGGCCGAAATTACGACGGACAAAAGAAATAATGTATAACATCACGCAGTTACTGAATAGCACTATTTATATGATGAACTGCAACATCTGTTTTCGTCGAGAAAACGGACAGCAAAAAAGCCGATTTTACTGTTAAATTCCTTTCTTCATGGGCGTAGGTAGAAGTGCTAGAAGTTTTTAAAATTTATTCTATTTACCTTATATTTCGTAAGATAAATACGGAGATTTTACTCGATTTGAACTACAAAATGAACAAATAATAATGTATTTTGTATTTTGTAGATCACCTTCCACGTGTTACCCAAATAATAGGGTAAGCGTTTATTTCTTTTTTCTCGCTTATTTGGTAACATGACGCAATGCACTATTTTTTTTATATACATATAAATGAATGCAAGCTATCTATGACGCCCTTTTTTCAAAGAAGTCTTTAATGGTGTTTTAAAAAAATAAAACGTCTAAACATTTATTTCTTTTTTTGTCTCTATTTCTTAACATAGAAGAATAATTTTTGTTTTGTTTAATAGAGCGTTTGAAACTCTTGCTCGCTATGAAGCCCCCTTTTTTTTTTCAAAATCGATACTTTCTTAGATATTTGATATAAAAGAAATTAAAATTAGGCAGCCCACATTACGTTCGAGGAAGCAGTCTTTAGGGGGGGTAGATCTCTGACCAACAGTGTGTCTAGAAGGCGGGTACAAATGTGTAAATATTCTGGGATAAATGATTTTTTTTTAGATATTGTAGTAGACATACATATCTGTGGTGATTTGCCAAAAGCTGATATGTAATTTTTTTCAATTTTTTGGTTATATCACCCTGATATGTAGTCGAGTCCAAAGTTTTATTTACGCCAAGAGCTAATATGTCAATCCAAGAGTCTGAGCATGCGTTACAAATTTACATTAGTCGATATGTCTGTGAACGCAATTTCATTTTTTGCCAAAACCTGTTATGTCTGACATATCATGTTTGGTCGGCTTTGGGAAGGTGACATATCAAGTTTTGACAAATAGTATTAAGGTTATGTCAGTGCAGCTTCTGTTTAGTTTAGTTTAGTTTTTAATATAAAAAGCCAATAAAACAGGTAAGTAGGTTTATTTGTTGTACTTTAAGAAACTAAATACAACGGGTTTTTGGAATTCAGTAATTAGAACTAAATTAATTTTTTAATTAAGGGCCGGTTTATTCACATTTAAGTAAATTTGATAATTGTCACGTAGTTATCAGTGATCTACCAATGGGGAATCGTTAATCATAGCAACAACTGAAATTAAAATTAGGCAGCCCACATTACGTTCGAGGAAGCAGTCTTTAGGGGGGGTAGATCTCTGATCAACAGTGTGTCTAGAAGGCGGGTACAAATGTGTAAATATTCTGGGATAAATGAATTTTTTTTAGATATTGTAGTAGACATACATATCTGTGGTGATTTGCCAAAAGCTGATATGTCATTTTTTTCAATTTTTTGGTTATATCACCCTGATATGTAGTCGAGTCCAAAGTTTTATCTACGCCAAAAGCTGATATGTCAATCCAAGAGTCTGAGCATGCGTTACAAATTTACATTAGTCGATATGTCTGTGAACGCAATTTCAGTTTTTGCCAAAACCTGTTATGTCTGACATATTATGTTTGGTCGGCTTTGGGAAGGTGACATATCAAGTTTTGACAAATAGTATTAAGGTTATGTCAGTGCAGCTTCTGTTTAGTTTAGTTTAGTTTTTAATATAAAAAGCCAATAAAACAGGTAAGTAGGTTTATTTGTTGTACTTTAAGAAACTAAATACAACGGGTTTTTGGAATTCAGTAATTAGAACTAAATTAATTTTTTAATTAAGGGCCGGTTTATTCACATTTAAGTAAATTTGATTATTTCCTTCACCTGTGAAATTTAAATTTTGTCCAATCACAATCAAAACTGAAGTTGAAATTAACCAATGAAAGGTACCGGTTCTTGATATCAGCGACTATTACAAATCGACTATTTTAAATGTAGGTAACAAATCAAGTATGTATTTTTTCAATAAGTGGCATACGTGTCAAATAGATGAAAATGTCCGACAAAAAGAGATTTAGCGATGTTTCGGATGAAATTATTGATAATCACATCGATTTGACAACTCATTTTTTATTATGAAACTTGGTTTAGGAAATAATCTTAACAAATATAGCTCGAGCTTGATAAGTAGTCGACTATTACATTGTTTCAATTTTTCTCGTGTGCCTCCCAATTTGACTTAACCAAAATTGGCATTAATAATTAAAGACTAAAGCCCTCGAGCTAAAGCTCTCGTGCTCTAGTCAAATTATTAATGCCAATTTTGGTCTCGTCAAATTGACAGTAGCGCACACTCGAAAAATTGATGACAATGAAATAGTCGACTATTTGTCAAGCTCTCGTTATATTACCTTTGATAATTGTCACGTAGTTATCAGTGATCTACCAATGGGGAATCGTTAATCATAGCAACAACTGGATAAATTTACAAATTTAATAATTAAACGGCGAATTAACTGAGCCTTAGTAAAGTTTTAAAAAACTAAAGAAAATCATTCCAGTACTAATATTAATACAGGTTATTGATTTTAGATTTAAACCATGTCACGAGGAAAACGAATGTTAGAAATGGTAAAAATTCAGCTTAATGAAATTAGTGCCAATGAAACTCAGAAAGTCACTGTTGAAAAAAATTCCCAGTCTAGCTGATTTAGCTCCTTCCACCGCAATTCTTCTCGAACCAAACATAAATGAAATTCAACCAGAGGAAAACAGAAATAATTTAAATAATTATTATTCTACACCTGAACCAAGCTGCAGTAACAGTCGAGCAGATGAAAATATTGGTTATGATTTACAAAATGATTATGATAGCGAGTCTTGTGACGACGACAGGGATGTCGATTATGTTCCTAAAGATTCATCGGAAGAATCTGAAAATGAACCATCTATTGTAAGAATTGGGCCGAAGACAATCAGATTAGATAATTCTTCAAATCTAAATAGGGAAGAAAACACAAATCAAGCAAATGAAGAAAACAAGATCGAAGCGGCAAACGATCAAGGTAGGAAACGAAAGTCAGTTAACAGAAAATTAATGAAGGAAAAGAAATTGAAAGGAGAAGAGTATTTAACTAGAAAGGGTATTTTGGTACCAACTAAAAAGTTTACACCTGTCAGCTGTTGCAGTAAGAATTGTGCTGATAAACTACCTCCAGAGAGTCAAAAAATAATTTTCGATGACTTTTTAAAAAATGTTACAAACAAAGATCAAGTTTTAAGCGACAGGATTAAATTGTCCGAAAAAAAATAGAACGAAAAGGAAGAAGTAAAACTGGCATTACGAGAGAGAGAGACAAATAACAGCGTCTTACTTTGTTACGTTCAGCGATAAGGAAATAAATATTTGCAAGACTATGTTTCAAAAAGTCCATTCAGTCACAAGGGGAAAAGTTGATATTTTAATTCAAAAGCGACGTGCGTGCCAAACTGGATTTATAGACAATTTAAGTGGACGGCAGAAACCAGTAAATGCAAGAGAGGAAGAAAGACTAGAAGTAATAAACCATATTAACAGTTTCCCAAAATATCAGAGTCACTACTCAAGAAGCCATACATCAAAATTGTATTTAGCACCTACGCTTAGCATTGCAAAAATGTATGACTTGTATGTTAACAAAAGAAAGACTGAAGGAATGGAAAAACCATTGTGTTATTCAATATATGCAAAAATATTTAATGAACTAGGCTATAAAATAAAAACCCAAGTATTGACACTTGCAAAACGTGCGACCAGCTCCAAAATGATATTAAATGTGCAGCTACTGAAGAAGAACGAAACAAGAAAGTAGAGGAGAAAGATAAACATCAGGAACTGGCGGAAAAAGCTTACAGTCAAAAAAGAATTGACAAAGAGAGAGCTAGAAATTCCGAAACTGAGCGAGTCATTGTTTTCGACCTTCAACAGAATTTGCCTACGCCGGCTTTGACCACAAGTGAAGTATATTATAAAAGACAATTATGGACCTATAACTTTACCATGAGAGATTGTTGTACAGAAATTACAACTTGTTTTATGTGGCACGAAGCTTTGTCAGACCGTGGAGCAGATCAAATTGCCTCTTGTATAGTTCACTTTTTGAAAGATTTGCCCGATAGTGTTAATAAGGTAGTTTTATATTCAGATTCTTGCCCCGGGCAAAATAAAAATAATACTGTGGCAGCTGCACTTTCTTGGTTTCTGCATCAATCGAAAAATATAAACATTATTGAACACAAGTTCTTAGAAGTTGGCCACTCCAGACTAGCATGTGACTCCGATCATGCACGAATCGAACGAGCCAAAAAAGCTGCATGTGATATCGAAATAAGGATTCCTCATGATTGGTATCAGTTTGTTCGAACCGTTCGAGGGAAGAAACCTTTCAAGGTTGTTGAAATGCAAAAACAAGACTTTCTGCTATATTCTTCTTTGTTAAGAAGCGTTTTTGTTAAGCGCGATCACACCGAAGAAGGAGCAAATATACGTTGGCATGATATTAAAGTGTTACGCTTCTCAAAAGAACTGCCACTTGTAGTTATTGAAGTGAAGTATTCGCACGATGAGAATGAGCCGTTTTGTCGGCTTAACATTAAAAGAAGAGGAAACGTTATCCCCGAATTTTTACCGCAGGTTTATGATGGTCCCAAACCTATCAATCTAAAGAAGAAAGATAATCTTGTGTTTCTGTTAAAATACATAGACAGCGTTTACCACCCATTTTATCAGAATCTTACCGTAAATGCAAATGCTGTAGATGCTCTATGAAATTTTGTTGTTATAATACTTAAATTTTGATAATAAAGTATGTTAATATAATACACTGTGGTGTTCCTTTAGATAAACACTTTCACAGTATTAAAAAAAAATGATAAATTTCATAGTAAAAAAGTCATTTCCATTGTTGATATGTCAAAAATGATTTCACAGCAAAAGTTGATATGTCATTCGTCACTTTTTTCAATTTTGAAAAAAGTTTTAATCAAAATCAACGGTCCTCTGTGGACTACGTATTTTAACATTCTAATAAAAATACTTACATACAGAAAATAGACATTATTTTGAGGGACTTGTTTGCGAAAATAGATTTGTCATTTTCTTAAAAACTTTAAAGTGGCGTCCTGTATAAAATCGACATATCAGCTTTTGGCAAATCACCACAGAATAATCTGGGCGCTTTTACGAATATAGTATGTGCTATGCAACCCATATTACTTAACCGTTCTCTACGGACGGACTTTCAAAACTTTTTGAAGACATAAACATTAAAATGAGAAAAGCGTTTACAGGAATATGTCGAAACGATTTGCGCAACGTTAGTAAGTACTTCTTTGGAAAACAGAATACCTCACGTGCCTTGCACAAAGTTGTGGTTATGTTCAACATATTCTTTAATGAAATTTGTTCCTCTTACTTTTGATTGTTGTAATGTTGCTTTATAGTTCTAGATCATTGATTATGTATACCTAATGTATAATATAAGTCCATAAGAAAAAAGTTGCGCCTATAATCAACGTTTTGGATGTCACCACCAGTGGGGCGCTAGTCGTCAAAGTGTCCAATATGGTGGGGGTAGTTTTCAAGGTAGTTGAGATTTAAACCGTTAACCAACATAATAAATTCCTAGTTTTGGCTTTTCAGTAAACAGATGACGCTGTAAAAAAAAGTAAATAAATTTAATTTAATTCTTATATAGGTAATAATAATAATTCTGATCATAAACTGCGCAGTGTCATTAATAAAATGTGTATACCTATACTAATAGTATTAAAAAATATTTTATTTACGTTCCACTCTACGACAAAAGCCATTTATAAACACAATGAATATACATATATCTGAAAACGTCGGAGTCGGGCTTTGCCGAAAAAAGAAGGCATAGATATACAGTGCACTCGCGATAAGATTAACACCCTAATAAATGAACTCCCCAAAATATGAATACTTTTTCTCTGCCATTGACTACTCCAAAATATGAACTTTGTACAAAAGCTTTAAAATATGAACATTTATTTTTTTTATTTTGAAACAGATTTCAGCTACATAATACGTATAAAAATTAGGGGAAACCCCGAGTTATTAACATTTGAATGCCAAATGTCAATGGTCAAACAAACAAGTGCACTTTTTAGTTAGTTTTTACATGTATGCAGACGCAAACGCATGTTTGGTTTTTAAGTGTTAATTAAAAGTGAATAATTTGTAAAATATGCATACAAAAAAACATAAATTTCTAACTTTAAAGGAAAAATATGAAATTTTGGAGAATTTACAAAAAGGTGCAAGTGTTACTAATTTAGCGAAGAAATATCGAGTGGCAAAGTCCACAGTATCTGGAATAAAAAAGAATAAAAATGCAATTTCAAAATGTGTCAACAATACATTCATCGGACCTGGAAAAAGAAAAACTATGCGACCGTTGGAGTACCCAAAAATGGAAAAATCATTGTATAAATGGTTTATGCGTATGAGGGATAAGAAATTCCCCATCAGTGGACTAATGTTGAAAGAAAATACCAAGGAGCTTCATTATAATATTAAGGAAAATAACTCTGACTTCAACGCGAGTGACGGATGGCTGCAGAATTTCAAAAAGAGATTCGGCGTAAGATTGCTCCAAATTTCTGGAGAGAAACTTTCTTCTCAACCCCAGTTGGTTGAACCATTTAAAGTGGCACTTAGATCGAAGATTGAAGAGCTTGGATTAAGTAATGATCAACTTTATAACGCCGATGAATCGGGTTTATTTTGGAAAATTTTACCAACCAAAACATACGTGTCGTCTCAGGAAAAATCAGCCCCAGGTACAAAGACTGAAAAACAAAGAGTTACCTACCTGTGCTGTGCAAATCTCATCAGCTCAAACTGCTTGTTGTCGGAAAGTCAAAAAACCCCGTTGTTTCCAGAATTTTGATTGCCCTGTTCACTATCGTCATTCTAAATCAGCGTGGATGATTGGTAACATTTTTAAAGACTGGTTTCATCGCTCATTTGTTCCAGAGGCAAAAGTTTTTATATTGACATTAATCGACACATACCTATTCATTTTAAAATATTTTTTACATAATTCAGGTGGAACAATTTTTAACCAAAAAAGGGCTTCCAGTGAAAGCTATTCTCTTAATAGATAATGCCCCATCTCACCCACCTGAGGACGAATTAAAATCTGAAAACGGCTCTATTTTTGTGATGTTTATGCCACCGAACGTGACCCCACTCATCCAGCCCATGGACCAAAATGCTATAAGGATAACAAATCTGTATTACAGAAATAGCCTTTTGGCTTCCATTGCTGCTAAAGGGGGTGGTTTGATAGAAACTATGAAGCATACTACATTGAAGGAAGCTATCATTATTTTGGAATCAGCTTGGAGAAGAGTGGATTCAGCTGTGTTATCCAAATGCTGGAACAACATTTTAAATATGGTAGTGAATCAAGATGATCCCGAAGATGAAATTCCTCTAAGTGTTGTTAGAGAAAATTTGCAAATGAATTTACGTGAATTGGAAGAAAGCGCCGCCAATGTTTTATGCGCCTTACTACCCGAGGTTTGTATTCTCTGAAATGTACTTAAAATTGTGTGTTATTCTATATTTTTTCATAGGTTGAATATACGGCCTCGAACGTTAAAGAATGGAATGAGGATGCTATTGAATGTGAAGATAATGAAGTAGAAGCCATATCCGATGAAGATGATTGTGTGGAGGAACCAAAGAGGACGATTAAAGCCGGGGAGGCTGTCGATATTTTCAATAAGGGGTTGGATTGGGCTGAAGGTGAAATGGTTGAACAGCGAGTTTTAAATGTTTTAAGAGACTTGCGTGAGAAGGCAGTTTTAAAAGTTCTGGACCAAAAGAAACGGCAAAAGAAGATAACCGACTTTTTTGAACATTAGCTTTATATTTCTACGGGCTTATTCAAAAAAACTATACAACGTTTATTAAGTTCTTGACATATTTCTGTGAAACATTTGTCATATAAGAACTTATTAAACATTGCATAATTTTTATGAATAAGCCCGCTAGCATTTATGTATATAAATATGTATAGAAATAAGTATATTTTTGTTTGCTGCAAACAAACTTAATGAAAAAGTTCCTTTTATGTTTTAAAATAAAACAAAAATTTAAACTATTTAAATTAAACTTTCATTTATACAGGAAAGAATTTTAGGTGGTAAATAAATGACTTGGTTTTATTAAAATTTTGTGCCATTTGTAAATATGAACAATCCCAAAAATTAGAACTGCCCTTGTTTTCATTAGTTCATATTATCGCGAGTGCACTGTAATGCTTTTATTTGTATGTTTTTTTTTGGTTATGTATATAAGTACACTGACAATATACCAAATTCTCACGGAATCGTCTGTAAATATTTCGAAGACTGATAGGGGTTTGTCTTCACTTACAGTATTATATATTGGCTATTAGCTATTGTTCAATTTATTTTGTCATTTATTCCTTAAGTCAATGGAATAGAAGAGGTCTATTGCATTGACTATTAAATATTCCTTGGTGCCTTGTAAATTTTAGATTTCTATAAATACTCCAAAACTATGAAAACCGCCATAGATTAAATTTCGTATATACGAGGGCGGGTCAATATCTCCGTGACTTTTTGCATGAAACACAGGTTTTTGGATAAAAAAATCATTTTATTTTTCAACATAGTCTCCTTTGATCTCTATACACTTTGTCTAACGTTCCT
This sequence comes from Amphimallon solstitiale, assembly GCA_963170755.1. Taxonomy (NCBI): domain Eukaryota; kingdom Metazoa; phylum Arthropoda; class Insecta; order Coleoptera; family Scarabaeidae; genus Amphimallon; species Amphimallon solstitiale. The sequence goes on along the minus strand of OY720678.1, from coordinate 11,323,078 downwards.
CCAATTTTTTTATCCCTTCCAAAAAATAATATTTGTCGAGGTCATCAATCAATGTTTGTGAGATGATTTCATCGTTGGAGACAAATCTCTTTCCGCCGAGCCATTTCTTCAGGTTTGGAAACAAGAACTCGGGGCTAAATCCGGAGAATAGGACGGATGAGAGTGCAATTCGTAGCCTAATTTATGGATTTTTGCCATGGAAACTGCACATGTGTGCACCCTTGCATTGTTCTGGTGGAAAAGAACTTTTTTCTTGTCCAAATGCGGTCGTTTTCTTTTTCAAATTCTCATTAAATCTACTCAATAAGTTGGCATAATATTCGCCATTGATTGTTTTACCCTTTTGAAGGTAGTCAATGTGGATTATACCGCGTGCATCCTAAAAAACGGTCGCCATGACTTTATTAGTTGACAAACCCACTTTGGCCTTCTTTGGCGCCGATTCACGCCGAGAAATCCACTGTTTTGACTGCTGTTTTGTCTGTGGTGTGTTGTGGTGGATCTACGTTTCGTCCACGGTTACGAAACGGCGCAAAACACTCCTGCGAAGTTGTCACACGATTGCGTTTGTGGTCCATTGTGAGCAAACGTGGCACCCATCTTGCCGAAAGCTTTCTCATACCCAAGTCATCATTCAAAATTGAAACCACTGAACCATGTGATATGCCTATGACTTCCACAATCTCTCGCACTTTCAATCTCCGATCAGCCAACACCATATCGTGAATTTTCTTAATTGTTTCGTGTGTAGAGACCTCAACGTTCGGCATATTCCGTGCTTGTACGGCCACAACGAAATTCAGTAAACCACTTTTTTACCATTGAAATTTATGGTGCAGATTTCCCATAGTATTTATGAAGCCTTGGTTCGCAAAAAATAATGCTTAATGAGCACATGGAATTCACATTTTTCCATTTTCTCCTCAAATCACGCTGTAGTCTGCTATCAATGGCTTTCAAACACATACTAAATGACGCAGCTTGTTCAAATTTTGACAGGGGTCAACTGACAGATGTCTGTTGACAAGAGCAGTGTTGCCCTTTCAGTTAAGAGGCAAGACAACAACACGGCAACAACAACAGCAACAACAACAGAACAACGCAACAGCAACGCAACAACAAGGCAATAACTCGGCAACAACAAGGCAGCAAAGAGAGAACGAGGCAACAACGAGGGAGCAACGAGGCAACAACAAGGCAGCAACAAGGCCACAATGAGGCAACAACGTGGCAACAAGACAACAACAAGGCCACAGCAACAAGGCCACAACGGGGCAACAACGAGGCAATAACAAGGCAGCAACTACAACAGCAACAACATCAACAACAGCAACTACAACAACAGCAACTACACCAACAGCAACAGCAAGCAGGCAACAACAATGCAACAAGGCAGCAACAAGGCCACAACAAGGCAGCAACAAGGCAACAACAAGGCAGCAACAAGGCAACAACAAGGCAACAACGAGGCAACAAAAAGGGAACAAAGAGGCAAGAATGAGGCAACAACGAAGGAACAAGGGAACAACGAGGCAACAACGGGGAAACAACAACTACAACAGCAACTACAACAACAGCAACTACAACAACAGCAACTACAACAGCAACTACATCGACAACAACAACAACAGCGGCAACAGCAACAACAATGCAACATTAAGACAACAACCAGGCAACAAGGCAACAACATGGCCACAAGGCAGCAACAAGGCAACAACGAGGCAACAAAAAGGTAATAAAGAGGGAACAAAGAGGCAACGAGGGAACAAGACAACAACGAGGCAACAACAGGGTAACAACGAGGCAACAACACGGCAACAACAACAGCAACAAGGCAACAACATGGCCACAACGAGGCAACAAGGCAGCAACAAGGCCACAACAAGGCAACAACGAGGAAACAACGAGGCAAGAAAAAGGGAACAAAGAGGCAACAACGAGGGAACAACGAGGCAACAACAACGCAGCAACAAGGCCACAACAAGGCAGCAACAGGGCAACAACAAGGCCACAACGAGGCAACAACAGGGTAACAACGAGGCAGCAACACGGCAACAACAACAGCAACAACTACAACAACAACAGCAACAACAGCAACTACAACAACAGCAACTACAACAGCAGCAGCAATAACAGCAGCATCAACAACAACAGCAACAACAGCAATTGACCCACACTCGTATATCCATGTTTTTAGAATTGCATTTAGTAGACTAAAATAATTCGTTATTTCAACAAGTAAAATCAGTAAAGTAAATTATGTGTCAGTGTCTAAATTGAGCTCTGTCAAGTTGGCCTTTCCGCAGTGGCGTAACTATACCCCCGCATGCCCCGATACACCTATTTGTAGAATACACCAAGGTAATAATTGGTTAGGTTGAGCTGGATGTTGCGGGGGGGGGAGCAAAATTTGTAGTTAGGCACTGCCTCCCCGAGTTACAATTTACATGGTATAAAATGTGTGTCAATTGTGCTCCATTTGTGCTCAATTATGCCATTTGTATTATTTGTGCTCGTCTGTTTTCAGAGATTTTTAAGAAAATGGAACCCCTTCCTAACTTGACGATTGGCCCCCCCAAAATTTTGAAATTCTTTTTAAAATTCCGTGCCATCGCAAAGCACTCCACTTGTGCTCAATTGTGCCGTATAGCATTTTTCTGCCAACCACTCTCTTTCGAAGTTATATTAAAAAAAAAACAGTGCGTCACATCTAGAATTGGAGGCAGTATTAACAAAGTACTTTGATAGAAGTGACAAACGCAACATCTGCGTAAAAACTGAATTTGTAAGTGCGACAACAACAAAAATTGAATACAACAAGCAGTAAAAAATGGGAAATCTTCGATCATTTACTGCAACGCAAAGTAGACTGCAATGGTGGTGAGTTAGTGTATCCTCATGCAATATTATATAGAACATAAATAAAAGTAAATAAATCTTAACAAAATAATCTTTTATTAAAGTTGTAATAACTCAAGAACTTTTTTGATAGGTTCTCAAGAAGTATGCGCTCCATAAAATTATCACATCTTTCTACTACTGTTGTTGAATGATATTCACTTACTTCACTACATCCCCTCATTCGCTGTTCGTATATTATGTGTATGTATAATACCACAGGTATATATTTTTTTTAAATAGCTGTAAAAAACATAATATGTGTTGGTTACTTTGCCCTCTGCTTTTGGTTTATTTACGCAAGAATTTATAAACAGCCACACGAACTATTCTTTCGTAGATGTCGCAACGAGTCAATGTGCCTTGGTTTTAAACAGCAAGAAACAACATGTTGTTATATGCAAACCATTTTGAAAAAAAATTTGCCCAGGCCCCAGACTTTTTGAAACTACCATATTTTTTTCTTTCTCTAAAGAACTGTGCAATCAAATTTTTCATTTTTCTTTTTACTTCCGTTTCATCTGCTCCAGAAATCTCACTTAATTTTGTCCATGCATCTGCATTTGTATTTTTGGTTTTTTTTGATTCCACAGACACTCGAAATTTCGGTAACTCAATTAACAGAGTTAATGACTCGTTATTCCACTTTAAAACCCGGCATGTTTAAATAGAAAATGAAATAGCGCACTAGTTGTTCACTCCAAACTGTATATACAAACAGCAACGGTTTATAGTTACAAGTTACAATCTGTCCACACCACAGTAACAACATGACGCAACACCACAAGTGTTCCTTCTTTTTCTTTGATGTTTGCCGCTTATAATGGAAACATGGACATGGAACACAGCCCAACATTTAGTTTTTGTTGCGGCAATAAGAAGCAACTAACTGGAACTTTCAGGAACATTTTAATAAACACGCGACAGAAACATAAAAGTTCCTCTATGTTGCTTTGGTGTGGACCCACCTTTAGGTTTACCTATATAAATTACTGTTACTATATTGTAAACGAGTTACTGTGCTTTATTACTGCATTTTAGTGGGTTTTGGGGCACTATTCACAGTAGAGATGAGAGCAGATATTGGTCACAGTGATTTCGTAATCACTGTTTTCAAATTCTTGGAATCACAGTGATTAATTTCGTATTTGTTTCTGCCTGCGATTCTAAGAACTTCACTTTAAATAATATCACAGATAATATATTCAATTTGACATAAATATGTTTCACTATAGCTGTAACGAAGCAATTCTTTCAATGTTACTTATCGGATAGGCAAAGTCGATTACGTTCTAAAGGCCGTTTGACACTTACGTAAATTTTAAATAAAATTCACAACTTAATTCACACGCAAATTTTATAATAAATACATATCGTGGCATACATAAATTTTAGCTTGTAGATTTGGTTGTTAATTCACATGTAAATTATTTAGAACATGTTCTATTTTCTGGGTGGGTGTTTCTAGTAAATCTGCGCGCGCATCGACATGAGCAGGTCAATTGAATATCACTGCAATACACTGCGATATCACGTTTGTTATAGTTATTGCTGGTTATTGTACTTATTGTATGTATCTTGATTCTTGATTATCAACAGTATATAAAAACGTCTTGGTCAAACGATCAAGTACGAGCATTAATTAATGAATATCAAAAGCATCTTTGTTTAAATGCGGTGAAAACCAAAGGCTATAAAAATTGACATGCACGATCCCACGCACTTAACTACTTCATTTCCCTCATAAAGGTTTCTTGTTTTGTATTTTTTTTTCAATCAAATTAAATAAATCGTTAAATTGTACACTTTAAAGTCTAAGAAAATTTCCAGTCCATGACTTTTTTACGTTATTTACCACGGGCCGGTACAACTACGGTTGTTGCGATTATTATAGTAGTAGTTAGACGTAATAAACTGTCGTCTACTGCGTCCATAACAAATCCAATAGTGTCCAATATTGATTTAAAAAGCAAACAAACCAACATAACCATAACCTCAAATCATAATATTTAGTATCTAGTGCGCATGTTTTATTATAAATTTGTTAGCAAATTTTATGCAAAAAGTTGCTGTATGGCAAACAGGCATTTCTATTGAATTCACATGTAAATTTGTAATTAAATTTATTATCAAAAGTTTCTGTATGATACTGCTTTAAATTTACATGTAAATTATGATGTAAATTTAATTCCTAATTTTGTATGAAATTTACGTAAGTGTCAAACGGCCTTAACAAAGTTAGTAAACTTATATTTTCATAATAATAAATAATCATTAATAATGTAGTTTAATATATTAATAATTAAAAAGGGCCTAAGCAAACTTTATATTTCATAAATATAATATCAGAAGAGAAACTGAAATGTATTTAATTATTGCATATAGGTACATTAAACTGAACAAATAATAAATAAAATATACTTCATTACTTGGAGTTACTTTTTACTTAATTTTCTACTTTATAAGTTATATTTATTATCCATACACATTTTGTGCATTTATTTATGTACAGTCTGTGTAATAAATTGGCGTACACTTAATATACGCTTATGTAAATATGACTTTTGTTTGAATACCTGTCATGTATGACAAATTGAATTGACGCTATAATTCCATTTGTCAACTTAACTTAAGCCATTTTCACAATGGCAAAATAATGTCAAAATTAGCAATAAGACGTGTACGCCAATTTATTGCACAAAACTGTACATACGTCATCTATATAACTAAAAACATGTCATCATGTTACTTAAATTACTATATATTATTAATTTAAAGTTTTTTCAAGTCTTTTTACACGTTCATGTGTTTTATAATATAAAACATAAATTAAATGCAAAATACCTACTGATATACCTAATAGGCTAATATGCGTATATTAATATTTTATAACCTAGGTATATAGTTTATGATCAATTCAATAATTTCCATTAGGTATATATTATATGTATAACGGGAATTTATTGTGTTAAGATATTCATTTTCACCGCGAATATATTTTCACTACACATATAACGGGGCATCGAACGGTGAAACATGGGCGAAAGCATGAACCGTTTATTTTCACCAAACTAAACAGCTCGGAGATCGGCGATTGAAAGAGCTGTTTCAAATAAAGCGAACGGCGAAAATAAACGGCTCCTGCTTTCGCTGCGATTAAAAGAGCTGTTTAAAATCACCGCGATTTTAAAAAAAAATGTAAAGTATTCGTGGATAACTAGGCATTAAAACACTTGCTCTATTTCAAGCACTCCGGCTCCACCGTCGTGTTTAAAAATCGCGCGTGTTTTAATGACAATTATCCAACCGCGCGATCATTTAAATTCTAAATTAGGACAGGCTGTGAAATTTAAATTAAGTTGGTATATAAGTACTAATTTACAATTTGAATTCTACGCTCGTTTAGTAAATACGTCACAACGTCACAATAGATAGGTCTGTTAAACTGGATGCAAACAGAATTTGATGACGCGCACTAAATGAGCGTTCTGGACAACCTAATAAAAAAAATCCCGCCTGCTATAATTTAGAATTTAAATGATCGCGTGGTACTTTAATATACTAATTTATAAGAGACCTATTTTGGACAGTTTAAATAAAAATTGATTAAATATATGATAAAAGCTTATAACCTTTTTTGTATTTCCTGGAAACATGCGTTTGTCCATACAAATAACTGTCACAATAATATAAAGGAGTTATTTACTTTTTATAACAATTTATAACTGGTTTTTAGGGGATTAGTGGTGTAATTTAGGGGGTTTTCAAGCATTATTCAGAGCATTCAGGGGGATCGTCTGTAGTGGGTTGGCAACAGTGATTGGTGATTGCATTTTAAACAATTGATCCTAACCTCACTTTTAAATAGCCTTCTTCCTATGTTAAAAACCTTTAAAACATTTCTAATATTGTTCTTTATAGTAGACTTACCTTTAGTACCAAAAGCTTATCAAATCCAGGAAATATTTTATTACTGCAGATTTTTAAGGCTTCAAAATGTTAAAGAGCATTATTGGTTTTGGTAAAAAATGTATACGTGGTTGCACTACAAAGTCCGTAATTTCTACCAAAAAAGATGAACATTTTTCAAAATTACTAAATCAAAAAAGTAATTCTATAGACGAATGGGGAACATTAAGAGGAAATATCATTAATACATGCAAACAAGTAACAATGAATACTGTTGATTCTATGATTATACATTTCTACATAAATCATGGGCAGTATGAGCAAGCTAAACAATATATAAATTTTATGAAACAGGAAAATATAACGTTTAATTTAGCTTCATTAGGAAAACTTTTTAAATTGCATTATAACTTACATATAGAAAACTTGGCTACACGGACAGATGATGAAAGTATTATTACCATGTATTTACGTACAAATGTGGAAAAAGCTGAATGTATTTATTATTTTTTTTTGTCTTCTAGGTATAAGAAATTATGCGAAAAATATACTATTTTTGATTCTATAACTAGTGAAAATATTATTTTGGGCTTGTCTGTAACAAAACATTGGAAAGAGTGTAATAAACTTTTGAATGATATTAAAATAAGTGCTACACCAAATGGACATGTATATAATGCTGTTATATGTGCTGCATTTTGTCATAATGATTATGATATAGGATGGCTTCTGTTTCAAGAAATGATAGGTAAGCTAGATATATAAAATTACATAATTGCATTATAATGCTTCCTTTTACTCAAATAGTGTCTCAGCTCACAAGTAAGTTTGCTCAGTATTGGTTACATACTAGTTATCAATCTGAGTTTGGATTTACTGAGTTTAAAGAACTTCTGCTTCTTTGTTTGACTTATGTTATACCTATTTACTATCTGTCCATCAGATCTTTTGGGTCACATCATCAATTGTGTGGCTTTATCAAGGACATCGGCACCTAGAATGTATATATACTCATTTCTTTCCAATCTCAATGACTAAATAATTATATCTGTCAAATAGGTGTGTGTTGTGTATATTTTTCCTGTCAAATTTTCATGTTTATATTTGCTTTGATTATGTTATGAAAGACTAAAGTCTTAGAGCATTTCAATTTCTAAATATATTATGTTATAGTTACTCTATTGTGAATAATTTTTTTTTGGTTATATCAAATGTCTCTGACAGAAAAATGGGTGTGCTTAATACCACACGGCAGAAGTGAAAACTTCATCAAAGTGAGGTTAATATTATGAAATCCAACTTTTTTTTTTCGTTCTATATTACATTAGGGTCATCCTGCATCGACGAATTCAGTTGCTGAGATTTAGTGTGCTTCTTTTGACGATATTTCTTCACGCGCGCATTAGACAATTCCCTTTTTCATTTTAATTTGTCATCGATTTGATTTTCTTCATCCATCCTGTGTAACAGAAAAGAATTAAATGCTTATAAATTCGTATATAATGAGCAATTAAAGCAATGCTCTATTCTCAACGTTTCTGTTTTGCATTGGTATACAAATTATAGTAAATGCGTATGGAAGTTATTTAACACCTGGAATATACTGATCAGTTTCCGCGATATATAATCGCGTGGGTCGGTTCGGACGCATGTATATATATATATAAATAGACAATATGAATACTCGCTTACGGGTCCCGCGCCGGTCTGAATAAAAATTTACAATGAAATACATTTTTGTTTAAAATAACTTGTTGATGGTACAATATAGAGATAATATTCGTTTTGGATTTTGCCAAGACCATGGGTAATAAGTTCTGGGCACAATAATTGATGATATCATTATTACTGTGCCCAATTTCGAATGATGATATCATTCATTACGAGTGATGATAGGCATCGGCAGTCAGGGGTACACTCCTGAACTGAACTTAAATGAATAATGTAATTCGAAATTGGGCATTCAGTTAAGTTCAGTTCTGCAATGTTCCCCTGCCTGTCGAACCCTAAGATTACAAATCATATAATTTGGCAGTACAGTACTACGACAAAAATGTCCATAAGCTCGGCCCACACAGTAAAACTATTAAACTATAGGGGCATACTGTCAAATAGGTACCAATCCAAATATTTTGTTTGGAAATATTTACATTTTATTAAATCCCGGAAAATTTCCTCCTAGTACTCAAAATATCTTTCTGGCAACGCTGTTGTACAGTCAACCAAATCCACTGCTTATCATTCGCATCAAGACAATAGTGGTCAATTACCCAAACAGGCGATACACATCATATGAAACGTCACTGTGATGTCATAACAGTGTTGACAAATAACGTTGCTTTGAGCAAGCTGTACTTTGAAAATAATCTGTGGTTAGGACTAGGTTGACATTTTAAAATATTAGCAAATACTATTAATATGTTTTAAATTATTCGACTATGTCTACAAAAAATATAAACAAATTCTAAATACATGTGAGTTTATTTATTTTAGACTACATTCACAAAAATAATATACACAAAATCTACATATTATTATACATATTAGTGATTAAAAAACTCGTAACATTGCGATAAGCATATGATAAAAAGAAAATAATATTAAGTTGAAATGCTAGTTTTCTTCATCCTTTAACACTGTCTTCTGAATCGGAATCATTTACATTAATTATAAAAGGTAATATATCTTGTCTCTCAAAACCTACTTCTCTATCCCACCATTTTTGAATTTCAGTTTCACAGTGGTTAACGCTATTTGCCCAAATGTCTGGGGTTACTTGTGTTAATGCCTCTTTCCACAGTTTTATGCATTCGTCCACTTTTCTACCATATTTTCCAATGTGATTGTTATAGTATGTTTTTGTTATTCCCCACACTAGTTCTATGGGGTTAAATATACAATGGTAGGGTGGAAGTCGAAGAACTACGTGCCCATACTTCTCTGCTAAATCATCGGTTTCATATATAGTTGGTGGTTTATGCCTTTACGTAAAGATATAAATGAAATTATTGAATAAAATAATTAAATATATATGTACTAACCGTTTAACTAAATCCAGTAATTGTATTTTTAAAGCAGCTCCGTCATAGTCAATGTTATTAATGGTGAGCCATGTCTGAATTTCATTTTTAGTGGCAGATGATGTTGGACTTTTATTTTTAATAGTACTGTGGTAACTGGCATTATCCAAAACAATTATGGACGGCTCTTTTAAACTTATAAGAAGTTGGTGTTCAAACCAGTATAAAAAGTTGTCTCTGTTCATAGCACCGTGATAATCTAAATACTGACTATTTGTCGGAAATATTAGGTCTGCTCCAGGAATAAATCCATTAGAACTACCTGCATGTAATACAATATATCTAAAACAAGATAATATAATAAATATACATAAGATAATATGTTATTCTTAGAAATATAATGTACCTTTTTCCACCTACTTTTGAAGCTTTTGTGGTTTCTATAGATTCATTTTGCCAAGATTTACGAATTGTTCCATCTTGGAAAACCCAGGTTTCATCAAGGAACACAAACTGGCGAACATTTTCATGTTTCATACGAACATATTGTTGCAAGAATGTAATACGTTTTAATACAATTTGTGGTAGTTCCATTAAAGCTCGTTTAGGATCATCCTTCTTGTAATTAAAACCAATATTGTGTAATACTGTCCGTAAAGATGACTTGCCACCAGAAAGAGTTCCTTTTCTTTAAGAGTAATATTCAGTGAATGAAGCGTGATATGTTGTTCTGTAAAAAACTCAAATATTAATTTTATAAACGTAAATCCTTAAGAACTTACTGTTTCTATACATGTCATATACTGTATTTCTTATTGCACACTGAGTAAAGTCATCAACATTTACAACAGGCTTACTTCTAGGCCGTTTTCGCTTTGGGCTAGATGGTCCAACCCCCTGTTTTGATGTAGATGATATTTTATTTACAGTTGCAATGTGAATATTTAAAGCACTTGCTACTCTCTAAATGAAAAATATTATTATTAAAACGTTTATTGTATAAACTATAAATAACAGAAAATATTACCTCTCGAACTGCTGTTAGGGGGTAGCAATGGCGCATTATTATCGCGTTCTTTTTCAAAATACCCGATTAAAGAGAGAATTATTTCTTTCGCTTGCTTACCTAACGGTTAAGGCATGATTTAGTTGTGAAAACAACTGATTGTTAAAAATGAAATCGGCGTATAAATATAGTAAAAATGGAAGAAATACGTATGATAATGAAGTGACTGAAAAATGTAAACAACTATGACAGTATGACATTTGACAGAATAAAATGCTACCATTTTATATGTTGCAACGGCGTACAGTTCTGGTAACATAAAACGTTACCGGAAGCTAGAATAATATTAGGATTAGTAGGTATTATTGTACTTTAATGTTACTTGGACCGAAATTATACTTTATGACGTGTATCGTCTGTTTGGGTAATCGACCCATATATCAGCAGTGGATGAAGAAGGAACCAAAATTGAGTCTGAGTGGTTCACTGTTACCAGGGGTGTATTATTAGGATACATACTGGGACCTCTTTTATTTTTGATTTATATAAACGGGTTACCGTTAGTATTCAAACATCCTATGGCCTACAACTACTATATAAAGCATAGCTGACTCGTCCGCCATTTTGGAGATAATTTTAAGGCGGTAAATATGTTTGCTAATAGCAAATGTTGAATAGAACTTCGAATAATTGACTTTATTAAGCCGGTTTAAGACGTGAAATAATGTAGGTATAATTTTTTACAATAGTCGTATATTTAAGAAATACCCAGAATATATAATAATAACTAAAAATAAGTACGTAATATGACTGACATTTATCTCCAAAATGGCCGACGAGTCAGCTGTCCTAAATATAGTAGCTATACTATGGCCTTATTTGCGGATGACGTATAATTGGCAATAAGATCAAGTGAAACAAACTGGAAACAATTGCACGTGCATTGCCCTATTGTCTATTAGCACGTGGTTCAGCGCAAGCGATCTCAAGTTGAACGTGGCAAGACCCACATCATCCATTTCTTACTTATCTTGTCGTCTGAGGCAATGTTTCTCGGCATAAAGGTCGATGCACAACTGAATTAGAAGTCCCATATACAACATCTGTTTCAGAAGATTGTTCCACTTAACTATGCCCTTAGGTTTATTTCCGACTCACTAAACAGTGAAGCCAGTTTGTGTGCGTACCAAGCTTACGCGGAATTGCGGTTGCGGTTTGGTTTGGTATTCTGGGGGAACAATGTGGACGTGAAAATACTTTTTATTCCACAAAAAAATGTATTTGTTTTTAAATTAGGACTCACTGACTCGTACCGGGAAATATTTAGAACACGAAAAATACATACGCTTACCGGTCTCTATTATGTTCTGGAGTGTGGTTTGTGTGTGAGAAGGGGTATGAGCAATATGTGTGACAAGTATGTTTTCAACCACAAGTTTAGTACTCGCGGGACAGAAAGTGTCTGTTTTGCAGTACCGCAAACAACTCTGACCGGGGTACAAAAGAACGCAACTAGTCAGGTGTCAAATATGTATAATCATATCCCAAAGTACGTTACGGACTTGAGCAGTGAAAGGTGTAAATAGCAAGGGGAGTCGAGTGACCCCTCATTTGAATGGTATTTGATAGATCTATTTAAAAATTTCTTATGTTAACGAATTTTTCCACACGTAGTTCTCTTGATATTAATATTGATTTTTGATTTGAGCCATAAGACAATAGTGATAAATGGTACGTAGTCTTGAAGATAGAGTGGAAGCTGTTTGGATTGTTGCCGAAATGTTCATGCTGCTGACCGAATCTACAATGAGAGGCATCCTGATCGTCCTATATCACGAAAATATTTGAGAAAAATTGTTATGGATGCTAAAAAAGCCGGACGCTCATAACTTACTGAGGACTTTCTTGTGGTGCCAACAGTAAATTGTGGCAAGGGTTCAGAAGAAGCATAAATTTCACCCATACACGATACAAATGTTACACCAGCTTAACGAAGATGATCCTGACCGCAGAAATGATTTTTGCGAAATAATAACAGAACAACAAACAACAAATTATATTAGAAACATGTGTTTTAGTGATGAGTCTACCTTTTTCCTTAATGGTCGGGTACACAGGCACAATATGAGGTACTGGAGCGATTCAAATCCAAATATTTTTCGTAAAAAACACATTCATTCCCACAGGAACTGACGTGTGGGCAGGTTTTTTGGGCAACCACATAGTAGGGTCTCTGTTCTTAAAAGAAAATTTAACAGGTCAATTGTATCTTGACATGCTCGAAAATACATTCCAGCCTTTAATTGTAGAAATTGCTGAGAATAATTTAGACCAGTTTGGCGAAACGAAGAAATTTTTCACCAAGACGGGCCCCTCCGTATTATTAGGGACCAGTGAGACAGTGGTTGAATAGGGAGTATCCTGAAAGATGGATTGGACGATGTGGGCCGACGGTGTGACCTGCCGATCCCCTGATTTAACCTCCTTGATTTTTCTTGTGGGTTTATATCAAATCTCATGTTTATAAAACATGAACAGAAAATATTTTATTTTTAGATTTGAGGCAAAGAATAATTGATGTGTGCAGATCCGTTACTCCAGGAGTTTTGCAATCAGTTGTTCTATGCCAAGAGATTGAATATTTAATTTAAAATCATAGTAATGTGTTCTGGATTATTGTTTTTTTTTTGCAATGTTAGAATTTTTTTTATTCGCTTTGTTAAAAAGTTTAATTTAATTGTTTATTTATTTTATTAAAAACATTATTTCTTTTGTTCTGCTATTCTTTCCAATTCATTACAAATACCTTTCAAATGATGTACTTATCCTACCTGTGAAATTCGGCTTTTTCTTTTTTTTAACAAATGATGAACATTAAAACATAATTTACGAATAGATCTTTCCAGTACCTTTTAAATTAGGGGTCACTCGTCCGGTTTTTTCATTTGAAATAGTTAAGTTGATACAGAATACAGCACAAAATGTTAAAATGAGACATTGTCATAAGTGGTATTTTTATAGTGGTTTTGTTTTAGCGTTTTATTCCTTTTCGTTTAAAAGATAGCACGAGGGGGGGCACACTGTATATTGACGAGTTCTATACAACTTTGAACGAATATTATTATTATTATTATTATTATATTACCACGTATATCATTTCCTACTTTATTTATATGCTGTCAGCGGATTGGGCTGTCTGAGTTTTAAATAGATTTTGGAAAGGATGACGCGTAGTGCCTTTATGAAGCATAAATGTTTGCAGTAAAACAATTGTATTTTGCGATTTTGTTTATTGATTGACGTGAAATTGTTTAGAAAAACTATCATAGAATAATAAGTAATTAATATATTGTAAAACAAATAAATTTATTTTACAATATATTAGTTCTTTTTTCTTCCGCTCTATTAAATTATTTTGTTCTAGATAATAATCGTTATCCGTTAACTTCTACATATTTAACATACTTGGACGAAATAGCAAAATTGGATCATAAAACAAAATGTGAAAAACTGGACTATTTATTGGAATTTGCAGCTTTTAATGACTTAGACTTTGATGAAAAAGTAGCAAATAGAATTGTAAACATAACCGATGGCAAATCAAGGCTTACTAATGTTACAAGAAATGGTACCTGTAGAAGATGTTCCAAGAAACTTCAGGTATTGAATTTGTCTACAGAGGAATTTAATGATCTAAAAAAGTCATTTTTCGATCAAGTAATTGTCGGTAGAGATATATTTTGCAAGAGCACTCCTGAGGAGTTAGAACGATTTAAAAGTTTTGTTAAAAATATGGATAAATTTGATGTTGTCATTGATGGTCTAAATGTTGCTTATTCGGCAGGTGTCAAGCAGTCACCTTATGTTCATTCTACATTGGTAAGCATTATATGAAAGATTATTGAAAGTTTGTTTGACACATGTTATTGAAAAGTAATTCAAGAGGTATTGATATTTTTTGTTGTTGTACATTACTAATTCTATACATGTATAAGAACTTTGAATAGTCGCATAATATAATTTCTAGAATTATTTTTCATATATGTGTATTTATATACCTAATTTAATAAAACTACATAAAGAACTAACAAATGTACTAATGATGTATGTAATATAAATATAGACATAAAGATAGTTCAGATTATCAATCATTAGAACCAATGTTATATATTTTTTTACAATAAACTCATAATAATAGAAAAACACAAGCCAAATGAAAACAAATATAGATATACAGGTTCGGTCTGTTTTTACCTTGCATGCGAGCTGAAAGTCCATGTATTGCAGCGAACGTTGTTGCCAATATTTATACACATGTGGGCAAGTACTGTTCGACGCTAGGCGACAATCCGATATTGCAGGGGTTGTTATCTTCATTTTTAGGTATTATTCCCATTCGTAATATTCTTAAAAAATTATCTTTAGTTAATATTATAAGAATTCCTTCAGATTTATTAATTATTTTTATGATTGAATTTAATTTGGTTTTGCTGAAGGTCTACTTGTCGGCTCTCGTATATATATATCTGTTAGGTAGGTACGGTTTGGCAACTCCTTTCGTGTTATGTACGGGAAGGCGCATGCAAGATAATCGTAGGCCAAACGTGTATGTAATTCAACCACAAATGGTTAAAGAAATATAATAATTACGAAATATTTAGTTATTAAGTACATAAGATATTTGACAGGTGGACCGCTCAGGCCCTGCCTGTTATATGTTCCTTTCTCTTAATTTTCATATAATCTATATATTAATACGTGAAGAAAAAACTTACCCCTTTTTAAGCAAATTGCGCGCACGGAGGAGTGTGGGATTTGGCATAGCTAAAGTTCATAAGGAGCAGTGCAGAATGACAAAATTTATGTATACTATGTGTTACAAATACATTAAATAAAATAAAACACTCATATTAATACGTGAAGAAAAAAAAACTCTTCGGGTGAAATACAGAATTCGTGAGTGTGAAACACGTATTAGTCTGTGGTCTAACAGTCGCCCAGAGTAGAGATAGTCTGTAAGGAATTTATACGAGTATATAGTACCTATGTATTACTAATACATTAAATAAAATAAAATAAAACATTCATTGTTAAATATAATATATTAATACGTGAAGAAGAAACTTTGTACCCCTTATTAAGCATATTGCGCGTACGGAGGAGTGTGAGATTTGGTATAGTTAAAGTTCATATGGAGAAAGAATGCAGAAAGGTAAAATGTATGTATAATATGTGTTACAAATACATTAAACTAATAAAATAAAAGGGTCGAACTAGTTATTATTACGCGTAGCTGAATTGTATGCATTTTCCATTGTATTGAAATTTTTATTACTTCCATTCCTACATCAGGAAAAACTGAGCCAGGCATTTTAAAGCTTCTGGGGGGAACACCTAATTTCCAGATTATACTGAATATTTAATAATTTAATATTTTTTTTTCATAATTATTACTTGTCGGCGTGATTTGTATTTACTTTATGTTGTTGAGTCTTTTTTAATTAAAATATCAGTAATGTTTTATAAAAAAAAGTAAAATATGACGAAAACAATTTTAACTTGTGTTGCGATACAGTCATTTTCTTTTGGTTTTCCGCTTTTGTCATTTGCGTTTCATATTTGCCAAATGAGTTTCCAATTATTTTATATAGTAGGCTTCCTTTATGAAATAAATTCCGTTTCTGTCGAATGGTTTTCCTTATTTGAAAAGAAAAAATTGTTTTGTTATCATCGTGACAAGTTGTTTGCTTGCAATTGCAATGGCGTATCAGTAAAATAATTAAATATTTACAATGCCTATGGTGCAAATAGTAATTAATAGTGTCTTTAACGATTCTTGTTTTAAAACGGGAAACCAATGTCATAAATGATATTCTATATATCTATGCACATATTTCCGAAAATTGAGCGACACTATTCAATTGGTTGGGAACATTGTATTCCATAATAATAAAACCCTCGTTAAATTTATGGCAAATTTATGCAGTTACAGATTTTGCTGTCATTATAAACAGAAGAATAGAAGTTGAATTATTGATAATTTACGAGTATAGAATAAGTTTTACGGTTACAGCCATTACAAACCAGACTTAAATTTCATATTTAATTTTTCCAGATCAGTATTTACAGATATCAGATGATTTTTATTTCACCTGATGCTGTTTAATGTTTAATTAATGATTTTTACGTTATTACAATTTTTTAATATAGGTATATTGTTGTGAATAGAACAGTAGAATAATTTTATTATATTTGCATTTTATTTTGTAAACTTTGAAAATTACTACAAAAGAAAAAGGAATTTTTTAAAATAATTAACATTTTGAAGATAAAAATTATTTTAACCCTTTAAGTACTGGTGTTACCATACGGTAACGCTGCAGTAGCAGACTTTTTTATGCAATAAAAGTTTTAGTTTGCAGTTTCGATGGCAGATGGTGACGGTAACTGCTTGTGAAAGCATAAAATTAAACACGTGTTTGCTGTTTGGTTTGATTTAGTCGGTGTATTCGATACAGGTTAGTGTGAAGTTTGTGTTACAATTATTACTCTGCATAATGGATGTGCGTTTTACGTAAGTATCCGTTTGTTATACTAAACTTACTTTTAAGTAAGAATAATTAGCTGGGTTTAGCAGTATAAATACAGGTCAAGATTTCTACAATATGAAAATACCTTATTTTTGAAAAATATTTGCGTTATGAGACTTCAACCTACAGCGTTACCGCATGGTAACGCCAGTACTTTGCTCTAATGTACTAATAAAAATGTTTATATGTTTCAGTAATGAAGTTCCTCTGACCTACAATTTTTCTAATATTCGTAATATGGAGTGGACTGACGGTGATTTAGTGGAACAAGAAAAACACTTTCCGGTCGGTGACTACAGTGGCTTTGTTGAATTGTCTGCGTGTGACCTATTCGAATTGTTTTTCGATGAAAGTGTCTTTGACTTACTTCTTGAAGAAACAAGGCGGTACGCTTTATATTCAAACTCTCCGGACCCAAAAGTAACCAAGGAAGAGCGGAAATGTTTTATCGGGATTCTTATTCTATCCGGGTACAACGAACTTCCAGGCATGAAATGCTATTGGGATTCCGGTGACGACACGAAAAACGCGGCCGTTGTCAATGCTATGCGAAGAGATCGTTTCATACAAATAATGCGTTTTATTCATTGTGCCGATAATAACAAAATCGACAAAAAAGACAAATTATGGAAGCTTAGGCCTCTTCTTGATAAAATTCAGATAAATTTTGTCAAGCATTTTGTACCCCAACGCCATATTGACTACGACGAGTCAATGATAAAGTACTATGGCCGCCACGGATGTAAACAATTCATATGTGGGAAGCCAATAAGATTTGGCTACAAAGTGTGGAGCATGAACACAAAAGAAGGATATCTTGTGAACTTTGAAGTTTATCAAGGAAAGTGTATAGTAGGCAATAGTGCTCATGACAGTAAATTTGGAAAAGCTAGCGCGCCATTTATTAGAATGGTGGAGAACCTTCCGGAAAAAAAATTGCCGTATCAGTTTTACGTTGATAATTTGTTTTCCAGTGTACCCCTGTTTGAGTTTCTTAGCCAGAATGGGTATGCTTGTACAGGTACTTTCCGTGACAATAGGATACCCAAAAACTGCCCACTGAAAGGAAAAGATCAGATAAAGAAACAATCTAGGGGAACATTTGATTCTATTATTGCCAAGGATGTGGGAATTATCTTCGTTAGATGGCTAGATAATAGTCTGGTTACGGTTGGTTCGACGTTACATGGCGTCCACCCAATGAACAATGTAAAACGGTATTCCCAAGCTGAAAAGAAGATTATTTCAGTTGCAAGACCTAATCTGATAGGCCAGTATAATAACTATATGGGCGGCACAGACCAAATGGATCAAAACATCGGCAAATATAGAATATCTATTCGGGGAAAGAAATGGTGGTGGTGCATTTTTACGTGGCTTATAGACGCCGCCATAAACAACGCTTGAATTTTATATAGAAAGGCAACAAACTCACATAGTGATCAACTATCTTTCCGAAGAGAAATAGCACATATATACCTCCGTCGTTACGGTGTGCCACCGAAAGTTGGCGGAAGACCATCTATTTCAAGAAACAGCATTTCTTGTAGTCGTGTTAACGATACTTTGCGCTATGATGGAGCGAATCATTTTTTAACATACACACCCGATAAAAAACGTCGCCGATGTGCTGGAGAAGGATGTACCTCAAGTGTCCGCACTATGTGCTCAAAGTGTGACGTCGGGATGTATATTGACTGTAATGTCATATTTCACATGAATACTATGTAAATACGTTTTTCACGTACATTTTCCTTTTATTTAATGCATACTACATACTATACCATACCTTAAGGGGAAGTATTATTTCTTTTAGTTTATAAAAAAATGAGTTAGTAGTCTTATATTTGTAATAAAGGACGTTATTTTTAAAGATAAACATTGAGTTTTATTTGAAATTATAAAAATAAACAACTCCGTCTTTAAAGGGTTAAAAGAACATTATACCTCATATGAAAAAAACAATAATTTAATAATTCTTTAATACAGATTAATCTTATGATTATTTAAATATAGATATATCATTTGTACATTTGTTGAATATATAGGGTATGCCCATTCGAATTTAGAAATGTCTCCAGTCCGCGCATCGAAACGTGACATCAATACCTGCGTGTGGGCAAACCTTATATGTTTGTACCATGTATTGAATTACCTGTTTTTACCTTTTATTTAAGCAAATATATTTTAAAAGTTACTTAATTCTAGCTAGCTGCCGTTGTACAACATTTCACAATGCGTGGAAAGAAGATTCTTGTAATGGGAAGAACACATCTGGAAAAACTACCCAAACAAAATTGGAATTTTATTAAGAAACATTCAACTATCTTTTTAACACAAAATATTTCACAAGATGATCCATATATACTTTATTGTTGTCTACAGTGTGGTATCAATACTATTATTGTGACCAGAGATTTTATGAGAAGTCATCTTTTTCTCTTAAAAGATAAGCAACATAAGCTATTGTTTAATCGCTGGCTAAGTCAAAATAGATATCATTTATTACATGCAAGTTCAAATGGCGTATTTTTTAAGGTTAGTATTATAAAAAGCCCGTTTATACATTCTGTATACAGTTATTATTTTGGTTATAATGAGGTGGTTTCGAATTTTATCGGAATTTTGATATGAGAGCCATTCTTATGACACAGTACGTTATTAGCAGTAACTTTGTTAAAAATATTATATTAATATCAATCTCACGTGGTAAAATATCAAGTTGTCATGATCAGTTTGATTATACACAGAAATAATTTGCGTTTGCTGCCTTTTCCGTTTTTTTGTATTGAGCACTGAGTTGTCCTCTCCTGGTCAGCATGCTAAATCATCCTTTCCATAATAGCCAGGTAAGCTAGGCCTTATTTAGAAGGCTCCTGCCCACCTGACTACACTGTATAACCATTGCACTCATGAGGTAGCTACCCTCTTGCGTTAAAAATATGAAATATGCAAGAGGACAGAAAGAATGACGCCACCACGATAACTAACCTATCATTAAAATCAAATTAACAGTCTACTTAAATATACTGAAAGACGCTTGTCTATTAAACAATCACAATCTTATAGCACAATTATGGTCTTACCTTCAAACTTCCCCAAGGTCGTTGTAAAATATGATGAACAGTATTGCCGCTTGCTTATCCGAGAAAAATGGGCATGGATTCAACTGTGAACTAGTCGAAGGTCTTATAAGGACGCCAGTTCCGATATCTATCTATACTGTTCACCAACTGAACTTATAAACCCGGAACAAGTTTATTCTTGAGCCCCAGGTAGAATGAATAATAAAACCAAACACACTCATACGAACTTAACAACAGGTTTATTAAGTGGTTAAATTGCCCAATTGACCAAAGAAAAGACTAAGTTTTTGCCAAACTATCATTTAAAGTCAACTACAGTAATGACTCTTTACAAATTAAGTACAAATAAGAGTAATAAAATACAACATTAAAAATAAAGAAACACATAAGTGCAAACCAGTTGCAAATGTTTAAAATTCTGAAGGTATGTATAAATCGATTAAGACGGCCACCAAATGTGAACCTTAAATTCAAGTTACATTTGACAAACTGTTATAATGATTTGAAGTAATCAAAAGAATTAACTCATATGAGGCAAAACCTCGAGTTCAATTAAATACATGAGAAAATACTTAAAACTAAAAAATGATTACAAAGGCAACATTTGCCAGGGAGTCTTCCCAATGTCGAGCAGTTTGGTCGCAATCCGCAACACATTAGCAAAAACGAAACACTCTATATATTAGAGGCCAACGACAAGCTGGTCGACACTAGATAATAGACTCTAAATAGTATCTAATACTAACAGCGCCAGTTAACTATTGCCTTACAAAAAGAAAACGTGAATAAAATTCAACGAGTTAAAGATCGTACAAATTACACATAATTAAATTGAAATTGTTAATTAAATATACTAAAATCAAAGCAATAAATTTACACAATACAAGTTGGGATGCTACAATGCAAAATACGCATCCAAAATATCAATTAAATTTAACACAAGAAAAGAAATGGCTATATAGCAGGCCAATTCGACACGTAACCTCAAATTAAGGCCACAACTAATATTGAAACTAAACGTTAAATATAAAAAATTTAAATCTCAGTGACTCATATGCCATTACAAGATAAATCTAGTAATTACGTTGACTCTAATAATCAGTTAGACCGAAAAATAAAGTTATATAGCACGTAGTGCTCAAAAACTGAACGTAATCTTACACAAATTTGATTGTGTCTGATTGCACTACGTGACTGTGCAATACACTGGCAATACTTAGCAATAAACAAAGTCAAAATACCTTAATTTTCTCACACACACAGTTACGATTCACAAATTCTTCAACGATACCACACTAGTTACAGGAAAAAAAGTCTTCTCCAGTTATCCTTGGTTACCAACAGTCATCAGGAACTAACGCAGAAGGCTGCAGCAATAACTACGAGACTGCACCATAAATGTGTCTTCACCAAAGGATACAACGTCTTAAACCTTCCGGAATTTTCCAAAGCTATCTCACAAGTCAAACACGTGTTCCAGAATTTCCAAACGGAAATGCTTTGTCTAAAGTTCTACCCTGCGGTAAACGCAAACTAAAAGTCGAACAGGGAACAAAGAATACAATTAGGATCAATCAGACACGTGACATGAGTACTTACAACAGCGAACAATCCTTCAACCAGAAGAAAAAAATATCCTCGTACAGAGTTTCTTCAATAACGACATAACCAAATTAAGCTTGAGAAATTATGAAAGCATCCACCTTATTAGTGATTTATCACGATACAAATTCAACATTTCAAATTAATTACCCAAGCACTGGCCGAGAATCAGCTGCTTTTGCGTGATTAAGTGTTACTTGTAAGACGGTCGGAACAAAAGAGGCGGAATCAACATGTCAATTAGCGACATTCGGAAAGCCAACGACAAAGGCGAGTACTAAGTAAACACGAAGAACACAACCACAATACTTAAAACAATTCTTGGGGCTCTCAACGGTAATTTCAAAGCGGGAAAATTATATTATTAATTTAGACATCCACCAAAATAAAATTTAATATAAGAAAGAAAAGAATTAAAAACAAATATCTATTACCAAAAATTAAGTCGCCAGAGTATACACAACGCCACTTATACGCCAGCGAAGATGTGTTACTACAACAAGAGATAATACAGGTCGCATGCAGTACGGCAAAGAATATCTTGCGAAATTCCCACGAGATGGCGGAAAAAGGGTCGATACGATTGATTGACAGGAGAGCACGATGACTTAAACCAAAACACATATTAAACGCAGGCCAACGCAAGCGAACATTCTGTTTAGGGTAAATATTTATTCAAAAGAACAAAATTAATATTCTCAATTAGAGAATTAAAATAAAACAGGGTAATAATCTTTCGGAATAAAAATATAAATTCCCAAACAAATAATAATACCCAAACGTAATTGAAAGTAAAACGAAAGTTACGGAAGACGATCCCGAAACAGGGTGCCCAAAAAAAAAATCTGTACAACCATAATATACGATAAAGCTAAAACAGATTGTAACAAGGTATATGTTAATGTATCATTAAATCAATGCAGATTTGTCCCAAAGTCTTTCCGATCGTTCTTTGGCAAGTTCTTAAGGGCTTTTTTATGTGGTTCTCCGCAATTAATTTTATTTTTGTATTAAATTGACTCCGTAATATTTGAATTAAAACATTTCGGTAATAAAGATATTATCTTTATTAATTAATTAAGAACATTAAAATATTAACAAACTATTACTAACACTGTAACATAGATTTGATAAATAGATTGACAGCATATATAATACAATACACAAATTGGAAGATCTTTGATTTATCAAAAAACGACATCCAACTTCATTACAAGACAGACAATGCCGACCTATGTGTTTAATGACAAACAAGTGACAAAATGCAAACGCGAATTGTGAAATTAAAAGTGAAAATGTAAACATTTAGGCATAGAACAACCGCTATTGTGCGTGTAGTTTCATCAGAAGATTCTGATTTATCAAGGACATCTAATTCCACTACACAATAACCAAACGTCAGCACAAGTATTCAAATTTACTGTACTGAAAAATAGGTATCTTGAAAAACCTAGTGTAGATTACTATTTTCAAGCATCACAATTATTATATCGTGAAACAAATTAAAAAAATGCGTGAAAGATGAGAGGCTTAAGAGTGGCGTTTACCAACAAATAGAAACTTTTGCATGCTCGGTACGGGTAGACGCAAGGGGATGTGAGTAGGTGGAGGTAGACGATATTCGGTTGTCACAGCGGTTCGGTTTTATTCACAGATTCTGTCATAGATAAAGGAATACTATAGATGGGAAACATAATGTATAAAGAATGAGTACTTACGGAACTGTTGATGTTGTTGATGTTTTATAATAAGCCAATTTTCGCTTGCCCATAACTGTTATATTATTATACACTCGAAAATTATAGGTATATATGACATTTAAATGCGAGTGACAGTTTGTAATTAAACTATCACTCGTATCATCTGCAATAGCCGACCGATTTCGATAGATTTTCGTCTTCGCTAGGACCGGTAGAGATACCGTAAAGTGGGGATAGACGACGCGAAAAACCTCGTCTAAAATGTGTGTGACAATGTTTACTGTTTAATGTTTTTTATCTTTAAAAATAATTACACAAATTTGATTTTTTCTTTATATCGTTCATCAAATATGCAGCTGGCGCGTAGAGGTCGTTTTTTTCCTTTTGTGTACCAGCCTTAGTTAGAAGACATTAATCAAATTCATGCATTTTTGTGGTTATTTCTAAAACACATAACTTTTTTAAGAAAATAAATTAGTACAAAAACTGACCTTGACATTATAAATTTATGCCTTTTGCATCACTAACCCAAATTTGAGATTCTAAAATTACAAAATGAGTTTAAAAAACGCGAAACGGCGATGCCTTAATTTTCGATAGGTAAACGCCCCTCTTAAATTAATTTAATATCTGTCACAAAAAAATCATCGTCCAGATACGTCAAAAAATATTGACAGGAACATATTTCACCTAAATTTAATGTGGTTTTTCATTATGCAAAAAGCACCGCCGTTATACACTTTCATATTTTAAATGGCGTCAAAGTATGCCGGGCACATTATTCCAAAGAAATGTTATAAGGAATTCATAAGTGTATTCGGCATTTTTTGTCCGAGATAACAAAAAAGACGGTATTACCCCGTTCCTCCACAATTACTACCTAATTCATTCACTGACAGTAAACGTATTCTTTGTTTGTCAAATTGCTTTAAAATGCTTCTCAGTATATTTATAGAAAAATAAAAATATTACCTTGAAGGTATATCTATGTGCCTTGGTTTTAAACTTGAATGCTGTCACGCGCGAAATTGCAATTTTTCATGTTTTGGATAGTTAGGCGACATCTTCCGCTGACATTTGTAATTATTTTGATTGTCGATGGACTTGGAATATCTTCTTATACATAATCAATGGCCGCGTGTCACCCACTCGGCGTCGAAGTATTCCATCACGAATTACCCAAGATTGGTCTTTGTCGACGTTTCGAGGCTGCCCAGCCTTCTGTGCCAACTCCTGAGTGTGGATCCTCTTGCTGGACGTCTGGCATTTGATAAATCAA
Organism: Amphimallon solstitiale; assembly: GCA_963170755.1. Taxonomy (NCBI): domain Eukaryota; kingdom Metazoa; phylum Arthropoda; class Insecta; order Coleoptera; family Scarabaeidae; genus Amphimallon; species Amphimallon solstitiale. The sequence continues at coordinate 11,297,988 of OY720678.1, read as the reverse complement.
CGACTCATCCTCGGTCGCAACGCAGATCCGTGTTTTGGGCGCCTGGTGACTGATATTCATATGGAAGTAGACTATCAATTTCGTCCAGATTTGGAGTGATCTCGCTTCCCGGATTTCTCGAAAGGGTGACCGGTAATCGCTTTCTTGGCCCGCTACATGTTGCACGGAAAATTGGAACTCCTGTAACAGCAGAGACCAACTCATCAGTTTTGACTTGGTTTTTCGGAATTGTTGAAGGCAGATGCGGGCCTTGCTGTTTGTCCGTAAGCCCGTATTACTACCAGACATTCTTGTCCATTTATGTAATATTTCTGTTCCGTCTTGATGAACCGAACACTTGTCCAGCTTATAACTTGCCTCTGCCCCTCGTCGTCGAAAGTCCGGACAATTAAGGAACAGAGGTAGCGATGCTGCGTGTTTGATGACGCAGAAAGCTTCTATCATTTCTGTGCTCTATTTATAAGATGTCTTTATAGTGAGGAGTGTAGCCATTATTCTCAAGCAATCTGGAATGTACTCTCTCAGCCATTTGATGAGCCCCAGGAATCGACGAAGGGCTTTTCGGGTCATTGGTGGTCCTGTAGCCTGAATGGCGTCCATATGAGCCGCCTGTGGGTAGTTTCCCGTGGATGTTATAACGTGGCCCAAATAATCAAGTTTGTCACTTGCGAAACGGCACTTCTTGGGAGAGCTGCTCAAACACTTATCGGAGATGGAATTGATGTTCTTCCCACGTGTCGTCCAGGTAGGCAATGGCGAAATTTGTGAAATATTCAACCAAGACATTCTGCTCTATCATTTTTGAAACGTGGTTCGTGCGCCCTTTAATCCGAAGGGCATAACTGGAATTCATAGGCCGCTCCGTCTGATGTGGTGAAGGCGGTCATACGTTGCGATTCTTTGGCGAACCCGACATGCTAATACCCGTTCCGAAGGTCGGGCGTAGTGAAAATCCGTGCAGTTCCCAAATCTTGTAGGGGCTCTTGTATTAGTGGCAGTGGGTTGGCTTCATCTTGTGTCCTGCCGTTAAGCTTGCGGAAATCAACGCAGAAACGTGGGTCACCGATTTTCTTAGCGACAATAACTATTGGAGAATTATAGTTGCTATGGTTGGGCCGAATGACGTTGGTGGCGAGCATCTTCTCCACTTGTTCCGCGATGACCCTCTTTTTCTCTGGAGAATATCGGTATTGGGAAACTCTCACAGGCCAGTTCACTAAACTCATCCAGAGTTTTGAAGAAAATCTCCCGCTGGGCGCTCGTCCAGTGACCCGTCTCTACTGCGAGGTTCTCGTGGTAAAGGGGCGTTTGATGAACACCCTGGGATAGTCGGAGATAGAAGTGGATGGTTTGGCGCTGGTTTGTCCCCACATGTATATACTCGCGTGGTATGTCTATTGCCGCTTGGTGTTCGACAAGCTATGGCAATCCTAATATTATGTCCACCTCCAGGTCTTCTACGATGATGGCGAGCCATCAAAAAACGAAGTTGGTGGTGTTCGCTTGCAATGTTCCATGGCGGCTGGACTGGAGTATTGAATTCCATTGGGACCATGTCATTGATGGGTCCTGACATCCATCCGGGCCTAACGAGGCTTTTGCTAGCTGCAGTATTGATTAGCGCCAACACACTACTTCCATTCACCTGGAGCTTAACGGATAGCAAATTAACGTTGATGGTGGTTGTGGTAATTAGGGCTGTTCCTAAGTCCTCGGGACGGTCTTGTTGCCTTCCCTCGAATTTTACCGCTGTTGAGGATGTTACTCGCTGAACGATTGTGGCTGGTGTGAGCATTCCCGGTTGAAATGGTATTCCGGATAGAACCAACATTTAGGCACTGGTCTGTCAGGGCCTTGTTGGTCTGGAACCGGAGTGAAACTTTTCAATGTCTGCATCGGTTGAGGACCCGTTGGTTTTGAAGCGGTATTAGACTTGGTTGGTGGCTTTCACGTCATGTTTCGTCGCTCAAACAGGTTTGTCCATTTGTCACAGACCCAGTAGAGCTTCCATTGTCTGGGGTTCTGTCTGGTCTATTTGGTAACAGTAGATGTCCAACATTCGCTCGATAATGTGTGATACCACATCAGCTTCCTTCCAGTGAGGATCGTACTGAAGACAAAGTCTCTTCAAGCAAATAGCCAGCGCGGGTTCTTAAGGGGCTTGCCTTGTCTCGGTAGAGTTTCGTAGCTTCTTTCTTCGTAACCTTGGAACTCTGACATAATTCACTGGGCAAACTCAGCCATGGACATGACGCGAATATGACGAATATGATTGAATCTTCGAACATTCAATCATACTCGTATAGGATTTATACGCATCAGAAATTAGTGATTTGTATAGATGTTTTAGTCTCAGAAAAGCATAAAAAATGTTTTTAGTAGATTCCCAACGCCGTTTGTAATAAAGAGTTTCGACTTTAAGTAACGCTTGATGTCGTTCGTAAACGGAAGTGATGACTCCATAACTTTACACTACATTATAAAAACATCAACAGCATTATGCACACAGTCACTAAATAACAAATCAGAATACAACTTTGGAAAGTTAGTTTTACGGAAGTTAAATCTTTTATATGAAAAGAAAAATCGACTGTCTTTCTTGAAGAAAAGATAATTATCCCATCACGATATGCTCCTTCTCATTCGTCCTCTGTTGCTACAACTTTGTCGAATTGCGTTCCGAATAGCTGCCTCATCCGCCATATTCTCGAGATCTGGCTTGCAGTAATTTCTTCTTATTTCCAAATTTAATAAAATGGCTCGGTGGAAAGAGATTTCAGATAAATGAAGAGGTGATATCCGAGACAAATGTATAATTTACATAATTTTCGAAGGTTACTTTTTGGATGTTTTGAAAAAAATAGAAACTCGCTGGGCAACTGTGTAATCTTACAAGCGGATTATGTCGAAAAATAAAATATATTTTTTATTGAAAAGTCACTCTGCCGTCAAACCGCCCCTGTACACGTATTTTTGTACGTAGTTTCTTTTTTGGATGGGTATCCTCAACTGATGTTACTACTTTTCGTACAGATTTGCGGAATTGTAGCAGTACTGTCTTCTGAGTTGTATAAGCAGTATAATAAAACTCGCAGGAGTATTTTGAATTCTTGTTTGGTAAATATGTATTTACGAAGCGACTGAAATATAATCGTACTTCACTACGGCTACGCCCTGGGCGTTGGTGCCGGTATGCCTAGTATACATATATCCTATCCCCAATATGTTTTTACACATGCTATATACGGATTTCGCTACTTTTCTATAGTAGGGCCTCATATTTACGTCGATTGCTAATCGTTTCAGTAATTTTTGGTGAATTATTTTAGTTATACATTGAGGCTCTTCGTGTATTCTTCGGGTGTTAACACACTGCATTCACTGTTTATGCGGTTTAGGTTTTCATCCTATCTACATTTGTTGTTCGTGATTGTCTCAAGCCCTTGATTTTGTTCTTTATCTCGTTACTTGGTTTTGGATGTCCATAATGAAACCTTTTGTTTCGGGGAAGATGTCTGCGTATCTCAGCCATTCGCATGTTGCTTCTGGGTTGATATTTTCTTTTTTTATTTTTGTTATATATTTTCCATGGAGCTTTTTCTGAATTAATTTTTCTGTTTTATCGATTTCTAAATGTATCTTTTATGACTTTCCTGGACATATTTAATGCCGCGAGTTTCTTATTGGCTTTCGTTATCGCAGAATGCAGGTTCTTCTTTTCGGCTTTAAGAAGGCGTGCTGGTAGTGAACAGTAGGGAGGCTAACAATCTTCTTCCCCCTAAAGATATTCGGAAATGCAACCTTTCAACCGTGTTTTTAGTGTGTTAGGCTTTCCTTTGAATCTGTTATTATTTTTATGTCGTTATTATAGATGAGAAGGCGGATTAGCCTCGTTATCTTTAAGGGTATAAATTCTTCAGAATCAAAAAGCACTTTCAGAATCACCCTGAAAAGGACCCTTGTGTTCTTTAATGGACCAATTCGTATACCCATACGAATTGGTTTATTGATAGTAAGAGTCACTTCCCAGTTTGTAATTAGTGTCTGAAGACATTGCGTTATGGTTGGGTTCGTTTTGTATATGTCCAGAATCTTGCCAACCACGAGTGTGGTACACTATAAAACGCTTTTTAGTAATCAATAAATGTGCTATAAAGGTTTTTTTTTTACATTTTTAGCTTTTTATTACTAGTTCCACGGCTTCTCTAATTAGAGGTTTTTGCTATGGCTCTTTCTTTGTATCTATTGGGTATGATATGCTTTCATTCAGCAGGCGGATCGGGAACCGATCCCGCTCCAACCGTTCACTTCACAACAGTTGACTGTTTGCTGGACAGGACCGCTCACCTTAAGTCATCGTCTATCATATGGTACTTTTCATTGCTGCCATATGTTAAAATTATAGAGATTAAACCGAATAAACAAAAATATATGCTGTTTTTCTGCATTCAGTTTTGGCGTAGTTTTTAGTCTAAGGGCTGGTTTTTCCAACCCCGAATAAAATACTGGGTGAACTCCAATATTTTAATACATTAATTTCTGCACAATACCTTTAATTTGCCGTATCTTATTTTTCTAGTAACTTTCTTCAAAATTATGTATTAGCTTGGTCTTGGAATGCATCAATGGCGCATGCGTACAGGATACGCTCACTAAGTGAGCGTAGAATTTTTCCGCTCACAAATATGGCGGCCGCTCCTGAACATGTTCAGAGTGAGCGGTCGTCTATTGGACATGATCACTGAACAGTTGCGCAACTGTTGTGTCTGCTGAATGAAAGCAATATTATTCTTTTCCTTTCTGCTTTTATTCACTCGGTTCTTGTCATATGTATCTCCGGTTTTGCCAATATTGTTTCCCAAAATCTTCGAGTAACGTCTGTATCGGGTATCATATCTTGGTGTTGATTTGTTATCGAGTGTGTTTCCATTTTCCTGTAAGATAATTTTTGGTTGTTGTTGAAGAGTTGGTTTAATTTTGTCTTTGGATACATTCTCTGTCTAAACGCCTGTTTGTATTTCACTAGATCAAGTATTTCCTCCGTTCTTCTGTTTTCTTATTTTGATGCTTCTGTATTATCTCTTCCACTTGGTTTCTTATTCGGTGTTTGACGTGTGTTCTCTTAATGACTTCTAATTTTCCTATGTCAATCTCACTCCTGCGGACAAAAACAATTGTTAATATATTATAAAATTTGGATGATCATAGACAACTGCTCGGATTTGTCCAAATTAAAAGCTGAAGATTATGATAATATATTTCTGTTTGATATATTTTTTTCAAAATACTCGAAACTATTTTAGATCAGCGTATTTATAACTCAATTAAAAGCTATATCATACCTGACCAGCTTGAATTTATGACAATGTGGCCAATTGTCACGAAACCTTAGTGTGTCATTGAATTGCACGGGTTGAATTGATGCAATCTATACTGATTATATTCTACTAGAGAAACTTAACCCTTTAACGTTTTTCGGTACAAATAAAAACCACTTGTCATTATGGTTTAGTCGTGCATTAGTTCTTATTGGAAACTGGTCTCTATGCACCGATATATACGTGCTAAACGACCACTGGTACAATCTAGGACCACAATTACTATGTACGCCATCTATGCGACTTTATTTAAAAAGTGGTCGATTATTGTACCAGTGAACGGCAAAGGGCAAAAACCAAAGTAAGTATTTTTTTTTGTAATTAGCTAAAAAATTTTCGATCTGCATGTTGCTATAATACGTTTACTCATTACTAAGCTAAAATACCTCGGAATTTCAATTTTTTAATTTGAGGTTAGATTTCCACTTTTTTCAATGCAGTTTTTTTTCTAAATCCATTTCTTGTTTTACTTAGCAATCTTACAAAAACCAAAAGATTGCGTTTCGCAACAAGTATGGGCTGGTGGTTGGGGCTGCTGTATTTGCGATAAGATAATATTTTTGTTTTTGTAAAGCGGTACACCAGTGTACCATTACACGTAGAACTAAACAAAGTGGTACGAATATGTACCACGTCACATTCGCATTTTGTTCACACTTCTTTTTATTTTATCTAGATGAATAAGAAAATTTACAATTTAGACGACCCGAGGGATGTTGCCTACCTCCTGGCAGAGATTGATGATAACATGGCTGTAGATTCTGAAGCTGAAGGTGACGAAGATGCTGATGACAACCTTCCTGTGTCTGAACATTCGTCATCACGACTTAGTTCAACTGCAAGCAGTTCTTTCAGTACGCCAAATCCAGAACCATGTGAAGATTATGATATGAATGAGCCATGTGAAGATTATAATATGGATGAACCAGCCGTACCTACAGAACGCTCAATCGATGACATTATCTCGTCAGCTGAAAGTGACGAAGGTTCTAGTGAGCAAGACGACAGTGAAGAAAAATGGTCTCGCATTGATGTAACACCACAAACCTTTTCCAAATATTCTTTTGATAGGCCTTTTGGAATATCGTCCAAACTTCAAATAGATATTTCCCATCCACTAAATATTTTTATGGCCGTCCTTACGCCAATTTTTATGCAATATATTGTGGATCAAAGCAACTTATATGCCTTGCAAAACAATAAAGAACTTAATATAACAATTGAGGAATTGAAAGCTTATTTTGGATTACTAATCATAATGGGATTCCACAGTTTACCCACAATGAGATTGTATTGGAGCACAGATCCTAGCTTTGGGGTTCCACGCATTCAAAAAGTCATGACTCTAAAAAGGTTTCTGAAAATTACAAGATACTTACACCTCAACGACAATACGAAAATGCCTAAAAAAGAAGAGAATAATTACGATAAGTCGTACAAAATACGACCCTTCCTGGACTACCTTGACAAGCGTTTCAAATTATTATTTCATCCTTCTCGTTTTGTTTCCATTGATGAATCGATGGTAAAGTATAAAGGCAGAAGCGCATTGAAGCAATACATGCCAATGAAACCCATCAAACGCGGTTTCAAAATATGGGTGATCGCTTGCGGCGTCACTGGATATTGTCTTGGAATGTCTCTATATCAGGGGGCAGATGCAAAAGGAACTAAAGTTCCATTAGGAGAACGAGTAGTCTGTGGATTATCGACATTTTTTGAAGGCTTTGGATATTGCCTTTTTTTCGATAATTTTTTTTCTTCAATAGCCTTAACTAAAAAATTGTTAGAAAAAAGCTTTTTCTCATGTGCCACTCTTCGTCAAACACGAGCATTATTTCCATCAAATAAAATAAAATCTGATAAAGAACTGGCAACAGGAGAATTCGACGGAGTTTTGAAAGGGAACATTTCAATTTCCAAATGGAAAGATAGAGGAAAAAAGTCGGTGTGTGTTGTAAGTTCTATGCACAACCCAATAAAAACTGAAAAAGTACTGAGAACACAGAAGGATGGCACACGTGCATTGGTTGACTGTCCCGAGGCAATTGCGGAATATAACAAATACATGGGCGGAGTCGATCATTTCGATCAACTAATGGCATGTTACAGTATTTCCTGGAAAAGTAGGCGTTGGTGGATAAGAATATTTTATTATTGCCTTGACGCCTGCGTTGTAAACAGTTTTATTCTGTACAAAACCGTAATAAAGGAGAAGTCTTCAAAAGAAAGACCAATAAGTCACTTACAATTTCGAAATATTTTGGCCAACGAACTGATTGGTACCTTCTGTTCCCGAATAAAACCTGGTCCTGTGGCTCACCTGTCTAGAGCACGCAAAAATAATAATCCACACGGACGACCAACGGTATATAATGCAAGTAGACTGACCAACGTAGGAAAACACTTACCCAAACAAGGAACACGCAGGAGATGCTGTCTTTGCAGTACAAGTAAAAAGCAACAAAGATCTGATATTATCTGTGAAGAATGCAATGTGGCTTTGTGTCTACAATGCTTCATTCCGTTTCACAAAAGCCGTTGAAGACTGAATGAGCCATAAGATTAGATTTTTTTATATTTACATATTTTATACAAACATCATCACATACAATTATTTAGACATTGTTGTATTTTGAATTGATATGTTTATTTTCTTACCGAAAGTTTTGACTGAACTGAACAGAATACTGTTTTGATTTCCTAGTTTTGTATGTTTTTTTTTTTAATAAATGTTTTAGTTTCTTCTCGAAAGAACTTTATTTAATTAAATTTTGTATTTGTCACAAAAAATATAAAGAATACACATGATTTTCTCTGTGGTACGGTACAGTACCAATGAACATTACAAAAATAGTTTTTTTGTGTAACATACTCTGGTATAAAGGTTTACCACCCATTTTTGAAAAAAAAAAAACAAAATTTTTTTTACAAAAAGACAACTTTTAGGCATGTTTGGACCAGAAAAACAGATTGGGATTGCAAAACCCACTATAACACAAGCCTCTGAGTTCTGCACGTTAAAGGGTTAAAGCTATTAGGTCAACACCAATCGTTACTTGTACTTTTTAAATCGCATTGTAATGAGTCACATATTAATATAGTCGGTGTGTACATACATAACGATCACGCAAACGTCAGAGCATCCCAGTAAACACGGGCTCTAAAGACATTGAAATGTATGTATTGTTGTATATTTATACCTATATCGATATGCGTGTGTATGTTTACCATCAGACGAGTAGCAAATGCTGTAATTGTATAGAATCTAACAATTAATGTATATGTTTACACATAAATAAAAGTCATCCATCTATGTAAAGTAAAAGTCATTGTTAAATTATATTGGTTTTACCAACACGACCACACTACACCGGTCTACTTCTTTGATAAGATTAAATGGTAATCTATGCTAGATATAGCAATTATTACACTAATTTAGTCTTAACGACATTATTTAACTATTAATCATTTTCATTCCAAGTAATCGATTTGGCTAACTAAACAATTTTTAGGAACCTCTACCTTATATGATATTGCCGCAGAAATATGAAAATTGTTGGCATATCCCATACAGAATAGAAAAAAGTGCATCCACAACTCCAGTTTATAAATGGTTGTGTACTGAAATGTAAGATATTTGTATTTTTGCGAATAATAAATAATTTGTTTTTGTAGTGTTTGCATTTCTATAGACCCAATATGCTTGTAATTTGTGCTTATGCCTTATTATGACCTTCTAAAAAACCATCCAAGTAATAATACTAATGGAGGGAGTTATGTGCTCTAAATAAACACGAAGTAGTGTTGACAACATTAGAAAGTAAATGCGACATCCTACCGATTTTACTGAAGATAATCAGATCTGAAGAGGAAGATTATACTCGTAAATATAAAGTTTAGCCTCTATCGTGGTCACACACATTTTCTTCAAAAACCAGTATTTCGGTATCAGGGGACTTTTATACAATAATTGTTCCAAATCTAGCCCTAAATATTTTTGCACATGTAATAAATCTGTATAGAATGCATAATTTTCAAGATATTTTCAAAAAACTGCTATTAGATTAGTGTTAAAGTGGGTCCGGTCCGAATTTTGAATTTTTCTCCACAAAAATTCAAAATTAAGCTTTAAATACTTCAAATTCACTTCAGAGTACTTTTGTCAAACATCATGTTCATGAGATACTAGTAAAATTTGATTTTTTCACTGAAGTAAATGCGACTTCCGGTCTACCGATTTTACTGAAAATAATCAGATCTCCAGAGGAAGATTATACTCGTAAATATAAAGTTTGGCCACTATCGTGGTCTCCCACATTTTCTTCAAAAACCACTATTTCGGTATCAGGAGACTTCAAACGTAGACATCTGCAAAAATCGTGTGGTCGAAAATTTTCGTCATTACAGTACTTCCTTATATTACGTACCTATAAGAAAGTCATGCTTGATTTTGAATATTTTTGTATTGAAAAAAAATCAAAATTGGGACCTAAAGTAACACTGTTACTCTTTAGCAGTATTTTTGCAAACATCTAGTAAATTATTCATTCTATGCTGATTTATCAAGAGTACAAAAGTATTTAGAGCTGGGTTTGGAATAATTTTTGTATAAAAAAAATTCAAAATTCGGACCTGAAGTAATACTTTTATTCTTATCGAATACGAGTTTGTAAACATCTCGCAAATAAGCACTTATCAATAGTAAAGAAGTACGTAGACCAGGATTTAGAATAATTTTTGTATAAATTTCATAATTCAGACCTGCAGTTTATTTTTTTAAAGAAGATAAAAGTATTTAAAACTTGACATGTCAACGTTTCTATAATTTGAAGCTCACATACGTATAAGAAGGTCGTGTGGTGCGTACAACTCATTTTTTATGCTCGTTTCTAAATTCTACTTTTTAAATGGATCGAGTGTACACAGAGAGATAACGGTATCAACATTAAAGAGAGATGCCACCAATTGCGAATGGAGGTTCGTATTAGAAATCTAGCATTGGGGTGCTTTTTAGATTATTTTTTTATTTTTATTTATTTATTTATATGAAATATTTTCGTTCTGTGGTTTTTACATACATTTGATGTATCTGACTTGCTGAACTCTGGTGTAATATATATACTTATGAAAAATTTATAATCATGCAAAACCTAATCACACATATTTAAAAGGTTGTGAAAATAATTATTATAATTAGAACTTACTCACGTGTTTTATTTAATCTTTTTTAGGAAAATTGTAGTTTCATATGCTTTTTCTATGTCCATTTGTTGTAAGAATTAAGCATCATACCAGTGGCGTAACTATACCTCCACATGTGCTCCCGCGGTACGGGGGTGGGGGGGGGAGCCCAGATACACCTCGGCACTCGGTACCCGAGAGCCGATGAAACACGAGTCGGTCTAGTCTGAATGAAATCGAATCCATTTCCCCTACCTCACCCATGTATAATGTGTGATTAAAAGATGACATAAAGAAAGTTATTAGGTTGTTTAATTTTAATGTGTCAAAATCGGAAACGCAATTGAACATGAAGTAAGTCAGGTAAAACAAATAAATTAAATGGAACATTATATAGTATTATTGTATATTCTGAAACTATATGAATTTATCTTTACAACGGTATATTACATATTCTATTTATTTCATATTTCATTAATTTATAATATATTAGAATAAATAACAGAGGGCGTCCAAAACGTGGACAGCTCATGAAAAGGTATTATCCATTCTAAAAAAAAACATAAAACGACCCCATGTAAAATTAAATTGATTCACAAATTAAGAGGTGCTGATTCTGATAGGAGGCTAATATTTTGTAATTGGCTTAACAATAATCAACATTTATAATTTAAAAAAAATAATAAAATAAGTACATGTGCCCCTTTGTCTAGTATAATAAAGTCGCTTACATCATGCAACTAGGGGGCGTTTTTCTATTTTTTAAGACAGTCGTATAGATTGGTTGGTGATGGGGAGGTTGGGCAAGGTGAAGGGAAGTGACTATTGTGTTTTTTCCATTCCATTTTCATTTGTTGTCTTTCTTTGTTATTTTATTGTTTCAAGTAGGGACTCAAGCAAAGGGTGGGCGTCCTTAACTCTCCGGACCCGTGGCCAGGAGGGGGGGCGTCGGGACGGTCAGTGAACCCACCAAGGCGTTAGAAGAGGCGCAGGCCCTGTCCCATACATTATTCTATTCCTTGTATAATTCTTAGTCAAAAAGTGATAAGATGGTATAGGCATAAAATTTAAGATTATCGAATTATTACTATTTTTATGAAAAATTCTGTTTTTAAAAAATTATATTTTATTTTTTTACAATTACTAATTGAATTTGCAGAAAACTGGATTAAAGTTACATGACAGATTTTTTCTAAAAGTGATTTTTTTCAAATGGAACACGCTGTATATAAGTAGATTTTTGCATTGTTTACTAAATTTCGCACCAAAAACATGTTAAGACGTTATTATTTTAAAGCCAAACATTACTGAGCTTTTGATATAATTTTGCCAACTTTATGTTTTTTTTTAATTTGAATACGGTATAGTGAGTCAAGATATTTGACGCAGTATTGACAATTGAATGGTTTACATTTAGTAAGTGGCTTCTTAGTTGACAAGCACGATTTTATAATAAAGTTTTCAAAAAATAACCTTAAAGATATGATTTTTTATGTATGATATAATGACAAAAAAAATTACAATACATTCTATACCAGCAATATAATTCAAAAATATGTAGAATATGTCAAAATAGAATTTTAAAACCAAACAATTTAATAACCTGATTTTAGTAGGTTTAGAAACAGGAACTGTTACGTGAATGGATGAGTAATTAGCGGAACAGAAATTTTAAAGAGCGAGAAAGCTAATACTATTCTGATGTTTTCGAATGTACCATCGTTAAGAAAAAATGAAGTATTAAATTTAAGACCTGTTCAATCACGCTTCGAAGAATCGCCAAATTGAAGACGTAATAAGCGACCACAAACACCCCCGTATCTAAAATTTCACATTTATACGTTAATTTTCAAAAAATCTTCCGCCATTTTGTTTTTTTTGACATTTTGATTATGGATTCGTGATCGGTGACCTAAGACACCCCCGTATCTAAAATTTCACATTCATACGTCAATTTTCAAAAAAATCTTCCGCCATTTTGTTTTTTTGACATTTTGATTTTGGATTTGTGATCGGAGAACTAAGACACCCCCGTATCTAAAATTTGACATTTGTACGTCAATTTTCAAAAAATCTTCCGCCATTTTGTTTTTTTTTGAAATTTTGATTATGGATTCGTGATCGGTGACCGAAGACACCCCCGTATCTAAAATTTCACATTCATACGTCAATTTTCAAAAAAATCTTTCGCCATTTTTTTTTTTGACATTTTGATTTTGGATTTGTGATCGGCGACCTAAGACACCCCCGTATCTAAAATTTCACATTCATACGTCAATTTTCAAAAAAGTCTTCCGCCATTTTGTTTTTTTTGACATTTTGATTTTGGATTTGTGATCGGAGACCTAAGACACCCCCGTATCTAAAATTTGACATTTGTACGTCAATTTTCAAAAAATCTTCCGCCTTTTTGTTTTTTTTTGACATTTTGATTATGGATTCGTGATCGGTGACCTAAGACACCCCCGTATCTAAAATTTCACATTCATACGTCAATTTTCAAAAAAATCTTCCGCCATTTTGTTTTTTTTGACATTTTGATTTTGGATTTGTGATCGGAGACCTAAGACACCCCCGTATCTAAAATTTGACATTTGTACGTCAATTTTCAAAAAATCTTCTGCTATTTTGTTTTTTTTGAAATTTTGATTATGGATTCGTGATCGGTGACCGAAGACACCCCCGTATCTAAAATTTCACATTTATACGTCAATTTTCAAAAAATCTTCCGCCATTTTGTTTTTTTTTGACATTTTGATTATGGATTCCTGATCGGTGACCTAAGACACCCCCGTATCTAAAATTTCACATTCATACGTCAATTTTCAAAAAAATCCGCCATTTTGTTTTTTTTGACATTTTGATTTTGGATTTGTGATCGGAGACCTAAGACACCCCCGTATCTAAAATTTGACATTTGTACGTCAATTTTCAAAAAATCTTCCGCCATTTTGTTTTTTTTGAAATTTTGATTATGGATTCGTGATCGGCGACCTAAGACACCCCCGTATCTAAAATTTCACATTTATACGTCAATTTTCAAAAAATCCTTCGGCCATTTTGTTTTTTTTGTGACATTTCGACTTTGGATACGTGATCAATGATACCACAAAAACTCCCAAGTGCCGAATTTTACTTTAATCAGAAGAGAGAAATTAATTTCAGCTAGCTCCGCCCACTCTGCATGTATGCGTAATCGTTTAAATAAAATTATTACATAAGGGCACATCAATGTTAAAAACAATCCTTTTCCCCATTAAGGAAACGGGGCATACGCGTTCTGGAATTATCGTATTTTAATTCAAATCATTATTAAAATATTAATCGACCCCTGTACATATGTATGTAGATAAAAATATTAAATCAAGCGGGACCGTTACGTATTATGTGGAGATGCAGAACCAACAGCAGACTGGAATCTTGCTCACAGGCTATGTATTATACGATATGGAAGTAGAACAAAATACAGTTCTCCCTACCTTCAATGTAATGTTAATGGCTTAACGGAGCAACGGTAGGGCTTTGCTCATGGGTATGTTTCTCTCGGTGGAAGGGGTAAACATTCGAATAGTTTACATCCGTACGCTGTTAGTCGTCATTATATCTGTGACGACGATCGCGTGCCGCACACGCCACGTTCCTGTTCAATAACTATGAATACGTAATAAATAAATACTTTCACAGTTAGTCGCCGCTTGGTTTGTTTTGTTTCAAAATTCCAGGGGGTGCAATTGCTCACTTGCTCTCATTAAAGAGCCGCCACTGCTGAAACATTATTTTATGTTACCTATATCATCATTCATGACTGTTACGCCCCCTAATGGACATTTTACAAACAAAAATAATTTCCAGCAATTTTCTCTTGGGCACTTTTACTTGAAAAATGTTTAGCCGAAAGCATAGTTTCTGAGATATAGCCATTCTTAGTTGGCCAGCCGGTACATATGTATGTGTATGTGAGTATCTATTTGACATAAAATTGACATTTGTATTCTAAATTTAAGTTAGTTTTGAAATCTAGTTAAAAAATAAAGACATGGCAGAAGAAGGTATAAGATATATTATATATTACGTACAGTTTCATGTTATATATGTTTTTCTTATTTTTTTTAAGAAATTGACGATGAGCTGAAGATTGAGGAAGGTCGACAAACCTCTCAAAAACCTAAAGCTTACGGTGGATATATAAATAGACGTTGCAATACTCGATTAGAAGAATTAGCAAAACCTAAAAAATGGTCAATGTTGGCAACATGGCGCGAACACAGATATATATTCGATCCGGAGAGGATGCAGGCCCTCAAGGAGAAAATACAAGAAGAATTCTCGATGACGCCAGAGTATGTATCAAATTTTGCAACACAAGTACAGTCGCGAGCAATAAATTCTGGTCGTCGATGCCATACAAAATTCTTCTTTCTAACAAACTAGAAATTTCAGCGGATTGTTTGTATCTTTTTTTGTCAATAATAACCAACAAGCTGTCAAATATAAATTTTATTTTGAGTTGTCAAGAAATTTTCTTGTCATCATGGCACCAATTTCTTACTTTAATAAAGGTAGAGCCATTTCCCTAGTAGAAACAGTATTATCTGAAGCTGCTGTAGCGGTTCAGTTAGGGATGGCTTAGATTTCGATGGAGAAAAAGAGGATTTCTGGATAGACAAGTGGGTTCTGGACGACCTCGGGCATTAACTGCGGTGGACGACCTTATGTTGGTCCAAAGTATTAAAAGTAACCCCTTTCTAACAGCAACACAGGCAATCATTCATCATAACTTCCCCGTATCCGTTTTCACCGCACGATGTCATATTCGGGAAGCGAATTTAAAAATTACGCTGCTAGAACGATCACACCTTATTATGCTTATTATTATTGCGAATGACAAAACTTTTGGGAAAATGTCAAAATTAAATTTAGTTGTCATAATAATTGCACCAATTTCTTATTTTAGTAAAGTAAAAATACTTTCTTTAATTGAAACTGGACTATCCGAGGCTGCTGTAGCAATACAAATGGGAATTTCAAAAAGCACAGTAAATTCTATAGTAAGACGTTGGAGGGAAAGGGGATCTTTGCAAAGGTTACCTGGTTCTAGACGTCCACGCGCTTCAACACGTGAAAATGATGATAACCTTTTACAGGTTGTTGAAAATAGTCCCTTTACAACTGTCGTAGACGCAGTAAATTTTACAGGTTTTCCGGCATCTGTATATACAGCTCATCGTCGCGTTCGGGAAAGAAAGTTAAAGTGCTACTCAGCAGTTAGAAAAGTGAAACTTACTGCCAGGCACAAAAAAATTAGAATGGGTTTTGCTCAAGAGCACATTGTTGAACATGACATTTTTTGGGAACATGTCATTTTTAGCGATGAAAACACGTTCAATTCGTCTAAATCTGGACGATTGAGGGTTTATAGACAAAGAAATCAAAGATATAACATCAAATACGTTAATAGAATTGAAAATAATCGTAAGTTCTCAGTAAATATGTGGGATTGGATATCCGCAAATAGTCCTGGAATATTACTCCACGTGGAAGAACGCCATACTAGTCCAGTATGTATATACAGATTTTAGAAAGCGTGATGTTACCTTCAGTGCGACAAGTGTTTCCAGAAAACAACTTTATATTCCAGCAAGATAACTGTCCAATTCACACATCGCGTCAATTAAAAGAATGGTTTCAAGATCATGAAGTAAATGTGCTTGACTGGCCGAGTTTATGCCCCGATATAAACCCAATAGAGGATATGTGGGGAAGATTGACGAAACTCATAGGAAGCAGGCGTGTGCAATATCAAAATAAGGAGGAATTTTTGGCCGCCATACATGACGCCTGGAATAATCTTCCTCACGATTATTTTAGAAATTTGTGTTTGTCCATGCATAATCGTTTAAACAAATTAACTGAAAGTAATGGATAAATTACGAGATATTAAGTTCCTTTATAGTCTTTATTTAATTGTTCGTGCCATTTTTGTTATTTTAAACTTTAAATAAACATGTTACCTATATTTATGTTCAATTCCTTGATCTGTTATGTACCTACATCTAAAAGTATGACATTATTGACGTCAGGCAGTTATTTGACGGCATTAATTGTAAGGTGATAATCTACCAGACCTACTTACAATAGAACATTTTCGATCGTACCAGAAAATGACATTGACGACCAAAATTTAATGCTAGTAACTGTATATATTATGTACCGTTGCGGCTAATATAATCTGGACAGTGATTTGACATTTCATGACTTTTTCATGAAATTTGGTAAATCAGGCTTTGCTACAATCTACGTTACTCTGGATACGCACTTAGGGCATGAGTCATCATGTGATGGTTATCTCTATAATCAATAGTCATTACCATAAAAAGTGTTGTCTTTTAACTGAAATTCTTAAATTAAATTGAAAATTTTGATGTTTATTTTAGAAACGAAATACATAAATGATATAAAAATTAATATTTTGTAGCAGCTCCATTTGTTTCAATAACATTATTTAACCTTCTGGGCATTGATGTTACTAATTCTGCAGTATAATTTGGAGTTAATTCGATCCATGCTTCTTGAATTCTTTCCCATAACTGTTCTACATTTTGTGGGCGAAAATTATTACCTCTATTAATTTTTTTTACTGTCAAACCTCACGTATTTTCAATGGGGTTCAAGTCTGGGCTACGTGAAGGCCAAGGTAGAACATGTATGTTCTGTTGCTGCATCCAGTTTGAGGTCACTCTGGCTGTATGAATGGGGCTATTGTCTTGTTGATATATAAAATTATTTCGGGGAAAGACTGCATTTACTGAGGGCAGCATGACATTTTCCAATATTCCAACATAGACCTCTGCATTGCATCTACCTCTTATATGTGTTATAACTCCGGGTCCTTGGGCGCTCATCCAGGCCCAGACATTGACAGAAAAACGACCGCTTGTGTGTGATTTATGGGTATAATGTTCATCAAAGCGACAGTTCTGAGGTCTATAAACTCTAACGTGTCCGTCAAAACACGATTTAAATACCTTCTCATCTGTGAAAACAACATTCTGCCAGAAATTTAACACTTCTAAGGAGTATTCCAAAGCAAAACCTACTCCCTGTTCCTTATTTTGCGGAGTTAGAAAAGGCTGCAGAACGACTACGTAGATCAGATCGATTTTTGATACGACGCCTTGCCGTTCGAACAGACCCTGGAAAGTTTGTTTCAGCCTGTGCGTCTACCGCACAATGGAAAGGATTTTCGCGAATAAAATCAAGCAAATTACCATCATCCACCTCCGTTGTAACTCTGGGCCTACCACTATCAAACGTTTGTCTCTCATCCCATATTCTCTTAATGTTATGCACAGTACTCTTTGGTATTTGGAATCTTAATGCGACTCGACGTTCCGACCACCCCTCTCCCTATAGCTACTATATTTAGGACAGCTGACTCGTCGGCCATTTTGGAAATAAATGTCAGTCATATTACGTACTTATTTTTAGTTATTATTGTATATTCTGGGTATTACTTAAATATACGACTATTGTAAAAAATTATACCTACATTATTTCACGTCCTAAACTGGCTTAATAAAGTCAATTATTCGAAGTTCTATTCAACATTTGCTATTAGCATACATATTTACCGCCTTAAAATTATCTCCAAAATGGCGGACGAGTCAGCTATGCTTTATATAAGCTACGTTCGAATATTTGTTGTTGGGGTTGCGCTGTGTAAGGCTGTGCAACGATCGAGCTGTGCAAGTACTTGTTTGAGCTTAACGGAACGGTCAGCGTTTGAATGAAAAATATAACCTAGAAAATACATGCATTCGCTAAGTAAAACAATGGATGATAGCAAGCAAGAAAAAATAATGTCAATCATAAGTTATTTTGCTTATGAAATCATTTTAAACGATGTTAGTGAGGACGAAGAAGAAGAACTAACAACTAATAATGACAAAATAAATAACTTTGCTGAGGTTATTGTAATAGGTTTGTTCCAACAAAGAAATCACTGATCAGTCTTGGATCGATCTATGACTGTTGCAATTGCGCATGTCTTATCAGAAACCAGTACCCGACCAAATTGCAATTAAAGTGTGTTGGAACAGTATTTTAGCCTTTTAGTTAACATATTTGTGGGTAGATGGTACTTGTTCAGTGATTGACAAGTATTTGATGAATCGTATGATTACATAAACGATTATTAGTATTAATTCAAGTAAACTAGCATTAAAATTAGTATTACATATGTAGAGAAATTGAAAAAGTAAAGAAAAATCATTGTGTCGAAACTAATGTCACTATCACTCATGTTTATCGTTCATTTAAAACATTCAAATAATGCACTGGATACCTAAAGTAATAAATTATTTTACCAATACAATAACTTAAGTTAGCGTTAGAGATATCGTAGTACAATTGGCATTGGTGCGCATGCGCTACGTATCCATAAATTTCAGTTTGTAAAAGATCAGCAAACCGCTCGGACTATGTTTTGACAGTCCTCAAACTAGATCATGTTATGTTGGAACAGATTGCAATTGATCCCGGATTTGTCAGTTCGCGTTGTTGGAACAGTGATTATTCACTGCGCTTGCTCCGTACAATCACGGATCCGTTCAAACATATGTTGGAACAAACCTAATACTTCCAAATGAAATAAGACGGGGAAGGCCAAGCATTACTTTGGAAAAAGAATTGTTATTAACAATTTGGTGTTTGGCAAATTGTGAAAGTTTTTGGTAACACAATTAATATTAAAAAGTAAACAGTTATTTAAAAAGTGATTTTAGGAGTGTAGCAAATAGATTTGGGATTACCAAATCTACATGTTGGCTGGCATTATATAGAACATGTAGGGTATTAATTCAAGTAAACAATAGGTTTAAGATAATTTCATGGCCTACAGAAGAAAGGGCTCTCATTACTATTAACAAATTTAAGGCACGATATCATATCCCAGGTAGCATATACATGTGTTTATAACATTATATGGAGAATTATGTACAATTGGTTTCTTTAGGAATGGCCGGTGTGAGTTTAAAAACGCTGCGCGTATCTGTCGATAGTCACATTCTAATTGTATGGATGTCTGGTCTTGAAAACACACTAAATAAATATCTCCAAAGAGTATTTATATTTGTTGAATGCTGCTCATTGTATAATTTGTTATTTACATTCCTTTCCTCTACTTCCATAATAATATATTCTGGATTATAAAACGAACCGGTTTAGCTTCCTAAAATAATTTAAATAACAGGTGACCCTGATTTACTAAATTTATTTCTATTTGCTTAGTTCAACAGATAATATACCCAAATGCTTTTGAAAAATATCTTTAGTTTTGTTATTATAACTCATACCTTATTTTTAAATTAATTCAAATAAAAAAAATGAGGTGTGGCCACCACACGACTTTCTTATACGTATGAGCGTTTCAAATCATACAATTTTAAAAATTATTTTATACAAAAATTATTCAAAATCGTATTCTAAGAACTTCCAGTCTCTTAGTAAATCTCTACAGGATACATACTTTGTGAGATATTTGCAAAAAAATGCTACTCGCCAAGAGTAAACGTATTATTTCCGGTCGGAATTTTGAATTTTCTTTTATACAAAAAATATTCCAAATCCAACTCTAAATACTTTTATGCTCTTGATAAATATATATAGAATGCATAATTTACGAAATATTTGCAATAATCGCTATTCGATAAGAGTAAAAGTGTTACTTCCGGTCCGAATTTAACATTTTTTTTTATACAAAAGGTATTGAAAATTAAGTTCTAAATACTTTTATACTAGTAACGTACCTGTCTAAAAAGCATGACTTGCGAAATATTCGCAAAAAACTGATTTTCGATAAGAGTAAAAGACCTACTTCCGGTAGGAATTTCGAAAAACTTTTTTAATAAAATTCTTCTCAAATTTAATTTTGAGTATATATGAATTCTTTATAAATTTGTTTAAACTTAGTAATTTACAAAATATTGGTAAGAGTGGATTTTTTCACTGAAGTAAACTACTACTTCCGGTCTGCCGATTTTACTGAAAATCTAATCAGATCTCAAGAGGGAGATAATATTGAAATTTTCATCATCACAATACTTCCTTATCCAACGTATAAGAAAATAAAAATAATGAGTTTAACCGTTGATTGAAGGAATACATAAAGATGCGCCACTATAGCACTGAGCGTAGCCAAAACTGGAACCGAGATCTATACGACTGCATCAGTCGTTTGGATCCGAGATTCGAAACAGCCCGAGACAGCGATGATGTTTCTCGGCAAGGGGTTTGTGGGACGACTTAACGGAAAGACGCGCTGTTTTACTATAGCGTTGCGCATCTTTTATATTCCTTCAATCAACGATTTAACACCTTGTCTTGTGGTTTATTAATTAAAGCAATATTTGCCTTTATACTTTCTTATACGTAGTAAGGAATTATGATGCAGATGTCCACGTTTTAAGGTCGCCTGATACCGAAAAAGTGGCTTTTGGCAAACGTCTCTCTCTCTCCCTCCTTCCCTCTCTCTCTCTCTCGCCCTCTCTCACTCTCTCTCCCTCTCCTCCCTCTCCCCCCTCTCTCCCTCTCTCTCTCTCTCTCTCTCTCTCTCTCTCTCTCTCTCTCTCTCTCTCTCTCTCTGTCTGTGTCTCAGTGTCCAAACGGCTACAGCTATCAATACCAAACTTTAATAATCTTCCTCTTGAGATCAGATTAGATTTTGAGTAAAATCGGTAGACCGGAAGCAGTAGTTTACTTCACTAAAAAAATCAAAATTTACTAATACGTCGTCACGTTTAAACTAATTTCTAAAGAATACAAAAGTACTAAGATGTGAATTTTAGAAAGACTTTTTTGGGCATTTCTAGTGGAAGTAGGTCTTTCTACCTACCGCGAAAAGCGGTTTTTAGCAAATTTCTTACAAATTATTCATTTTGTACAGACTTATTTAGAATACAAAAATATTTAGAACCCGAATTGGAACAATTTTTGTATAAAAGAAATTTCAAAATTCGGACCGGAAGTAACACTCTTGCTTTTATCGAATAGCAGTATTTTGCAAATATTTCGCAATTATGCATTCTATAGAGATTTATTAAGAGAATAAAAATATTTTGAGTTGGATTTGCAATAATTTCTGTATAAAAAAATTGTCCAAAATTCGGACCGGAAGATACACTTTTAATCAGAGGTTTATTTTATAAAGAGGCAACTTAAAATTTGATTTGGAACAAATTTTGTATACACATTTCGGATGTCACATACGTATAAAAAAGTCGTATGGTGACTACACCTCATTTTTAGATATAGCTCTCTAAAAAAATTAAAACATATTCTAAAACAGCAAAATTTTGCATTTCGTATTAATTATTACATTATAACATGATTTAATTGTATGTAGTGATATTATAAACTTATTCTTACAAGTTTATAACAAAAAATAATACATATATACATACAAGGTCCCATATTTGAACTTCTGTGCAATTAATGGGTAATCATGTAATAAAATTTAATTAGGATTGTAAAATTAATTTCTCTAACCTTTACCAGAATAAATTAAAACAAAAATTGTAGCAGATATCAAGTTTTTAGTAATTAATATACAGGGTGAGTCATTAGTAGCCGCTTCTTCGATTGCTCTTTTGTGTTTTAAATAAGAGAAAAACAATTAGTGGAAGATCCATGGTTGCTTGTGGCGCATATTGTAAAAATACTTTAAGCTCTGGCGCATTTCCGGTTTTACAGGAAGTGCACGGGGCTTAATTTTTTTTAATGACTCACCCTATATATTTTTGTATTTTCTTGTACTGCTTTAAATTGTCTGTTCGATTGCTTTTTCTTTTTCAAAATTGAGCCAATAGTTCTTGAATTATTAATTTTTTTTGAAAATATTTGACCAAAACACGTGTTCAGAAAAAAATCATTTGCACATTGTTTTTAAAAGTAAAAACATTAACTTTGTTGTTGCTTGTAGCCAAGAAAATTCTGCATCATTTGGTAAAGTTGCACTCGACAATACCTCACTGAACTTTGTTTTTTCAAAGCCTACTTCCTGAAATTTTCACATACCAAAAACTTATATTTTTTAAATGGAACACCCAGTATTTTATTGAGTCATTTTGTTCCTTTTTTTTATTCTCTTTCATTTTTGTTAACAATGTCCTATACTTATCTTTTGTAATTTCTGAGATAATCACTATAGGAGCTATTAGCGATCAATTAAAGAACTACGAGCGCTGTTGTTCTATATGCACCAAAATATTCGTTCAACCAATGGAGGGCAGGGATGGCGCCCGACATCCTTAGTCAACTGTCAAACAATATAAATGTTATATCCAACTATCCCAAAAATAATAATTTTATAGAATGAAGAGCATCGCATTTCATTTTTTTAATTCCGGCAATGTCCAGTTGCATTTTTGACACTGTTGGTTAACATCGAAATAAAATAAAGGTTATGTTTACTAACATATTTGAAGAGGTCTTCAAAAAGTTTTGAAAATCCGTCCGTAGATAGCGAAGATACTCTTCACCATTAACATTTTCATCAAAGAAATAAGGTCCAATTATGTAACTACCCACTATTCCTCCCCACAGTTTTAATGACCAACGATTTTGAAAGTTTACAGGTGTGATAAAATAGGGGATTTTAAGTGTTATAATAATGGAAATTGTGACCATGAACGTATTCACTTTAATAGAGGGTGGCTTCGTTGGTAGACAACAAAAAGTTGAGAAAGCCAGGATAATTTATCTGCTGCCAATTGACAAAAATGTAAGCGATTCTGAAAATTTCTTTCATCTAACCCTGTGTATAAATATGCTACGGGT
The DNA here is from genome assembly GCA_963170755.1 of Amphimallon solstitiale. Classification (NCBI taxonomy): domain Eukaryota; kingdom Metazoa; phylum Arthropoda; class Insecta; order Coleoptera; family Scarabaeidae; genus Amphimallon; species Amphimallon solstitiale. Next base: position 11,274,592 of record OY720678.1, on the reverse strand, counting down.
GAATTTCATATTTCCTAATTATTCTGGATTCTCAAATTTGACTTACATCTAACTGACGACTAATTTTCGTAGTACTAGTATGGAGGTGTTCGACTACACTCGCAAGTACCATAAACGTCTTATCCTCACCAGTTATTGCTTTTTCTGCACCTTCTTTCATATTCAATGCTTTCTGTTCACTCAAACCGTCCACTTTATATTTTCGAAGGTTTCTGGATTCGGTTGACTTCTACCAGGGATCGCTGTGCATAAAGTCTGGATACTAGCAAAAAGTTTCTTTCAGATTCACCCAAAACGTCAATCATATCTATTAACTCTTCATAAGAATAATTCATTTGGATGATAACTAACAGCGATGCTTTTGTAAGTTTGAAATAAATGTATATCCACTTTCTTCAACAGTTGACTGAGGCAATCAGCCGCATTCCAGCCTTTATTGGACGAAAATTTGGGTGAATAGAACAGCGCCCGTAGTCTTTAATTGACCGCTAATTGCTCCTATAGTGATTATCTCAAAAATTACAAAAGATAGGTATAGGACATTGTTAACAAAAATGAAAGAAACAAAATGACTCAATAAAATACTAGGTGTTCCATTTAAAAATAATAAGTTTTTGGTACGTGAAAATTTCAGGAAGTAGGCTTTGAAAAAACAAAGTTTTTTGAGGTATTGTCGAGTGCAACTTTACCAAATGATGTAGAATTTTCTTGGCTACAAGCACCACCAAAGTTAATGTTTTTACTTTCAAAAACAATGTGAAAATGATTTTTTTCTGAACACGTGTTTTGGTCAAATATTTTCAAAAAAAATTAATAACTCAAAAACTATTGGCCCAGTTTTGAAAAAGAAAAAACAGCCAAACAGACAATTTAAAGCAGTACAAGAAAATCCAAAAATATATAGTGTGAATCATTTAAAAAAATTAAGTTCCGTACATTTCCGTCGAAACCGGAAGTGCACCAGAGCTTAAAGTATTGTTACAATATGCGCCACAAGCAACCATGGATCTTCCACTAATTGTTTTTTCTTTTATTTAAAACACAAAAGAGCAATCGAAGAAGCGGCTACTAATGACTCACCCTGTATAATAGTAATTAATTAATAAAGAAATTAAAGAAAATGGTTATGTGATTTTGGTCTTATAGTTTGTTTCCTTTTCGCAATAATAAAAACCTTAGTACGACATATAAAATCCATTATCGTCCATATACTCCTGCATTCTTGATTGCATAGAATTTATTAAAGTTACACATAAGTTTCTTCCTCTGAAATGCTCCCATACAGATTGTGCATATTGATTAATATTTTCTATATTAAGTTGAACTCTATCATTATTAGCATTCCTATTCGGCACCATAGCACTCCACATATTTTCAATGGGATTCGGATATGGAGATTTTGCCGCCCAATCAAATACTTCTACGTTATTTTCGTTAAATAAATAAAAAAAAATAAAAGAAAGTAAGAGTGTTACTTCCGGTCCGAATTTTGATTTTTTTTTATATAAAGATTATTCCAAATGTGGCTCAAACAATTTTGTGTTCTTAATAAATCTGACTAGAATGCAAAATTTGTGAGATTTTCCAAAAAAACAGATATTTGATGAGTAGAAGCATTACTTCCGGTCCAAATTTTAAACTTTCTTTTATAGAAAAATTGTTCCAAATGTAGTTCTAATTACTTTTGCACTTATAATACATGTATATAGATTGTATAAAAAAAACTGCTATTCGATAAGAGTAAAGTCTTACGTCTGGTCCGAATTTTCAAATTTCTTTTATACAAAAGTTGTTCCAATTCGGGCTCTAAATATTATTGTATTCTAGATAAATCTGTAAAGAATCAATAATTTGTAAGATATTTGCTAAAAACCGGTTTTTGGTAAGATATGAAGGCCTCCTTCCGGTAGAAATTTCAAAAAAAGTCTTTCTAAAATTCACATTTTAATGCTTTTGTATTCTTTAGAAATTTCTCTAAACTTAGTAGTTGACGACGTATTAGTAAATTTCGATTCTTTTAGTGAAGTAAACTAATTCAAAATATCAGTGTTGATCGGGAAAAATATAATTTTTAATAATTTTAAACATTCCCTTATTAGAGAATATAACAATTTTTACTTTTTATAAGAAAAACATGGGTTGTTATAATACTAAATTGTTTAAGTATTATTTTAATTTTCAGTTAAACATTGTTATTTTAAATAAAAAGCTTCAACATCTAAAATAAATACAAATCACTTCCAGAAAGAATAGTAACAAGTCCAAAATTCCATAAAACCAAGATTTAATGAAAAATAGTGGATCTCCCTGTAGAAATCAAAATAAAAGACTATAGAATAAAATAAAAGCCAGAAAGATATTGAGGAAGATAAAAATGATTTTTTCTAATAAAGTACCTAGCATGAACGTTATCCCTATCAGACAATAAATTATTATGAATAAACACTAATATTTCAAATATATTGGCTTATAGTATATGGCCGATGTAGTTTCTTTTACAAAGCAATTTAATTCATAACGTAATACAATCTTTTTCTTTTAATTGTATTTAATATTTAATTATATATAATTTTAAAAGCAAGGCATTCAAAATATGTGTTTCATTCGTTACTATATATATGACATGTATATTTCGTGCAGATTGTGGAAAATAAAGTATTTAAAAACTTCAGAAAATATAAACCATACTCATATTAAGTACAATGGCTTATTCATGCTATACATATAAGATTTACGATGCATGTTTTTTGCTTGTCCCGTTCTTAACTCGAACATTAGAATGTTACTATCATAGAATTTGGGGATCTATTTTCAATTTACACCGGCCATTTGAAAAGAAACCAATTGTACGTGAACATTTACAGGTGTAATTGGAGCAATAGACGGTAGCCACATACGAATTATAGCACCAAAAGAAAACCACACATCATATACTAATAGGAAAGGATACCATTCCTTGATATTGCAAGGGATATGTGATGCCACAATGATATTCACAGATGTTTATTGTGGAGAAGCCGGCTCACTTCATGATACTACAGTATTTAGAAAATCAGTATTTTACAAGAAAAAATTTCAAGTACCTCAAAACTTTCCTGATAACAGTCATATAATAGGTGATTTGGCATATACTCTACACCCAAATCTATTAGTAGGCTTTAAAGATTATGGCTATTTGTCCGAAAGACAGAAAAATTATAATTTATTGCTAAGTAAAACACGGGTTGTAATAGAAAACGCTTTTGCCTTATTGAAAGGTAGGTTTAGGCGTATGAAATCGTTAGATACCGTTAGATTGGATCTATCATTATTGTTAATATTCTCTGCATGTATGTTCCATAACATTTGTATATATTCGAGTGACAATTTAGAAGATATTTGTGATATAAATGTTGAAATTGTAGAAGAGCAAAATAATAATCCATATAATATTATAGATAATAATATAGATGAAAATAATATCAATTCTGCAACTAAAAGAGATGCAATAGTAAATTTATTACCAGTAATAAGATAGGAAATATTCTTTGTAATCTTTCTTTTTGTATGAATAAATAAACTACCATAATATACATTTTGCTTTTTTAATTAAGATCAGTATAAAAATTCATTTACTAAACAAAAAGACAACTCAAAATAAACTCCATAACATAATATTGAAACATAAAATTCAACAAAATATATCTTAAACATTCTAAAAGTTGGATGTTTTGTTTCTGATAAACATTTACACCCATTGAATTACATTTTCTGTATTAATGTACTAAACAAATCTAAAAATCTGTCTTGACGTTCCATTCGTTCCTCATGTCTCCTTTCTACAGCATTTTCATTAGGTTTTCTTCGCTTGGGAGGTACATGTTCAACTGCTTCTGTATTTACTACATCACCTGAAGAAGAACTGTCACTACATAGGAGGCCATCTATACTGCTACATGTAGCAATAGGGGTAATTTCAGGTTTTTTATACATAAATTCATGAATTGCTTTGAAATATTCCCAATTTTTTCTTTCTTTGCCTGATGTTTCATTATGTACAAGAATATTTTTATATGTTCTTTTCAGACTTCTCCATTTATTGTCACATTGTATAGCAGTAACTTGTACTCCTTTTGCTGACATTTTGTTGCTTATTTTATTCCAAACACTTCTCTTTATTGAATTTTCAAAATCTTTCTCATATTTTTTAATTTTTTCTATTAAAGAGAACGTGTTTTCATTACTCCATATTTTCGAATCATTATTTTCTGGAGATTTATTATCTAATACACATGTAGAATTAAAATCACTATTGTCTACAGATTGATTTGCGGATTGAGTCTCTAATATTGTAAAAGCGGATTTCTCCACCGGAGTTTCTATATGTAAAAATATAAAAAAAATTATTTGACAACTAATAACAATTCTTTTACCTTGGAAATTATGGAATGTATTGTAGTGTGTAATTATAAATTCCATTGAATTGTTTGTTAAATTACATACACTGCACACATACATCTTTCAGCTTTTATAGAAGAATAATTTCCGAAGTCTGATTTAGATTTTTGAAAAGTTAATCTCAACACACAAGTAGGTAAACAAACTTGACAAGTTAACGTGAAAATTCAAACAACCGCTTACAGCGCAAACGTGCACGGCAAACACCACCTCTGCGAGAATGAGCAGTATGTGCAACACAATTTGCACAGATCAGATATATTCAAACGCTGAAATTTTTGCAGATTTCGTTCGAGTTAATTTTCGAACGCTAAAGGAGTACATTATTATAACAGAGTTAACAGTTTTGAATATTCAAACGCACCTATAGTAGTTGTACCTCTCCCAGAGTAACGTCACAACCCTAAATTTCTCGGCCAAAGATAAATGTGGCATTTTTATAATTGACATTTTTCTTCAATCAATATGACAGTATAGTTTTCAGGCGACTTTTCTTATTTATCAATTAAAATCCATTTACAGTGGGAAAAGCTGCTGCCCAGATAATATTGACCGCAACCGTACATACATACATACATATATCCACCGTAAGCACAAGTCTTTCATGGTCATCTTTTTAAATGTGTTGTTTTGATCTATGACTCGTAGCTCATGTTCATCTATAGGCTGTTATAGTCGCTTCTTTATTGTATATGATTTTAAGGAAGAAAGTTTCTTAGATTAGTGTAGGATAAAAATGGAATAGATGTTGTACGTTTTTTCAAAAAATAACTTTCTTACTTTAAAACATTTAGTTAAAAAAATATACTTGTGTGATTCAGCATAATATATATACTTTGCTTCAATAATCATAATGGCCCTCTTGCTCATATTGTTGCGTGTGCTGCCGCATCCCAGTGGGAATGATGGCTTATGATAAAAATATTAGAAAACATATGTTTTCATATTAATTTAACGGCATTAGTTAGGAGTCGGAAAAAATCACTACTTCTGCAGATAAATTAGTATTTTATGATTTGTACATGTCTCTGGAAAAAAGTGAAACTATATCGACATGTGTGTCTATAATTCGGCATTTTTCGAATTACGGAATATCTCATACACTCAAGTACACCAGCACATCGTATATATACGATAAATTATGACATTGCCATTGCAAGGGGTATGGAATGCTGAGGAGACTCAAATAAGTCGTAACGCGTCCATGTCTCGCTAAAACAATGGTAATATATTTTCATATTACAAAACACGTTTCACAATGTCTTTCTTCTGGTAGTTTCCACGTGTGTTGCACAAATCTGTATGATTACTACATATTTCATATAGCCATGATGTGTCGCAGTTTATGCATCTAATCCAATCAGACTTTGATGTGGTATTTTCATAATGCTCAGTACATTCTACGCATTCGTTTTCGTTGGCAATGGTTTCACTAGAACTCTCTTCAGACGACGAATAAAATTTTTAATTAGATGATTTTGGGTGAAGTTTTTTAGACTTTTTAACGACAGGCTCATTTCTGTGTTTTAGTTTTTGGTTGTAAATTGCAGCAAAATGTGGGTAGTCAAGTGTGGGACAGTATGCTTTCTTCGAATGATTTTTCTTTGAGTACGGGTATTGGGAAAATATAATTGAGAACTTACCGCGGTGTTGCTGTCGATCTCATTCATTGATCACAGGCTTGATAATAAAATGTTTTCAATGGTTTAAAGAAAGATCGGCGTAGCGGCTGGAGATAGCGTATAGTGTGACTTGGGAAGCAAATAAGTACAATGTCATTTTGTACAGCAAACTCACTTTTTGTTAATTACAACTATTCAAATTCCGCATTTTTATACTTCTTTAAATATTCAATACGACAATAGGAAATTACTCTCCACATTGCAGTAAGCATTTATTGATATTGTTTCTCCCTTAATGAAATCTATAACCTTATATTCACCGTGTTGCTTTTAATTTCTCAACATTTTGTGTAGCAATAATCCGTTTTTCTTCTAAATGGCTGTCCATCTTCATCAAGCAATAAAGCTATTGAAGCCAACATAGTTTTTGCAAAATTTTTAAACTGTGAAAAATAATTTATCGCAAACTGGACAAACCACAGCATTTTCAATTATCAATTTATTTGAGATTTCTTTTAATCGTTTTGTCAATGTTTTTTTGGACCTCCTCTTTTTTCTGTTTGTTTTTAGTTAATCTTTCTTTTTCTATAACTGAATTTTTGTAGGGTGTGCTTGTAATAATTTCTGATTTTTTGTCTGTTCTCTTGTTCTTTGCGTCTGTTCTTTTAGCTTTTGGAATTAGACACAAGTTTTCCAAAATGTCATTTTGAGTTGGGGGTCCAGCCACTGGTAATTGGTGTGAAGATTTGTCTTATAATAAACTCATCTATTGAAGTTTCTTCGTGTACAGGGAATAAATGCGGGCTGTCATCTTCCGCATTTTTCGAAGTACCTGGTGACTGCCATACTATTAAAATGTTTATTTTAGGTGAACTAGTCAAGATCTTAAGGTGGCTACACACATGCAACAAAACATCGTACCGAACTCCGTCGCGCAACATTTCTAGTTGCGCGACGAAGTTGCGGTGTGATGAAGTTTTGAGGTGCAATAGAACATCGTCGCGCAACATCAACGCGAACATAATGCCGTCCCATCCTCCCATAATCAGCCAGGCCCGTCCAGACATGCGAACATGTAGCACAACGTGAACGCGCAACATTTCTTTGATGCGACGGCAGAAAACCGACAACTGATGGGACGCCGTTATGTTGCGATATTGCGCTGTTTCACTGTTGCGTGGTTGCGTCCACACTTGAGACGCGACGGAGTTCGGTACGATGTTTTGTTGCATGTGTGTAGCCACCTTTATGACCGGAATGTTTTGCACTCAGTTGTGAGTCAAATGGTGCGAGTGCCAACAGACTTGGTTCGGATGAAGTATGTTCTTGCATGTAAATGTTGAAGAATTTCAGTTTCAATTTCAATCACTATTTCGTGATAAATCTCTCTTGTTTGAGGCATATCTGTGACCCTAGATGGACCAAAGTCTTCTTCTGAGAATACGCCAAGTCCCGGTGGACGAAAAACACTTTTCCGCTTTTGCATGAGATGCCATTCTAGAATATGCTCTACCAAATCATACGGCAACATGTGACTAGGGGGCGGACGTCCCAGGTTTAAACTACAACGGAGCAAAGAAATAATGTAAACAACTGTGTGTTGTTTACATTATTTCTGAATAGCATTATTCATATGGTGAACTGCAACATCCAACATCTGTTGTTTACTTGGAAAGTTACTGAAAAGGACAACAAAAAATGCCCATCAAAAAAGGAATTTATGAGTAAAATCCTTTCTTCATCGGCGTAGGTAGAAGGGTGACCAGTTTTTAAAATTTATTATATTTACCTTTTATTTCGTAAAATAAATAAAGTTATATATGTATATAACTATTCATACTTATGTTAGTTTCGTTTTTTCATTGTTTCGACTGTTAATTACGTACTTCTTAATTTTTGTAATAGTTCCTGTTTAATCTACTTCTTCCATTTATATCGACGTAAGTGTGCATTGGATTTTGTTAAGTTTCAATAACATACGCATACATTTTTAGTTATCATTTATTTAGATCGAGAACATTGAACATTGTTTATGTTACTATGATATGGAAGAACGTCGAGAATGGCATCGTAAAATAATGGCAAGTTGGATTAAGGGTCATACCGATTGTATGTCCTCCATTGTCAGTGATTCCGAAATTTCTTGCATAGTCTGTAAAATATCGTTACAGAATGCCCAAAAAGGCCACGTACAACGTCACTTAGCATCGCTAAAACACACAGAAATTGGACCCATTGGAAGCTGACAATTTTAACGAAGAACTCTGTGAAGCTTTAATGGCGGCTAATATCCCATTAAAGAAACTTGACAATCCCACTTTCAAAATATTTCTTCCAATTATACTGGCCGAAATGTTCCTGATGAATCCACATTACGCAAATATTATGTTTCTAAGTTCTTCACGACAACAGTAGAAGGCATTAGAAGACATCTTTCAAATCAGTACCGATGGATACGTGCCGACGAAACTGTCGATATATTAGGACGCTTTGTGGTAAATGTTGTAGCTGGTGTACTACATCCAACTATTCCATATAACGCATATGTAACAGCATCTAAAGTTATAAATACAGGGCTGCGTTCATAAACGTCACACTGCGTGCACTCTAGGGTAAAATTTCACACAAAGCCGTTCAAAAACAGTTGAGTGATTCAATGATGTACGCGTGTAATGTGTTCATAAAGTTCGCTCTCGAATCACTCGAGCGTTTGAAAAACGCCGGATTTGAAACCACGGTGAAGAAGACTCGACATGCGCACATGGAAGTATGATTGTAATTGCCGCTTCTGTTATGTGGGGTTATATGACACATGTGCTGTCATACTTGTCACCACTCTAAAACCGTTCATAAATACCAAAACGCTCTGTCAACACTCCAGCTGCAAAGCAAATTACTCACACGCCACACACACGATTATAACGATTCATTTATGAACGCAGCCCTGTTGATGCGGAAACAGTTGCTAAAACCATTGACGAGAATTTGCACAAAATGCTTCATTCAGACGACAGGTACAGGGCAAAAATACTTTTATTTGTTAGTAGCAGTGCCGCATATATGTTAAAAACAGACAGACTATTAAAGGAAACATATCCTTACCTGCAGGTATCCGGAAATTGATAGACTTGTATCCGCTTTTAAAGAAGTTTTCAGAAAAGCACCATCGTGAGTAACTCTACAGGGAAAACCCCCATCTTTGTCACTGCCTCCGTCGCCAGTAATAACTAGATGATGGAGATGGTTGGAAGCTACTAGTTTTTATGCAGAGAATTTCGATAGTTTACAAAATTTCGTTACATGTTTAAATGACGATGCTCGAAGTATTTCTGAGCACAAGGAAGTAACACAAATCCCAAATTTAAAACATCAGTTGTTATTTCTTCAGGAACACTTTTTGCCTAAACTAGTCATATATTTTGAAAATTAAAATCTCAAATTCAAATATGGATTAACAATGTTAGATGTGGCTATTAATAATTTCAAAAGTATTCCAAGTGACTTCGGATGTGGCCTTCGGCAAAAGTTAGACGGAGTTTTTAATAGAAATCCAGATTTAATAACATTGCGGCAATTGTGTATGGGGACAATGACACAAAATCTAACTGCTAAATACGCTGAAATAAAAAAATATTTCCAGTACACACCTATAACCAGTTGCGATGTAGAAAGGACGTGTTCTATCTACAAGGATGTACTTCATTCGAAGAGAACAAATCTTATAGTAGAGAAAATGAACAAATAATAAGGTATTTTGTATTTTATAGATCACCAGCCACTTGTTATCCAATTATATAAATAAAATTACAACCTCTTCAAAAATACAACATTTCAATAGAGCGCTCATGGGTGATGAGTCATCATCCTTTTGTGTCCGCACCCTAATTATTACCCTTAGACCATTTATGTATATAGAGACGCCGTTTTCCGTCCCGCCTTGAATACGAATTGAAGCAAATATAACGCAGGCATGACGTCACGGGTGGGCTTGTTTCTGCTGTTGTTGTATGTCTAATGTCCGTTTTAACGTTATTGATACAGTGTTAATATTGATTAAATCGTTCTAATTTTAATTATGGTACAATCCTGCAGTGCAACGTTATCCATATTTGTAAAATTGCTGAAAGTGAAATTCGAATTTTAGATAATGCCAACAAATTAAAAGAAAAAAATTAAAGAGCAGAGTTCATGGAACAATTTTCAACAATTACAAAGAACACATGTATGACCACGATGTCGACAATAATCATATTGTAAATTTAATTAAAATTATTAGTTTTAATTATTGTAAAATTAGGCATATCATCAAGGTGAATGCATGAACAGATATACTAATAAATTAAGAAATAAATTAAATAAATCAATTTCTTGTACTTTCTTATACGTAGTATAAGGAAGTATTGTTATGACGAAAATTTTCGACCTCCAGATTTTTGCAGATGTCCACGTTTTGAGGTGCCCTGATTCCAAAAAAGTGGGTTTTAAAGAATGTTTATGTGTGTCTGTCTCTCTCGCTATGTGTGACCAAGATAGCGGTCAAACCGCTGTAGATATTGTTGCGTTTTCGGGATCGAAATAAACAACTCGTGCAAATGTTTTAAAACTGTCTGTATATTTTCACACTTAAGACTAATCACAATATAAAAATGTAAACTAAATGTAATGCACTTAAAACTACTACAATTTAAATTAACACGTATTTATTTCTCACTACTATTTATATCTGTAATATTTATGTATTATTGCACTGTAATAAAAACTGCACCGCTCACTTATTTATGTTTATTTGAACTGCACGACTACTATTGAATGAATGAATTCCTTCCTCACCGGCGGCATTTATATATTATATGTGCAGACAAAAGGTCTAGAGATACACCAGCAAATTCTGGCTTTCTTCTACCATATTCCAGACTGTCGCTGACGTAGTATATGACTGCAGTTGATTTACGACTTGTTTACCGGTACGTTTTTTGTCGTCGCCCGGAGGTCTGCTTCTTTTTTTTTGCGGGTTTGTTTCGTTACATTGCCCCCTTCTTAAAAACTGCGTTTCGTCCCGAAACACACTATTCCATGTTCTTGTTGTTGGCGGATGACGGAATCTACATTGGGACCCACGGGTGCACCCACTTGTCTTGTGAAAATGGCAATCCACCGTCTTAGGTTGTATACCGGGCTGATTGGGCCGATAGCTGCATACGACTATTTCCATACCAGTATGCCGAAACACCACCTCCAGCATGTTTCTTACGATTCTCCATTCCAAACGGTCTAATCAGCAACCCAGCTTCGGAATTGCCAGCCTCTTTATGTTTTGTTCGAATGCACGTCCTAGTAAATCAACAAGGGATTCCCACAATGCATGATAGGTCGGCCTTTCGTTGGAGACTTCTTTTGTGACCAGGTAAAAGACAGATCGTCCGTCACGTAATATTTTCAAATTTCGGATTAGAAGTAACACTTTCGTAGCCCTTTACAATTATATCAACAATTATGCACTCTGCACAGACTTATTAAGAGGAAAAAATATATAAAATTTCATTTGGAGCAACTTTTGTATAAAAAATTCGAACAGCACATACGTGTAAGAAAGTCGTGTGATGCCCACTTTCTTTTATAGATTATCCTACGCAGTGTTCACTGTGTCCGTTATTATTATTTACAAGTTAATGAATAATAATATAAATAAACATTCTACACTGAGAAGAACATCGTTTAGCACATCTTCGCATGTGGTGGACGACTGAATAAAGGACTTACCACAGATATTAAATAATATAAGAATAATAAATCGACCTTATTGATTTCGTATACAAATATGCAATACTTTGTACTCACTAAGTTTAGCAGCTACTCTTACAGTTAATCTAGGCAGCTCCGTAAAATCTTCAAAATACTACTCTTTCAAACCATAACGTGTAGATAATACTTACTCTAGAGCAAAAACAAATATTTGAATATATTTCGATATTAATATTGTATCTCCATAAAATCAAAGATATGGAAATAGATTTTGAATATACTCTTAAATAGGCTACATTTCTACAAAGTTTCCATATTTTTTTTTTTGCAAGTATACCAAATACTAATTTAGATTTTATTTATAGAGAAACTGAAGTATATTTTAATCAATTGAGGAAACACGCAAGACGAATTCTTAATAAGAAAGCTTTAGCAAAGCAAATTCGTCGAGAGAAAGCTTTAGCTAGACAGGAATCCTACAGAATATTTAAAAGAATACTAGTTAAAGCTATGAAATATTCTTTCCTGAATCCTCCTCCACCGATAGTATCACCAGTAATGAGGGAAACGTCTAACAAAATTTTAAAATTGTTATGTGAAATACATGACATCGATATTCCAAAACGAGAAAAAAACGATAAGAAGAGTTTATTTTTATTAAACTTAGCAGATTGGTCAGCAATTTTAATATCAAATATTTATTATGAAGTTAATGTAAACGAAAAAGTTGAAACTGAACGTTTAAAACAATATTCTAAAACAAGCGTAAAGTCATCTGAAAAATCACAGACGGATGGCGAAGAAGGAAATGAAGATGAAGAAATAAGTCAAACAACCGAAGCAAAATCAGAACCTGAAACAATGTCCTACGAAGATTCAAAAGATATAACTAAAACTGAAAGTATTAAACCAGGGGATGAAACTACAGCAGCGGATGAAACTATAGTACCGGATGAAACTACAATGCTAGATGAATCTGAGGCGGAAGATGTCTTTGAATACGAATAATGAAATGTGTTTAATGATTATATATATACATATATAATGTTAATGTTAAAATGCTGCCACCGTACAATTTCTTTCCTTATAGCTATATATTTATACATATTCATCTTCTTGATTCACAAGCAGTGGAAACATTATTAGGTACAGGTTTCACAAATTGTATACATACATATACAGGGTGTCCCAGAAATAAAAAGACGGAGTAGCAGAAATCAGAAGCTAGATTGCGTAAAAACGTACCCTCAAAATATCAAGTCTTTATTCGTGCGCAGACGGCAGAAAAAAAATAATAAAGAATTCAATTGGCCTTACGCCGACCCTGGACTAAATATCCATCTGCTTCACTTTCACAATCGGTCTTTTTCAGTACCACCATATTACTTGTGTTAAAAAAAAAGGAGGAGGAATAGATACGTCATAATAAATATCAAACCATTAATTACTTTAATTTTACACCTGCTAGAAAAAAATAATTACATTCTTGATATTCACTGTAATCTAGAAAAACTACGATTTATTGAATATTCTAAAATAATAATAATCAGCTGTTTCCGACTACAAACACATTAAAGAGCAACAACCTTCCTATTTTAAAAATAAAAACAATCTTTTATTGTCTGCAGTAAAGTGGGTCGCCCATCTGGCAAAAAATATGTTTTGGGTGAGTACGATTTAACGTTTTTTTCCCGTTTTATACAAATAAAAGCGTATTTTTCTATGAATGTGTGTTCCTTTCTATTTACAAATGAGAATTCTTACGCGTATTTAAAAACATACATTCTGTGCCAGGTCCGTAATGTAATTTTTTTATCTAAAAAACAACATAGAAAATTAAATTTTTAATTTCTTCGTTATTGCGGTATATTTGGGCCTGTTTCTGTTCGGACTTTACATATCTGCCACTCCCGTCTTTTTATTTCTGGAACACCCTGTATGTAGTCGCGTTGTTTCGTATCTATATTGGGTAGAAATGCTTTTGTCCTGAAAAGGACCAGTGTAATGTTTCTATAAAATCTCACTTACTACCTTCAAACGAGGAGGTGCTCGTGTGCCTCTTCTACTCATCTGCGTATGTAGCTGTAGTGAACTCTCTCGCAGCTCGGGTACGAGAGTCCCAGACTGTGCGACATCGCACTGCGGACTTGTGGCGGGGAAGACACCTCTCAAGACTTGCTGGCTTGGCTTGCGAGTGTGTTCCCCGCACCAAGGAGGGGTCCACGTCCTGACGTTCGTAACAGCGATCCCCCTACCGAAGGTGAGAGACGACAAAGCCGGAAAGAAGCTAGGCGACGGGAATACGCACGGGTTCAGGAGCTTTACAAACACGATCAGCGGGCAGCCGTTGGTCGGATTTTAGATGGTGAGGTGGACATGAACGGGGGCTACCCATGTCCTCCTGTCGATTTTGCCGACTTCTGGCAGGGTGTCTTTGAGACACCAGGTCAGGGGCGGACGGATCGACAGGCGCGTCCGCCTCCCGTCATTCATCACCAGCTCTGGGCTCCGATCACCGCTGAGGAGATTCGGAGTGTGGGGCTGGGTGCTCGTAAAGCTGCTGGGCCGGATCGGGTTTCCGTCAATCAGTGGACTTCCGTGCCAGCAGAAGTTGTAGCCCTCTTCTACAACTGCGTAATGGTGATTGGTGGCCTCCCTGCGGAACTTGCGTGCAGCCGCACTGTCTTCCTCAAGAAGACAGAGCACCCGACGGCTCCTGGCGACTATCGTTCGATTTCGATTGGGTCGGTAGTCGCCAGGCAGCTGCATAAACTGATTGCGTCGAGAATGCAGAGAATTCCAGGCTTGTTGGATGAGCGTCAGCGGGCTTTTCGTGGAGGAGTGGATGGTGTGGCAGAGAATCTCTCCGTGCTATCGGCTTTACTTCACTTGGCACGCTCGCAAATCCGAACACTGCACTTGGCGAGTGTGGACGTGTCGAAAGCCTTCGACACTGTTTCGCACGAGGCAATTGTGGATGCCTGTGTGCGGGCCGGATGTCCTCCTCCTATGGTCGAGTACATCCGGTCGGTTTACGAGAATTCCTCTACCATTCTCGAGGTAAACAGGGGATGCAGGACCGTCCGGACGCTGCGTGGGGTTAAGCAGGGAGACCCTCTTTCGCCATTGGTCTTCAACCTAGATGTCGACAGCGCGCTTAAGACCCTTTCGCCGGAGGTTGGGTTTGATGTGGATGGGACAAAGGTCGGGGCCCTAGTGTTCGCGGACGACATTATACTCGTTGGAACAACAACTGTCGGTCTCCAGAGAAATCTGGAGCATCTTACGACGGCGCTTCGAAACGACGGGCTGCTACTAAATACTGCTAAAAGTCACGGGCTTTCGCTTGTGGCCGCAGGAAAGACCAAACGGGTGAAGGTAGTGACCGATCCTACATTTAATGTGGGTGGCCAGTATCTTCAGCAGATTGAGCCTTTGCAACTGTGGCGGTATTTAGGGGTCGAGTTCGAGGGTGTCAGGGTTGCGGAGAGTCGGTTCTCTCTCGCTGAGTCTTTGGAGAAGCTCACTCGAGCTCCTCTAAAGCCTCAGCAGAGGATGCATATCCTGCGCTCGTTCCTCCTACCACGGCTGTTTCACGGTCTCGTGTTGGGGAGAGTGAGTGCGGGATATCTCAAGAGACTCGACGTCCAGGTCCGGGCTTCGGTTCGGAAATGGCTCCGACTTCCTCATGACACTCCCGTCGGCTATCTGCATGCGTCAACGAGGGTCGGGGGTCTCGGGGTCCCTCATCTGGGATCTCTCATTCCGCTGTTGCGCCTAAGGAGGCTTACTGCTATGCGGCAGTTTCCGGCCGACTTCGTGAGGGCGGTTGCGATGAACTGCACAACGGACGCAAAACTCCGTTGGTGCAGGGAGCGGCTGCCGTCGGGGGTAGGCGAGGCAGCGAATCCGAAGCTAGCTCTTGGGCGTTATTGGGCGGAAAGGTTGCACTCATCCGCGGATGGAGAACCGCTGCGGGAATCCGAAAGGGTCCCCGCGAGCACTGACTGGCTACGGTCGGTTACACGCGTCTATCCATCCAAGGACTGGTTGCACTGTCTTTCTGTTCATGCAAACGCTTTGCCATCGCGTCGTAGAACCACCCGAGGACGGGAAGGTCGCGTTGACCAGTGCCGGGGCGGATGTCGAGAGACTGAAACCGCGGCGCACGTCATACAGCGATGTTTCCGGACTCATAGTGTCCGGGTGCGCAGACACGACGCGATTGTAACCAGGCTAGCTGAAGGGTTAAAGCAGTTGGATTGGGAGGTCTGGAAGGAACGAAGGTTCCAGACAGATGTTGGGCCCCGGATCCCCGACCTGATCGCTATCCGGCCTCACCGGGTGGTGGTGATTGACGCTCAGGTAGTCGCCGCGAAACCTTCGCTCGACTCGCAGCACTGTCGGAAAACATCTAAGTACCGGGACGAGGCTGCTCTCGCCCCATTGGTACGAGAAGCGGTTGCTCCGATGGGAATAACGAATCCCGAAGTATCTTTTGCCAGCGCTACCATCTCCTGGCGCGGTGTGTGGAGTGCGGAGTCTGCACGGTCGCTTCGTGCCCTCGGTTTGGACAGGAAGCTGCTGGGTGGGCTCTCGTATGCGGCAGTACTGGGCTCATGGGTGAACTGGGTCAGGTTCAACGCGACAACGTCTACTCGGATGGAGCGTCGCCGCGTTGACGAATAGCCGGCGGTGTAGTCTGTGACGCGTTTGATAGGTTGAAAGATCTAGTGTGTTGGGTGCCCCCGCACCACAATGCACGTGGTTCCTCGGGTCCATTAATCCTGTTGTCCAATTCGTTGTTCCACAAGATGACTCCTAAAACCCGATAAGTCCCTCGTTGATCCGTTCTCTCACTTTATTGGATCCGCGGCATTGGCGATGATGATGCTTCATGCCGTGTACCGTCTTGTGCGGTCGGCTTAACGGGGGCTGAGTTCTCCTCAGTCATCACTAGAGATTGGAAGTCAGGTTTACATGACATCAATTCCAGGGGCGCATCGAGAACATCATGAAGCTCGATTTGACATTTTTGACACGCGAATAAAAGTACGTGTAAAGAAACCAAGTAACAGCAAATACATCTTCTCTAGAAGCAATACTGCAAGGTTTATAAGACATATCTCCACATCCTGACTGTTCAAGTTGATAGTTCGAAAGAAAGTAAATCCATTAATTGTTTCATATGCTCAGGTGTAAATAATTGTCTGTCAACATAAATACATTTATACATTGAAGCTGACCGCTGAAATTATACACCTTTTTATTGCCGGCACATTTATCCCGAGTTCGGAAAAATCTACTTCCTTACCAGTAAACAAGTCTATAATTCGGCGTAGGTACAGTACGAATTCCTAGATTGTTATTTAGAACAGTCCGTCGTATCCAGTAACTATATCATAGTTATAAAGTCTTCAAGTGGCACATGTGTCAGTTTTTCACGAAATAAATACTTGTGTATAGGTGCCTTCACGAGGACATTCTTGACAAAAGATACCAATTTATCTGCATTCGGATAGCATTTTCTGATTCCTCTGATACTCGATGAAGAGCATATGCGAAATAATGTAATATGCGTTTTACTACTGTAAATTTGGGGTGTATGAAGTTAGCCCCACTTTTTTTCCAAAATCGAAAAGCTATTGTTCCAAGTTCTTCTGGGTTTGTTCTAAATTGTTCCAAAGTATTTCAAAAAAAGTCAAAATTGGCTGATATACAAAAAAAAATCGATTTTTTTACCCAGATCTTTTTTTCTTTGGAAAATTGAATTTCCGAAAGTTGTTCCAGTTGTTCTAAACATTGTTCCAAAAAATCTCGAAAAGAACAAAAATTGACCGAGATAACCGGAAACAAGTTTTTCCCAGTCGTCCTTTTTTTGAAAATCGATATTCTGACAGTTGTTCTAGTTTTGATCTAATTTATTCCAAAGTATTTTAAAAACAAAAATCAAAATCAGTCGAGAAAATGAAAAAAAAATAAATGCGAAAAGTATGAAGTCAGGGGCCGTTTTTGCAAATATTAAAATTATGACAGTCGTTCCAGGTTCTTCAAGGTTTGTTTCAAATATTGTTGAAAAATATCCAAAGATATTGGAAAAAACTTTTTGGGTAAATTAAATTATATATTTAGATAAATGTAAGATAGTATATGCGCCAAACAGCAGCCGTATTTGGGAAAAACCGTTGTTTAAAAATACCAAATTGACAGAAAATATATTATTTACATTAGGGTTATCAAAGCATACGAGAGAACGTCTTCACTTTTATGGAATGTAAAATAAGACCAATAAATAAATTTTACACAAAAAAATATTTATGTTAGGTATAAAATAAACCATAAACTCCAAAAAATAAACAAACTTAGAAACATCAACCTAGTAGCTCATGAGAAAACATTAATCTTGTTATGAGCAAGGCATAATCATATATTTGTATGAAGAAGTTCTAATCTTCATTAATATTGTTACCAAAATTAGTGTTCTAATCCCAAACCATTTGCAATACTGCGTTCTTTAACATTAGTAGTTTCACCCCTGACCCAAAAGTCTTATTTTCATCGTACATCAGGCTCGAGGACTCGTAATGTTTTCTTTATGGTGTATTCTATGGGCATACGCAAGTCACAATATTTACCGTTAACATCATTTTGTGAAAATTGAGTACACTGATCAGGATGATTCATCGTATGCCATTTAATGTTAAGGTGGGTCCGCACTAGAACAGTTCAGGTTGACGAATTTTTGTTAATCGAATGATAGGCCTGCACGAAATATTTTAATTTACATATTTCTAGGGAAGGGGCTAGCTTGTGGAAGCCCTATTCACTAGCCTGCTGGGTCTTCGACGTCATAAAATGAGATTTTTTTATAGGGCTAACAGCAAATATACAGTATACCTGTAAACACAATCGAAGTTAGTCAGCAATATATTCGACAAATATTTAGAAATACAGGTTCTCAACTCCTTATTAATGTAGATTCATCATTTCGGAAACATGTTCAAAAATATTTAGAGGCGAATGAATATTCATTTGAACACTTGTTGAAATAATGCTTTCATTCAGCAGACGAATCGGTTCCCGATCCCGCTCCAACCGTTCACTTCACAATAGTTGAGTGTTCGCTGGACAGGACCGCTCACCTTTATGTCATTGTCTGTCATCTGGTACTTTTCATTGCTGCCATATGTTAAAATTATAGACATTGAACCGAATAAACAATAATAATAAATTGTTTTTCTGCATTAAGGTTTGACGTAGTTTTTAGTGGAAGGGCTTTTTTTCCAACCCCGAATAAAATACTGAGTGAACTCCAATATTATAATACATTTATTTCTGCACAAAACCTTTAATATGTTGTATCTTACTTTTCTAGTAACTTTCTTCAAAATTAGGTATGTATTAGGTTGGTCTTGGACTGCATCAATGGCGTATGCGTACAGAATACGCTCACTAAGTGAGTATAGAGTTTTTCCGCTCTCAAAAATGGCGATTACTCCTGAACATGTTCAGAGTGAGCGCTCGTCTCCGGCACATGATCACTGAACAGTTGCGCAACTGTTGTGTCTGCTGAATGAAAGCAATGTTTACCTATTTTAATGTTCATATTTATTGTTACTTTGTAGTTCCTGTTCCACTAATTCCTCGATCATCCATTCACGTAACATTTCCTGTCTCTGCGCCTACTTTAATCGAGGTATTAATTTGTTTTGTTTTAAAATTTGTTTATTGCATTACATGCTATATATTTTATGAAATATATTGCTGGCATAGACGGTACTGTAAATAAAATATGTCCATCTATTTTCGTATAAATACAGGTAGGTATAGACATGTGACATTTACTAAGACTTTATAAGTAAAAGAAAAGAAGAGTAATGATATATGATATATTCTTGTATTGCAATTTTATAAACAATTCAAACTCTAGCTAGTAATTTTTTTTGACATTCTCCCGATACATACAGAAATCATATCTGTAAACTCATGTTTCGAAAAATTCTATGACAATAGCTCAGTAATGGTCACTTTTAAAGCAATAAGCTTGGATTTGGTTTTGTTAGAGGGGTCATTTTGCCCAACATTCCCCTATTAATTGCTTATTTTGCTGAATTATCTAAAACAATTGAGAGTTAACTATGGTCCGCTTATTCCATGTTCAATTATGAATGTTAAAAATAGCATAGCAAACGTGCATCCGATGGTTACAAGCCAAAGAAGGCTTGAGTTTTTGATAACAAAATATTACAAAATTTATACTGGGAGCTCCATATGATGATTATTTATGAGCAAACGTAAATTTTTACCTAATATATTTATTTAATTATTGTGCGTCTTAATAATATTTTCTTGTCAAAAAATGTTAAATATTTAGTTACTATGCTATAAAAAATCATATAAATCATCAGCATTTGCTAACAATATAGTTTAGAGGTAAATGAATCGTTTTTCCCGGGAAAATTATACATAGTGCAGTGATCTTGAGTTTGGTGGTAAATTGTAGATAAGCATAATCAAGATCACTTCGAGGGTTAATTTAATTAATTACTATTTTATTTATTTTATCATGATATGTATATAGATATTCATTAAGTTAATATTTTGGCAAATTTAATTTTTATTTACGTAAAATAATATTAGAATAAGCATAAAATATTAAGTGAATTATAACAAGAAAGTGTTTCCCGCACGAAAAATACTGTGACCGGGAGAGATCGACAGATTGGCCCGGCGAAAACAATATTCTTCGTTAGATGCATTGGACAAACCATGAATGTGTAAACAAGTTGATATTTACATATTTGTTTACCTTTTTGAAAGATTAGTAATGCGCTGCTTTCCCGGGTGGTGCAGCACTGCAGCTATGTATTTCTGGAGGTGGAATCGGTATCGTACCGAGGATAACCGTACGTTTTTGTGAAGAAAAATATGCATATAAGTCGAGACAAGATGAGAAAACGAGAGAAGCTTGGTGCAAACCGCTTCCTACACTTTTCAAGCTGGTGGAAACCGCTTAAACTTAAAAAAATATACCTACACGGGTGCTTATATTTGAAAATGTTAATTTAACTTAAAGATTTATTCATGAATCGGAACTTAGAATAATTTTTCTGAATCGGATTTACGATACTTAGAAAGTTAGGACTTGTAATATTTCATAGATTAAACGTTATTCTAACATAGAAATTTGTTTACGTATTGGAACTTATGATATTTCCTTAATAATTTTATTGTACTTATAAATTTTTAAGACCGAAGCTGGACTTAGAATATTTTTATGAATTAGATATCATTTTAATTCAGGAGTTTTGTTTACATTGGGATTTGTAATTATTTTTCGGAAATAATTATTTATGTTCGGTTTTATTTAATTAGAACTTTGAATTTTTTTATTTTACTAGAATGTTTTATTTTTATATGCAGGGTTATTACACCGTGTGTTATGGTAAAGCATTTTAGTGTCTGTAACGATCAAATTAAATAGCCTAATAATAATAATAATTTTGTTGTTAAATATAAACACTTTGCGTTTTTAATAAAATTTTCTTTATTATTTATTTACAAGATTAGAAGATTCATAGTTTAATAATTTTTGTTTTATGTACATATAGGATAATTAGACTGTGACAAAATTTTTAAATATATTTGAGATGGATGAATTTGAGAGGTTGTACGAAGAGTTAAGGTGATTTAGTAATGTTTATTATTAGTGTATATATATAGTGTTGTGCAAATTTCTTATGTGGTGTTTTGTATTGGAATCTTAGAGCGAGGTAAAGGTTTTATTTTTTTTATATATATTTTCTTTATATTTTATTGTGTTTGTGTATTTGATATTGACGTGTTGGGTAATAGATCAGGGATGTGTACAATGAATTAAGTAGATGTTTAATTCATAGCATGGAGTCTTGGTGAATCCTTAAAGCACGAATTGGTCTTGGTGGTACTGTTTTGGGAGCGAGCAAAGGCGCCAGGCAGAAGTAATCAGGGCTGAGTCAATTAATTGAATGCACAAAGACATTTTTTTATTACACTTAAATTTATATATATGCCTTACGGGGTGAGCACATAGTAGTGTATGTTAGGGTTGTGTCCAACGAGTTGAAAAGCATACTCTTAGGGTGGAACAGTGTGGATTTGCTTTCTGATGGTACTGTCTTGGGAGCGAGCAAAGGCGCCAGGCAGAACTAATTAGAGCAGAGCCATTTCCTTAATGTTTATATTCTTGCAAATGATAAGTCACATAATTTTTGTTATTTATATTCCAGTACAATTCACAATATACAATTTTTTTTTTAATTTGTAATGTTGATTTTTTACATGTATCTTTGACGAATAAAGAAAATGATAATCATATTTATTTTAAAAATATAAATTTCTATTCGATGTTATTCTTTTATTAATTATAATTTGTTTATTGTTTTGACTATTTGATTATGACATGCATAATTTTATGTAATATTTAAGATATTTAATTTTTGTAAATATACTTGTATAATTTTAAAATTTTTCTTTAATATCCTTAATAAACTAAGGTAGACCCGGGGAAGTGCGAATGTGGGGTAAGTGCAACCTAGCCCAATAAAAAGACTCACCCGGTACTTTTCGTCTGGACATATCGTCGGTAATAAAGAAAACTCGCGTATCTTACAGATCCATGTATAAGATTGGATGGTTTCCGTCAGATGGCACCAGTATCGTCAACAGCATTTGCGAAGAGTGTTTCTCGTTGGTGTTGAGTTGGTAATTTAATTTGTTTTGTGCCGTTTTTGCTGCCACTAAGTAAGTATCAAACAATTTTTTACTACCTACCCCCATAAAATTGTCTATATTTTCATTTTGTATCAACATTGATGCGATCTACAAAACATAACTTCATCCTTTGTCAAAGGTCGCACTTGCCTCGCTTAATTTCACCCAGTGAGGCAAGTGCGTATGAAATCCTGAAAAATGCTGAGGCAAGTGTGAACCTGTATAATAAGTTATCCTTTTTTCAGAATGGTACGCAAATACGTCCGTAAAACCCAACGTGGTACCCAGTACAGCAAGGAAGATCTGCTGCAAGCTGTTGCAGCAGTTAAAGCAAATCGTTTGAGTCTACATAGAGCCCATCGTCTTTACAACATTCCAAAATCCACCTTGCACTGTTACGTTACTGGTAGAAGAGGGGAAAAAAGTGCTACTCAGGGAAGAGATACAATTATCCCATGTGAGGACGAGAGGAAATTAGCTGAGGGGCTAAAGTGCCTGGAAAAATGGGATTATGGTCTTTGTAAAACAGAAGTGTTAGATATCGTAGCCACCTATATTTCAAATAATAATATATCAACGCCCTTTAGAAATAATGTGCCTGGACATCAATGGTTCATGAATTTTAAAAAACGACATAACCTGTCAATAAAGAAACCTCAATCAGTGGAATATGCAAGAAAAAAAGTATGTGACCCATTCATCATCTACAATTATTTTGAACTGTTAAAGAACACGCTTGATGAATTGAAACTTGTGGATAAGCCTGATCAGATATGGAATCTGGACGAAACCAGCCTGTCTATCGATCCATCCAAGTCGAAAGTAGTCGGTGCCAAAGGCCTTCCATCTACACGCGCCACCAGCACTGCTGGACGTGAAAATATAACCGTCTTGTCAACGGTCAGCGCAAGTGGAAAAAAAGCCCCTCCTTTGATAATATACAAAGGCAAATATATCTGGGATAAGTGGCTTGCAGATGAAGGAGCCGACTGTTTTTCTGGCATTACTTATGCAGCAACTATTAATGGGTGGATGGAGAGCTCGGTGTTCTTGAATTTTTTGAAAACCACTTTTTTAGAAGCAATCGGTGATGTTCGTCCAGTTCTACTTATTTTTGATGGCCACAAAACTCATGTACATTGTGATGTTATCACCTTTGCGCAATCTCAGAACATGACAATTTTAAAACTTCCACCACACAGCACTCATTTATTACAACCACTGGATTTGGCGGTGTTCAAGTCATTCAAGGCTAAGTGGGACGCGGAACTGACCAAGTGGCAACGAACACATTCAGGTCTTAAAATTCCCAAGAAAATGTTTTCCCAACTTGTCGGAACAACTTGGCAGAACTTGAGACCAGAAATCATAATGAACGGGTTTCGAAAGGCTGGGATATATCCCTTTAATAAAGACGTGGTTCCAGAAGATAAATTTGACAGAAATAGCTTGAATAGATGGAAAGCAGAGCAAGGTGGAAACAGACAGACGCAAGCAGATAATGAACACATTAATAATGAAGACAACATAAATAACGAAGAAAGCGATGTAGAAGAGATGGAAGACGAAGGAACAGTCAACAGCGAATAATACGTCCATAACGATGAAGACGCAGTTTATAGAGAGAACGACATAGAAAATCCTAATGCAGACAACGACATGGACAACCTTAACGAAGACCACGAGAAAATGTGTGCAGTTAATCAAGTGGAAAATAATAATACTGTTGCTACCCCAACATTTGAAGATCTGTTGTTGGCAACAGTGAAACAAGCACGACCTGAGGTTGTAGGAACCCGAAAGAGAATATGCCCCGGGGCAGAAGTAGTAACAAGAATAGCTGCAGAAGAACTGTTGATGTTAAAAGAAACTGAAAAGTTGAGAAAGCTAAAAAAAAGAGGAAAATGAAAACTGTCTCTACGTCTCTCAAGTCCAATAACTGTACAAAACGAAGGTCCAAGGCTTCTTCATCCAAAAAGACTAAAGCTGCCAGTATCTCTAGTAGTGATGAGTCTGAAAGTGAATTGCGACTTGATGACTCTTCTGAATCGGACCCGGAAGTATTTTATCAGAGTGTAAGGGACGAAAGGGATGAAGAAGACAGAATTGATGCTTAATTTGATGGAACGCCCAAAACCTTAAATATCGGCACATATGATCTGATTAAATTTAAGACTAAAAAGACCATCAAATACTATGTTGGAAAAATTATTGGCAAGGATGCAGAGCAGTGGAGTGCTTCGTTTCTTCGGAGAGGCAAGGGCGAAAAATTTATTTGGCCTACCATTGCAGATACATCAATTATTGACGAAGACGATGTAGAACTGATTTTACCACCACCCCAGGAAGATCATTGGGGTAAATTGATTTTCAACGTCAAATTTAGCTCTTATGATCTTTCCTAAATTAGGTGGCATTTTTCATGCTTCATTTACAAAGTTTGTAACTTTTTTTCTAATAAAAATATCGAAAAACTGACTATACCACTAAATTCAGAAAAATTTGCAGAATCCGCACTTACACCTTTATTCACACAGTTTCATTTAGATCTGAAGTTGAGTAGGGGGTTTGCACTTGCCTCAAAAACGGGGCAAGTGCAAATGTTTGCAATAATTTACTTTCTTTTTTCCTACACAAGTATGGACATACAGCGACCTTTTAGCGAATATACCATGAAAGGTAAATGTCCAAGTGTGCATCTCAACAAATATCTACCTTTAAACTAATATGGTTCTCCCCTCAGCCCTTTTTGATTTCATCTCTTAAAAAAAACGTCTGCACTTCCCCGGGTATACCTTATATTATAAGGTTTATTTTGCATTTTATTTTCTTTACCTGGGCTGGTAATAACTGAAGAGCATTCAATTTGATTGGAGAGTTTATTTATATTTTCTGCCCCTGAGAGAAATTTTTTTTATTCATTTTAAACTGAGCTAGTTAAATGTAAAATTGCCTAACCTACTATTTTGCAGAAAATTTATTGAATCTTGGTCTAGCACTAGGATGTATGCTTGATTCTTACTTACTTATTGATTGAATGGTTTAATTTATTTATATATTAACCTCAATTTGCAAGAGTCACAGCAATAGTTACTTCTTATATTAGATGTTTTTCTAAATCACAGAAGTGTATAGTTATGGAACAATAGAACTGCATCATACGAAGACGTTCTTCTATACTTCATGTTCGGAAAGTGCAAGTCATGCCGTCCATTATAAAATGGTGTTTTCCTATTATATCGCCCGATAATTTTTTCTCCAGGCCTGTCTGACTATTACGTCTCCAGTGTGCACCGCAGCCAATAAGGCTTATTCTGCTGAACCTGTGTTATCTATGTTATCCACTCCAGTAATATTATGTCTTGTACAAGGCTGTACAGGTGCTTTACTGGGTGTCTCTTGAGTATCTCTGGGTCTATATTCGGTTGCCCAAAAATGCGTTGCCTCCTGTGGTTCAGTGCCTCACAGTTTACTAGAATATGCCTGACTGTTTCTAGTTCCTTATTGCAGAGTCTACAACTAAGGTGCCTATCATACAGGCCTATCCTGTTGAGATGCACTTTAACAGGTGCATGACCAGTCAAAAGACCCATTGTTGTTCGCAGCCGTTTCCTACTCATGTGTAGTAGTTCTACGGCTCTTTTTTTTTTTTTTTTTGAAAAAATTGTTCTTTGTAATTTTCTCAGCCGATTATGATTTTTGTAATCGAAATACTTTGGAATAGTTCAGAACAAATCTAGAATAACCTGGAATAGTCATCAGAATTTCAATTTTCGAAAAAAGAGGGCTAACTTCACCCTTTCGTATTTCTTTTTGGCAATATCTTTTGATGTACCTATAAGATATACAGTTTGGTGTATTAGAATAATGTGAAAAAGTCGATTTTTTCCAATTATTTCGACCAATTTTGACTTTTTTTTAAATTCTATATATAACAATTTAGAACAAACCTAGAACAACATCGAACAACCTTAAATTTTCGATTTTCGAAAAAAGGGGTGTTAGCTTCAACCAGCGACCAGGGACTTCAAAACGTGGACATCTGCAAAACACAATCCTTTCTTATACTACTTATGAAAAAAAATATCGACAAATGAAACATTTTTCTTACTGGAAAAGGATTATGGAAAATTATAATCTTCACAATTACAACTGATACTGTTAAGTAGCGAAATTAAATTTTAAAAATTTTGCCAGCGACAACCGATGCCACAACGACGATTATCTCTCAAATACAAGTTAGCAGTAACTATTGGACCACCGACTTGGGTGTTTGTAATGCGTTCAGAAATAATATTTACGAGTTGGAAGGATTTGTTCTTCTTTTTCCTTTCAGTAAATGTAGAGAATTCTTAAGATGCGTTCACGCTGCATGACAAACAAAAGCGTAATTCTAATATAATTAAAAAAGTAACCATAATAAAATAAAAAAATAACCCTAATAAAATAAATAAAAAGGGATTCTGAAAATAATAAACTATAGAAGGGGCTAAAAAATTCATCTCTGCACTGCAAGGCATTGCCCTTGGCGGTCGTAGAAATTTATTCTTACTTTTTTTTCTAACATGTGAGCACTTACTGAATTATCAGCCTGAATTATTTTTTCTCTCAAGGTAACTATGGTTTCTGCTCTACCAGCTTCATGGGTACAAACAATACTTTTTAGATATCCCCACAAAAGAAATCATTTGGAGATAGATCAGATGATCGCGGACACCATTTGATGTTTCCCGTTCCAGTAATAAGACGGCCAGGGAAAGTATTCCCTAGAAATTCCTTTACCCTGACTGCATTATGTGCTGGACAGACATCATGTTGAAACCAAACGATTTCCTGATTTATTCCAGTGTTTTGAATGGCGGGAAGTATTTGATTTTGCAATAATTCGAAGTACTTGTCGGCATTTAATATACCATCAATAAAAAAACGGTCCTATCAAATGGTCACCTAAAATACCTGCCCAAACGTTTATTTTTTGAGGATATTGGGTGCGGTTTGCAAAATTCCGGTGATCATTTTCCGTAGCCCAATATCGAAGAACAGAGGGATTATGCTTTCCGTGCAATGGGAAAGTTGACTCATCGGTGAAGCAAATACTTGTAACGAAGTTGTCTCGATGTATCTTATACATAACGGATTAACAAAACTCCATTCTTCCAAAATGGTCCTCCGGAAATATTTCTTGGGTTTTCGAATACTTAAAACATTTCAAACCATTACGTTTCCAAATACGTGAAACATTTTTGTTACTTATACCCAAATTCTCGGCAGCACTTCTAGTTGATATCGTGTTGTCTATTTTCACAATACTACAAACTAATACATCCCGCCGTTCACTTTCCTCAATTTTTTGTGGGGATATATCTCTTGGCTTGCATTTCGTGTAGTTATTTAGACAGAAACATTTTCCAAATGTATTAATAATATTATAAATTGTTTGTTTGCAAGGTACAGGACGGTATGCAAAAGTCAGCGCAAACATATTTATGCACGTTGTTGCAGAGTTATTACCATAGAACCATTTTACTATCTGAAGGTTTTCAGCAGGTGTATAGACCCTCATTATAAATTAATTTTACTGAATGCTTTTATTGCACACCGGAACGTGTTCGCAGCTAAACATTGAATGTAAAATCTGGGTGGGGGGTAGTGGGCAGAATGAGGATCGGAGAAAAACGTTGTGGTGTCGGTTGTTGCCGGCATTGGTGACGGACAGTTGGGGTACCACGTTGCCACGTATTACATGCATACGTATAGATCGCACGTAAACATTAAGTATATATGGTACTTAACACATGATGTATATAATATAATTTCAGACGTAAAAATGTACATTTCGTCGTATTACAACAGTTGGTAGCAAATAGGCCCGGCAAACCACAGTATATAGCTATATAATAGAAACAGTAGTTTCGCATGCAGCGAATACTTGGAACAAAAATCCCCCTTAATGTTGTGCACCTCGGTGCAAGAATAGTTCGGACAATTCTAAATAAAGGTTCTTCAGGTTTGCGAAAGGGTCAATGCGGTTATATACTCACGCGTGTTAATATGTCCTTAATTGTTAAAATGTGCATATTGTGTATTGCAGTTTTGAGCAATGGAAAAAAAAATTGTAGAAACAAAACAAAAAAACAATTTGGCATTGATCAATTACGTCGAGAAATTTACGCAATCTTTGGGTTAAAGCAGCTATACATTTTTTCTTGAGTTGTGCGTATAATGTATGTATGAAAAGTCCGTCGCAATTCAAATAAAATAAAAAAATTACAACACCATTGATCAATTGCGTCAAGAAATGTACGCAGTCTTTAGGTTAAAGCAGCTATACATTTTTTTGAGTTGTGTGTATAATGTATGTATGGGAAGTCAGTGGCAATTCAAATAAAATAACAATTTTGCAACACCATTGATCAATTGCGTCAATAAATTTAAGCAATCTTTAGGCTAAAGCAGCTATACATTTTTTTGAGTTGTGCGTATAATGTATTACATTTTAAATGCGTGTGTAAAATGTACTTAATAAAAACCAAGTTTTATCCTCTTTTTTTAATACCATTGATATCGCTTTTACGTAACTTTAAAAATAAATTAACATAATTTTCTCATAAACCATTTGTTTGTGACGCCACTGGTTTATTTCTGCTCGTGAAATCGAATTAACTACGCAGATGCGCAGAAGCATATTGGGATACAAACGTTAAAGGTGCCGACAAGGAGTGAAACTACTGTATCTATGTATGTATGTGTATGTATGTACTATGGGCAAACTTTTGAGATGTAAGCTCGAATCCTATCGACGCCGACGGCGAAATTTTTAGAATTAGAAAAGTTGTTCATTAACAGCAGGAGATCAGTTTATACTGAGAAAAATGTTTTATTTTAGTTTTAATTTAATTTTGATCATTAACATTATTAATTGTAATTGCAAATATTATAATTTTCAATACCGAACAAATGCGATTTTATTCTAGTCTTGCCTATTAAGTTTATATCTGTGAGGTATATGCACAGTGTAGAGGCAAATAAAACACGTGTTAATCTAGAATGTGCTCACATGCAACTAACTTTTATTTCTACCTATACAGAGTTATAACAAGGAACATGTCCGATAGGTGGCGACACATATATTAGTTTATTTGATATATTTCAACACCCCCACTTATCAACTAAACTACATTTTAGAAATGTATGCCCAGCAGTTTTAATAATTTCTGATGCCTCTCTGCACCTAAAGTTTTTGTTAAGATATCTGCCGGCATAATTTCTGATGGCAAGTATTCTAATCTTACAACTTCTCTTGAAACTAATTCCCTTATATAATGATGCCGTATGTCAATATGTTTACTGCGTTTGTGATAAACAGGATTACTAGCTAAACTTATTGCACTTTGATTATCATTATATAAACTAACACAACTATCATCTCCTGTTAATTCTAATAGCATGCCTTTTAAGTATACAGCTTCTTTAACAGCCTCTGAAACTGCCATGTACTCAGCTTCAGTACTTGATAGAGCAACTGTTTTTTGTTTGGAACTCTCCCATGATATTGCAGACCCACCAAAATTGAAAACATAACCAGTATAAGATTTCCGATCTATACCGCTGCTACCCCAATCGGCATCTACAAAACCTTGTAAATTCATCTCATTTTTTGAAAAAATTAAACAATAATTAACAGTCCCTTTCAAATATCTTAAAATTCGTTTAGCATATTTCCAATGACTTTCATCATAATTATTGTTGAACTGGCTTAGAAAACTCACACTGTAAGATATGTCAGGTCTAGTCAAAACCGCTAAGTACATAAGACTGCCAATTAAATTTTGACAAGGACACTGACTTCTTACTGCATTCTTATCGCTCTTTAAGTCCAATTTCATTTCCATAGGCGTTTTGACTGTCTTGGCTTCTAGCATATTGAATTTGTCAAGTAGTTTAATAATATAATTCTTTTGACTTAAAGTTATAA
Source organism: Amphimallon solstitiale (assembly GCA_963170755.1). Lineage (NCBI taxonomy): Eukaryota > Metazoa > Arthropoda > Insecta > Coleoptera > Scarabaeidae > Amphimallon > Amphimallon solstitiale. Next base: position 11,244,064 of record OY720678.1, on the reverse strand, counting down.
CATTATTTTCTTTATCAAACCCTACTTCCATGCCTAAACATTCTTTAATTCTACCTAAGTCTTTTATTTTAAATTTAGAGCTTAAACTTTGTTTAACACTATCAGTCTCATTCATATCATTAGAAAAAATAAAAAAATCGTCAACATAAACAGCAACAATTGTAATCTTATCCCCCTTTTTCTTTATATAAATACATGGTTCATGCTTAGACCTTTCATAATTTAACTTTAACAAGATATTATTTACTCTATCATTCCATGCTCTGGATGATTGTTTAAGCCCATATATAGCTTTATTTAATTTTAAACATTTGTTTTCATTCCTATGGTTCACACCCTCTGGTATTTCCATGAAAACATTTTCTTTTAAAAAACCATTCAAGAAAGCTGTTTTTACATCTAGATGTCTAATATCTAAACTTAATTTAACAGATAATGCAAATAATAATCTTAAACTTGAGAACCTTATTACAGGAGAAAAAGTTTCATCATAATCCACTCCTTCTTTCTGTGAGAACCCTTTTGCAACCAACCTAGCACGATACCTCACTTCACCTTCACAGTTTATCTTTTTCTTGAACACCCACTTGCACTTCACCAACGTAGCTGAAGAATCTGGTGGCCGATTCACTATTTCCCAGGCTTTGTTTTCTTCAAAACTTTCTATTTCCTCAGACATAGCCTTTTGCCAAATTTCTGAATCAGGTCTTGAGAGTGCCTCCTCCACGGTAATAGGATCATCCATCTTGAGATCTGCAGCACACATGTAGCTAATGAAGTCTTTAAATTCTTTGGGTTTCAGTTGTCGTGTTGTCCTTCTGATCTGTTGCACTGGAACCACTTCAGTCTTCGTAATATATTCTTCATCACTTGTGTTTATATTATTTGTATCTTCACATGATGATTCATGTTCAGTTTCTTCAACAAAAGTGTTTATTTCAGCATCCCTTTCTTCTGTATAATCCCCCACTGAATTAACTTCCTCTAGAATGTTATTTATTATTAATAAATCATCTTCAATTTCTTCCATTATCTCCACATCTCTGGATATTATTATGTTATTAATCTCTGGGTCATACAGTCTGTATCCTTTGGTGGTTTCACTATAGCCTACAAGAATTGTTTTCTTTGATTTCTTTTCCAATTTATTCCTATTTGCTTTCGGAATGTGTGTCATCACTTTGCTACCAAATATTCTTAAGTTACTGATGTCAGGTTTTTTTCCATTCCATTTTTCCAGTGGTGTTACATTTTCTAATCCTGATACTGTACTTCTGTTATGTAAATATGCAGCAGTGTTAACTGCCTCTGCCCAAAAGTTCTTATCGAGCTTGGCGTCAAACAACATACATCTTGCTTTTTCAACAATAGTTCTGTTTAAACGTTCTGCAGAACCATTTTGTTCTGGAGTATAAGTGTTTGTTGTCTGATGCACTATGCCGTTTTCTTTAAGAAAATTCTGAAATGCCTTACCTGTGTACTCTGTGCCATTATCACTCCTAAAAATCTTAATTTTCTTTTCAATTTGGTTTTCTACCATGTATTTAAATTGTTTAAAATATTCAAATACCTCATCCTTAGTTTTTAAGAAATATACGAAAACCATTTTACTACAATCGTCTCTGAATGTAAGAAAGTATTTGGCACCTCCAATAGATTTCTCTTCCATTGGACCACATACATCAGAGTGAACTATTTCTAGTAACTGACTAGCCCGAGATCCTTTCTCTGGAAACGGCAACCTGCTCTGTTTTCCTTCATTACATGTCTCACAATTGTGCTTGTTAATTCTATTTTCATCTTTATATGACATACCTGTAACTGCTTCTTTTGCCATTTTTTTCATGTCATTTTCATTAATATGTCCTAGTCGACGATGCCAAGTTTTCACAGACATTGGATTTCCTCTTGCTAAAAAACATTGCTTAGATTCTTTTATATCCAGTTTGTACATGTTGTTAACTAACTTTGCTGCACCAACCAACTGACCATTTCTGTTGTAAATGTGACATCCCTCATCGCAAAAAGTTACTTTATTGCCATTCCTTATAAGCTGACTTACAGATAAAAGATTTGTGGCTATTTGTGGAACGTAAAGAACGTCTTTGACTAACACTTCAAAGTTTTTACCTTTTATCACTGTAGTAATGTTTATGTTACCACTACCTTCCACTTCCATTTTTGATTTATCAGCAAGAATTATTTCGTTTAACTTCTGCGTTTCTTTAACCTCATTTAACCAGTGTTTATTTGCGGTTATATGTACACTTGCTCCGGAGTCCATATACCAATCGTTTTTACTAAATGCATGTCCGTTTAGAAATACTGCACTAAACACACTTCCTGTTTCGGAGCTACTATTATTCGATTTTAAACTAGGACAGTTACTTTTAAAATGTCCAATCTGTTTACATCTATAACAACGAATTTCTTTCTTGGTAATTGTACCTGTCATTTTTGTTATATTTGAAGTTGGATTTTTGCTGCCAACCTTACTTCCTCTATAGTCACTAGTTCCTCTATGATTTCCCACTCTGCTGATAAACGCGTTACCTGCTTTATCGTCCTCTATTTCTAATAACTTTGTTTTTATTGCATCTGTTGTAATTTCTATTCCACTATGCTCTATGGCCATTATCATTGGTGAATATTTTTCTGGTAGTCCTGCCAGAAGTAAAGATCCTACCCATTCTTCGTCTATTTTAAAACCCGTACTGCGCAATCTCTGTGATGTATCTATCACGTGATTGACATAGGACGCCATGTCTTCCATATTCTCTAGACGAGCCGAAGTCAATGACCTTAGTAAAGTTATTTTCCTTGTGAAGCCGGAGTCATGATATAGCTTCTCCAACTTTGTCCAAAATTCTTGAGCCGTCTTCGTTTCTTTTATATGGATGAACAACGAAGTATCAATCGTCAAAATCAGTTTCGCTTTCGCTTGAGTGACCTTGGATTCTTCCGTTTCTGTTCCATCGATGCATTTTTCTAACCCGTCAAGAATTAAAACATTTCTTGCCGCAAACGCCCATTCCGCGTAATTCTCGCGACCTTTTAATTTTGGTATACATGCGATATAACTTGTACTAGCCATTCTCACAACACAATACTGGTTCTTTTTGTACCTCTAATTTCTCAGGGCCAATAACCTATTAAGTTTATATCTGTGAGGTATATGCACAGTGTAGAGGCAAATAAAACACGTGTTAATCTAGAATGTGCTCACATGCAACTAACTTTTATTTCTACCTATACAGAGTTATAACAAGGAACATGTCCGATAGGTGGCGACACATATATTAGTTTATTTGATATATTTCAACCAGAGAAATAGAGTAGGGGAGAACGCGCTTAAAGATGCGCCAACTAAGTTAAATTGAATTCCCCCATTTTGAAGGTTGCTCACATATACCTAGCTCAACAATTCGCATGTAAAGTTCATTGACTTAGAAAAATGTAAACAAACTTACGTGTGAAAAGAAATGCCTTCCTGCAAAATGGCGACCACAATAGCGTTTGCTTAAAACTGGATGCGCACTCGTCGAAGCGCGTTCTCCCCTACTCTATTTCTCTGATTTCAACATTGCCCCACCACATAGGTCATGAAAACTGAAAACAATTCTGATTTGAAAACACATATGTTTGAAAAACAAACATTAATTTGATCTCTATAAGAACTTTCAATTAACTCATTGAAAAATTTTACAAAATGTACTGTTCGCATTTTATGTGCAAATAGACGAATTTGAAGCCCAAAACGTAGTAGTAGAAAGTATACATGGGCGAGATAGGGGAATACGGTTCAGTTTCACTTAGACTAGACCGACTCGTGTTTTGTCGGCTCTCGGGGAAACCGGTAGGTAATACGGTCTAGTCTGAGTGAAACTGAACCGTATTCTCCTATCTCGCCCATGTATAGAAAAAGTACTTAAATATGACTTGTAAACTATACAGGGTTACCGCTAAATAGGTACCAGGCTATACGAAACTGAGGAATACGTATAAATGTCTAACTGAAAATCAAAAAAGAAATTTATTTGTAACTCGTCAAAAATTTCCAAATTTTTAGAGCCAAAATGTAGTTAAAGTCGGCCCATAACTTTGTTTATCCTATACGCCTTTACGTAAAAACCACTAGTAATTCCCGTTGACGGTTCTTCCAAAAAAACGATAAAATGCAATATTTACAACCTTTCAGAATGAATGGCAATTCAAAAGATTTACTATAGCGATGTTTTTTGTGTATGAATAGCACGCTTTATGTGGAAAAGGTCGACAACCTCGGTGCATTACCATGTTTTTTCTTTTGGTAAATAGAAGGATTTTGAAACTTAAATTCCTCTACATGAAAATTATTAACTAAAGAAAAATATTTAATAATGTCTTATTAATCTCAAATACCAGTTTTCATTAATTTTTATGTAATTATTCACTTCATCTTTTTTTAATTTATGGTGGTACTGAAAAGTACCGATTGTATGGCGAAACAGGAAAAACAAGATTACATAAAGTGTTAGAAATGATGCCCACCATCAGCTCTAATGCAGGCATCAATTCGGCGACGAAAGTTATTACGTACGTCGGAAAAATTTGGCATTCCCTCGCCAATGCGTTGAGCTGCAACAAAAATGTGATTTTGCAGGTCTGCGGCATTTTCAATGTCATGGTGACGATCATATATCAAGCTTTGCATGTATCCACATAAAAAGAAATCTAAGGGATTTAGTTCGGGACTTCGGGCCGGCCACGGAATGTGACTTGCACGTCCAATCCATTGCGGGAAAGTTCGCCTTAAAAATTCTTTTACAAGTTTACTACTATGCGCGGGTGCTCCGTCGTGCATAAACCATATTTTTGAAGTATCGCCAATGGTACGTCATCTAAATACTCCGGTAATACATGTTCGAGAAAGTGTAAATAGGCTTGTCCATTTAATCGTTCTGGTAGTATATGTGGTCCAAGTAATTGATCGCCCAATAACGCTGCCCAAACATTGACGGATATCCTAACTTGGGAGAAACTTTGGTGTATTTAGTTTAGTGGGGGTTTTCGTACGCCCAGAGGTGCAAATTACGATAATTCAAAATACCATCTTTGGTAAACGTTGCTTCGTCGGTAAAAAGAATTACCGATGCAAGATCTCGCTGATGAATTTCTTTGTGTTGAAACCACTCACAGAAGGCAAGTCGGCGAGGATAATCTAATTCCGTTAATCTTTGCACGCGTTAGATATGGTACGGATGAATTAAATTATTTTTCAAAATATTGTGCACCGTAGTTTGAGACACATGTACTTCCCGTGCTTGAGTTGTTGTACTAATGCCGGGATCCGCTTCCACAATATTTAAAATATCCTCTTCTGCTTATTGCACTCTGTGTGATTTTGAAAGACAGCGACCTTCGAAACGGGGAATTACTGATCCCGTTTCCCTAAGTCGATAAACGGCTCGAACAATTGTCCTTGTCGAAGGATGGCGTCGATTTGGGAAACGTTCTGCGAACAATTCCCTTGCCGTAACGCTATTTTGTCTGTTTCGCCATAAATTAAAATCATATCGGTATATTCGATATTTGTGTAGGCTGCCATTGCGAACGCATCTAACCACAATGAAGACTATGACTAACTAAATGGAATTCCCATCAGTGCTGTTCGTAGCGGTGAATTCCTATATTGCCGCTTGTATATTAACTACGACAGGGTCGGACTCGAAGAAAGAAAACTCAATTTCTCGTCACTGCGTGCACATTGGACCTCGATTTTTTTTGTACTGGCGTTTCTCATCTTTTTCTTTCACCCCCTTTTTTCAATGACGCTATTTAAAACTAACCCTGTATAAATGAAAGGCTATAATCGATTAAACTATCGTTCCTTTTTTCACAGGTCGGTAATACTGTTGTGTAATATATTGGTTTATTCTCGGTAATTGGTTTAAAATCTTATATACATACTTATATAAGTTAGTGAGCTTCCTGTTCAGTTGTTAGTGTCATTTGTCCTATATTAACTAAGGTAAGTACAAATTTAGTAAACAGTATAATCAATTTTAATAATACTACACATATTTTCCAAAAGTTATACATAATACATTCATGCTTATTAATCTCAGTAAGGAAATTAGTCAACGTTTAATCTTACACGATTAAATTCAGCATTTCCTGTTCTTATTTGTATATATAACACTATGCACACAATATTCATACTATGGAAACAATATGATATGAAAAATAATAGGTTGAGTTATAAGATAAAGTTGTTACTAGGGATCGATAGTTAGGGGTACGTTCATTAAAATCATTTTCTAGATTTTACAATATTTAAGAACTATTCAAGAATTTAAGTTGAGAGCATTACTGATTATTAATCAGTAAAGCTCTCAACCTAAATTTTTGAAGAGGTAGTTCTTAATATATTGTAAAATTTAGAAAATAATTTAAATTAATGTTCCCCCGTTTGCCGACTCCAATTCTTACTTAGTTATTTAAAATAGTATGGGTACTTTTTCCCCCTTTTTCTTGTGTTATATATAATTATAGAGACTATTATATTTTTTGTGTGTGATTTATTTTGGTGCATTGTGATAAGTAATAGCGCTTGATGTATAAAAGGTAAGATTTATATTACTGAAACAGACGCATATTCTAAGTATAGAGTTTCACGGTCGTTAGGCGTAGATCCTGATATTTAGTTCACTGTTACAAAATATCACTGAATTTGTTTAAACGCTGGTTCGGGAAGGGTGTGCAAAGTTAGCCCCCCTGTTTTCGAAAATTTGACGGCTGTTCCAGGTTTGATCTAAATTGTTCCGAAGTATTTTAAAGAAAAATTATAATCGACCGACCAATAGGAAAAACTGAAGTAAGAAATATAATCTTTATTTATTTCAAACCGATATTGTTAACGATGTTGATGAAATATTTTAAAGAAAAAATCAAAACCGACTGATAGAAAAAACAATATTTTCCCATTCCACTTTCTTTATGACTAAGGCTTGACCACTTTTAGTCTTTTCACGCTTTCCTTTTCCGTGAATACAAACACGGTATATACGTTTCCACATTTTTACCGATTATGCTTATTCTTTTGTAGCTCCCGTAACGTAACTTGTTGAAATAACATACTCTTCAGTTTTCTCATTAAGACTTAAACTTACTTAATATCGGACAATTTTTATATAAAAAATTCGAAACGCACATACATAATAATATAGTTTTAACAACTTATTTTTGGTTCATACCTTTAAAAAAGAATGAAACACTATAAAACATGTTTGTAAGTATTTGATAGGTACTATAATTACAAATATGTGATACCTACACTTTTTGTATTACTTATTTTTGTATTAAGAAATGCTCGTTTTATTACTTCACAAACAATAAATATGTACTACTTATAACTTACTAAATAGACACATTTCTACAAACTACATACAAATCATTATACAAATAAATTTTGATAAATATATTTCCTACCAATTACAAAAACACTTACATATTTTGATAATAAAAATATAAACAATAATTAAAATTAAATATATTTCTTAGAAGGCAATTACTCTATGTGTATTAAGGACAGAGCTGGGCGATAAAGATTACAGGTGTAATTGATTGCGGCTTGGATTACGATTGTTTTAATCGTAATTCAAAAAAAATTGAAATTAGGATTACTGTTATCGTTAATCGATGAAACTTAGATTACGATTGCAGTAATCGTAAGTTAAACTTTTTCAATATTACGATTACTGTAATCGTAATCTAAGTTCGTTCGATTAGCGATTACAGTACCTAATCCTAATTTCAAACATTTTTGAATTACGATTTTCTAAGTATCGTAATCGAAGTTGTTTAAAAAATGTCGGAGAGCTAAACGAGGCTCAATTAAACTGGTACGCGTTATATATGAAGGCAATAGTTATCCGAACAAGAATAAGAAAAACAAAAAAGTTTTTAAAATACTCCAGAAATTACAAAAATAATGAGGTGTAGCTACCACACGACTTTTTTATACGTATAAGCGTATAGAAAAAAATTTCAAAATCCTATTCTGAGTACTTCTATGTTCATAATAAATCTTTATAGAATACATACTTTGCAAGATATTCGGAAAAAAGTGCTACTCGCAGACAGGCTTTTGCACGTACTGGACCCTCATGACGAAGATATCTCGCGGTCGAAATTATTAGTGATCGTTCAATGAAGCTCCGCATCAGTATATATTCAATCAACGTATTATGCAATGCGTGAAACAGACCGGCTTTTGCACGTACTGGACCCTTATGACGAAGATATCTCGCGGTCGAATTATTAGCGTCCGTTCAATGAAGCTCCGCATCAGTATTCCATCAATGTATTATTCAATGCGTGAAACAGATCGGCTTTTGCACGTACTGGACCCTTATGACGAAGATATCTCGCGGTCGAATTATTAGCGTCCGTTCAATGAAGCTCCGCATCAGTATTCCATCAATGTATTATTCAATGCGTGAAACAGACCGGCTTTTGCACGTACTGGATCCTCATGACGAAGATATCGCGCGGTCGAAATTATTAGTTCCCGACGACAATAAAATACACTTTCGAAAGTAAATAACAGTGATTTTTCTAATATTTAATAACAGCAATCCTTGCCAACGATTACAGTAATCCTTATATATAAAAAAACGGAATTACGATTAATATAATTGTTAATCGAACGAACTTAGATTACGATTACAGTAATCGTAATTTAAACTTTTTCAAAATTACGATTACTGTAATCGTAATCTAAGTCGTTCGATTAACGTTTACATTAATCGTAATCACATTTTCTTTTATATAAGGATTACTGCAATCGTAATCAAGTTGTAATCGTAATCTTTATCGCCCAGCTCTGACTAAGAAAAAGTATAATTTTTGTAAGTGTATCCAAATAAATTCATTTTCTACTAATTACAACTTATTAATTGACAGTTTGAAACATACATAACACGTCAAATACCGTGCCTTCAAATACTTTCCTCATTAGAGTAGGCTGTTTTTCAAGTTCTTAAATTCAAATTATAGACGCCCATTATTATTTAGATGACATAACCAAACTATCAAAATTATGCACTCTCACCAACCAGGCCTCTGTACGGTTCAATAGCATATGCATTTACACGTAAATGAGCGCCAAAATATCTCATTATCCAACGAACCGGTACAAACTGTATTGTAAGATTTCAAAAATATACATTGTTAGGTACAATCCACCCGTTGTTTTTTATATTCAGTTTCGTTTAATGACAATTAGATATCAAAATGGAACGGTAATCAGCATAATCAATGCTTTCATTCAGCAGGCGGATCGGGAACTGATCCCGCTCCAACCGTTCACTTCACAACAGTTGAGTGTTCGCTGGACAGGACCGCTCACCTTTATGTCATCGTCTGTCACCTGGTACTTTTCATTGCTGCCATATGTTAAAATTATAGAGATTAAACCGAATAAACAATAATAATAAATTGTGTTTCTGCATTAAGGTTTGACGTAGTTTTTAGTGGCAGGGCTGGTTTTTCCAACCCCGAATAAAATACTGAGTGAACTCCAATATTATAATACATTTATTACTGCACAATACCTTTAATTTGCTGTATCTTACTTTTCTAGTAACTTTCTTCAAAAGTATGTATTAGGTTGGTCTTGGAATGAGTCAATGGCGCATGCGTACAGAATACGCTCACCAAGTGAGCATAGAATTTTTCCGCTCACAAAAATGGCGACCGCTCCTGAACATGTTCAGAGTGAGCGGTCGTCTACTCGACATGATCACTGAACAGTTGCGCAACTGTTGTGTCTGTTGAATGAAAGCAATGTCCCATTTGAGTCACCTTTTACCACCTGTTAAATAATTAAAAACAAATTTGCTCCGGTCAGATTATAGATTTATAAATGAACAACAAAAACATTTACATACACGAAAAAAATATGCCTATACTGTTTTTTTGGCGCTTCTGAAATGGGAATTTTGCCACTGTACAGTGGCGCCTTCTGCCGAGCAGTTGAACAATATGTAAAGAAATGAGATGAAGATAGATGGTTTCGTACTTCCGCTACACATATCGTCAGAAATTGTATCAGACTGTTAGACGCAAGTTTAAAATAGTAATTTATGACCGAGCAAAAAACGATCCGGTGTTGGGACAGTTATAAATTTCAAGTAATCCAGGAAGTGCTCCGAAAGGATATCTTTTATTTTAAAAAGTTTACGCAAACTTGATGTTATCGTAAATAAAAAACAGACAAAAATAGGACTTATTATTTTACAGATGTAGTTATATAATAATAATGAATAAACATTAAACTTTAAATAATTTATAAATAATAATAAAACAATGAAATTCAAGTCAATAGTTGACATAGTACAGTCAATCTGTATTTTTTTTTGGAACGTCCGCTATATGTATAATCATGACTATACAGCGGACGTGACAGGTTTAAATTACGACGGAGCAAAGAAATAATGTACACAACACGCAGTTACTAAATATCACTATTTATATGGTGAACTTAAATTTACTATCTTTATCGGAGCGTGAGGGGTTTTAAAAATGTATTATATTTAGCTTATATTTCGCAAGATAAATAAAGTTATACCGTAGTCGACAAATTTTAATTTCTGGTACGAAAGTAGAAGAGGAAAAGAGCACAGCGAAATAAAGTAAAGACAAACATATAGCGACGTTGCCAAGTACACCCGGCAAACGTTTCCTATGAAAAGTGAATATCCCCCGACGGCGTTGCTTCTCCTACCACTGTTGGAAAGCAGGCACCGCTGCATTTAAAATGCATGAGATAGATAGCTAGTATAGACATAGTATATAGCTTAGTAATAGAAACAGTAGTTTCAATAGAGAGAAATAATTGTCCTCCGTCAAACCGACGCGTGCGTGAGTGCGCAGTAGTCAACCATCAGCTGTTGAGTCGTGGCGGGATTATTTTGTATGTATAATGTATTACACTTTAAATGCGTGTGTAATATGTACTTAATAAAAAGCAGGTTTTATCCTCTTTTTTTGTATTATTGATATAGCTTTTTCATAATTTTAAAAATAGATTAACATAATTATCTCATAAATGATTTGGTTCTGACGCCACTGGTTTATTCCTGAATAGAAGAATTGGTTGCGCGGGCGTGAGGTGCGCAGTACCATTTTGGAACACACACACCAAAGGTGCCGAAAGCGATTGAAACTACTGTATCTCTACAGCTCTATACTGTGGTATAGAAGTATAAACAGAAATTAATAATTTTCGACTACGGTATATGTATATACCTATTCATACCTATGTTAGATTCGTTTTTTCATTGTTTTGACTGTTAATTACATACTTCGTAATTTTTGTAATAGTTCCTGTTTAATACCGTTTTATTAAATCTACTTCTCGCAATTACCTTGACTTAAGTGTGCACTGGATTTCGTTAAGTTTCAATATATATGTATATTCGTATGGAACTACATGACAGGTACAAGAAACGAAACATATAAATTATATTAGAAAAGTTGAAATATATTTAGAAGGGCCATAATTACAGGGGCCCCTCTAAAACACTGCATCATTTGCTCTAGGATGTAGGAAAAAACATGCAGAATAGAAAACCTACATCACAGTGCCACAAAACTAGAGGTCCTTAGTTGTTAAGATCCAAGCAACAGCCTCTGAATTAAATTATGTAAGTCCGTGTATCCAAATTCAAACTTAGCTAGAGGACATTTTTCAACAATATGTTTAACTGTTTCAATCTCAGCTCCGCAATCACAAGGTGGACTCGCGATCATATTCCACTTGAATAACATTCTATTCTCCTCTTGAAACGAGTTAATCCACTGGTGCTACATGAATTTCATTTGTCTTCGATATTAAATTGACAAATCTTAACAACTGGACCAATATTCCTAAAAGAAACACAATATTTATTTAAACTTGAAAAATGATACCTATCATATGACCGTGAGGATCGTGCGATCTTGTACGGTCTTCCAAGTGATGGTTATTATAGACAACATTATATTTTCCATTTTGGACCATCGTAAAGATAGTTACCATCGACCAAAACAATAACATACGCATACATTTTTAGTTATCATTTATTTAGATCTAGAACATTGTTTATGTTATTATGATATGGAAGAACGTCAAGAATGACATCGTGCAACAATGGCGAGTTGTATTAAGGGTATCATACTGATTGTATATCCTCTATTGTCTGTGATTCCGAAATTTATTTGAAAGACTGTAAAATATCGTTACAGAATGCCCAAAAAGCGCACGTACAACGTCACTTAGCATCGCTAAAACATACCTACACAGAAATTGGACCCCTTGAAAGCTGACAATTTTAACGAAGAACTGGGTGAAACTTTAATTGCGGCTAATATCTGTAATATATTGTAATGAAACAAGCCCACAAAAGAAGCAGACCTCCGGGCGACGACAAAAAAAAACGTACCGGTAAACAAGTCGTAAATCTACTGCACTCATGTATTGCGTCAGCGACAGAAAGTCTGGAATATGGTAGAAGAGAGCCAGAATTTGCTGGTGTATCTCTAGACCTTTTGTCGGCAGACATAAATGCCGCCGCTGGGATAAGGAATTCATTCCTTCAATAGGAATTCATTGAATAGTATTCGTACAGTGCAAATAAACATACATAAAGTGAGTAGTGCAGTTCAAGAAGTAAATAAATATTACAGACATAAATAGTAGTGATAGATATAAAAACGTGTGTTAATTTGTTTGTAGTAGTTTTAAGTGCCATACATTTATTTTATATTTTTATATTGTGATTAGTTTTAAGTGTGTAAAGATACAGACTGTTTCAAAATATTTGCACGAATTGTTTATTTCGACCCCGAAAACGCAACAATTTGGTGTCAGGTGTGGGGTGAATAAGTGCAAAAAAAAGGCTACCAAACGTTTGGAAGAATTAAAAGTCCCCGAGTTAAGGGCAGAATTAGAAGAAAGGGACGCAGATACCCCTGGAAAAAAAAATAATTCTCCAGGACAGGCTTCGTGACATTCTAATAAATGAAGGTAAGGATCCCGAAAAATATTAGTTTCAAGTACAGGCTGATTCAAGCTTAACTATGGAGACTCTAAAAGAAATTGCAAATAATTCAAAACAATTCGAGACTACTATGGAGACTCTAAAAAATGAACTTGCAGATAATTCAAAAGCTTTAAAAGATGAAATTGCAAATAATTCAAAACATTTCGAGATTACTATGGAGACTCTAAAAGATGGGATGTTAAACAATTCAAAGATTTTGGAAAAAGCTTTAAAAAATGAAATTGCAGATAATTCAAAAGCTCTAAAAGATGCAATGGCAAGTAATTCAAAACAACTCGAGACTACTTTTAAGGATGACATTCAGAAGAATGTATCGAATATGAGACAGGAATTTTCGGAGGCCATCGAAGCCGTAGAACAGAAATTTGAGGAACGCATGTCCAGAATGAGGGAAGAATTTAAAGTTCAGCTTCAATTGCCAGCGATGAACGAATGCAGTCCCCATGACACCTCAAGCGAAAGCTTGGAGATCTGCCGAACAGCAAAGGCAAAAGTAAAACCTCCCACCTTCGATGGAAAGACGTCATAGATGACGTACCTGAAACAATTCGAAGCCGCTGCAGGAGCAAATGAATGAACGTCTCCGGAGAAAGCTACTGCTCTGATTGTGTCGTTAAGAGGAGAGCCCAGTGACGTTCTACAGATCTTACTTCCGGAAGAATGTCAAGACTACCCTCAACTAATCAAGCGTCTTGAGAGGAGATATGGGCATGCACACCTGTAGCAGGTTTATAATATACAATTGAAGAATCGTCTGCAGAAAAAAGGTGAAAGCCTCCAAGAATTCGAAGCGGATATCGCCGGTTTGGTTCGTCTGGCATATCCAACGGCTCGAGATAGCTTCTCAGAACAGTTGGCTGTGCAGACACTCATAGATGGTTTTCGAGATGGCGATAAACAGCTAGCACTGAAGCTGGCAAGACCAAACACCTTAATCGATGCTTTGGCACATGGTCTGGAGTTCAAAACTGCAAAGATAGCCTCTCGAAACCCCGCAAGAGTATGTTCTGTCAGGGATCTACCAGAAGCCGAAGAATCCTTAGAACAGGTAATCCGACGATTAGTGAATCAGGTGCAACTTAAGAGAAGAACGCTTCGACGCTGGAATTTTGGTGAAATGGGCCATGTTCGTAGTAAATGCGAGAAGGAGCCCAAGAAACCCATAGCGGAGCAGCAGAAAAAATCAATAGCGCGAATTGCATCTCTTAAACACCAAAACGCTGATGCTCTTTCAAGGAGACCATGTCCAGAAGACTGCAGGCATTGCAACCGGGTAGAAGGAAAATCGGCCAACACACTCAGAACTACCGTGGTTGACGATCAGTGGCAATGACATTTGAGGATCGATCAGGAAGCTGATGAAGACCTTGGTTCCTTGATGGTTTGGAAAGGTACTGGTCACAGACCAGCTTGGCAAGAAGTAGCTCCTCGTTTACATGGACTGAAATCCTACTGGGCTCAATGGGACTCTCTGAAGGTGGAGAATGGCCTGCTCAAGCGTATTGTGGAGAACCCAGATGGAGAAAGGCCAAGGATACAGGTGGTCATCCCTAAGAAAAGGATACCTGATGTACTGCAACAGCTCCACGATGACAGCTTCGGCGGACACTTCGGCGTACAAAAGACACTCGAGAAAGTGCGCCAACCATTCTATTGGGTGAATTGCGCACAAGATGTAAAGGAATGGTGCCGAAAATGTGCAACTTGTGCCGCCAGTAATGGATCCCTAAGGCGAACACCCCAGAGTAAGTCAAGGGTGGTGCTTTTCAACCGTTTGGCCCCATGCCATGGACGTAACAACGGCGAAGTAACGGATGTGCGACAAATTACCAGAAAACATAGACAGCCAACTTATGGGAATTTCATGAATGAATATTCTGGTACCAGGAAGGCTCGTTTTATAATTACCACGGAGAAGCAACAGGATCTTTTTACGGTACCCTGTGATTATGCCTTAGCTGACTGTGTGGCCCAGGATCTATGTATGCGTAGAGGGATTGCCGTGGAATCCAATAGGAGATATAGCGGAGTCAATGAACTGATCCAACAAAAGCCAAGGGTTGGTAAAACTCTGGAGATAAAGCGTGACGGACGATCTATCTTTTACCTGGTCACAAAAGAAGTCTCCAACGAAAGGCCGACCTATTATGCATTGTGGGAATCCCTTGGTGATTTACGAGGACGTGCACTCGAAGGGGACAATGTAACGAAACAAGCCGACAAAAGAAGCAGACCTCCAGGCGACGACAAGAAAAACGTACCGGTAAACAAGTCGTAAATCAACTGCACTAATGTATTGCGTCAGCGACAGAAAGTCTGGAATATGGTAGAAGAGAGCCAGAATTTGCTGGTGTATCTCTAGACCTTTTGTCGGCAGATATAAATGCCGCCGCTGGGATAAGGAATTAATTCCTTCAATAGGAATTCATTGAATAGTATTCGTACAGTGCAAATAAACATAAATAAAGTGAGTACTGCAGTTCAAGAAGTAAATAAATATTACAGACATAAATAGTAGTGATAGATATAAATACGTGTGTTAATTTGTTTGTAGTAGGTAGTTTTGCGATACATTTATTTTATATTTTTATATTGTGATTAGTTTTAATTGTGTAAATATATAGACTGTTTCAAAATATTTGCACGAGTTGTTTATTTCGACCCCGAAATTGCAATAATATGAAGTACGGTTAAGTACATGCGTCACCCCTCCCTTAGGCGCGGTGCACACTACAGCGATAGAACATGCGAAACAACATGAGGTACGACATACTAGGCGACATGAATGCGACATGGCCTGTTGAGAACGTGGGTAACTAGTTGGTACCATAAAAACGTGCACACTTGTACGACAGCGACACTGTGGCGACACGTACCCCTTTCATGTCGGTCAGAGCAACACGGTTTGCTGGTCGCGGAGCAAATTGTGTCGCACGACACTTTGTGCAATAACAATGGTAGTTGGACAGGAGGAAGCATCTTCATCGATATTATTTGTTCATTTAATTAAAAATTATCCATGCTTGTGAAATTATACGTTAAAAAATTATTCTAGGTCAGATGTTACCAGTTTGGCGTGGAAAAAAATTGCTCATTGGGTACATATCTTTCAATTTTGCCGTTCATGAGAAACAACTGCCGAACTGTGTTTTATGTTCCTCACGTTATACGGTTACATCCATCTCCTATTATTAGTTCCCTTTTTTTTGCTTTGCTGTAACCACCAATAGTATACTACAACAACATCCTCGTCGGATGAACTTATGGTTTCAAATATCGTGAAGAACGTGCCACGACGCATATCGCATCGCCCTAGTGTGCACCGCGCCAAAAGCCCATGTCGCATTCATGTCGCTTAGTATGTCGTATCTCTTGTTGTATCGATCTAGTGTGAACCGCGCTGTGGCACCGCGCCTTAGCAGTGAAGCAGAGAGAGGTGAGAATGTATATAGACACTCGGATGTAGATAGGCATATAGTTAAGTTGTTCCGAATAAAGTGATATATAAAAATCGTGTCTTATTGTAATGCAATATAGGAAATAGTGGGTACAAGCAAGAATATAACAATATCCCATTAAATAAACTTGACAAATCCATTTTCAAAACATTTCTACAAAAATATACTGGTCGAAATGTTCCTGATGAATCCACCTTACTCAAATATTATGTTTCTAAGTGTTTCACGAAAACAGTGGTATGCATTAGAAGACAACTTTCAAATCAGTACCTATGGATAAGTGCGACGAAAATGTCTATATAATAGGACGCTGTGTGGTAAATGTTGTAGCTGGTGTACTACATCCAACTATTCCATATAACGCATATGTAATAGCATCTAAAGTTATAAATACAGTTGATGCGGTAACAGTTGCTAAAACCATTGACGAGAATTTGCACAAAATGCTTCATTCGGACGACAGGTACAGGGAAAAATATACTTTTATTTGTTAGTGACAGTGCCGCATATATGTTAAAAACAGACAGACTATTAAAGGAAACATACCTTTACATGATGCATATTACTTGTGTAGCACTTGCTCTCCACAGAATCAGTGAATATATCAGAGACAGGTATCCGGAAATTGATAGACTTGTATCCGCTTTTAAAAGGGTTTTCAGAACCATCGAAGTAGCTGTGTACAGGGAAAAACTTCCATCATTGTCATTGCCTCCCTCGCCAATAATAACTAGACGGGGAGCATGGTTGGAAGCTACTAGTTTTTATGCAGAGAATTTCAATAGTTAACAAAATTTCGGTACATGTTTAAATGACGATGCTCGAAGTATTTCTGAGTGCAAGGAACTAACACAAATCCCAAATTTAAAAAATCAGTTGAAGACCTAAGTGGATAAAGGTGTTAAGCAACATTTTGCTGAAAATTGAGATATTTGCGTGGATGAAAGTTTTAAGTCCATATATACTACAGCATTTACCATTCATGACCATAAAAGCAAATTCTACTATTCTAGTAATATATAAATAACTTATTAATTAAACGCAAATTACTTTGTCACTTTTCAATGCCGTTTTTCTCTGAATCTCATTTTTGCGACTTGACACCTTCATCCACTTAGGTCTTCAGTTGTTATTCCTTCAGAAATACTTTGGAAATTTGCCTAAACTAATCACATATTTTGAAAATCGAAATCTCAAATTAAAAGATGGATTAACCACGTTAGATGTGGCTATTAATAATTTCAAAATTATTTCCTGTGACTTCGGATGTGGACTTCGGCAAAAGTTAGACGCAGTTTTTAATAGAAATCCAGATTTAATAACATTGCGGCAATTGTGTATGGGAACAATGACACAAAAGCTAACTGCTAAATAAGCTGAAATAAAAGAATATTTCCAGTACGCACCTATAACAGTTGCGATGTAGAAAGGATATTTTCTATCTACAAGGATGTAATTGATTCAAAGAGAACAAATATAACAGAAGAGAAAATGAACAAGTAATGAGGTTTTTTGTATTTTATAGATCACCAGCCACTTGTTATTCAATTATATAAATAAAATTAAAACCTCTTTAAAAATACAACATTTCAATAGTGCGCCCATGGTACAAATATATATATATATATTTGTACCATGAGTGCGCCCATGAGTCATCAACCTTTCGTGTCCGCTCTCTGATCATGACCGTTACGATAACGGCGGAGTTTTATTGTGGTATCACAGGTGGTATCGAAACAACAGGCGGAAATGGACAAAACAAATACACCCTTCTGTCGTGTATGACAAAACTGCCTGTGTAGGCGAATTCGTTACAACAATCACCTACAATTCTCAGTGACAGCTAAGTTTCTACCGTACAGGGTGGTACAGGCACGTACAGGCAAGACCGTTGGCGGACATTTAGCCACAGCGATTTTATTTTGTTATACCAGTGTTATTCATTTTGTGCCAATAATCGAAAACATAACACAAAATTCTCAGTATTAAAATTTGTTTGATCTACTTCTAATTTCATTTATAGTATCAATTTGAGATCCTAATCTATTATACATAATTTCTATTCCATGAACACATGAACTGCTCTTGTATTGATTAGTGTCGTCATGTGTTTGACGTATGTTCTTAATTTTTAAGAAAATGTGAATTTTAAATAGGTACATGAAATTAAAATTAATTTGCTTTTGGTGAGATTGCTGTTTTATTATAGAAGTATTATTAATACTACAAATATTATTTTAGGCATGATCTAAAACATGACCAAGAAGTTTGAATTTGA
This sequence comes from Amphimallon solstitiale, assembly GCA_963170755.1. NCBI lineage: Eukaryota > Metazoa > Arthropoda > Insecta > Coleoptera > Scarabaeidae > Amphimallon > Amphimallon solstitiale. Next base: position 11,225,240 of record OY720678.1, on the reverse strand, counting down.
TTGGCGTATCCCCGTACCTGAACCACTTTTAGCAGGTTGTGTTTTTGATAGATGGACAGAAGAAAAGGAAAATATTGTTTGGGAACAAAATGCGTTATTTAAAGTAGATGAATATGGATTTTTTATATATTGGAAGAGCGAAGGCAGGGTTAGTAAAGTACTTAATTATAGTTCATGTGTCATTTGTTCGTTATGTTTTATAGTTATACAAATATATATTGCTATTAAAATAATAATTTGTGATTAAAAGATAATATATTAGTATACTTAATATTTAAATGTAATCGAATTATATAAAGGGCAAGCTAATGTAGTTACAGTTAGATCTCACATTGCATTCTGCTAAGGAAATATTTACCCTGAATATGTATTTTAAAATCAGCTTCTCATTATTTTATAGTTTTCATTTTTATATGTAATTCAATAAATAGATCTGTCGATCTTTTCCTGCTGCTTCTATTTTTATTAATGGACATTGATTTTAATATGGTTTACAAATAAAATTCGTCAAACATTTGAATAATCATAAAAACAAAACAGACTTTTCATGCCTGCCATTCTGTGAAATATTTCTTACATGAGGATGTGAATTGTGCATGTTGCACTTGATATCTACTGATGGGTAATAATAAAGCCTTTCTTCACCATTATATTTGAATAGTAAGCAAACACTTCTTTGAGAATAAAAATATCTAAAATATTGAATCTAACAAAGCTTTATTTTCCACTTAAAAATAAATTTGAAAATTTGAACATTGCTGCTAGTTTTGGGAAATTCTAATTATCTGATAAAGGAATAATTAGATAAACTGATTGTCCAAATATATTTATGTCTGTCACTCCGTAACTATACTCCTAAGATCTCATAAACTTGAGTTCCTCTTCTAATGGCACAACTCACCCTAACAAAAAAAAAAATATTTTCCGTTTTATTACACATTTGAAGACTCAAATTATGAGTTTTTTTAATATATATGGGGTGCTTCGGAATTGCACGGCACTATTGTAGGTATGTGTTCGCTAGCACAAAATAAAAAATAGAAACATATATCTCAAATGAATGTATTACCAAGATATTGTAGATTGAATATGTTAATCAAGTAGCCGTGTTATTATATGTATTGAAACAATTGAATATCATTTATTTATGTGACAGATGATTAAAAATCTCTCAATTAGTATTTAACACTGTTTATGTAAGTTACTCATCTATGTTATTAGTTCTGTACATTTTCATGTGAGTGAAAACTGTGACAGTTCAATTTTAAATTATTTTGGGAGACACCACACATTTGTTCACCTTGCAGAACAAACAGACATGCTTTTAACTTATGGCGAGGTAAATGGAAATGGTGCGGTTGCTGTTGGAAGATATTAAGAAAAATTTTCCAATCGAAGAATACCAAATCGTAAAACGTTCGAAGCCATTGAAAGACGTCTTAGAGAAAGTGAAACGCTAAAACCTCTACGAGTAAATGTCGATCAGGATTTCTACGAATTGTAAACGTTGAAGAAGAAATATTCGATGCTGTACAGTTGTCTGCTAGTACTAGCACCTGAAGATTGTGACTTCATGTGATGTTTCCTCGGCCAGTGTATGGCGAACTACAATTGTATCTATTCCACGTTACTCCTGTGCAAGATTTGTTACCACAAGATTATAACACACACAGACATTTCTCCCAGTGGTTAATTACACAATGCATATGAGATCCTAATTTCCTGAACCTGCTAGTTACTGATGAATCTTGCTTTACAAGAAATGGGATTACAAATTTTCGAAACACCCATACTTGGGTCGCAGAAAACCCTCATACGGCTGTTACTACACATTACCAACATAGCTTTTCATTAAATGTCTGGTATGGTCTTCTTTGCGACAATCTCATTGGTCCCTTCCCTTTTGCCACCTAGGCTTTCAAGAATATCTTATTTACATTTTTTGCAAAACAAGCATGAGTTTCTAGAAGATATTCCACTTGCTAATTTGCATGGGCTTTGGTTTATGCACGCGGGAGCTCCAGCTCACTATTCTCATATTGTCGTTGATTATTTAAACACGACATATGGTAACCGATGAGTTGGTTGAAACGGACCTGTTCAGTGGCCACCACGATCTCCCGATCTAATGCCGTTTTTTTTTGTGAGGCTGGATGAAATTTATGGTTTATTCTTCGTCTATTGACACACAAGAAGAGCTTAGGAATCGGATCTTGGAAGCCGCAGCCAGGAACGCGCCAAGTATCTTCGGCGCCGTCGTGCGAAATACTGATAGGCGCCTTTACCCTATATGTATTGAGCCAAAATTACCAGCCACCCTCCCACAGTTCAACATTGAAATTTATGACGATCTCTTTAGACTTGTTAGTACTCGTAGGTATTTTTTATTTCAGGCAAACAATAGGTTCACATACAAAAAAATATTATTAAAATTTTTATTGCACACTGAAACAACAGTAACAAAATAAAAAACAGTATTCCAAATTAAAACACAAAAGGTCAAATAAAATATTTTTAGAGTGCCCGTGTTTTTAAATAGATAAACGTGAAGGAAAACAACGGAAATGTCTTATAGAAATTGGACTTTTCTAGCTTTACTTTTGGCAAATTCATTAATAAGATTTTCAATATTCAGCTGCTTTAAAAAGTCAGACTCTATAGAAATGATAGCAAGATTTTCTAGCCGCTCCCGACCCATTCTAGATCGTAAGTAATCCTTAATTAACTTTAATTTAGAAAATGATCTTTCGGCTGTAGCTACAGAAATTGGCATAGTTAACAATATACGTAAGGCAATTGTAATGTTTGGGAATGAGTCGGTTAAGTTATTTATTGTAATGTAATTGAGTGTTTCTACTACAGACGTCACATTTTTGTCGCAATTTTGTAGAAATTGCAATTTATGTAAAAGTTCTGTTCCGTCTCTATCTCTTTCGTTTCGATTTTTGTCAGTTAAAGCTTCTTCAAGTTTTTTACAAAAATTAAATTGTTCTTGGTCAGAATACTTGCCAAAATCCTCAATATTCCACAAAAATTTGAAAACATCAGAATGAGAGGATAGCAGTTAAAATCTTTCATTTACAGATGAAAGAGTAATGTCTAGCATTCCAAAAAAACAATTGACTTTGAATTTTAATTCTTGGTTTTCAATTGGCTGATCTTCACTTTTAGGAAAATTGTTTTTTTATTTTTCGTGGCCTTAAAATTTCTGAACATTTGAATATCGCATCTACTTCCAAGCAAGATGCTAATTCTTTGGCATCTACGAGCAAGTCAGAAGCCTTTATCTGATCGATATTCCTTTAAAAAGGTATTTAGGTTGTTCAAATTTTCGTAAGCCTGTGAAATATGGAATTTTTTAGTTTGCAGGATCTTGGTAACAACATTAACTTTACTTAGTATCTTGTACCACAACACTAACATACATACAAACTCATAATTTTTAATTTTTTTAACTATAGAAATAGCCAGATGTTTTGTAGTGTTATCAAAATTATTTCCAGACAAAACTTCATAAAAAGCATCGTAAATTTCGCCTAACTGGAATCTTAGGGTGGTTACTGCATCAATTCTGCTAGACCATCTGGTTTCTGATAAAGGTTTTAACGTAAGTTTGAAATGTTACTTTTCAAAACAGACCACCGATTGGTTGAAGCAGAAAAAAAATTATATACCTCTTGAACAGTTGAGAAAAAATGTATACTAAACATATTGGATTTCACAGCGTCGTTTATGACAAGGTTTAAACTGTGATTACAGCAAGGTACAAATATTGCTCGTGAATTAAAGTCTCAAATTCTTTTTTGTACACCTTGATGTTTACCCTTCGTATTCGCACCATTGTCGTATCCTTGTCCGCGTATGTTATAAATATCTAAACCATAATTTTCTAAAGTTTTCAGTAAAAAGTTGGTTAAACCTTCACCTGTTGTATCATTTACAGGACGGAATGTTAAAAAACGTTCTTCGACACTAAATTCATTGTTTTTTAAATTAACGTATCTTATGCAAACAGAAATTTGCTCCTGGTGGCTCACATCGGGAGTACAATCAAGTAATATAGAAAAATACTTGGCTTTTTTAACTTCATTTAAAATTTTGTTTCTTTTCGGAATCTACGGTTCGATTAGTTTTTAATCTTTCTAATAAATCTGACCAAGAACGTAAATTTTGAAAGTGAGATTTACTTTCTTCGTGAATTTTCAAATGTTCGCTTAAGTGATGCCAATCATTGAAACCGTCTTGGTTACTTAATCTTAATTTAGTATTTTTAGTCAATGGATTATTGGTGTCATTGAATATTTTACAACAAAAACAGAAAACTACATTTTCTTAATAGAATATAGTAACCAATCTCGCTGAACCTTTTCACCATTTGACAAAAGTCGAGTGAAATATATATCAGAAAACTTACATCCATTTTTGTCTTTAGGATACATAGTTTTATTTTGATAATACATAGGACCTTTTTCGACTAGTTCTTGCACCTGGGTTGGAGATAATATACTCGGCCATAGACCTGGATCGTTAGAGAGGGGCAAATACGCGTCTTCGGATGATTCGTCTTGCTTACTCGAACATGATGGTACCAACTGAAACGTATCAGAACCTGAATCTATCGGATCCTCATCCTCATTGGCTTGCTTCTCTAATTCTGATGGCAACTTTGATGTTGATGGAAATGGAAAACCACTGTTATCAGTAGAAGTACTGTCTTGAAAATGTGTGAGCTTCCGAAAAAAGTTGGTAACTTTTAAATTGCTTTTCTCCAAGTCTTCCTCCCGTTTTCGCTTGTTAAGCAAGTTTTGATAACCAGATAATTTCTTTTTTTCTTCTCTGGCCATCTAAATAAAATCACTAAGAATTAGGAAACACAAAGTTTTATTTGTTTTATATAAAAAATTGTTCAAAAAAATTCGAAATTTTAATTTTGTTATTACTGTAATGCCAAAAGTTAAATATTTATAGAAATTAGGTAAACTGAATGTATAGTTAAAACTATGTAAGTTTTTTAAAATTGAATAAAGCATTATTATAATTACTATTACTATATAAAGCTGAATTCACTTAATCACTTACCTTATTTTTTAATTATTTTTCACAATCACTATATTATCAAATCAGGACTTACTACATACATATATTTGGTACGCTCATACGGCTCACGCGCCTACGACAACGATAAGTTAATAAACCTGCACCGACTGCGAAAGCGTTTAAATACACCCAAAATTTTGCAAGTTTAAACCTACAGCCAGATTCTGTAAGCTCGATATCGACCATATTCGACCATATACATAATACCTACTAATACACGGCGCACTTGTTATATATGCAATGGTTCTTGAATGAAGCCGAAAAAAGTCTGTATTCATTTAATAAAATTATTTCAGTATGATTATTAGCTTCTATTAAAATGCTTAAGATACCCCTTTCACCTTTTTTAATTATTAAATAATATTAATTAAGTTAAGTTTATACAAAAAACATTGTAGATGCAAATATCAAGTACACTCTTTCAAGTAACAATAAAATTATTGCTGTCAATGCTAAAATAATTGTAATAACTGTTTTATGTAAATTTGTTGATTTGTTGTAAACTTTCAAAAAATGTTTTTAATATTTTTAAAATTTAACTTATCACAAGTGGCCGTAGGCGCCTTTAAGGCCTTGGCGCTGTTGTGCGCTGCACGACCTTGCCCATATGGACGGCGCGTCCCTGGCTGCAGGAACTATCAAGAATCGTCCTGATGCTATACGAAGTGCCAAAGAAGCATGGATTCGTGGGGCTGAATGTTGCATTCAACAAACCGGTGGCCACTTTGAACAGTTCCTTTGAATGTTGTATGTTTAAATAATTATCTTTATGCTCCAATATCTTAGTAATTAATTAATTTGACACGTTTTTTTTTGTTTATTTTATGCTAGAAAACACATACCTACAATTCCGAAACATCCGGTATATTCATGATAATTCATCTCATGCACATTTACAAAGCTCTGTTGCAAATATAGCAGAAAAACCAAAACAAATCTTATATTTGTAGTGGGCAGCTTTTTCATTTAAGTACAAAACTTCCATGAAATGTACACCATATAACCGAATATAAGGAGATTTATCTATATTTTACACCAAATTAATTTGCATAATTCATATTTGTTGAAAAAATTATATATTGTAATTGTGCTATGAGCCCCAGCTGGCGATCTGATTGGCAGCCGAGCTGACGCGCAATTTTTAAGACGACCTGGACATCCATAAAGATTGTAAAATTAATTAAACCTTATTTCTTATCTATATTTACAGTGACTGTTTTTTTTAAATACATTGTAGTCTTATGTCGTGACATAATTATATTAGTGTGAATATACATTTTAGGTTGAAAATGTGTTTGTCAAAAATAGCTAGTACGTGACCAAACCCTTTATTGAGTAGCGTATAGCTAAGAAAGAAAAACGGCCACTGTAAATATAGAAAAAATGGCTTTTGAAGCTTGAGGGAAGAATGTATTGTTTATGTATTAAACTTTAAAATTGAGATGCTTTTTAAGATTATGTTGGATTAATATTTTAGCTTTAAGCTGTTTTTTCATGGATATTTTTACTAAACCATAAGCTGGGAAATGGTTCAAGGATTTTAAAGAGATAGTTTTACTAATTTTCGTGTTTCAAAAACATTTCCAAGTGATGGAACAAAGCTAATAATAAATATTAGCTTTGTTCCATAGCTAATATTTATTTTATATTTTTCATAAATTTATTATATCAATACTATAGAGTAATGCTAAATCTCAGTTGACTGTCAGCTGCTGGGTCAATCAGATCGCCAGCTGGACGCTTAGAACACAAGTTGGTTAACATATCAAAACAAGCCCCTATGATACGTCGAATCAGCCTTTTTAAATCCTTACATTTCTATAGACTTCGCTCGCGTCAACTTTCAGTTTTTCTATTATATCGCGCGTTTGTTGGATTTGACATGTTAGCATGGTTCTGTTCATGTGTGTGTCTTTCGGTTTTTCGATTTTCTTATTGTAGATATTTTGGGTTGTATATCATATAATTGTCGTCGACACGACCTATCTGATTAGCAATATTGTGTCGTATCCACTGCACGAAATCCGCCTGCATTCATTCGGATATGTGTGAATGTTAGTTTTTGCTTCTTATATCTGTTCACGAATGCTTCTAGTCACCTACGTCACGGCCCCACAAGGACGTTTTCATAATCTGCATAACATACACTAAAAGAATATGCCGCCGCCATAAAATTATTCTAAATTAGCTAGTTTTGAAATATAGTGTGGCACCTAAATGTGGAACATGAATAGTCTAAATACTTCAAATTGTTTGTACATTTAAGATTTGTATTTTGTATGGTTTAAGGAGTATTACGGTTTGTCTTGTGTTGTGTTTATGTTTATCCTTCTGTTTACACCGAATATGTTTGTAAATGAGAATTATGCATTATATTTTATGAATAATAAATACTAAATATAGGATTAATATTTTTAGGAGGGCGATGTTATTGAGTTGTGTCAAGTAAGTGATATACGTGCGGGTGGTATACCGTCAGATAAAAAATTACAATATAATTTACAAACAAAACATGGCAACGATCTGGATGAAAAATCTCTTACAATTTGTAGTGGAGCAGATTATATTAATATAAACTACCAACATGTTGTTTGTCCTGATGCAAAAACGGCAAAGGTAAATATTACAATTATAAGCATAGATTATTGCAAATTTGAAAGTACTTAATTTCATTAAAATTGGATGTGATTTAAGTTACTTTAATAGTTCGTAGAACACATACCTTACATATATTTATATACCTAACTGTTGTCTACATTTGCTTTAATCTTATCAGTAAGCTTTGGTGTGGTGTTTTCTGTTTCAATAATTAAATTCTATTTTGATGAATGCATATACATATAAATCTTAACATCGTGCATGTTAATAAGTATATTACTATTTGTATTTTGTCTTTAATTTGTATTATCCTTATTTAAATATATCTACATATATATTATTTGTGGTTATCGTTTTCTATTTTATAGTAAATAGTATTGAAAAGATTTTATTAAACATCTTAATTAAAGGTGTGGTTGGACGGCTTAAGAAAAATAACACACAATGTCAAAGCCAATAACTTCTGTCCAATGACATGTTTGAAAAAACAGTAAGTTTGTCGTTATAAATATAACTTGCATGTGTTTGTCCTTCCTTTGATCATATTTGGTTTGTACTGCATGTCTACATCATGTGCTCTATTTATGTACAAAAAAGCTTTAATACATATAGTACGATGTTGATTATATTTTGTAATAACATCTTTTAAATACAGATTTTTAGTTTCTCTATTATCAGTTGAAGCACTATGTATTTAAAATAACTTTATTGTCTTAATATCTCTCACTGTTGATAAATATGTAACAAAATTATATATTTAAAATCATATAGAATGATTGCACAAAATTACATCTATATCTGAGATTATAATTAAGTAATATTTTCTAATATATTTCCTTCATATATATATACCATGTGTTCATTAATGATTGAAAGGCGTTTGAATCGCCCGCACTTTTTTTATGTCGGAATGTTGGTACTTCTTGAAGATTGAGTAATGATCAGTTGCGTAGTATCCTGTTGTTTTTATTTTGATTTTCGTTTTCGTCTACTTACTTTATTTTTTTACTTATTTATTACTAGAAAACCTTTTCTTATTGCCAATTTTTACATCAGCATATTAGTATCGGTAAGCAACAAAGTAGTCATAATAGATCCGTACAAACATAATCAACATTCGCTTTTAGGTTAATGATGGTTTTCAGAGATCTGCACAACAAATTTATCGTTGAAGCATATTTTCGTTCAGAAATACGCAGTCACTAAGGAATATGGGACTATTCCTATCAAAATTGCCAGCAGAAATTTCAAGAAGAATTTCCCAACGTAGAATTTATACATGATTGTTTTGTACAGCATGTTCGTCGTGTAATAGACAGATTTCGCAGAACAGGAAATGTTGCGAAAGGGAAATCTACAGGTCGTTCTACTGTTCTAACTGAACAAGTTGTTGCAGATATTAGTCAAAGAAGGATGCGAGTCCTAAAAAATCTTTATGGTGCTTATCAGCCCAAACAAATTTATCACTTGGTACCTGTTAAAAGGCTTGCAAGAAAGTTCTTCATTTACATCCATACAAGATAACCATAACTCATAACTTCTTACCTCTGGACTTTCCTCGTTGTACACAGTACTGTGAATGGTTCAATAAAGTTTTAAACAATGACAATATCTTGGATATTACTTTCTTCAGTGATGAAGCATGGTTTCATCTCAGTGGATATGTAAATTCACAGAACAATAGGATTTAGTCTGAGGATAATCCTCATATTTTTATAGAGACTCCATTACATCCTCAAAAGATCAGTGTGTGGTTAGCGATGTCAAGAAGAAGAATTATCGATCTTATCTCCTTTCATCAAAATATTGATGCAAATACCTATCAAAATATAATTTTATATCCTTTTATTGATCAATTTCACAATGATGAGTTGCAACGTGGATGATGTTACAGCCCATACTGCGCAGAGAACATTAGATTACCTGCAGCAGTTTTAGGGGGACAGATTGATAAGTAGAGACCGCTGGCCCCTTGGTCACCAGATTTGACACCTTTGGATTATTTCATGTTTGGTTATTTAAAGAATAAAGTTCATTCTAACTGTATCCATACATTGGAGGAATTACAATATACAATTTCGGAAGCTGTAAATGACATTAGACCAAAAATATTACACAACGTATTTGACAATATGAAAAGAAGAGTGAATTTGTGTTTGAATTTACACGGGCAGCATTTTGAACAAATGTTATAATTTTCAAAATTTTAAATTATAAATATCTTGAATAAGTGTTATACTTTTGTAATAATTTTGAACAAATGTTGTAATTTTCAACATTTTAAATGATAAATATCTGGAATAAGTGTTATACTTTTGTAATAATTTTCATTGACTAGTTTAACCTGAATTTAAGATTAAGAACAATTTAAAATATCAATATTAGAAAACAATTTTATTGTAATTATCTTTTAATAAAGTAACTAAAATTGTTCCCTTTCTCACTTTTTTATGTTACGCGTATGATATACAATATTTACAGCCTCATATATTTGACTAGAACTTGGCACCAACTTAAAGCAAAAAAATAGAAAGCGTGAAATTCAAACGCATTTCAATCATTTATGAATACTCTGTATATATATATTTAATAAAAGGAATTTTCTTGATTATTGATATATAAATGCATTTTATTTTGTTTTTGTTTCATTAATTCTATTTCATTTGTAATATGTATTTTTTCATCTGTTATTTAATTCACTAAATAAATGGTAAGAAACATATACAGGGTGATTTTTTTTATTATTTGTATGGGGATTTCGAAAACCATAAGATATACGCATTAGGTTAAATGGAGAAAGATTTGCATATTTATAAGCCTCATCCAGATACGTTTTTGTCAATTAAAGAAAATGCATGGTTTACTAGATATTTGCAAAAAATAGAAATTCTCCCAAACCTTTAAAGTGCTATAACTCTTCTATTCTTCAAGTTAGAAAAAAATTTTTTTAATATTCTTTTTAAGAAATTTAATTTCAAATAACATCTTCTAAAATTTTTAATTTTGCTTAGCATTTTTGAGTTAGCAAGCAAAGCCAATTTTTTTTTAATGGAAACCATAGTTGGGTATAACATATTCTAGTAGTGCATTATTTTCTGCTTGTAATGATGTAAGGGTTGTAGAACTTATTTTAATTAATAACAGCTCAATACACTATTATTATGTTTAACAAAAATCATGTCTTGCCATGGAAATCGCGATATTAATAATTGAAGCATTATGTTTACTTCATTGACAGTTCGTTTATTAGGGTGACTATAGTTGGTTTTGTTAGTTATGGTGTACACAAATCTTGAGAAACTTGATATGATTGAATGTTACATTATTTGTAACAAAAATAGTAAAGAAGCCGCCGAACGCTATTTTTTATTGTATTTTGAGCGCCCTCAACCATTTTTAGACACCTTCAAGAATTTATACAATAATTTAAAAGAGTATGGAAGTTTTGTTAAACCTAGAAATAAGGGTAATATTGGTGAAAACACGCAGATAAATGTTTTAGCTGCTGTTAATCAGAATCCATCAACATCAACGCGGCAAATTGCACAAGGCGCTGCTACCTCAACGCACAGTAGTGAGAATTTTATCAAAACATAAGTACCATCCTTATATAAAATTAGTTGGTCAAACTCTACACCCTGGAGACGATGAAAGACGATTACATTTTTGTGCTTGGTTCGTAAATATGTGCCATGAAAATAATAACTTTCCGATGCAGATCTTATGGACCGACGAAGCACGTTTTACAAACTGCGGCATGTTCAATCGCCATAATGAACACCTGTGGGCGCAAATAAATCCTCACCGTTTAGAAGAAAGGCGACCCCAGATTAGGTTTGGCTTCAATTTATGGTGTGGTGTTATTGGTTCGCAACTTGTTGGACCATTTATTTTTAATGAAACTTAAACCGGAAATCGATATTTGCAATTTCTTAGGGAAGATTTCGACAATATCCTAGATGAATTAAATTTACAGACTCGTTCAAATTTACGGTGGTTTCAACACGACGGTGTCCCGTCTCACTATCAGGCACAGGGCAAATATACAGTAGAACCCCGATTATCCGTGTGCGGATTATCCGGGCTGCGGATTATCTGTGCCATACGCATGATGACTCAATATCGATATCGCCAGCAGTGTACTAGGGGAATCCCTGAGAATCATTCGCTTTATGTACATAAATGCAAGTTAACCTACCTATGTAGAGTTTATTTTTTCTTATTTAGTGTAAAAGTTTACTTATGTAGAATTCTGTTTTTTATTTTGTTATCTTTTTAGTATACATACATACATACATATAAGAAATAAATGGTCGGATTATCCATGCTTTTCAATTTTCCGTGCCTCGTCCGGTCCCGTGGAGCACGGATAATCGAGGTTCTACTGTATTTAGATGAATTATTTCCAAACTCGTGGATCGGCAGAAATGGTCCTGTTTTATGGCCTGCACGTTCCCCAGATCTTTCACCGTTAGATTTCTTCGTCTTTGGAGCAATAAAAGATCTCGTATATGTGCGATCATATGCAACCCAAGAGGAGCTATTGGAAGCTGTTATTAATGTCTTTGATAGCTTAGATGGGTGCAAAATTAGGAGAGCTATTAACTCAGTATTGAAAAGGTGCCGTATGTGCGTCGAACACTTAATGTAAATTTAGCGTGTTACGTGTTGTTAATATTTAATTCGTTTAGCGTTTTTATTGTTTCTTGTATTACATTGTATATTATAAGTTTCTTTTCTTTTCCATGGCAAGACATGATTTTTGTTAAACATAATAATAGTGTATTGTGCAGTTATTTATTAAAATAAGTGCTACAACCAACGAGATATATAAGTAAACTATAGAGAGGCAAACCAGCCGCCATATTTGTTACGAATTGAATTAGAAGGCGCCATGACAGAAATAGGCAAGTTTTGGGGAAGGGGTAAATAAAATTATGTGCAACATAAAGCGGTATTACAAATTAATACATATTTTGTTTATTAAAAGTGAATATAATAAATAATTTATTGTACAAATAAAACAAAAATATATAAAATTACATTATTGTCCTCTGAATAAAATCAATTTTGTATACACAAATTCAATAGATTCGGCCTTTACTTGATGTAAATCCATATTCCAATAGAAATAAAAAACACAAACACTTGGTTCAGATTTACACTATATTTAATTAAAAAACACAACAGCTGTTTCGCTACACTGTAGCTTTTTCAAGTGGTAACAAATTCTAAAATTTTGTATACATTTGTCTGACTTGCTGTCCTCGTAATTTGGTGGATTCCTGGCGACACTCGTGGTGAAAACGAATTGTGAAATACTGTTTCAATAATAATTTCACTAACTGTAAATAATGAGTCTCCTCTGAAGGATGTGTAGCATTAAATAAATGTGTATTTGTAAATAAAGTGGTGGGTAATACCCTCATTGTTTGACATATTAAATTATTCATTATGTTACCTCGACAAAAATTATGTACAACACTTCTAGCACGAAACACTTTCTCCGCAGTCAAACATAATTGTACAACACCTGTGGAAGGATTAATTAAACTACTGTTTTTTACATCTTTGTGTAAAATTAGACCTTGTTTTATATTATTACTACTTTCATATAATGTCTCTATACAGTCATAACAATTTAGTTTCTTGCGAGAGGTCTTTACCACATTACCTGCAATATATTCCACAACATTTTCACAGTACAAACTCAAAGAAGAATATTCGGGAACATAGTCATGATCAAAACAAACATCTGAAACAGTTTGCTCACTGTTAATGTCTACTGTTAAAATATTACTGTCGTCTACTATTTGGCAATTACTATAGCAGGAAGGATCAATTTTAGCAATTAAACATTTTCGATAAGCTGATCGAAACTGTAATGGTGTTGGGTTATTATTATTACCACCACGATTGCGAATGTTTGAAAAAAATAACTCAAGATGATCCTGACTAAGTCGTCTGGTTAGGAAGTACTTTAAAACTGGTTTCTAACTCCACACATATTCTTCAGCAATCCCCTTAATTGATAATAAATCCAACACAAAGCCATTAACTGCTGTTTTGCGGTTTGAATGCCATACACTTGATCCATCTTGTAGTTTCAGTGATTTTAGATAATATATTGCCTGGCTTACTCGATTCAAGACAAGTGCTTTGTTTTTTGGTGTAATTGGATGTTTAGTACCAATGCCAAATGGATGACATGAATTTAATAAATCAAAAATGACATCAAATGTTCTTGCAAACTTGGCAGTTGCTTCACAATTGTGAAATTGTTTTAAACCAATTGATTTACAGAACTCAAATGCATTTGCTACAGAATTACTTAATGTTTGTGCAGCTAAAGAAACCTTCATTTTTTGTCTTTGCCATTCAACATGATATCTACGGAATCTATTTCCAGCATGTAAATGTTCACCACTTTGTAACTTCTCTAACTCAACAAAGTACCTCCACTCTATTGTATTTTCAGTCGCATTAGTTTCAGTGCCATCATGTAGAACTTGCTTTTCACCAATTAAATTACGTGCGAATTTTAACATATGGGCAGCATCTAACATACAATAAACTTTCATTGACGAATCTGATGGGTGGGAAAACCAACTCTTGTTTGTATCACTATTAATATTGATACCCAGTCCTTCAAGCATTGTTTTATTAGTCGCTGTTCCATCACATGTTAGAGCAATAATGCGAATGCCTGGTTCATGCAGTTTATATAAATACTGCTTAATCAAATTAATCCTAGTTGCTGCACTAAGCCCATAAATAAGACAGTAACCTACTGGAATTTTCCAACGTTGATTTACTGCAGTAAGCATAAACACCAAGGCCTCTTTTGCTATAGGATGACTTTTATCATTTAGTGCAGCATTTCCTAAATCACAATGACCAATAATTCTTTTTCCATCCCAGTCTAATTGTTTTTTTAATACAATTTCATCCAGCATTAAACATCCAAGAATAGGCATCTCATTCTTTTCAACTTCCATAGCAATTGTCTTAAAACTTTCTGCTGTAAAACCCGGATCACCATCAACTGCTAGTGCCCAATGACGAATTGTTCGAGGATGAGGTAATTTTATATATTTTCTTAGAAAACCATATGCCTTGGCTGAATAAAAGTGAAGTGTAAGAGCAAACTTTTTTATACTTTCTGGATACTCATTATTTTTAAATCCATTGGCATGGTTTAATAATAGATCCTTTAAAACCCCACTATAGTAATGTTCTGTAAGAAGACCACTATTTTCACATAAACGGCGTTTTAGTCCCAGCATAATTTGCTGCAGCAACCCATTTTTCTTCCGCTGACGTGCTGCATCCTGTTTAACTTTATGTAGTTGCTTACGGAGTTTTGTACACTCAAGTTTTTTGATGTCCAACATCATCTTAAGTTTTTTAGGTTTTGGTAAACAGTATCAATGATCATTCGATATTGATGTAATGCTTAGCAACTGATTCACTTGACCACCACCTATGACAAAAATGTCCATAAAAGACAGTATATTATAAACATAACGAAAATGTAAATCAATCACATAATTATCATTACCTTCAATTGATACTGTGTTTATTTCATCGTTAATCACTTCTCACTTCCTTTTCTTTGGTGGTAACCGTTCACAACCTTTTCGAAGGAAATGTTTAGGAAAGTTAAAAACTGTTGGTACAGCATTTGGACAAAGATACCTTCGTTCATTATTATATTTGAAATTTCTTTCAATAAAATGATCAGAACACAAACGCGTCTCTTTGTCTCTTCTCAAAGTTATTATCCATTTTTTTAAAATAATAGGCTCTGATAATGGAAACCTAGAAGTTTAGGATGATACAATACTAAATATCATAATTATTATTACTACTTACTTAAAAAATGAAATATTTTTTTCTTTTGACCACCTATTTGTACAGTTAAAAGCTGAGCACGAAGTTGGCATTTTTCCAAGTACTTTGTTAAATTTAATATATAATTTTACTGTACAAAAACAAATAAAATCAGTAATACTTCTATAACGTGTTTAAATGGAATTAATTGTATTTTGCCTATTTCTGTCATGGCCGCCGTTAGTTCTATATGTAACACATTGGAGGCGCTGTAGCCTATACAACAGCCTCTCTATAGTTTACTTATATATCTCGTTGGCTACAACCCTTACATCATTGGAAGCAAAAAAAAAATGCACTACTAGAATATGTCATAGCCAACTACAGTTTCCATTTAAAAAAAATAGACTTTGCTTGCTAACTCAAAAATGCTAAGCAAAATTAAAAATTTAAGAAGTTGTCGTTGTTTGAAATTGAATTTCTTAAAAACAATATTCAAAAAGTTTTTTTCTAACTTTAAGAATAGAAGTGTTATAGCACTGTAAAGGTTTTGGAGAATTTCTATTTTTTGCAAATATCTAGTAAACCATGCATTTTCTTTAATTGACAAAAACGTATCTGCATGAGGCTTATAAAGATGCAAATCTTTCACCATTTAACCTAATGCGTATCTCTGATAGTTTTCGAAATCCCCATACAAATAATGAAAAAAAACTCACCCTGTATATTTTATTTGCTTTAAATATGTACTCTATCTACATCAGCATTCAGGGGCGCCGAAACGTTTTGAAAACGGGTTTTGAGTGCATCAAACTGTGTTTTGCCCAGTCCTCTTAAAAAAGATCAAACGATAGCAATAGGTTATAGAGATGTGAAAAATTCACGAAATAAAAGTGTTATCAGTTTTATTATGCACAAAACTAAATACATTTTTGTCATACATCTTAGGGAACATCATTGGGCAAAGCAAAGACATTTGTTGGTTTCCCATTTCTGCCAATGAATTCGCCCATAAGTTTCTCTGTGTGCTTGTGAGAATGCTCACCTAGAACAAAAGCTTCAAGAGATCTCAAAAACTTTGCTGAATCTGTTCCGAATTAAATTTTTTAAGATAAGAACTTGATCGCTCACTCTGTACTAAAATTTTCTGTACATTTCCTCTGGAGTCCGGAAAAAATGGTTTACCAAAAGTGGAATAATCGAAGCGCTTTGGAATTTTCTTAGGTCCTGGTAATTCGGGTTCTTTAAGATCAAATTTTTTTAACACTTTCATTCGCTGCGGTCCAAGTTTGTTGAAATTTTTCATCGCGAGATAATAGCAAAGAGTGCGATGCATTATCAACTTTTTGAAATGAATCAATCACATTTAGTTGAGAATTTTGCAAATCTTTTTCAACTATTTCTCACATTAGAATAGACAAGTGACAAAGAAAGTATGGCAAACGTTGCGTACTGCACAAGCGCGCGACGTGTATCGTTAAAAGCTTCTTTGTGCAGCGCGTGCAAGTGAGAAAGAATGGCGATACTCAAAAAATCCTGTGAAAATTTCCCGTGTTGAAATCCATACGAAGAAATTTTACGCGTATTGAGTTCTCAACAAACTCGTCAGGCCGTTCGGCGCCTCTGTCAGCATTACCTTTGTTGCAAGAAGAATAAGAATTTTATAGCACAGAATCTGAAGATGTCACATTGGCATATGCTCTTTTTACTCGCATTACGTTCAGCCGGTTTTCCCATTGCACTCTTGCGTGCAATTCTTTTCAATTTAGCGTGAATAGCAAGTCACTTAAATTCTCAGATTGCGTCAGTCCATGTTACTGACTTGCAATCGATTCGTTTCAGGAAATCGAAAAATGAATAGAAATAATATTCGATATGAAGATATAAACTTGTTCATGAAACTGGAGTGTTCCATTGAAGTAAGAAAATGTTATTTATATTTTCGATAACAATACATTTTGTTGTTCCATTTTGGTTTCTTCAGTGTAGCTTTTTGTTGTGTATTTTCATTTAGAGAGAAAACAGGTGGATGTAAGTAATTATACTCAGAAAAGTTACTTATTTATTTTTGACTGCATTTTGGTGAAAATGGAAGAAAGTATATTTCTTGTGCTCATTAAGCTTTATTTTTGGCGGAAGAAAACCATCACTTAAGCCAAGGCTAAGCTTGATAAATACTATGGGGAATCTGCACCATCAGAATCAATGGTAAAGAAGTGATTTGCTGTTGTGGTCCCACATGCATGAGTGAACCCGAAACTTCTGCGCGCCCACTTGAGATCACTATAGCCGAAAAATCCACAATATGGTATTGGCTGATCGGAGATTGAAAGTGGTAAGATTGTAGAACCCATGGGCATCTAACATGGCCCAGTGGTTTCGATAGTGAATAATTACTTACGTACAAGAAAGATATTTACAAGATGGGTGCCGGGTTGGCTCACAATTGATCATAAACACGATCGTGTGACAACTTCGAAGGAGTATTTTAGTTACACTGGACGCACCACAATACACCGGAAACCAAACAGCAGTCGAAACAGTGGGTATTTCCGGCCAAATCAGCATAGACGAAGGCCAAGACGGTTTGTCGGCCAACATGGCCATGGCAAGAGTTTTTTTGGGATGCAAGCATAATCCTTTAAAAGGGAAAAACGGTCAATGGCGAATATTACGGCAACTTATTCAGCCGCATCATCGGCGATTTGAAGAAAAAAACGACCGCATTTGGCCAAGAAGAGAATGCTCTTCTGGCAAGACTTCGGGCACATACGTGCGTAGTAGCCGTAGTGAAATTTTTGAATTGGGCTACGAAATGCTCCTCATCCACCATATTTTCCGGACTTGGCATATAGTGAATATTACTTTTTTCTTCGAACATGAAGAAATGGTTCGGCCAAAGAGATTTGGCTCCAACGATGAAATCGTCGCTGAAACGCTTATTTTGACAATCTCGATAAATATTATTTGGAAGGGACCATACAATTGCCGAAATGTTGGACGAAGTGTATTTAGCTCAAAGTTCTTGTCGAAGAAACTTACTTTCAAAAAAATCACATAGATAATGATCCACATTCGTTATCTTAATAAATCAGTCTTTCTTTCAATAGCTGATTTCCAGAAAAGTACTTTGGACACTATGGAAACACCACAGTTTCTAAAATCAGGGAAAACACTTAGATTTTAGGTTATCAAAACTTAATTGCCTAACTGTAAAAGCAGTAAATCCATTTAAGCTTTCATCTGCTGTTCTGAGATTACTTTAACTTTCAGAGATAAATTAAAAGTCTTGTATCAGAGTAATTGAATGTGATCATACTATATGATTTCTGAAATTCTAATTAAATTAAATGATGTATATGCCGTATATATCTTACATGTCGGTACTATATATGTATATATGCTATTGTTAATGTGAATATATAATTAATTAACTGCATGTTTTTTTTTAATTTCTGTTTCATTCTGCATGCGCTTACAACACAGATATGGCAAGAGAGCTTGAGAAAAATTACACATAATAATAAAATTGTTAATGTGTGTCCACGAACAATTCTGATGAAGCAGTAAGTTTTATGTGGTTGCTAGAAAGCAGAAATATTGATACAGCTTATACAGTCAAATATTAACAAATACTTCTATTTCTTCTCACCTCTCGGTAGCAGTTAACTTGTACTGATCATATATACAATTTATTTCCAAAAGAGATGCAAATAATTCACTACATTTTCTTAGATTTTTTTCATAATTAAAATTAACATCAACATATAGTAGTTATAGGCAATCTGAATAGTTGCAAGTACAATTATGTTTTATTGTTTGTATACACTTAATATTTGAAAATAAAATTTCTTTATAATTAAATGCTACTCTGTTTTAGAGTAACAACTTCTTATGCGCATGACACATGTACAACTCTGCTATTGAGAGGTTCTCGTAAATATGTAAATTAATGAAAATACAAATAATTGTTCGAATAATATGCGATAAAAAAATTAACATTAGAAAATTAGTCATACACTAGAATTGTTCACCTTAATGTCGAGTAAACGACAATATTTTATTCTGAAAATGTATTATAAATTCACAAAGAAATATTCATCGTTAATATATTTTTTTAATATAACCAATCAGTTTTCATCACCTATTTTCATGTTTTTTGTATGTATACTCTGTTCCGCGGAGCAATAGCGAAAGCCAAATTCACACTATGCTCTTTTAGTGAGCATGTTTGTCACTTAATTAATTAATTTTCATGTAACACAAGCAATAAATTAAATATTTTCTAAACTCATTCTTTGATTCTATATTGTGTCTATATATTTGATATATTTTTTTCGCGTTGACACTATCACAATTTACTACCGCATTTAATAATAATTATTCCATTTGTGTTGCTGTTAGCATAAGTAAATCTGATCTGTGCACGTATTTCAAGACCGAACAATATTTGTTTCAACTCTAAGCAGTTCTGCATTTCTTGTTGGCACCTTTTCAACTGTACGATGATAACCAGGCACATTATCGATAATATCTTAGTAATAATAAAAGAATATCTTTATTTGTCAAACAGATATAATTCTAATTACAGGAACAAATTGATATGTTCATAATAAGCTTCTTTTCTGAGAACTCTTCTAAAATTGTGCCAACCAACATCAAACTTGTCAATATTACTGACTGTTGCTGCTTTGCTTCAGTGCTGCCATTGTTCCATTAGCAGTTAAAAACGGTTCTCATTGCAGCACCTACAAATATTAAAATCTATCTAATTTTAACCAAAGAATGCAAAATTGCGATTATGTATTTCCAAACAATATTCCTTGTACTACATTTTGGATAAATAATTTATGTTTTGTAAAGTGTGTTGAGAATTACTTGCTTTTTGATAAGAACTAAATGATCAACACGTACACGATTCTTCTGTGGAAAACTATAGTTTCTCTTTGTACTCGGCGTCCTTTCTAGAATAAAATAAGCGCCAAATGAAATGACTGAAATGAAGGGCGAACTAGTTTTAGTAGAATATTTTGTCAATGTCAGAAGAAATTAAGCAGAAAAACAAGTCTTAAATAAAATATACGGGACTGCGTAATGAATTAAGTGTGGACTTAGCTCGGTATAATACTAATAATTATATTGCATATTTATAGCACTTGATTTTTTTCTGTATATCTAAATGATTATATAAAATTGTGTTTATTGACATTAGACCAACCCCTGAAATTTTAATATACACTAATATTTTTTGTCGTAACATCCCCCGACAGCTTTACCCCGATTACAGGTGATTACGTCAGTGCTTGTGATACAAGACTTAAATTGGTTCTTCTCCGCATTTCCCAACGAGTATAAAAATCCTAGAAGAACCAACACTCACGGTCAAACCAAAATTAATTGTACGCCCATCTTGCTTAGCGAATATAAGCCACAACTAATACAGCAATTTACACGAAATTACATTTTAAAACTGGTTATTAAATTTGTATGATTTTTGTAGGTATTATTTGGCTAAGACATCTTCTTCTTGTATTGACAATTTTATTACGAATCTGTCCGCAGCTGAATATGAGTCGTCCTGCATTGACTTGAATATTTCTGAACATTTTTCCCAATTTTTGTGTTTTGTCTTACATTCTGAAGCTGCTTCACTAGTAATAACTTTATTTGGAGATATAGATTTTGTAGCGGTGGGATGATTTCATTTCTTGACCATTTAGAGGTCGAGACATGGTTGTCGGTTTTTGAATGTAGCTGCCCGGAATTTGCCTTTGAAAAATTGTTGAACATATTTGTATTTTATGTTAACAAGTGCTTTCCATTCGTTAAGGTTCCTACTGCTTCTGACAAGCATATCAATCACTGGGGTTACGCCAGATATCGTGGATCTCAAGAATGAAATGTTATGTCTAACAGATCTCGCCAAAAATTTTCCATGTTTAAGAGAGTCTTTTTTGGATAGCGAAAAGAAGTATAATGATGTGTTACGGGTTAGAGAGCGTGATCTTAACAATAAGTTTTTTATGGCAGCCGATAATAAAACCAAGGCTGCGAGGCGTATTATTAACAATAAAAGAGGTAACTATGCGAAACAGTCGACTTTCCCTGATTTACCTATTGATAGATTAGCTCTATCTGAATTGTTTAATGATAATTTTGTATTGTCATCTGAAAACTCATATCTTTCAATTATAAGGATGATAGTGTCTCTTTCGAGGAGATTGATAGTTTTATGACACTAGGTTCGCAATCATTTTATATGTTTCCTGTGAGCGAGGGAGATATTATTGAAGCTATTTATAAGTTAAGTTCTAGTCCGGCTTCTGGTGATGACTCCATACCATCGCTTCTTTTGAAGAGGCCATTTCCTTTTATAACAGGTGTACTGGCATACCTAATAAATATTTCTTTTGAGAATGGTATATTTCCGTCAAAATTAAAACATGCTACGGTATACCCGATGTTCAAGAATGGTGATCCTAATAATATGAACAATTATCGTCCCATAAGTATACTATCTTTTTTCTCCAAGTTGTTGTAAATAAACGACTAATGAATTATTTTCTTCATTTTAAACTCATGTCCGAAAATCAGAATGGTTTTTCCCAGGTAAATCAACAGATACTGTTATGTTTAATTTCTTAAGCAGTATTTACACTTCGATCGACCACAATCTTCCATGTCTAAGTATACTAATAGACTTGCCTAAAGCGTTTGATTCAGTTGATCACTTGATATTATTGCATAAGCTTAGTAGATATGGTGTAAATGGTGTCTGTTTGAAGTGGTTCGAGTCGTATTTGACGGGAAGGAGACAGAGAGTGAGTATCGACGGGAATTTCTCTGGTAGCACTGATGTACGTATGGGTGTTCCACAGGGCTCTGTCCTCGGGCCCACGTTATTTTTAATTTTTATCAATGACTTTCCTAACTGTCTAACTGGTATTGCTAAGGTGATGTTATATGCCGATGAGATAAGTTTAGTTGTTTCATCGAACAATGTTGATGTTATTAGTGCTGTTGGTGTGGCCATGTCTAAAGTAAATAAGCGGGTTAAGTCTAATAGGATCGTCGTGAATATCGAAAAAACTCAGTGTATGCTTTTTAATAACAAAAAAAATTCAACATCTCAAGGTTTGTCATGGCTGACTCTGAAATTGATTTCGTTAGCAGTTGTAGGTTGCTCGGTGTGATTCTCGATGAGGGTTTAAAGTGGTCGGAACACATAGACCAGTTATGTTCTAAACTCGCCAAATCGTGTTTCGCTCTCTTTCAGTTGGGTAAGTCTTGCAATTTGTCTACACTAAAAAGTTTTTATTACTCGAACTTCTATTCCAGGATGCGTTACGGAATAGTGCATTGGGGCATGAGTAGCGACGTTTCTCGCATTTTTATTTTTCAAAAGAGGGCTGTCAGGACTATTTTTAATCTCCGACGGGGCGACTCGTGTAGGAGTGTGTTCAGGGTCCATGGGATTTTTACATTTTATGATGTATATATTTTTGAGGTTCTGTGTTATGTATACAGAAATCGCAGCAGCTTTGATTTTAGTCTGTCGCATGGCTATGAGACCCGCCACTATGATCGTGTTTTGCCTCCTGTACATAGAACGAATTCCTTTCAGAAGACCCTGCCTTTTGTGGGCTGTAAATTATTTAATACTTTGCCAAATGAAATAAGTACATGTCCCGCATTACGACTTTTTAAAAAAAAATTGAGAGACTCTCTCCTTCATATTTGTTGTTATAGTGTTCAAGATTTTATAAATTATTTTAAATAACTTTATATTGTATTGTATGTGACGTATTTCTTTTACTTTTTTTTTGTACTGTGCTACATACAATGTCAGAAGTACTAAGAAATAAAATGAATTATTATTATTATTATTATTATTATTATTATTATTATTATTATTATTAATGATTATCATTTCCAGTAAGTACTTTACTAACAGAAAATTAACATTAAAATGCAGGATGAAATTTATGTAAAAAAAAAACATATTAATTAGCTCATTATCAGAACAATTTACATATTTCTTCAAAAATTTGTGAAACTAGAATATTCTTGGGTAGTAACTGCGTTTGACGTTATTTTTTCAAATGAAACATTATTTTATCGCATATTGACCGTAGTTATTTTTATCACGTGAAACACGTTGTGTTACTACGATGATGTCTCACTGAACGGTTTGTTAGGCTGTGTACACACCAATCAAACCAAATGTTTGACAAACATTTTAAATACATTTCTGGCAAATTCTTAATTAATAATGTTGACACAATTGACATTAATTATAAATGCCAAATAAATATGTAATATAGTTTTACATATGTTTTATTTGTGTACAACATCCTAACAATTTGTCAAATCTGTGTGCATAATGGCTTCAAACATTTTGTACAATTGATGTGCACTCAAACCTTACGGCGGGTAAAACATTATATTCACACTAAATGCGCTTGGATTTTTGAATAAAACTATATTGAGCTATTTGTATATTCAGAAATGCTCGTCTTATGGAGACATTTTCCTTAGTCTGTGCGTGTTTAACGTATTTAAATATATTATTTAAACGCTTAAACATAACAAAGTGAAATAGATTTTTGTTTCTATTGTGTTGCTGCAACTGTCTATAGCCAAAAATATTTTTGTTCTGATAAATTCTCATGATTGTGTAATATACCTAGAAACTTAAGGCAGCAGCTAAAACACATATCATGAATCCATATGAACAAAGTATTTTAATAATGTAATTGAAAGCTCATGATTCTAGGTCTATAATGCATATTTTCTAGTTGTGTTTTCTAAAATTATTGGTCACATTTCACTTTTCTCACGTACATATTATTAACTTAGGTTTCTTAAATTAATTAGCAAATATATATTATAAACAAAAAATAAATAAGAGAAATAAAATGGTCTATATGTTAACACTTTGTTCCATTGCTTATTGCGATTTTAGAGCTAACAGTCATAAACAAAAGGTTTCTATAATATGTTTATTTTAAATAAGCGTAATGATATAATATATAGTAACGATTAATAAGTAACGCAAATTACGAATCTGAACTGAAAATCTAGATCGTATTAGTTAATAAATCGCAAAATGTAAAGTGGACTAGAGAAAAAATAATCGGCGTATTTATATACGAATTTTAAAAGAAAACTTGCAAAAATTTGTGTGTATATATAAACACATACTTCTATAGATGGCTAACTTCGCTATTAACAGACGAATTTAATTATTGTTTTCTATGCTATATGTGCTATATACACATGCGCGAGCGTTAATGTTGAAATAATGTACTTTTAAAATAAATGCTATTAAGAAGTAATTTATTTGATACACACTATTTATCTTAATTTTAGAAAAGAATAGGTATACAAATTTGCTTCTTTGTTTTTTATTTAAATGTCCAATGACGAAGAAACTGTGAAATATAATTTGAGTCACTGCCATTAAATTATCACAGTATGATAAATAGAGTCTCAAATAATTGTATGTAGGTATTTTATGCTACACAAGTATATCTATCGTAGGTTATTAAAACTTCCAAATTGAAAGAGAGTAAATACATTTTATACACTTAGAAACACATACAAAAGTACTACTGAACAAATAAATATTGTTAGAAGAATGTTTATAGATTTCAAAACTTCATACGTGAACAACAACAGGCGATTCGTTTTAAGATGGCAGCGCTCCCGTGGCATTATTCAACTACCTGCCAGTTTAGAAGTATGTACATATATATCTGTCGTGATTCAACACCTTAGTAATATGCTAATATATTTAGACAATAGGTTTAATGATCCAATGTTTTTTGTCGCCAATCACGTAGTTATTACTTACCTAAAATAACACCATATTTAGAAATGGTAGTTTGTTAAAAAGCTTTCTAAACAGAAGGTGTTCAGTTTAAGCAGGTATCTTAGTAGTGAGTTTTGGCAAATGTTGTATACAAAAGTTGTTCCAAATTGACTTCTGAATATTCTTGTTTTTTCCATAATTCAAAATATGAATTTTGTGCTAGTAAGCAGTTTTCTTCTTTTACCGATTTAGCTCAAAACCTAATCAGCTCTTTTCGAGTAAGATTACATATAAGGGTAAGCTTAAAACATGGCACAACCAATGTATGACTAATAGAAATATAGCAACGTAAACACGAGATTCATTAACTTATATCGGATATTAACAAATCGAGTTAATCGCCTGCTAAAACTACACTTTATAATTTTATTCAAAATAATATTAATCAATATTAGTTAATTTTTTATTTTTTGATAGACTGAAAACTTCGGAAGTCTTAAGTTGCTGTCGAACACACCTTTATCCAGTTACAAATTGTGAATTTTAAGCACTGCCATCCTATTTATATTAAGCTGATTAAAATTTAGAATGCGATAATTGTATTACATTTTTATTTAAGAATTCAAGGTATATCGTTTACCAATCGGATTTCAAAGGTTTACATATAAGGCTGTCTTTTTCCCAGTGTCTTTATTGATTAATTTCATAAAATATAGTTTTAATTATTATAGAAACTTTATGTACATCCTAAATTAGTTAAATAAATATTATAGGCATTTGCAGTAACCAATATACAGCACGTGTCAATTTTCATTAGCCATAGGCGATTAATTCATGCAATACGTGACAACATGGCACCCCACCTTTCCTCTTCAATGCGAGCGCGAGACCGATACAAGCTCAAGTTAGCAGTAGCTGTTGGACTATTGACTAAGGTGTTTGTACTGCGCTCAGAAATAATATTTACGCATTGCAAGGATTTTTCTTTTTCCTTTCAGTAAATGCAGAGAATTATTAAGCTGCGTTCACGCTGCATGTCACAAACAAAAGCGTAATTCTAATAAAATTAAAAATAAGGTAAATAAAAAAGGATTCTGAAAATAATAATAAACTACTAGATCGCGGCGGCCATTTGATGATGACGGCTTTTATTGCAGACTAGATCGCAATCGCAATGTGTTCGCAGCTAAACATTTAATGTAGAAGTGGGAAGATCGGAGAAAGTCGTTGTGATGTCGATTGTTGTCGGGATTGGTGACGGATAGTAGGGGTGACACACGTTGCCACATATTATTTGTATAAGTATAAATCGCATGTAAACATTGAATCCATATACCTAATGAAAATTGACACATACGGTATATACCAATGTATACATCCATAATGAGTGTCTGAAATTGATCTATGGCTTGCGTTTAGACATTTTCATATTATTAAGCCGGCAACTTGGAAACGTCTTTCTTCATTTGTTCTTCGATCATAGGCGCGCATAAATATTTAATTTACAAAATACTCGTCATAATCATATGATCATGCTTACATGCAACTATAATATTGCCAAGATTATGAAATAGCATTAATAACCCCTAATTTCCAATTCACATTATGTTGAAGTTTATTAGTTCCTGTCGATAATTTTAAAAATCACTACTTGAAAACCCCTTTACTGCGCTTATGGGATTCAAATATCAAATTTTACCTTTAATTTGGATTCACGTAGAGGTGGAACTTGTAAAACGTAAAAGCTGCTAAAATGCAAATGGCGGCGGCGTAGATCAAGTACAGACACATACATATATTCCTATTTACAATTTCCTATATTAATTTTTGATTTGACCTGTCACGCTGACAGATAATAATTTTGTTTCATTTCTCCAGTTGGATGAAATTGTGTTTTTCGGTTGATCCTAATGGTAAAGTTCCAGTAAAAGTCGTAGCCCGAACGTTTGCATCTGGGAAAGCTGAAAAACTTGTTTATCAATGCCTTTCTGAGTTGTCGTTGCCTAGCGGGAAGAATGACGTAATGGAAAAAGATGCTTTTACTTTTGATAAATTTTATGCTTTATATCACAAAATCTGTCCTAGAAATGATATTGAAGAACTCTTCAGGGAAATGTAAGTATAATCCCCAGTGCCATATTTTTAACTGTTAATCCGTGCGTTCAGGGAGTCACAGCTCCGCTAGCGGTGAGTTTCACAAGGTTTAGCCAGAGAATAACGACCAACACGAACCAACAAGGACGTTAATAGCGTGTGTTTGATTTTTCAATGGACGTGGCGAGCGTGGTTGTTTAGTCGGCATAGCCACCAATGCCACCCCGTCTCTTGTCTGCCGAGCTGTCCAATGGTTGAAGTGTACTTGGTTGTTTACCACATAAAATCGACAAGGCGAAAGTAGGACACGAAACAACAAAAAGGATCCTTTGTTGTTTCGTGTAGCTGCTTTTTGCTGATCGTTATTCTGTGGTTAGCTGTGAAAAAGGCGACTGCAGAGCCGGCGTTCGATCTATATTTGACTACACACATGCAAAGGTGACTACACACATGCAACAGAACATCGTACCGAACTCCGTCGCGTCTCAAGTGTGGACGCTACAGCGCAACATCGCAACATAACGGCGTCCCATCAGTTGTCGGTTTTCTCCGTCGCATCAAAGAAATGTTGCGCGTTCACGTTTCGCCACGTGTTCGCATGTCTGGACGGGCCTGGCTGGGAGGATGGGACGGCATTATGTTCCCGTTGATGTTACGCGACGATGTTCTGTTACCTCTCGAAACTTCATCACACCCAGAGCTGGGCGATAAGGATTACAGATGTAATTGATTGCGGCTTGGATTATGATTATTTTAATCGTAATTCAAAAATTTTTGAAATTAGGATTACTGTAATCGTTAATCGATCGAACTTAGATTACGATTGCAGTAATCGTAATTTAAACTTTTTCAAAATTACGATTATTGTAATCGTAATCTGAGTTCGTTCGATTAACGATTACAGTAATCCTAATTTCAAAAATTTTTGAATTACGATTTTCTAAGTAATCGTAATCGAAGTTGTTCAAAAAATGTCGGAGAGCTAAACGCTGCTCAATTAAACTGGTACGCGTTATATATGAAGGCAATAATTATCCGAAAAAGAATAAGAAAAAACAAAACATTTTTTTTTAAATACACCAGAAATTAAAAAAAATAATGAGGTGTGGCTACCACACGACTTTTT
Organism: Amphimallon solstitiale; assembly: GCA_963170755.1. Classification (NCBI taxonomy): domain Eukaryota; kingdom Metazoa; phylum Arthropoda; class Insecta; order Coleoptera; family Scarabaeidae; genus Amphimallon; species Amphimallon solstitiale. The sequence continues at coordinate 11,196,678 of OY720678.1, read as the reverse complement.
TATACTTATTAGCGTAATTATTCAAAATCCTATTCTGAGTACTTCTATTCTCATAATAAATCTTTATAGAATACATACTATGCAAGATATTCGAAAAAAAGTGCTACTCGCAAACCGGCTTTTGCACGTACTGGACCCTCATGACGAAGATATCTCGCGGTCGAAATTATTAGTGCCTTCAATGAAGCTCCGCAGCAGTATTCCACCAACGTATTATTCAATGCGTGAAACAGACCGGCTTTTGCACGTACTGTACCCTCATGAGGAAGATATCTCGCGGTCGAAATTATTAGTGCGCGTTCAATGAAGCTCCGCATCAGTATTCCATCAATGTATTATTCAATGCGTGAAGAAGACCGGCCTTTGCACGTACTGGACCCTCACGACGAAGATATCTCGCGGTCTAAATTATTAGTGCCCGTTCAATGAAGCTCCGCATCAGTATTCCATCAACGTATTATTCAACGCGTGAAACAGACCGGCTTTCGCACGTACTGGACCCTCATGGCGAAGATATCTCGCGGTCGAAATTATTAGTGCCCGTTCAATGAAGCTCCGCATCAGTATTCCATCAACGTATTAATCAATGCGTGAAACAGACAGGCTTTTGCACGTACTGGACCCTTATGACAAAGATATCTCGCTGTCTAAATTATTAATGCCCGTTCAATGAAGCTCCGCATCAGTATTCTATCAACGTATTATTCAATGCGTGAAACAAACCGGCTTTTGCACGTACTGGATCCTCATGACGAAAATATCTCGCGGTCGAAATTATTAGTGCCCGACAACAATCAAATACACTTTCTAAAGTAAATAACAGTGATTTTTCTAATATTTAATAACAGTAATCCTTGCCAACGATTACAGTAATCCTTATATAAAAAAACGGAATTACGATTAATGTAATCGTTAATCGAACGAACTTAGATTACGATTACAGTAATCATAATATAAACTTTTTCAAAATTACGATTGCTGTAATCGTAATCTAAGTTCGTTCGATTAACGATTACATTAATCGTAATCACATTTTCTTTTATATAAGGATTACTGCAATCGTAATCAAGTTGTAAATAATTGTAATCCTTATCGCCCAGCTCTGATCACACCGCAACTTCGTCGCGCAACAAGGAATGTTGTGCGACGGAGTTCGGTACGATGTTTTGTTGCATGTGTGTAGCCACCTTAACAGAATATCGCAACGCAACACCGTATCGTATCAAGTGTGGACACAACCACGCAACATCGTAGCATATCGGCGTCTCATTAGTTGTCGCTTTTTTGTCGTCGCATCAAAGAAATGTTACGCGTCCACATTGCGCCACATGTTCATATGTCTGGACTGGCTTGGCTGATTTTAGGTGGTTGGGACGGCATTATGTTCGCGATGATGTAAGGCGACGATGTTCTGTTGGACCATAAGGTGGCTACACACATGCAACAAAACATCGTACCGAACTCCGTCGCGCAACATTTTTTGTAGCGCGATGAAGTTGCAGTGTATTGAAGTTTTGAAGTGCAACACAACATCGACGCGCAACATCAACGCGAACATAATGCCGTCCGATCCTCCCATAATCAGCCAGGCCCGCCCAGACATGCGAACATGTGGCGCAACGTGAACGCGCAACATTTCCTTGATGCGACGGCAGAAAACCGACAACTGATGGGACGCCGTTATGTTGCGCTCTTGCACTGTTGCGTGGTTGCGTCCACACTTGAGACGCGACGGAGTTCGGTACGATGTTCTGTTGCATGTGTGTAGCCACCTTAAAAGAGCGCGGTTAAAATTCAAATTATTGTACATAATACAATCAAGAGAAACATATTCATATTCAATTATTTTAACAGGTCTTAAATGGTGCCTAATAATTCTTTTTGATTTATTTATATTCTTATTATTTGAAATGTATATACTTTAAGCATATATAATAACTAATAATAAGTATTGTGAAATAGCATATCTCCTTACGATCTCGATCACTGTAATACTAAATTAATCAAAATTGTTAACAGTTGGTACTGAAACTTAACGAGTTATATACAAGATGTTCATTTATGGCTCAATTAGGTAACCGATCTCTGAGAGACATATTGGTGACATCCGAACCAATATGTTAATTCTTGGAAAGATATTGATTCTTGAACTACAGTAATAAAACAAATACAGATGTTACATATAAAAATTCCCTGTCAAATGCATTTTATTTTAGTCAAATATAGTGTTAAATATTTTTATAGCAAATAATTTATCACTATATACGTTGATTTTATTTTCAGTTTAGATCTCATGTGTGCATAATTCGAACAGTAACATCATTTTGTTCAATATTTTCGCGGTCAGAAGTTGTGTATTATCGTAAGTGGTAGAAAAGGTACGCGTGCACCAGCATAATTTACTTTTGTAACCCGTTCAATGACTTCTAGCTCTAGCCACGAGATCTAACGATATTCGCTTCTAGCGCCGTAATTTAATGAATACACGGAATAATGGACAATTGATATTGATGGATAATTCGTTATTGACTGACGTGTGATGTAACTTCTTTATTATTAGAAATATGTTTATTTCAATAGTAAATTGTAGTACTGAGCATATACGATAATTAGTTTATATAATAATGTTAATAATAATTTTCAGTCAGTCAAAAAAATGTAAATGTTCCATTTTTTAATGTTCTTTACCTCTACACACAAGCCGATAGACATATCGAAGACTGTAGTACTTTGGTTTTTGCATGATCATTTAGAACACGACCAAGAGAATCTATTCCCGGAAAATATGCAAACTAATATTTCGTCTTGATTCGCACCGCCCTAGCCCATCTTGTCATGTGTGACAGCTGTGTACAGTCCCGTTTCATGTACCGATTGTTTACTTGTTTATCAAATCGTTGTTTTAAGTTCTTCCTGCCTTTTCGCCTGGTTTCTGTTATTTACTGCTAAACAGACGGTGCTGCTCGAAGGGTCACGTTTTGTTGGTTTGATTTTAACTGTGGAACAGATCCGTTCCGGATGGATTCGGCATAATTTGATCGACGCTCAAAGAAGGCTCGTGTTAATTGTTGGACAGAAATATTTGAAAAAATCGAACGAGGAACTGCCAAAGCCGTATAGAACATCGTAACAAGTGTTACGAAAACTTAAGTAGCAATCCACTATTTGGGTCTTAGATGAACCCAATCCCACAAAAGATGATCGGTCATGATGCACTTCCAATAAAATGATGGCTTCGGTTGTCTACACATGTCATGATACGATTTGTTTACTAGAAGTCATCGACGACATCACGGAAAACATCCGATAACAATGGATTATTTGAAGCAGAAAAATATCGAAGTAGTGCCCCACAAATGTGTGGACAACGATTTTCATCACCTCAAGAACTGTTGAAGCCTTCAAAAACATTGTTTTTAAGGTACCAACTTCAGAGTGTAAGAAATGTTGGGGAATTCATTTGAATGCGTGCGAACATGTTTATGTCTTAAAAGCGAATATTGTCAAAAGTAATAAACAAAGAAAAAGTTTCTTTCCTAGTTTTTGTAAAGATTTAAACGCGGCCGTCGTATTTCTATATTTTGTTTGACCACGAACAGACTGTCATATCCATTAAAAAAGTTAACATTGACTTTAATATACGGACATATATTTATTAACTTTTATTATTTAATATAGAATGTCCGTTTGTTTTACACAGCTAACGTAGTAATTTTTTAGTTTTCTTCTTTCTTCTGTAAGATTAATATTAAATAGGATTTCGAATTACTGGCTAAAAATACTTCTTTAAAGTAATCTTGTAATCTGTCTGTTAAAAATTCGATTCCATTACCCAATTTGTAAATGTATTTAAAACAAAAAATAACCTACCTTTTCTCTTTACTAAAATATTAAATTTTTATGTAGAATATGTTTTAATAAATTCGTATATATTTAAAGGGTGAAGTAATAATATAATAATACACGAAAAAAACGTAAAAAACTATTTAATGAATACTTTTGTCAAAGTAGGGGGTATTTTGCAGTCATTTAGTATTAAGTATATAATGTAAAATATTCAACTCTAATATGGTATTAGCTGCGGATGACCGGAGCTGAGCTTCTCACTATTGTAATAATTTAATGTTTTAGTGCCCAAGGAAAAGATTTTATTAGTTTGGAACAATTTGTTAATTTCCTAAACGAAAAACAGAGAGATCCGCGTCTCAACGAGATCCTTTATCCACTCTACGACGACAAGAGAGCTATTGAAATTATTGAAACTTACGAACAAGAAGAAACGGCCAAAGCTGAAAAAAAATTAACCAAGGATGGTTTAATTAGGTATGTATACTCCTACGGATTTTATGATTAGACTGGTTCAGTTTGTTTACTTATAGATATCTAATGTCTGACGAAAATGCCCCTGTTTTTCTGGATCGTCTAGATATATATATGGAAATGGATTTACCACTTTGCGCGTATTACATAAATTCCAGTCACAATACATACTTAACAGGACGACAGTTTGGTGGAAAATCATCTGTTGAAATGTATAGGCAAGTGTTACTTGCTGGCTGCAGATGCGTAGAACTAGATTGTTGGGATGGTGAGTTGTTAGTTTTTTCACAACATTTTTATGGCCAAGACGCTATAAAGTAATAATTAAACATATTTATCTAGATATGAAGTGCCATGCAACACTGAATTATCTATCTATATTATAAATATGGAATTAATAGCATCAAACCAATCGTACTACTTTGTGTGGCCACAATATATTAATATATTTATTTGTTGGTAATAATTGTTACATATTGCTGTGACTCTTGCAAATTGAGGTTTATGTAAAAATATTTTTATCGTTCAATCAGTAAGTAAGTGCAGAATCAAGCATACATCTTAGTGCTAAGCCTTATGCTTGACCAAGATTCAATAAATTTTCTGCAAAATAGTAGGTTAGGCAAATTTTACATTTAACTAGCTCAGTTTAAAATGACTAAAGAATTTTTTTCTCCGAGGGGCAGAAAATATAAATAAACTCTCCAATCAAATCGAATGCTCTTCAGTTATTTCCAGGTCAGATAAAGAAAATAAAATGCAACATAAACCTTATAATACAATTTATTAAAGAAATTTTTAATTTATACAAGTATATTTACAACAACATAAATGTCTTAAATATTACATAAATTTATGCATGTCATGATTAAATAGTCAAATCAATAAACAAATTATGATTAATACAAAGAATAATATCGAATACAAAATTGTATTTTCAAACCCTTATCATTTTCTTTCTAATCAGATGATTATAGAAAAGTTTGCAAAAAGCTTCGACTGTTTACAGAAACCTTTCGGCATTATATTCAATGGACGCAAATAAATAATAAATACACTTCGAAGAAGCACTGTTTTTAAACAATTTATATCAACGTAAAAATAAACATGAAAAATTTGACAGGAAGAATATGCACAACGCACGTCTTTTTGACAGATATGAATTATCTGTCAACGCCGAATTGAACTACTAGTCTATTAAAAATATGTAATAAAGAAATTTAATATTGAAAAGGAAATTATGTGTTTATTTGCCATGAATGCGTATATTACGATCAATTTATAAATCTTCTATTTAAGCTAATGAAATAAATGGCCTCAAGTATAATTTAACAAAGTGACTTTTTCAGTTTCTCTAATACAGTTATGACAACATGTAAACGTCATCGATGACGTGCAACGGAACTTAACGCGCCTCGACCATAAGCACGTCCAAATTACCACTCGACAGTGTTAAAAATACTGTCACAAATTGTGACAGTATTTTTGACATTTTCTGACACATTCGACGATCTAACTCCTATCGAAGAATATACTCCTGAAGAAGATAAAGAAATATTCATTGAAACGTCGAGTATCTACCAATCCGGTTTTTAACACGGATTCACTTCAGACGCGGGACACAACCCAAGAAAACAATTTTTCATCACACAGCCGCGAAAACGCGGACAGATTGACAGTTCTCATATAGGCTACATTTTGACGCAGTTATCTCCAAAATGGCGGACGAGTCAGCTATGCTTTATATAGTAGTTGTAAGTCACGGTATAGCGTTGTGTACGGATATTCATTTCGTATGTATTTACTGTAATATCCCAGCAATCTTTTTTAAGATATGTATTTTTATTGCATACATTTCTTCTCTATATTGACCCTTTCATGTTTCTGATAACCTTAATTTACTTCATGTTGTTGTTGTTCATTATCTACATTAAATTTCTCCTTGTTGATTTAGGTAGAGGAGAAGATGAAGAACCCATTATAACTCACGGTATGGCGATGTGTACGGATATTTCTTTCAAAGACGTAATATACGCTATTCGTGATACTGCATTCGTCACTTCCGACTACCCAGTTATTTTATCCTTTGAAAATCATTGTTGTAAAACTCAGCAGCACAAATTGGCAAAATATTGTGATGAAATCCTTGGTGATCTACTACATAAAGAGCCTCTTGAAGATTACCCACTCGAACCTGGTGTACCTCTACCTCCACCAAATGCTTTAAAAAGAAAAATACTAATTAAAAACAAAAGGTAGGTTGCATACTAAAATAACTGTTATATGAACAAGAGAAGAGGAGTTTACTTTTGCATTATATTATATGAACAAGAGAAGAGGAGTTTACTTTTGCATTATATGCGTATCCTGTTAATTTATACAACGTTTGTACATGTTCAGATAAAATTTATCTGTATAGTTTTTTCTAAATTATTATTAGAATGCTTTTATCTGTTTCTACCAATGCTAATTATGTTTTAGACTAAAGCCCGAGGTAGAAAAGCAAGAATTAGAATTGTTTAAACAAGGTCAGTTTGTAATTGAAGATGAAGAGAAAGAAGATGCTGGTCCTATAGATAGACCTATTCCTCCAGATATACCCGAGGTATTATAAACATTTTAGCTATATTTATTCAAAGATCCGATAATGCATATACTATTAAATAATTAAATTAGTAAAAAGCTTTTTTATTAAGACATATGTAGGGAGCGGAATCGAGCGAGCTAAACTACCACGGAGCCACAACCGTGAAAAGAAATAATGTAAACAACTGCGTGTTGTTTACATTATATCTGAATAGCACTAATTCATAGGGCGAACTGTAACATCTGTTTACTCTAGAGAATCAGAGAAAAAACTGCCATAAAATAAGGAATTTTATGAATAAAATCCTTTCTTCATCGGCGTAGGTACAAGGGTACAAGGGTGATACTACGTATAAGAAAGTAAAAATGGATTAACCACATTAGATGTGGCTATTAATAATTCCAAGTGACTTAGACGCAGTTTTTAATAGAAATCCAGGTTTAATAACATTGCGGCAATTGTGTATGCTAAATACGCTGAAATAGAAGAATATTTCCATTACGTAAATATAACCAGTTGCGATGTAGAAAAGACGTTTTCTATCTACAAGGATGTACTTAATTCAAAGAGAACAAGTCTTACAGAAGAGAAAATGAACAAATAGTAGGGTATTTTGTATTTTATAATCACCAGCCACTTGTTATTCAATTATATAAATAAAATTAAAACCTCTTTAAAAATACAACATTTCAATAGCGCGCCCATGGGCGATGAGTCATGACTCGCTCGATTCCGCTCCCTAGACATATGTAATAAAAATGTATTTTTCAGAGTTTTATCAATACTATAATATATGTGTTTTCGGAAAATGTATAACATTAACCTGACCCGGTCAGAAAGTACCTCACGGGTTCACAAATTTTACCGGGTTATTTAAAACATTTCCGAACGCACTTTGCGGTTATGTAAAGTAACGTAACATAAACATAACCTATATTCGTAGCTTAGATTCTGTACCAGCTAAATGAAATAAGAAATGAATACCACAGTGAATATTCCAACTCCAGATACTCGTAAAATAGTTTTATTAGCAAGTTTGTTTGTACTTGACTCTGACGATGATACTATAATCTGTATAAAACTCAACGCAAAGAGGAATAAATAGGGCGTATGCATTAAAAACTATAAAGTAGTTGTCGCAAAATCCAATTTATCAGGACTTTTTTAAATTGTTTCCTATAAAAGTAAATAGAAGAGTTTTGTGTATTGACACTAACGCTTTGTAAGGTTATATCCGGAAAGGGGGTAAAACAACCTACACTACCCTACTCACTTACCAGGGTTATGAAAACCGAACCGGGTTGTTGAACCCGGTTACTTTTTCGATTTTACGAACACGGTTGTTTTTACCCGACTGAATTAACGAACGCATTTTTGCTAACCGTGTTGTAACCCGAATGCCCGGGTTTAATTTCCGAAAACGCCCTATGTTTATGATTAAATTAGATGTGAATGGACAACGCGTAGTAAGTCTGAGGTCTTAGCTCTCATCTGTCACAAGATCTGGAGGAAAATTCAGTAATCGACATACGCCTATTGGCAACAGAATATTCTACGTAGAAAAGCAGTATTTATATGTCTTTATCTTCCCAGATCACATTTCCAGCATGGGGATCTCGTTTATTATAAATGATATAGGTGTGATTAAATTAAATGAATTATTCCCAAGAATTAGTGAAATTATACGATATTCTCCAATTTTCAAATTTCCATATATTTCAGGACTTATAGCAAGGACTTATGTCTAATTTCTTTGCCATGTATTAACTGTTTTGTTTTAAGAGACACATAATTTTCATTTGCACTTTCTTGAGGCACTTTTTATGCAGAATTTAAATATCAACTTGGATTTTTCCTTGCTCTTTCCATTTTTTGGTTTTAACCCTTAACTTTATTTTTTCTTGTGGAACGTCAAGTCGGTTTTGAAAGAATTGAACGTGTTTTTTATTCCCTTTACAATAATATAGCATATATGCTATTTATTTTTAAAAACATCAAAGACAAATTAAAACATGTATTTTATTAAACACTGCCCAGAGTATTTTTGTGTCAAACATGACTTCATTAACTAACACTGAAAAAATTGATATATTGAGTTTTTACATCCTTTGCCATAAAAACAGTGTAGAAGCTGAAAGGATGTACTTGAGGCTGTATCCTGAAAGATGGCAGGCCAGTGCTTGGTAACTAATTTAAAAAAATCTGGTTCGCTTTCCAAACCTACTAGAAATCCTAAATTAATGAATGCAGATGTAGAATTAAATGTATTACAATCTGTTATTGAAAATCCTTCAATATCTCTTAGAGAAATTGAACATAACTCTGGTATTTCGAAAACTATAGCACAAAGAATTTTGAACCGTCACAAATACCACCCGTATAAGTACACCATTCTACAGGGGCTTAGAGATGGATATCCAGGGAGATTACAATTTTGCCAATGGTATGTTAACCAATGTGCGAATAACAATAATTTTCCTGCTGCGATTTCATAGTCTGACGAAAACAGATTTACAAATAATGGTATCTTCAATAGACACAATGTCCACTTTTGGGACAGAGAATATCTTCACGTTGTTAAGGAAAGTCGGCATCAAGTGAGATTTGGTTTTAACGTCTGGTGTGGCGTGTTAGGTGCTTAACTTCTTGGGCCCATATTTTTTAACGAAACACTAAATAGCGAAAGGTATTTGAATTTACTACAAACTGATTTAGAAAATAGACTTGATGATTTACCGTTGATTGACAATATTAACATGTGCTTCCAACAAGATGACGCCCCATCCCACAATTCAAACACAATCGACGAATATATTAATAATCGGTTACCAAGTTTGTGGATTGGTAATCGAGGACTGGTCACCTAGATCTCCAGACTTAACGCCATTGGATTTTTTTGTTTGGGGATACGTAAAATATCGGTTATACGTGCAAAACCTTTGATAATGGCGAAGATCTTTGTGAAGCTGTTTTTGCAGCATTAAGCAGTATTAAAAGGCATAAACTACGCAGTGCCATTACGTCAACACTACGTAGGGCACAATTATGTCTAGAACGGGATGGTAAATTGTTTTAACATCTTTTATAATTATTTTCTTTTAATATTATCGTATTATTTTTATTATTTTCTTTTATTATTGTTACCTATTATTTGTCGATTTCTCATCTTCACGGCCTACTTACTGTTGAGTGTTTAGTAAAATACATTTTTTAATATTGCCTTTGTTGTTTTTAAAAAAGACACATATACTACATCATTGTAAAGAGGATAAAAGAACACGTTCAATTCTTTCGAAGCCGACCTAATGTTCAATAAGAAAAAATAAAGTTAAGGGTTAAAACTAAAAAATGGTAAGTGCAAGAAAAAATCCAATATATTGTAACGAAATAACTCCACAAAAAGAAAAATAAACATCGGCGCGACGACGATAAAAACGAAATGTAAACAAGTCGTAAATCCTCTACACGCAGTACGACGTAGACAGGCAAAAGTCTGGATTGTCTCCCGAGCTTATCGCGAACATTTCTAGACTTTTGGATGTCGATAAGAGAACAGCTGGGCGCCGGGATAATTCATTCAGTAGTATTCGGACAGTTCAAAATAAACATAAATATAGTGAGTGGTGCAGTATTATTACAGTTCTAGAAATACATAAATATTACAGACATAAATAGTAGTGATAGAAATAAATACGTTTGTTAATTTATTTGTAGTAGTTTTAAGTGCGATACATTTATTTTATATTTTTATATTGTGATTAGTTTTAAGTGTGTAAATATACAAACTGTTTCAAAACAATTGCACGAGTTGTTTATTTCGACCCCGGAAACGCTACAATATTTAAATTCTGCATAAAAAGTGCCTCAAGAAAAGAAATTTTACATTTTTCTTGTTCTTGCAGTAAGTCTTGAAATACATCGAAATTTCGAAATTGGAGAATATCCTATAACTAATACTTAGAAATAATACATCTATCTGTTATCTGGGACACGCATATATAATCGTTGGTGCATCTGTAAGTTATTCACTAACTTTTCAATGGCTTAACCAATCTTCTATTCTCAAACCATATTTATATCGTCAATGCGCGTCAAATAGGCTATCAAAACATTTGATAGGTGGCGCTGAAGTTAATTTATTAATAAGTTCTATATTTATGGACCAACATGACTCATATTCACAAAATATGTTGGTTTAGTGACAAAAAAGAAAATCTAGACGCGATAGGTGGCGCTGTGGTCGAGCTATTAATAAATTTTATATGTATAAACAGAAATGATATGTGGCTACACAATATGTTTGCGTGGTCAACAAAATTGTTTTGGTATATGCGCCGTTCGATAGATGGCGCTCTTTTATTTTAAATTTGAATTTTGACTGATAAACATCATTTTTCGTTGAATTTCGACATTGGGCATTTTTCGGTCCTCATACCTATCCTGCAATCGCACTAAGGACCTCTTCTGTCTAAACTTTCTTATACAGAGACTTTAACCGAATCAAACACATCGCGCCACCTACCGGAAGGGGCAGAACAACGTCTTATTATCCATCTTGTCAAGTAACTGCTGTATTGCAGTAATAACGGGTTATTGTAATTGATTGTCGTGGCAGCTCCCGTGATTTTGCTATAAGTTTTACGGTATACCACACAATAAGAATAGAGGTTGAAACTACAAATTTTTCGTTGGCGTGCACGTAACTCTCATCCAGATATACCAATAAAATTATGTTTCATTATCTGATTGTCACCAATCGGTTTCTGAATCTGATTCACCTAATCTAATAATAAATTCTTCATGAACATCCATTAATTTGTGCCTTTCGATGTCTTCTTTTTCTATTTTCTGTACGTGTTTGCATTCTGCGTGCCACAACTTCGGGGTAATTTCAGGAAACGCCTGCAAAATTAAAACCTCAACATTGCAACTCCCATCAACATTTTTTGAGGCTACCTTTCTTTTCACTATGCTCCAAATCATTTCTATTGGGTTAAAGTCACAGTGATATGGCGGTAACTTTAACACCGAATGACCTAAACTTGCTGCATAATTATTGTCTATGGCATATTCAGGTTCTGGTTTATTGCGTCTCACTAATTCGAGCAATTCACACTTTAACATTTCGGGATGATATGGTATATTTTTCAAAAATAGCCAGGATATAATATCTGCTTTTTTTGATGAACATGTAGGTGCTTTATTGATTTGGACACTGTGATATGGTGCATTATCCATAACTGTAATTGAATTTTGTGGTAAATTTGGTATTAATTGTGTTTTGAACCACTTTAAGAAATTTTCATAGTTCATTTCATCGTGATAATCCCCACTTTTTGTTTTCGATTTGAATAGAAGCAAAGCTCCGGCAATGAATCCTATCTCACCACTAGCAAGACACAAAATCCATCGTTGTCCTGCACCTTCTTTCTTTAGCACTCCTTTTTCATTTGAACTTGCCAGCACTTTGACACAGTATAGTTTTTGTGCACGTAACTCTCATCCAGATATACCAAGGGTCTCTTGTTTTCACCAAGTCTATCGTTAAAGATTTTAAATCGCAAATACCGTGCTCGCCAGGCCGCTATATCTTGTCGTTCCATCAATAATTTTCTGTTTGACTCATTTCTTGTACTTGTATCCCATCTCCATATAATTTTTCGTAATGTTTCTTTGCAACCAGAGAATTCAGTTTCAGATTTCATATAAGGATGTAAACTTTGTAAAGTAGGTACATTCTTACTGACAGTGTACATGTATGTGATTCTGTTCCGCAGTACAGATCTAAAATTTAGATTAGAATAAATGTAAAGTATGTTAAATATATTAATATATTACTTGCCCGCATCATCTAATATAATTTTGGACTTCTTTTCCTTTCTCGGCAAATATAGGGGTAGTCGAAGATGAAGGTTGGTCTTCCAAACTCTTAAACAATTTGCTTTCGACACGCTTTATAGTTATTTCTGATTTTACTGTCATAACAGCCACTCTTCTAATGATTTGATCTACAGGAAAAGCGTAGCGGCCTATTCGTTTCTCTTCCTCACAAAACTCAATAATAGTCTCCAATATAGTCAAAACGTCATCTTTTACAGATTTTCGTTTATCCATAATGACGATAATAGATAATCTACAAAACATTTGTAACATAAATAGACGCGTACTGCAAAATTGAGGTTATATTATTACTTACCTTCAACTCACAATGCAAAATGAAGTAGTTTTAAGAAAACTGTTTGGATATTCGAAAGGAGAGAGTAAATAATAGAAACCAAGAGAAAACGCAGGAAGAAATTAAAACAATGATTTGATAAACAAGTAAACAATCAGTACATAAAACTTGACTGTATACAGCTGTCAAGCATGAAAAGTGTGGGCCAGAGGGGGGGGGGTGCGAAGCAAGACGCTGTTATATTAGTTCGCATATTTTCCGAGGGACAGATTCTCTTGGTCGCACTCTACTATATCTCTTTGTATATATAAACTAGCTGACCCGGCAAACGTTGTTTTGCCATATAAATTATTTCTAGTGAATATTTTGCTAGTCTAATAAAAAAATAATATAATAATAATAATAATAAACTAATTGTAAGTGTGTGGGGTGTGGTATATGACTGAAAGAGAAATGGAGCGCTGTAAACTAATGGCCGAAAACGGTTTAGACCCTAAACTTTAGTGAGTGAGAGAAAGCTTATTGTGTGAGAAAGACAGGAGACCGGCTTCCGGGAATAACTGATCGAGTGTAACCGATCAATTATCGACCGCCGAGAGTAGAAAATTATTTTAAAGTACTAATATGGCTATTAAAAATAGGGGTTGGTGGTAGAAGGGTTAAAATTTAGGGTTTTATGTATTTTTAAATGCCGAATCATAAAAAAATACAAAATTTTGTCCAAAAAACGTAAAAAAAAAATTTGGGGTGGACCACCCTTATCACTTAGGGGTATGAAAAATAGTTTACGTCCTATTCTCAGACCTGCTGAATATACACACAAAATTTCATAAGAATCGGTCAAGCTGTTTCGGAGGAGTTTAGTACAAACACTGTGACACGAGAATTTTATATATTAGATTAGATAAGTGTTATATTATTTTTGATGTAGTTTACTATACAAAGGTGGACACATTTTTTCCTAGAAAATTTATTCTGTGACCACATTCTATATGTTTATAGTGCCTATTTGGAAGATTGTGAATATATTATATCTTGAAATGTTGTAATCATAATTTCAAAACAAGAAAATTAAAAATATTAAATAAAATATATGTATTATTACTTTTAAACTACTGTGTGCCCTAGATACGTGTGTGGTTGGTTATTTGCTTGGTAATTAAAACTGAAATGTTAAAATACATTAATTATTTGTAAATTTTTGTTTACATAAACGCCATTAGTCATTTTCTTATAAACACGCATTAATAGTTTTACTTAAAAATTTAGAGGCAAACCCACAAAGTTTATTTTACTCGCAAAATTAAACTTCATAACAGAATTTACTATAGAAATTATAAAAAAAACAAAGACAAGTATACTAATTGCAATAAAAAAACACAGGTTTGAAGGGTTAATTGATACGTTGCACCACTAGTATCTGCAATGAGTCCTATTTGCATACCATTACCTACTTAAAGACAAGGCCTTAGGCGTGTTTACTAGTAGTCATGTGTATAATATCAGTATGCATATATTGAAAGTTTAATAAATAAGGGTTCGTTCTTACTTCTGGCTGAAATCGCGTCGTCGTCGTCTCTGCTTCTACTACCGACGTTTCGTATACTATCCTAAAGGACATCTTCAGGGCTTCTTGTACTACTATGATAACCAGAGACAGACTGTTTCAGCTAGTAGTAGAAGGAACCCTGAAACAGAGACGATGACGTGGTTTTATTCCAGAAAACAAGGAGGTATCAACGACAATCGTGGAAGCCTACTACTTTAGTAGTTTACTGTTGAAACAGCGCTGCTAGCCTTGAACTAATCCCTTAGTCGCACTATATTGTTTTTTTTAGCAAAATGCATGGACATGGACACTATAAATAATCATAATAAGTTTAAAACAACCTCGAAAATTAGTTGCGATGAAAAGCAGAGATACTTGCCTGATATATGTTTACAATTTGTGACTGTGAAAACAAAAAACAAAGTTATAAATAATGCCAAAGTTATATAACTATTTATATGAATAACCTTCTCTTTACTTATACATAGTATAAGGAAGTATTGAAGAAAGTTTTAGACCCCAAGAATTTGCAAATGCCCCATGTTTTGAAGTTTTTCTGATACCGAAAAAATGTTTTTTAAAAGGTCCGTCTTTCTCTGTGTGTGACTATGTAGCGGCCAAACGGTAAAAGATGTTAATACCGAGCTTTATATTTAGGAATATGATCTTCCTCGTAGGTCCTGATTAGATTTTTAGTGACTAGAAGACCGGAAATAGTTTACTTCACTGCAAAAATCAAATTTTAACAATAGCTCATCTACTACTACGTTTGGACAAATTTCTAGGGAATACAAAGTAATTTGAACAAATTTTTATAATGAAATTTCTACCGGAAGTTTACTCTTATTGAAAAACAGTTTTTTGGGAATATCTCTCATGTCATGCTTTCTAGACATAACGCCTGTTTCTTAATTCACCAATTATTTAAGGTGAAATCTACCAATGGTGAACTGTCAACCATGAATTTTTCTCTTGCTGAATGTATAGTTGTATTGAAAATATGTTGAATAGGGAAACGTATATGGTGGATAAGTGCTGATGCGCTTGACATATCGATATATACAAAATATTTAGTTTCCCTCAAACTAAATGTACTGTAATCTGTTGTAATCCCCTAGTTACATTATTATTAATTATGTGCGACACCAGTTTTCTTGGTACCATAGTATTGGTAAAACATGTTACAGTGGCTTTGGAACATCCATCAGATGATGATTTCTTAACTTCTTCTTCTGATGAAGAAGTCATTGTTAATAAATGAACGTACCTTGGAATGGACAAGAATGGAACATTTATTTAGTTGTTATTTAATTGTTATTGTTGTTGAAAGACCTTTTCGAATGTCAGTTTTAGTTTATATATTGTCAAAAAAATATAGAGTGACATATTGACAGCTTAATAGTTTTTATAATAGAAATAGTTAAAAATATAGTCAGATATAGCCAGATAGTAATAGAAAATAACATTGTGGTCCTTCGACGAACTTTATTCAGCCCTATAGATGTACAGATAGAAGAATTATGGATAATAGATCGAGAAAGTCAGATGATGTCATGTCCGACAGCAGAAAAAATTCGTCAAATTTAGGAGAAACTTTACAAAATAGGAATGAGAAAGAGAGTACCGAAGATTTTTTTGGGTTCAGTAATGCCTCTATACTCCATTCAAAACATTTAATGCAAAATATGATGAAAAGTAATGATGACAAAGGTACCAGTAGTAAAAATAAACCTAATAGCACAATTACCTCAAGCAGTAAAGGTACGAAAAAATCTTCATTGTTACCTAGTCAAATACTATGTTTACAGTTAGAACATCAGAAAAAGTTAGCTAATATAGAACTACAAGAAAAACAGCTTAAATATAAACGAGACTTAGAAGAAAGACAACGACAATTAGAAGAAAGGCGACTTAAATTTGAGCGAGAATTAGAAGAAGCAAGACTTCGGAAAGAAAAAGAATTTTTAGATTTAGAACTACAAATACAGTTAAGCAAAGGAAACTCGATAATAAATGAATTTGTTGAAAATAGAGGAAGACTGAAAGAAGTCTCTGAAGGTAGGAATAATATATTTGAAAAAGAGGAACAAGGTAGTTTGCAGAAAGTAAAAACTTGGCTTGAAACTAACAAAAATGATTTAAAAACAGAAAGTTGTAATAGCAGCCATAGAGATGTAGTAGATTCCAGTAAAAATGTTTTAGAAATGGAGACATTTTGTCAAGATGACAGATTAGAAAAAATTCTTCTTAGACAGACAATAGATAAAGAACTGCCAATTTTTTCGGGAAATGGTAAGGAGTGGCCAAGCTTTTATAGTAATTACACCTACACAACAAAAGCTCTAGGACTATCAGACGAAGAAAATATTTGTAGGCTAAGAAAAAGCCTAAAGGGTGATGCCCTTAGATCTGTACAAGGTCTGTTAATTTCCATGTCGGTTCCTGCCACAGATATAATAGATATTCTACGAAATAAATATGGCAGACCTGATATTATTGTCAGAAACATGGTAAGTGAAGCTAAAAACTTACCTATCGTAAAAAACAATGATTTTGTTGCACTTACCCAATTTTCGGAAACTGTATCAAATCTTGTCCTGACTTTTGAATCACTCAGTATGGAAAACTACCTGTCATGCCCCCAGTTAATGGACGACTTAATGCAGAAACTACCATTTGGTATGCAGCTATCATGGGGTGAGAAAGTTGCGAACAATAAAGGTAAATACTCACTTCGTGATTTTAAGAAATGGGTAAACGAAAAAACCAATGCTGCTAGCTACGTTCAAAACATGTCATCACAAAGACAGCTAAATCCGAATTTTAAAAGGACTTTAGTTGTAGCAGGAAATAAACAAGAAAATAAATGCCTTTTATGCAAAGAAAATCATAACTTAGACATGTGCAAAAGATTTATAGAAAAATCAATAGAAGATAAATGGAAAATAGTCAAAGAAAATAAGGTATGCTTTTGTTGTCTAAAAAGCTACCATAGAATTAGTAATTGCCGAAATAAAAGAAAGTGTACTATTGATGACTGTCAAAAAATTCACCATAAACTTCTACACTTCAAAACAAATAAAACGGAACCTAGAGCAAGAGCTGATGCAAGAAATTTACAGAATGAAAATATTTTTGAAACAGGAAATCATATAGTGGGACATACATTACAAAATTATAGAAAAGAAGTGTTACTGAAAATTGTTCCAGTAATTTTAAGAACAGAAACAATTGAAATTGAAATTTATGCTCTATTAGATGATGGTGCCACTGTCAGTCTACTTGATGAAAGTTTGGCAAATGAACTTAATCTGGTCGGAGAAGAAACTATTCTGCGCTTAAAATGGACTGACCAGCATACAACAAAACAGTCAAGATCAAGAAAAGTGTCCTTCAGCATTTCGAATATTGACAGAGATAAATTTTACCCAATGGAAAATATATATACCTCAAAAGATTTAGATTTGCCCATACAAAATGTTGATTCAAGGCGCATTAAAAGCAACTGGAAACATTTAGAACATATTAATTTTCCAAACATTGAGAGTATTAAACCAAAACTGCTAATTGGCCAGGACTATTGGGAACTGATAACAACCAGAGAACTTATAGAAGGCCCCAAAAATTCCCCAGCCTTGTCACGTACTAAGCTCGGATGGATAGTCCACGGAAATGTAGCCCAATTTAAAGGAAGATTAGACCATTATGTAAATTTCCTTGTTCGAGACGACGAAGCTCACAGTGAAGATCTCCACGATATGGTAAAATATTTTTTTACAATTGAATCTTTAGGGGTAAAATATCAAGACACAAAATCAATAAAAGAAGATGAGGAAGCCGAAAACTTAATAAAAAATATTTCAAGAAGAAAAAATGGTAGATGGGAAACAGGATTGTTATGGAAAGATACAGAAGAAACACTTCCCGACAGTAAAAATGTAGCACTTCAACGTTTTAGGTTTATAGAAAGAAAAATGAGTTTAGATCAAGATTTCGGACAAGCTTATTCTCAGAAAATAAAAGAATATAAAGAGAAAGGATACATTAGAAAAATATCTATGGAAGAAGAAGAAGAATCTCACAAAAAAATATGGTACTTACCTCATTTTGGTGTAGTAAACCCAAATAAGCCTGGTAAAATTCGTTTAGTTATGGATGCTGCTTCAAAAGTCGACGGAAAATGTCTAAATGATTTTTTATACAAAGGTCCAGATTTGCTCAATTCACTTGTCAGCGTAATTGCAAAGTTTAGAGAAAAGCCCATAGCCTTCTCAGCTGACATACGAGAGATGTTTCATATGGTTGAAATAAATGATGAAGACCAGCATGCTCAACGAATTATATGGAGAGATTCCCCGGCAAACGATTTTGAGACATACGTTGTTCAGGTGATGATTTTTGGAGCGGTGTCATCACCATACAGCGCCCAATATATCAAGAATATTAATGCCCTAGAATATGAAAAGGTGTACCCTGAAGCTGTTGACGCCATTATTAATCAACACTACATGGATGACTACATTGATAGTTCAGAATCTCCAGAAAAAGCATCAAAATTAATAAATGAAGTAATAGCTATCCATAAGATGGGCGGTTTTGAGCTAAGAGGATGGATTTCTAACTCGGAGGAAGTTTTTCAAAATATACCCGAAGAATTACGTACGGCAGAAAAAATATTTGAAGATTCTGCACCCCAAAGAATATTAGGACTAAGATGGCTACCAAAAGAAGATGTGTTAAGCTTTTGCATTAGCTTACATAAAGTAGATCAAAATATTTTAGATGGAAAAAAAATACCTACAAAAAGAGAAATGTTAAGCGTTATCATGTCTTTGTTTGACCCATTAGGAATCCTTGGAAATTATATTGTGAAAGCGAAAATCTTAATGCAAGATATTTGGAAAAGTGGAATAAAATGGGATGATCAGATTTCAGATGCACAAAATAAAAAATGGAAACTTTGGCTTAATGGTTTGGAGAAAATAAAATCCTTCACAGTTCAAAGATGCTATGTTTCCAATTATTTTCAAGTAAAAAATATACAGCTACACTTGTTTTGTGATGCAAGTAAACAAGCCTTTGCAGCAGTCGCTTATTTCAGATTTGAAGCAGGAGAAAAAATTGAAATTTCATTAGTTATGTCTCGCAATCAAGTATGTCCACTAAAAACCCTGACGATACCCCGTTTAGAGCTACAAGCAGCAGTACTTGCAAGCCGTTTGGCAAAAACAATCCAACACCAACATACACTTAAAATAAATAGAATTGTATTTTGGTCAGACTCCACGACTGTTCTAAATTGGTTACGAACGGACTCAAAGAAATTACCGTCTTTTGTTAGTAACAGAGTAGGAGAAATTTTAGAAAACACTGACGTTTCACAATGGAAATGGGTACCTTCGAAATTAAATATAGTTGACGAAGCGACAAGAGACGATAAAGAAGCTGATCTTAGAAGTGGAAGCCCATGGTTAAAAGGTCCTGAGTTCTTGTATCAGCCACCATGTTTTTGGCCAGAAGAAAATATTGAGCATCATCCAAGCAAAAATTACATTGAAGAATCGCAAATACTCCTTTTAAGTCATGCAGAAGAAAATATTAAAAATTCGTACCTACCTGACATATCAAAATTTTCATCTTTAAGAAAACTATTGAATTCCACAGCCTATGTATTCCGATTCATAAGACAAGTCCAAAAGAAACCACATTTTTCAGATAAAGAAAAATATTTAACATGTTCAGAAATTCAGAATGCGAAAAAACTTTGGTGTCTTCAGTCACAAAAAGACTCCTTTTGTCAAGAATATAGGACACTAGTAAAAGGAAAATCAGTTAATAAAGATAGCAAGCTTTTCCCACTTTCACCATGCTTAAATGATAATCTAATATGCTTAAAAGGAAGAATAGATAACTGCCCCGAATTAAAGATGGAGACAAAACGACCCATTATTTTAAGTCACAGTCACCCTTTTACACGGCTCCTTGTACGGGAATATCACGAAAGAAATGGACATGCAGGGACACAATTAGTTCTTAATGAAATAAGACAAGAATATTGGATAACCCAAGCAAGGAAACTTATAGCCTCAGTAATAAATAGCTGTAATTTTTGCAAAATTAAGAAAGCAAAGCCTATAATGCCGGAAATGGGTCAGCTTCCATTAGAAAGATTACAACAACCCCCAAGAGCTTTCTTTTTTGTGGGAATTGATTATTTTGGGCCAATAGATGTTGTAATAGGCCGAAGACATGAAAAAAGATATGGTGTACTGTTCACTTGTTTATCTGTCAGAGCTGTCCACTTAGAACTTGCGGAATCTCTTAATACAGGTTCGGCTATCTTAGCTATAAGAAGATTTATCGCAAGAAGAGGACAACCAGTTTGTATATGGAGTGACAATGGAACTAACCTTTGTTCAGCAGACAGAGAACTGCGTAAAGCTTTAAATGAAGTAGATGATGAAGAAATTAAGAAAAATTGTTTGGCACAAAATATCGATTGGAAATTTATAGCTCCAGCAAGTCCTCACATGGGAGGTGCTTGGGAGAGGATGGTACGAACAGTAAAACAAACACTAAAGATTATTTTAAGGGAAAGAATTCCAAAATTAGAAGTTTTACAGACAGTTTTAGTAGAAGCAGAGAACATAGTTAACAGCAGACCTCTGACTTATGTGTCGTCAAATGAAAATGATTTTGAAAGTATAACTCCAAATCATTTTTTGATCGGAACATCGAGCATTGTTAAACCACCAGGAATATTTGAACAAAAATTTGATTTGAGAAAGCAATGGAGATTTGCCCAACAGTTGGTAGACAGATTTTGGCACAGATGGGTAAGGGAATATTTGCCTACTCTAACTGCTAGGTCCAAATGGTTGCAAGAAACAAGAAATATAGAAGTAGGTGAAGTAGTCGTACTGATGGATAATCAGTTACCAAGAAACAATTGGCCATTAGGAAGAATAACTGCTGTTTATCCAGGAAAAGACCAGAAAGTACGTGTGGTAGACATTAAAACAAATACAGGGACCTACAGAAGATCAGTATCAAAGATTTGTCCAATTGGCCTAATTGAAGGTGAAAATGTTTTGTGATTTCAAGGGGGAGAAATGTTAATAAATGAACGTACCTTGGAATGGACAAGAATGGAACATTTATTTAGTTGTTATTTAATTGTTATTGTTGTTGAAAGACCTTTTCGAATGTCAGTTTTAGTTTATATATTGTCAAAAAAATATAGAGTGACATATTGACAGCTTAATAGTTTTTATAATAGAAATAGTTAAAAATATAGTCAGATATAGCCAGATAGTAATAGAAAATAACATTGATATTAAAGATAAGAAAGGTTCACGAAAAGATTAGGGGGTATGTGAATAATGTTGTCCCATATTATGACGATATTGATTTTCAATCTCATTTTCGCTTTACACGAGAATTGGTAGAGGTAGGGCAGTAATAAAAAGATTTGTGCAATGTTGATTAACACGTTAATATACATTGTAGAGAATACTGCAAGAAATGAAACTAAAACCAGTAATTGTCTCAGCAGGAAGGCCCCCAGTAAATCCCTTAGAAGCATTTCTGCTAACTCTTTGGATACTAGGAAATCAAGAGTGTTTTAGAAGCACAGCAGACATATTTGGTTTTAGTCGTGGACATGCGCATAAAATTTTCATAAAAACCATAAAAGTCATCACTTCAAGAAAGAAGAAATATATCATTTGGCCCGAGGGAGAACACTTGATGAACAATGTTGATAATTTTAATCGTTTGAGAGGAAACAACTCATTTCCAAACGTCGCTGGCTGCGTTGATGGCACGCATATTCTTATTCCGGGTCCTCGTAATGATAACTCATTTTATAATAGAAAAGGAGTAAATTCCATGATTTTACAGGTTGGTTCAATTCCACTACCATTAATAAAGGATGTAATTTTGATGTCCTTGTAGGGAATTTGCAATTCTGAAATGGCGTTCATAGATGTGTATTGCGGATGGCCAGGGTAGGGAGGAATTCACCGATTTATCAAAATTTGAGAAATCATGCCATTCCTGTAGAGTATCATCTTCTCGGTGATAGTGCATATCCTTTACAAGATTTTGTAATGGTGCCTTTTAAAGATAATGGCCATTTAACTGCACAACAACGGCGATTCAATAAAATACTTAGTAGTAGCAGAGTGATAATAGAACAAGCATATGGCCGTCTAAAAGGAACTTGGCGAAGACTGAAATTCTTGAATATACAAAATTTAACGTATTTTAAATATATTGTTACTGCTGCTTGTATTTTACATAATATTTGCGTCAAAGAAAATATTCGCTTTGAAGAAGACGAAAGTGATGAGGAGGACATTGATGATAATGCACCATGCAATGGAAATGTTCCTACATCAGCCAGAAATAAAAGAAATTTCATAATAAATAGTTTATAATAAAATAAATATAATATATATTGTAATAAAATAAACATATACAAGTATGAAATCAGTCTTAACTTTCCTATTTGATTTCGGCCTAATTTAGACATAATAAAAGTAAACTCTCAAAAAAAAAAATCATCTGCAAATAAATTTCAAATGTCGACTAAGAAAAAAAAATTATACACTATTTCTGAGAAACAAAAATAAATAAATCCTCTATTCTAAAAATAAATTGTAAATATATAGTTTCATTTAGTTGTCCTTGATTTTGTTGCTTCCATTATAGCTTGCGCCAAGTTATTGATAGCACCGATCTCGTCTTTCTTCAGTTGTTTCGTTTCATCCCATTTTTTAAGAGCAAATTCTCTGTCTTCCACATGCCTTTTTTCTTTAAGGTACAAATATTGTGCCACAGGTAATTCATTGCATAATTTACGCTTTTTCATGGCTTGTGGCAAGTTTTCTTTCACTGCTTCAAGTTCTATCTCATGCTCAGACTGATCAGAAGTTTCTGATTCAATAGATGTTGATAACAGATTTTTGTCAGGAATTATTGATAGTTTTGTGCGTAATACATTATCAAATATTTCAAAATACTCCCATGTTATTTTAGACTCTCCAGTTTTTGACTTTTTTTCTTTATTTTGTTTGTATGTTTGGAGCAAATTCCTGTATTTAGCATTACAGTCATGACCACCAATACGGTAGCCAGCTTCTTGCATTTTATTTGCAATTTTTCCCCAAAGCTTTACCAACCGTTCTTGGAGCATTAGTTTTATATTACCGGTTGTCCACTTGAAAGAGTTCGATGTAGAACCCGCTTCATCTGTTTCAGTACCTGTTGCTTGTCTTTTTGCACCTCGCAGTTCTTCTAATTTACGTTCATATTTTTATGGATCTACAACACAGTAATATTTTTTTATTGTCATTTTAACAACTTAAATCGCAATTGCCTGAAGAAACTTCTTCAATTTCTGCATTAGTCATAGATGTTGAATATTTTTGCTTTGTTTGATTATCTATTAAATCTACCACAAAGTAAGTTTCAGTGAAGGATGAACAATCTTTACTTCCTGTTGCTTCTTCCATAATAAATATCGAGTTAACACGAATTTTCAACATCAACCAGAACCTTACTTTTATCCTTCAACGATTTTGACATTTCCCCCACTATTCGTCCACCAAACAACCAACTTCGATAGCAGGTGGAAAAAGTGGATTTGTGTTGAGTCCAGCATAAAACTTTTGGTGAATATAGAAACGCGTTTTAGAGACCCATCATAAATCTAACCGTAATATAACAACATTTTGGTGGAAAACTGATTCCACCAATTGATCCACCGATGAATTTAAAAACGTCCGTATATATTGAGAATATAAATGTATTTAAAACTTCATATTGAATAATTTTTGTATAAAAGAAAATTAAATTCGAATCGCAAGGAACATCTTTTACTCTCAGGTTAAGAGTATTTAAAATTTAGTTTAGAACAACTTTTGTATAATAAATTTGGAACGCACATACGTATAAAAACGCCTAATTTATTTTCACATGTATCATTAATTTTTCCGCAATAACTTTCCAACAGTGTTTGTTACAGTGTTATGATTTATGTTAAAATAGTTTCGTGCGTAACATTATCACAATTGATATAGTATTGTTCTAATTCATGCAGTTGCGATGAATTCAAATATGAATTGATTACAGAATACCTTTTATTACTAATATTCAAGTGTGCATCCATATAAGTTTCTAATATGTAGTTTTATACTGATTAAAACTACATGAACAACAATATCTAAAGCCCCACGATTAAAATTTTTAATCAAAACATAATAATCCTCATGAACAACTAGTTGCTCATATAATTCGCACTTTATTTTACTTAAAATGTTATTGCAACAATAGCCTACCTAATAAGATCTGACAGGAATTTCATGAGGTACTTGTTCAAAGTCATTTATTTGAACCGCAACACTAATCACGATATAACCCCCCCCCTCCCACCGCCAACACATGCCAGTCTATTTCAGGTAATCGCAACAGTAGAAACCCTTAAGATAGTGGACGAAACATCGGCAGTAGAAGAAGCAGAAACGACGACGCGGTTTCAACCCAGAAATCAAGAAGGTATCAACGACAACCGTGGAAGCCTACAACTTAGATTTGAAGATTGTTTTTAGAGTGAAAAAATTGTCGCACTTCATCTTCAATCACGTGTTTAAACACTGAGTTCACACAATGATTTAAACCTCATTAAACTCCTTATTTAATAAAAATAAAATCATAAAATGAATTCACCACACTAATATGTACCTAATTTAACCTAACATTTTGCAGGTATCAAAAACTGTTCAAACCACCCATATTAACGAGATTTTGACGAAATACCTTATATACAATTATTTAAGAATGTCTACCAACATACTATTGTAAAACTGAACACCGAAATAGCACATACTTTCTGCAAAGATTGTCACGAGAAGCCGTTAAATCCTCGCTAACTTTCTGTATTATGACAATTAGCCCAGTGTCACATGCTGAATTCGTCACAGCCGTCAGGTCTTGTTTTGAAGTAGGTAATGATAATATACATTTTGATTATGTGATCAAGAGGCGCTGGCGATAATTTCATTCATTAATAACGGCGTGTTGAGAATGTTTGTGTAGTTATAGTATAATGATTTTGTTTGTAACACAAGGGTTTGCATAGAACCAACTTGGTCGAATGTAATCATTAGGGCGTTTTTATTTTTGCCGCGATCGTACATAGTACATTTTTAAGGATTTGAGTTGGTTACTTCATTAAATAAATTGTTAAACCATAAGTAGTATTTAATTTCAACATGAATATCATACTATGAGAATATCTGGTCTAACTATTGCTTTCATGAAATTTTATGATGCATAAGTGGATGTATCACATCCACTACTTTTTTTTTGTAAATATTTCGTAAATAATTCTATACAAATCTCTGTATAATATAAAGCTATTCAAATGTTATTTTGGAACAACTTTTCTATTATTTTTTTTTAAATTGAACTCGTGTGATGTTCAACTAATTTTATTTACTTAATATATTCTATATTTGTATATATAACAATAATTTGTAACAAAGTTTGCTAAGTGTGTTTATTCCTTAATATTTATTTAATCGAAAAACAAAGTATGATTATTATTATAAATTTGGTGATCTTTGAAATGTATAACAATAAACCTGAATAATATTATTAAATTTCTTTCTTTCAGACACCAGCGGCCGATGCGGGCACAGGGGAAGACATTCCACCTCCTGTACAATACACAGGCTCTACTACAAATGTACATCCATGGCTGAGTTCAATGGTCAATTATGCTCAACCTGTAAAATTTGTGAGTTTTGATTATGCTGAAAGTAAGTTTATAATTAAGTATAAGAGTTTATACTTAATATAATATATATAGTCTTACTTCCTAAGTTAATACTCTTATCATATACGGTTTAATGAACTGTAAGAAATTGAAACTTTGTTAAAAGAGAAAAATGTATGCAACATCGAAGAGTGTTACAATTCGCAAATCTACCTGAGGAAAATGATTATACATACGTTTGTGACTTAGACTGTAGGTCAGCTATATATGTATGAGTATGCATATGATGTAGATCATGTGCATACTGAAACTAACAAATGTTGATAGATATGGTGGAAACGCGTTACATTCAGTTGCACGTCATACTAGATCCATGACGACTCGCCTTGTATATGTTGCCGGATCTATTTTTATTTCTGTCAGTGACATTTGATATAACCAAAGAAAAAAATATTCACAATACAATAACTATAACGTAATATATTTAGTAATTGAAATGCTCTAAGACTTCAGTCTTTCTCAACTTATTTATTATATTGATTTAGATTGTCGAAAAACCTTAAATGTTTCATTACCTATCCATAATATAATCTAAAATAAGCAATACTTACGCTATTCACATTAAATTTAACACATGATTATAGAAGAGTTTGTAATGGACGCAAGTAAATAATAAATACACTTCTAAGAAACACTCTTTTTAAACAATTTATATCAAAGCAAAAATAAACATGAAAAATTTGCCAGGAAGAATATACACAACGCACGTCTTTTTGACAGATATGATTTATCTGTCAACACCGAATTGAACTATTAAACCTTGTCTCAGAATAAGAAGGAGTGATTCAAATATCCCGCCAAAACATGGAACACATAGCTTAAAATTTAGTAGACAATTTGATGTGACATCATGACAATTGAGGTTAGATGAACTGTATTAATACTAACTAAAGATTTAGCTGTTTTGTGTTTCATTTACTACTTTCATCAAAATAGATGAATGTGCCGCTTTTCATTCTACCAGTCAAAGCAGCAATACGAGTGCACGGCAATTGGAAAAAGGAGAGTAAAGTTATAAACACAAGTGAGAGTAAAATTATAAACACAAGTAGGTGCATACATCTATAATTTGATGAATATAAATCTCTTAACATTCAAATCTGTTCATTCTAGTTTTTCAAAGAAAATCATTAGAAGAATCTATGGATAAAGATATAGGCCCAATTTACAAATGAAAAGAGTAGACTTTGTTCTGAGCGTTTTGAGAAGGATTGCCATTATAAATATATAATTACTGCACATTTTAGTGAATGTGCTATATCAACATGAAAATTGTGAATCAAGTATATTTATTATTAAATATTTGTATCAGCGAGCAAGAATGAATCAAACCTTTTACCTTTTATCAAAACGTCCTTAATAACTTGCAGAAAAAGTTTATGGTTATTAGTTTCTATTGTAAATATCAATAAAGAACTTGTACAGATAAATCATTCGTATTTCTGCTACAAACCTTGAAGAGGTAAATTCAAGCAACTACTCTTGGAAATGTGAAGCTGACATAGAACAGTAATAAATTGAAAAATTTACATCGGTTGAAGTTGTTTACACGACCTGCAAAGATAATTACATATACCTACACATTACTAATTATTCTTCTCTATTAAAATTGATGTATTTTGAAAATATATAAGGTATAACACATTTTTATTTCTATTATATATTGGAAATTAACAATAATTTAGTGTTCACAAGATTAAAAATTTACATTGTCGGCACAATTTTTCCAAATACTTATTATAACATTTGTAAATGCTTCTGTCAAAAGTTCTCGAATAACTGACATTCTGAAAGGGGATGTTTTTGAAGTAACTTCACCTTATGTATCAATTCAGAACGTATGTGAAGTATTCTTAATTGCCTATCTTTATCGATATGGCTTTTTAATCCTACAGGTTTTCAACAAAGCTTGTCGTGCACTCATTATACTTGTGGCAATCCAAACTTTTTCCCAAATATTCTCCACCAGATATTTTCACCTTTTTCTATTAGTACAGGTTTCTTTACGTTTGACATATCTGAAATATAACATGTATATGAACATGTAGTAACATAATTAGTATTTAATTAACACTTACTTGAAATTAATGCGTCAATTCTAGAATACATGTGAGTTGTTCAGTTCATTTATGGTATGAACTCATCTATAGTTATTTTTGCAATGATATTAATTGTTGGACGTTTGATTTTTGCACTGTCGTACAGTATTTTTGACAGATTCATCAAATTCAAAGTTTTAAATGCCTAATCACTTGTTCCTTAGGTCTTAAGCCGTTTGATCAACTCATGCTCGTGTTGTACATAAAAGTACGGATTTTATTTAATAACACTATAAACTATAATAAACCGAAGTAAAAATGTAAGAGACTAGGTTATGGCTTGACTATAAACATAAAATGACGTTTTGTCAAACTTATTTTCCCATGTTAAACTTGCCTACGCAAGAACCAATGAAATACCTTAAAAATATACGCCATTTTGGCGCGATATTTGAATCACTCCTTCTTATTCTGAGACAAGGTATAGTCTATTAAAAATATGTAATAAAGAAATTTAATATTGAAACGGAAATTATGTGTTTATTTGCCATGAATGCGTATATTACGAACAATTTATAAATCATCTATTTAAGCTAATGAAATAAATGCCCTCAATTAGAATTTAACAAAGTAACTTTTTTTAGTTTCTCTAATACAGTTATGACAACATGTAAACGTCATCATCGATGACGTGCAACTGAACTTAACGCGTCTCCAGTATACCTGTAAGGTCTGCACAATATCAGCAGCGTCTTTGCGTCCTTGTAAGCGTAAACTTGCTTCTGTAGCAAATACTAGAACTACTTTTTCTAAACAATTAGTAGGCCCCCCCAATCTTATTTGTCTCATCTAAGTAACTGTCAAACCACATACAGTATACTGCATGACATGGAAACTGCAACACCAAGAAGGGGTGCGGATTTTTTGACCAAACTTGGTAGAAACGTATAACTAGTCAAAGGCAATAATTGATTAAAATTTCAAAGAAAAAAAACAAAAGACTAACACAATTTAACATAATTTTTATTAATAATGTGTTGAACCGCCCCTATTAGTGTCACACTCCCTCACTCTTCGTGGCATTGATTCGACTAGGTGGTCGATATCCTCTTGGGGTATGGTGTCCCAAGCAACCTGTAATTCATGCCGTAGAGCTATTAGTGTCTGCGGGGGATTGGCTAAATTCATAAGTTTTCGTCCCATAATGTCCCACACATGTTCTATTGGCGAGAGGTCGGGGGATTTGGGTGGCCATGGCAAGATATTGACATGAGCCTCTTCCAAGCGATTTATAGAAATTCTCGCTACGTGGGGAGGGGCATTATCCTGCTGGAAAAGTGGGTCTTCGAGCGTTTGAAGATATGGTAGAATATGGGGTTCTACCACCTCATCAATGTAACGCTGGGCGTTCATGGTGGTTTGGATGAACACCAATTGAGACCTACTCCCATATGCTATAGCACCCCCCATAACACCCACTGCTCGATGCACATGCCTTTCAACGGAAAACTGAATATCACGACGTTCCCCACGTCTTCGTCTGACCCTCATACGGCCATCATGCATCCCTAGACAAAATCGAGATTCATCACTGAATACCACCCTGTGCCACTCCACGTTCCAGTGCAGTCGCAATCTACACCACTCCAAACGTTGCTGTCGGTGTTGAGCCGTAAGTGGTAACACAAGATGTGGACGATAAGATTGTAAGCCGAAACCCCTAATTCGACGATAAACGGTTCGAAGGGTTACAGGACGACCAATATTACCTAACCACACGTCAGCAATTGATCTGGTACTGGAAAACCTGTCTCTTAGTGCCATTAAGCGAAGGCGGCGGTCCTGTATCTCATTAGTTCTTCTTCGGCCTCCGGTTCCTCTTTGGCGTCTTTCCTGACCTTCCCTAGTCCATGATTGATAACAGCGCATAATGGTGGATTGGTTCCGGTTAAGGCGATTTGCAATTTCCCTGTATGAAAAACCACCTTCTCGCAAACCAACAATTCGACCTCTGTCGAATTCGCTTAATTGGCGATAATTTCCACGTTGCCGCACTCTAGGCATAATAAAACTCTTTAAACACGTTAAACAAGGGTATAATAAGACAAAACCGTTGAAATTAATTTCAAACAAACAATTAATACACCACACATTAATGTCAGCGAAAACTGAATGAAGTGTCAGATGTGTCATGACCACTTGATCTATCGCAACAAAATTTTAATCAATTATTGCTTTTGACTAGTTATACGTTTCTACCAAGTTTGGTCAAAAAATTCGCACCCATTCTTGGTGTTGCACTTTCCATGTCATGCAGCATATACGTAAATATAAAATTATCTTGAAGATGATGCAATTTTCCACTTGTGAATCTTAAGTTTGCACTTGCCAAAATTTCTAGAGCCATCTTATGTAAAATATGTGTGTAATGTATGTATTGGCTTTGTTATTTCACGTCTACTCTGTTAGAGGGTACTGACTGTTGTATGATCACTTTTTCCTTTTGTAAGTAAATCAAAATTACATTCAGCTTTTGTCGAATTTTATAACTTAATTGTTTTTCCTAATCCTAAATGTAATTGAAATTATATATAATCCTATAAATAAAATTATTATTTTCAGAAAAAAATATTCATCATAACATGTCAAGCTTCTCAGAACCTGTGGGACTTAACTATCTAAAAACTCAAGCCATTGATTTTGTTAATTATAATAAAAGGCAAATGTCTCGAATTTATCCTAGTGGTACCAGGGCCAATTCATCTAATTACATGCCACAGGTGCGTATAATTAAGTGTAAAACAAAATGTTTTTGTATTTAGCATTTATATTTAAAATTAATAACATGTGAAACACAAGATAAATATATATTTGTTTAGGTTTTTTGGAATGCAGGCTGTCAAATGGTATCATTAAATTTTCAAACATCAGATCTGCCTATGCAACTTAATCAAGGAAAATTCGAATATAATGGTAATTGTGGTTATTTGTTGAAACCAGACTTTATGAGAAGAACAGATAGAACATTTGATCCGTTCGCTGAAAGTCCTGTAGATGGTGTCATTGCTGCTCAATGTTCTGTTAGAGTTATTGCTGGACAGTTTTTATCTGATAAAAAAGTTAGTAAAACATAATTAATATCTTACTATAGTATTAAGATGTTATTGATATATGTCGTTCTATTAAAAAGTTAAGTATTTAATATTGTAATGTATCGTAAAATCTT
The DNA here is from genome assembly GCA_963170755.1 of Amphimallon solstitiale. Taxonomy (NCBI): domain Eukaryota; kingdom Metazoa; phylum Arthropoda; class Insecta; order Coleoptera; family Scarabaeidae; genus Amphimallon; species Amphimallon solstitiale. The sequence continues at coordinate 11,164,940 of OY720678.1, read as the reverse complement.
ATTCTAGTTCTATTTCATTATCTTCTACATGCTGTTATAATATGTTGATAAAGCAAGCTACGAAAGTTTAGCAATACGGCGCACAGATTGCTGCACGACATGACCTGGGCAAGTGTACACACATTTGATCTCTTTATGTCAGTTCCTCTCAAACTGTGGCTGTGTAAAAAGCTCGCCATGTCATCCTGTTGAAAACGGAGAACTTGGCAATTTTACGCTATAACATTGTGTAACATCTGTGTTTGAAGGAAATAGTATCTGTACCAGAAATTTATAGTCAATATCGTACGACCCTATTCTCAGGTGGTATATGAAGTTTCTTTCAGACAGTAAATTTCAATGTGAAGATGCTGGCTCCTAGATCAGTATACCCCTACTTGTCCATTACCAATTAATGCTTTGAAGAAGATGCACGATTCCGATAGGCGTGCAAGTTATCACACGATAGAAGAATACCTCGTTCGTGCCCCGGCTGTTCGTAAAGTTTGGGTTTTTGGCAGGAACTAACCGAAGCTACTGAAAAATCCATCCCATAGCTTAGACCTCGTTTGATGGTACTGCGCATTGTTTCCCCATGCGACGAATAATAGGCCGAATACGTCACATATACATCTGCGCGAGAAAACGCCGGAGGTGGTATAGTTAACATGACTTTATAGGTTGTTGGGATAAAGAAAAATATTTAAAAACACGTATCTCCGTCTTCAATCAATTATTTAAAAATGATTTGAGTAAATGTTTTTATAATTTATAGAAGTGTCATAAAAACAGTTAAGGTACCTACAGTAAATTTTGCAATAAACGGCAAATATCTGTCAATGTTAACATTCCGATCCGACAAGCTCAACATTTCTGCGACGATGCGCGGGTATGTACCGCGTACATCCCCAATTTTGGATACCATTCATTTGTTTGCGCATAATGACGTATGTGTCCTTTTCATTGTGAAGGAGTCCAAATAGAATGTGCGAGACATTATTTTAACATTAAAAATTAAAGTTTTATTTTTAGTGACACTGTTATTTTACAAACATGAGACAACCTTGTAATAGAAAACTTTCGATATAAACCCTGTGTTACGCTATACCGAATTTGTAAAAGAGATAACTATGGAATAATTATTCTCTTACATGACTGGTTTACTGAAAATAACTTTTGAAACATATATGTGGTACGCAGCACGTTCGTGAGAGTGGTAAAAAAAATTAAACGAAAAGAATTGGCTATAGTATGTTAGTAGGCTCCTTCAAGGAAACTGACATATTCACCTGTGAACCATACAGATAAGAATATTTATTAATTCTAAGGGTATTTATATCTTTGTCAGTCAGTCAAAAATCAATATAATCTAATGATTAAGATTATTTACTGTTATTTCAGTGTAATATACTTTTGATGATGATGTACAGACAAATGTTTTCACAATAACAATCGCATGTATACAAAAACGAGGTGCGTTTATTTAGACCCAATTAGACATAACAAAATTACATTATAAACATTTTGTGCCAGGATGATTCAGCATACTTTTCGAGATTATCCTCAGATGGTAGTGTGCAGCCACTGATAAGGAAGATTACATATAGCTGGTGTATATGGAGACATTTACAACACAAAAATATCCATACTTTATTCTAAAATGTGGTGTGTGAACGCAGAGTTATGTTCGTGACCTTTAGGTATTTACTTAACCGACACCTGCCAGATAGATTGCAGAAGAAATTGATCGGATAAAAGATGGCACTACTATCAGTAATAATTATTCAGACAGCTCGCTTTTTGTGCGTGGATCAAACAGCGTTTTGTTGTAATTCTCAAATCTCAGATATATATATTATTTAAAGTAATATTAAAATGAAATATGTTTCTATTTTCAAAGCTTTTGCATTTACAAAACGTACCTACAATGGTCAGGTCGTGAAAAGGGGGTGGTCTGATAGAAGGTCCTGTAGCTTTGGATTTTGGTTTGTTGTATGTTCTTTGGTTCTTATTAAAAATCCAAATTTTTGCCTCGTCAGTACGACCACTTTTGTATCCCTTTTTTCTTTTGCTTGATAACTCTTAGCTAGTGCGTCCTACAAACAAAATTACTTCTATCTTTTTTATACAGCAAAAAATTCGCTATAATTACTTCAGTAACATGTTTTTCTAAACCTCATAGTTACCGAAATACAGTCATGAAATATAAAAAAGTTTTTCAGAAGTAATGAAAAATGCTAGAAAATACACTGAAACAATTTATTCCACTGACGTTTATCAGTGACTGCCTACTTTACAATTTTTCAATACGATTTATGTATGTAATAGTATAAGGGTAAGCGAAAAGAAAAGAGGAGAGGGTCGAATTTTTGTCGTAATTGTGGAAGAATTGCGAAGGTCACCCAGGTTGATGAATCGGTAGAGGGGGAGACAGATCGTGGTCCCCTCACCCTCTCTACTTTCAGTCGTTAGATGAGTTTAAATGTTTTACGTATTTATTTATTGTGTTTGTACGGTGAGTTATAGTGCGTTACAATGGCATCCTCCGTGTCAGAATGTGTTTATATGTAAAGAAAAAGTTTGGACAAACGTGACATGACTAGTGAAAATTAGCAGATTATTAGACTCCAAGATTCCATTGTTGAACGGAAAAATCGAGAATATGAGATCTGACGGAAATTTGAAGGAAATAACTGTTCATAAGGCTTCCCAAAAAAACGTATAATCATGAAGGAGTGATTCTTGCCTATATTCGACGTGGAGGCGCTCCAAAATCCACTCCTAAAAAAAATCGACACAATGTTTAAGTTTAGGTTTTAAAAATAACTGCCTGTTTTGTGTAGAGATCGGGTGGTTTTATTGAGAAATAAAAAAAGGTTTCCCTCTATCAAGACGTAATGTTGTGTGTAAGGTGAAGATGGAAACAGCTAAAAGCATAGTGAGTGCTGGTAAGAAACGTAGTGATGCATGGGGAGGGGGAGTGGTTGATCACGTCCAAAAAGTGAGCCATAATAAAACCGATTTAGTGGCGGTCGTTGCACAATAGCACCTCCTCGATTAGCAAATTTTTATACCAAACCAACAACTGGAGCAAGAAAATCCATATCGTCTCCCTTCAAACGTTGATGAAGCAATGGAAGTTATTTATACATATCTTGTCGATAATTCTGATGAATGTCAGTTTTCTCTTGACTACTTAATTGATCAAATAGAGTGAGAGTATCGACCAGACATGAGAACGGTTAAGAGTCGTCTTTCGGAAAACTATGGAGAAGATACGAGTATAGTTATAGCTGACTCTTCTAACAGAGGCTGCATTGTCGCTGTTAGAAGAGTCAGCTCTCTTTGATCTGTGGCATCAGAAGAGAAGTGCTAATCCGTTAGAAGAAAGATAGCGAGTTGTAAAAGCTGCTGGTAAAATTATTTTGTAGGACATCCGCTGTTCAATTTTTAATACTACTGAATATCCACCAACAGATAAGTTCTTGGGCAATGTAAATTCTGCATTTTGGCTCACAAACGAGGCTTATTAAATTCTTGGAGAAAGAAATGCGCTGCATAAGCACATGCTATCATAGCTGCCGTGAAACCAAAATCTTTTCTATCCTCACTTCTGACAGGAACTTGAGTGTTCATTTACTAGAAAATTGTTTCGACACAACTGTTAGACTTGTTGTCAACTCTGGGTTCTCATGTACTTATTATGAAGCTGCTAGAAGTAAGGCATCTTTCATTCTGGAGGCACCTGACAACAAAATAACTACTGAGGTTGGTGCATTTGGTTAGTTCATTTTCGTAATGCCGACTTCAATGTAAACACTCTAGATGGATTGGGTACGTTTCATGCGATGGGAGGAATTTTGTCTACTACTCCACGTGATGGAATAAGAAGCGCCAGGGAAATCGTTCCGCGCTTGACAAAGTCTTCAGCAACTGATATCAGTAAGAGCTCACTTAACGTACGTAATGCGTGTACTAATTGCTGCGCGTTAAGCGGACGGTGAATTTTCATATAAAAAAAGGTGTTTACCATTTTATGGTTACGCGCACCGCTTTGTTCATAAGAACCTATACTAGGAGAAATAATTTTCCCTACATTTCGCGGAGATATAAGGTGATATGGGCGTGTTTATTATGCATTGGTATATGGTGAACACACTTTATATCTCCGCGAAGTGTATGGAAAATTATTTTTCCTGGTGTACATAGTTGGTCATTCGAACGTACACTTTGTCGGCGTAAAACTATACAATAAACGCCTGATTTATTATACGAATTCACAAGACTGAGATTTCCCCTATTTTGTAAATAAACTGCTGTGAAATTACCGACAGGGGAATGCTGATATTCTTTTCTGTTACTAGTTCATAAATTCATTCGTTTAAGTGTACATATTGATACCGAGTGGTCGCTTAAAGTAGTTGGATACAAGTTTTACGAAATGTTTGGTAAAATCATTATTAAAAATATGAGTGAAAGTGAAAGAGACAAAAAAAAATTTCGAGCAAAAATTAAAAATTTTTGAAAAAGCAGAAAGAGGAGAAAAATTGGTAGAAATAGGACGGAATCTAGGTCTGAGTCGTTCGACAGTAAACACCATAGTAAAAAACAAAGAAAACGTAAGGGCACGTGTCAAAAGTGGTGGAAATATAGAATAAGAAAATAGAAATAGAATTTGCAATTCGAGCACGTTCAAATGCGATGGAGGAAATGAAACGACTTAAAACTCTGGTTAGATGACCAAAATCAACGTAATGTTCCATTAAGCCTTTCTACTATACAAGAAAATACTAAACAAATTTACAGAGAGCTGACATATAACATGGGGGAAAGTTCAAGTGCTGAAACATTCAACGCAAGTTGGGAATGATTTCGACGATTTAAAATTTGCACTAGATTACATAACATCAAAGTGACCGGCGAAGCAGCTAGTGCTGATGTTAATGCGGCAAATGCTTTTCTTGGATACCTTAAAAAGATAATAGAAGTTGGAGGCTGCTGTGCGGAACAAGTGTTCAATGTCGATGAAACAGTTCTGAAAGAAAATGTCAGCAAATACGTACATATCTATTCACGAAAAACGTATATTAGGACATAAAGCTTCCAAAGATCGCCTTACGTTACTATTAGCTGCAAAATCCTTATTGCCAGTAAATTGGAAATCTAACCGGATTAATTCAAAAACTGCTTTTAATAATAAATTATTTCAATCAGTTGTTATTCATTATTTTCATTTTTAATTTGAGAAACGTAACATGTAAATGTAAAGCAGACAGATGTAAGTGTAAGTTACGTAGATCTGCTGTACGTTCGTATGGATATTGGGTACGTTCGTGCGGACAGAGAGTGGCAAATGAACATGTACGTATTAGCGAATGTATGTTAACGGTGGCGTCCTCGAAGGCCAACCCTAATGAAAATCCATAGATGGAGCCTTGATCAGATATTTTCTGTGTTCAAGATTCGTACAAGCCCACCACAGACAATACTATGTAGACAAACCGTCCTTACGCGTTATTAGGCAGCGGTAAAAAGAATGCAAGAGTTAGAGATGGCACCACCAAAGTGGATATGCTGACTTATTACTTTTATCCGATAGATGTCGTTTTGTTTAAGATTAAAAAAAAGAATTTTTAATTTCAGTGTTTTATAAAATATAAATTCAAATATTCCATTTTAGACACTTTTGAATATTACCCAGTATAAATATTTAAATAATATTTAATAAAGTATATAAATATACTGTATTTTTAATCGGCAGAATAAAAAAAATTACTACTCTTCGGCACTGCGTCTGGCTGGTGCAGTTTCTGTTATGTGTAGAAGAAGTACGTACCATCCATCTATCGCTATCTATATTAGCCAGATAAAATAACTGGCTAATATAGTATAGCGATAGCAGATATTACATTTCTAAAAAAATCTTATCCAGAGTACTCTAGAGGGGCGTGTACATATTGGAAAAGCTGGAACGGACTCGAGAAAAACCCAGGAGGATCCGTTATGAAAATATTTTTGTTACCTCATCTCATACTATCATTTTTAATTCGTATATCATATACAATTTTTTGCACGATCCAAAAATTGGTAGAAAAGTATTGACGTTTTAATTACAGTCAATTATAATTTACTAAAACGTATCACGTGTGATTCTAAGCAAACAGGTTTGGTGACTTTTCAATTCTACAATTAAAAATTAGTTATTTTTTAATGCTAGAAAAATAATAAGTCATGTTTAGTTGTTTGTACTACCATATAGAAGTAGCAGTTCGCCGCATATTATTTAACACTCTGTATAATAAAATAGAAATAAAAGTTCCTTAACTCAAATATGTATATAGGTATTTCGTAATATTAAAAAAATATATGTTTCAGAACTTAATAGGTATATGTGGATATGTATAGAATTATAAATACATATTAAATCAAATATATGGATTTTCATGTATAATATAATACGGCACAAAAAAACAACTACATGGGTCTTAGATCGTATCTCACCTTTCTTTTCTCGACGGCATTCGGTTTGTCTGTATAGTATTGTCTGTGGGCCAAGTAAACGAATGAAATTGTTTCGTCATATGAAATTGTTTACGCCCAACTCTTCGAAGTAAACACCCATCCGATGTTTTTTTAGGTACCATTTTACACAAAACCAAAAACCAAAATTCATTTTGGTTTTGGATTCGACATCAGCATAGTGCCTTTTATAAATGGGCCCAATTTTGTTCAGTTTCTTCCAACTTTACTGCTTTTTTAATTCTTTTTTTTTGGAAAAAAGTAATGTCACTAGGATTTTCAAAATAACTTAAGCTGAAGAGTGTATTGTGACATTTACTGTGCGAAAATTTCACCGTTCTTGACTTGCTACTGTTCTTTAAAATGGTACTGACATCCCTTATGGACAATTAACGCAGGCGAAACCCAGCCTTAAGCGGGCTGTATGTAGAGCGAGCTCTGACTATATCTAACTAAAAAGCTGTCACACAAAAAAGAAGGATTGAAATCTATCGCAGTTAGTGATCTGCAATTTGAATGGTCTGACAAAATACTCCCATTTTTCCTGAAGTCTTAGTGGCGAAAATTCCGTCAGTACTGAGGTGGACTGGTTTTATGGAGTAGGCAACAAGTGGTAAACAAATATAGTATGTCTCCCATTTATAAATGCTCGTTAAGTTAAGTTATCTTGACATGGTGTTCATATCTCTTCTTACAGCCAAAGCACAATGTAAATTTCTCCATCTTAAATCTTTTATTGTCACCTTTGACCAGCCTTTGTACTGGTAGGCTCGTGATATTGTCATGAATAATCTTGTTCCAGAGTTGAGCAATGTGAACATAAGACTGGGTGCGTTTTACTTAGTAATGTCTTTTGTGGGGAGGTTAGAACTATAATGGCAGGAAGCGGACTTAAGAATCTTTTTTGCGTTCTTTATGCTGAAAATAGTGTAGAAAATATGTTATGTAGGTACGCATATTTAAGGGCCATTCGAGCGCACATCCTAGCTCATGCTGCTGTGAGTAGTTTAGTCTTTGAACAACTGGATCTTGCAGAAGACAAAAGGTGTGAGGTGGAGAAAGCATTATTGCTGATGATGACAAGTCTGCCTACTTGAGTAACAAGAGACAATCAGGACATTGAAAAGCTTATGCTTAGATGAACATCTTCCGTTTACTGAAAGTGAGGTGATAATATTAATTAGTACAGACATTGTTGGAGACGAGGTAGTGAACTGTCATTTGGCTCGTGAAGTTAGAATTAGATAAATCAAGAAAATGTAAGGGAAAATTTCGAAAGTGTCAAATTGCTAAGAAAGAATTGCTTACTCTTTATTTGAAACAAGTAAAACGTTCAAGATTCTGATGTAGTAACGCTTTTTTTTTTACTATGATCAAAAAATGTTATCCGAAAATATTTTAGAAATAATGCGTTTCATGCAAATTTATGAATGTACAAATTTGTTTGGAACTAAATTTGGAACAACGTGTATATTTCAAAGTTCGTACTGAAATTATCACTTTTATTTTTACTGAAATGCAAAATGTCGCAAAGTTAGTTATAAACAAGTTTACAATAAACATTTGTTTTCAAAATCCAACCATACATGTTGCTGTGACTCTTGCAAATTGAGGTTTATATAAAATAATTTAAACCATTCAATCAGTAAGTAAATAAGAATCAAACATTCATCCTAGTGCTAGGCCTTATGCTAGACTAAGATTCAATAAATTTTCTGCTAAATAGTAGGTTAGGCAATTTTACATTTAACTAGCTCAGTTTAGAATGACTAAAGAAAATTTTCTCTCAGGGGCAGAAAATATAAATAAACTCTTCAATCAACTTGAATGCTCTTTAGTTATTACCAGGTCAGGTAAAGAAAATAAAATGCACGATAAACCTTATAATCTAGTTTATTAAGAATATTAAAGAAAAATTCTTAAAATTACACAAATATATTTACAAAGTTTAAATATTTCAAAATATTATATAAAAATCATACATGTCATGATCAAATAGTCAAAACCATAAAGAAATTATAATTAATAAAAGGATAACATCGAGTACAAATTTATACTTTTGAAATAAATATGATTATCATTATTTTTATTCGTCAAAGATACATGTAAACAATCAACATATCAAATGAAATGTAAAATTTATTGCATACTGTGAATTGTATTGGAATATGAATAACAAAATTATGTGATTTATCATTTACGAGAATATAAACATTAAGGAAATGGCTTTGCCCTAATTAGTTCTGCCTGGCGCCTTCGCTCGCTCCCAAGACAGTACCATCAGAAAGCAAATTCACGCTGGTAGGTACCCCAAAGTTCCACCCTACGAGTATGCTTTTCAACTCGTTGGACACAACCCGAACATACACCACCATGTGCTCACCCCTTAAGGCATATATATAAACTTTAAATTTAATAAAAAAAATGTCTTTGTGCATTTAATTAATTAACTCAGCCCTGATTAGTTCTGCCTGGCGCCTTTGCTCGCTCCCAAAACAGAACCACCAAGACCAATTCGTGCTTTTAAGGATTCACCAAGACTCCATGCTATGAATTAAACATCTACTTAATTCATTGCACACATCCCTGATCTATTCCCCAACACGTCAATATCAAATACACAAACACAATAAAATATAATTGATATATAAAAAATATATATATAGATATATAAAACTAAAACTTTACCTCGCTCTGAGATTCCAATACAAAACACCACTCAAGAAAATTTGTACAACACTATATACACATTTATAATAAACATTATTAAATCACCTTAACTCTTCGTACAGCGTCTCAAACTCATCCATCTCAAATATATATAAAAAAAAACTTTGTCACAGTCTAATTATCGTATATGTACATAAAACAAAATTATTAAACTACAAATCTTCTAATCTTGTAAATAAAATAATAAGGAAAACTTTATTTAAAACGCAAAGTGTTTATATTTAATAGAATAAAAAAATTATTATGCTATTTAATTTGATCATTACAGACACTAAAATGCTTTACCAGAACACACGGTATAATAACCCCGCATATAAAAATAAAACATTCTAGTAATAAAAAAAAAAATAATTAAAGTTCTAATTAAATAAAACTGTTCTAAACACAAATAATCATTTCCCAAAATAATAACAAGTCCCAATGTAAACCAAACTCCCGAATTAAAAATGATATTTAATTCATAAAAATATTTCAAAGTCCCACTTCAGTCTTAAAATTCATAAATATAATAAAATTATTACGAAGATATTATAAGCTTCAATGCGTGAACAAATTTCTAAGTTAGAATAATATTTCATCTATATTATATTACAGATCTTAAATTTTATTCAAAATTTTCTAAGTATCGTGAATCGGTTTCAGAAAATTATTCTATGTTCCAATTCACGAATAAACTACTAAGTTAAAATAACATTTTTACTTTAAGAGGAAGAAGAGGTTTCCACCTACTTCTTATTTTCTTTTGAGTGCGGTTTACACCAAGCATCTCCCGTTTTCTCATCTTGTCCGGACTTATATGGATATTTTTCTTCACAAAAACGTACGGTTATCTTCGGTACGATACGATTCCACCTCCAGAAATACATAGCTGCAGTGCTGCACCACCCGGGAAAGCAGCGCATTACTAATCTTTCAAAAAGGTAAACAAATATGTAAATATAAACTTGTTTACACATTCATGACTCATCCAATGCATCTAGCGAAAAATATTGTTTTCGCCGAGCCAATCTGTCGATTTCTCTCCCGGTCACAGTATGTTTCGTGCGGGAAACACTTTCTTGTTATTATTCACGTAATATTTTATGCTTATTCTAATATTATAGTTTTTATAAAAATTATAATAACATTCTTATATTATTTTACGTAAATAAAAATTAAATTTGCCAAAATATTAACTTAATAAATATCTATATACACATCATGATGAAATAAATAAAATAATAATTAATTAAATTAAATCTCGAAGTGATCTTGATTATACTTATTTATAATTTACCACCAAACTCAAGGTCACTGCAATGTGTATAAGAAAGTTGTATGGTGTCCCCATCAATTTTCCGAAAATATTTTAGAAATGATGCGTTTCATGCAAATTTATGAAGAGAAAAAACACTTTTTTGTGATATTACAGTACTTATAAGCTGCATAAGGAGTGAGAGGCAGTTATCAATAAATAATTATTCTATGGCTGATAAAATAAGTCTGTATTTCTTTAGTATTGATTGTATTATGACGTCATATACAAATAATTATTTAATTTTATTTTAGGTTGGTACATATGTAGAAGTGGATATGTATGGATTACCTACTGATACTATTAGACGAGAATTCAGAACTAGAATGGTTCCTGCAAATGGTTTAAACCCAGTTTATAATGAAGAACCTTTTCTTTTTAGAAAAGTTGTACTTCCAGATTTAGCAGTTCTTCGTTTTGGTGTCTATGATGAAAATAGTAAGTCAGTCCCATTCAATCAAAACTGAGTAATTTGTTTGATTTATTAATATAAATAAAAATTATGATGAAATTTGTGTCATATAAATGCTATGCATCCAGTGTAACCATCGGTTTATAAGACAATACGTCGAAGAAAAATTAACGTAAATATGATATTATGAAAACGAATTAAGCACTATTAAATTAGTCCGATACAAAAATTGAAGCTGGTATTTATTTTTATACTTTATTATAACATTATTTACTCAAATAAACCCAACAACCGCTTCAGTGACACCAGAAAATTATGTTCTTTGTGAGTGTTTAAAACAGAAAAACTGGATATGCATATCGATACCACCCTTGATTTGTATGTTAGGAATGTCAATAATTGAATTTTTTCGTTTTTCCCGTATAACTCATGTATCATTCACTTATTAAAAGCTTTCTTTGTTTAAACAAGCAGGCCTTACCCTCATGTACACTGTGAGATTTATAAATGTCTAGTGCACCTGAGGACTGGAAAAGAACATTGATAATGATACATGTTTTAAGAATATATATCAATTATTTGCTTTAAAACCTTACGATCGACTGAATCTTTTCTTGAACCCAAACTGGGTTCTCCAGTCAGCCAACTAGACCTCTCCTACACAATGCATTCTGGCCTATTCTCAAACAATTGTTTTGTTGCTTATGTGTATCAAAGCATCGATATTGGTATATACAATTTAATATAATTATGGGTGTATTTAATTGATTCACTGAACAGGCATAAGCTAATATTTAGCTCATTTTACGTTTTACAATTTCTGCCCTAAATTCAAATTTTGACATTATGATCCCAGTTTCAAGGATTTGGAGCAATGATCTGAAAAAATTAACAGTGTAAATTATTCAACTTTAGCAGAATATAAATTTAAAATTACAGTTTATTAGTATTAGGTATATTTATTCTGTTTCATATTGGCAAGGTTGCAGTTGCATGTGTGCATTATCATTTGATTATAGAATGATGTTTATTTTTGTAAATTTAATATTTAGGTGCGACTCTGATGATAGAACAAATGAAGATAAATACTGCACACAATAATTGTTTTATGTTCACTTCGTGCAAAATATAGACAAAAACTTGTAGTAAATATTATTATAAATACTGAAGTAGAAGCAACTGACAGCAAAAGTATGAACTACAGACGACCATTTAATACCACTTCAATTTAACATCAATCATAACAATTTTGGAATAAAGAAATTAAACTAATTAATTAATAATTAAAGATATATAGCTTCTATTACACTAATACTACTATGAAAGGCTTTTACAAATTATATATCATAATAAAGTGCTTAAATATTACTCTTCTACACCTACAGTTTATTAAATATTTGGCTATTCTGTTAGTAGGCAAGCATTGTTGACAAGATTGTATTGTGACAACTATTGTAAACGCCAAAAGGTAATTATGACAAATGTTTGGAAATATATGGATATTAACGAGTGTCTATAATTGACTTACGCATTGCTATTTAGAAATTTTTATGTTGTTAAATCGTCAACTTGGAAACGCCTTCCTTAATTTGTTTTACCGCCAGAGTCGTCTCTAAATATTTAATTTACAAAATAAACATCTTTTACATAATATTATCATGCTTATATACAACTATAACAATACCAATATTGAAAAGCATTAATAACCTGAAATTTCGAATTGATATTTTGTTAAAGTTAATTAGTTATTGATAATTTTCAAAATCATTGCTAAAAAAACTTTAAACTGCGGTTATGGGATTCTAACGTCAAATTTCACAAATAATTTGAATTCAAACAGGGGTGGAAATTGTAAAACATTAAAATAGCTAATATACTAATGGCGGGTAGGTAAATTCATTACATACACTTTATTTTAATTTATGACATTCTTAAAATGGCTTTTATAGGTTACATTATTTGAGAGGTAAAATTTTATTTACTGGTGCAAGTTGGATTGAAAACGAGTCTACTATATTCGATCATTGACAAGTAGAAACATTTATATTACTTCACAAAAGCGGAAATTCGACACGAAAAATAAGTTACAATTAATATTGACAACAGCTGGAAAATATTCAATCAGACCTCAATTTTGAAACCATGCAAACAATGATGAAGCTTTGTCCCAACATAAAATCAGACGTAAAATCAATTAGAAACAGTGTGATTTCTCTCAACCAGTCTGATTGCTATTTACCAGTTTGTGATTTATGTTGGAGTACATCTGTAATAATGACAATTACTTACAACAAAAAACTTGTAGTCTGCAGCAGTTATGTAATGTGTGCCTGTAATCGATTTTCTGATTGGCCATTTGCATTATGGTGAATTTTACGTTTTACACTTTATATGATTGTCAAAATTGAAATTAAAAAATTAGACTGACCTCTATGTTTAAATTTAGCTCTATTTCGAGTCAAATGCCGCGGCCTATTGTCCCATAAGCATGAAGTTATCTACACACGTATCTGTACCACAATTATAGAGTATTTCTACTTTGTATGTTGGTTTGAGTCATGCATTATAATACATTATAATAAATAATAAATGTTAATTATAAATTATACCTAGGAATTTAGTTAATTAAATGTTAATGTAAACATAACTTTATAGATAAGTTACTTGGTCAACGAATCCTTCCTCTAGATGGTCTACAAGCCGGCTTTAGGCACATATCGCTGAGAACAGAGGCGAATTTTCCTATGTCATTACCTATGCTATTTTGTAATATAGAATTAAAGATTTATGTGCCTGATGGATTTGAGGATTTTATGGCTGCTTTGAGTGATCCTAGAGGTTTTATAGGAACTCAACAGAAACAAAATGAACAGATGTCATCAATGGGTATTGAGGTAGGTAGTATATTTTACAATTTTACATTTTTGTAATTTAAAGTCAGCTTTATAGTAAGCTACTTCACTGTTTTTGGGCAGTATATTTAAATATAATCAGAATCGTAGTGAGAGCCAACTCCCAATATCGGATTTGATCACCACTATACCACCGACTGTTAACGTTTATTTTACAAATTAATTCATGTTAAGTCCACCAGACATTGGTATAGTTTTTTAGTTGCGCTTTAGACGTCAATAAAATGTATTTTCCAGTTAAGAATTAATAATAATTCTTACCATAACATCCTGCAATACCAATTACAGGTTGCTTTGGCGACCATATTAAGTACGTTTACGAAGAAGAATGTTGATAATCGCAAACAAACCTACGCTCACAGAAGACTTATTGGAACTCAAATCCGAACTCCATACACTATGAAGAGAGTGTGCAGGACACTAATGCCTGTTATGTAATAAATAATAGTTGCTTATAACGATTTACCACTAAGGGCCAGTTTTACAGTTGGAGTTAGAGCCGAGGCTTACTTAAGCTTAAGCATTAGTTTAAGCCCGAACTTAAACTAACACGAGTTTTACAGTATCTCTTATGTAAGTGGTTTAGTAAAGCCGAACATTATGAGAAAAGTTTAAAGTTGGTATTGCGGAAACCGATAATTGCAGGTTATGTGAATGATTATCGCGATAGTTTTGTTAATACTTGTCCACGAGTTCGGTTCTTTCTAGGTTATATTTAACGAAAATCTATGTGAAAACGAGTGACGATGACAGAAAACGCGTTTCAAACATAACCGCTGAAGAAACATATCTGTTAATCGAAATAGTAATTTAGTATATTAGATTTGCTGCTATGTAGACCATATTTCTGTGAAAGTTAAATAGTATTAGAGCAGCAGTGGTAGATAGTAATCATAAAAGATCCATTAGATTAATGAATATTAATACAATCCCGGTAATTTTTTGTGAATGTATTCTACAAATAGGGCATTTATATAAATTGTCTTTTAATAATATATATGTATATTAGGATTTATAATTTTAATCCAAGAAATTTCAGATTTGCTAAAACCTATGTTATTATATATGCAGTATTCTAGAAATATAATATTGTGGCAAAATTGAGATAATAGGAATTATTTAGAAACATCTTCGTTTTCCAGGAAAAGTTAATAACAAGTTTACAAATAAGTAGGTACTAAATGTGTACAAATCGAAATTGTAATAATAAAATCTACGGAAAATTCCCAGAAATAATGCCCATTTATTTCGAAAGTTTACAGGGAGCATATAACTCACATTTTGTCGAAATTCAGAATAATTCAGAGCACAACAATCAGACATGTATCTACGAATTGTAGTGTAAAACATACGATCGAGCGTGGTTTAAAGCTTAAGCTACCCCATGCGTACCGCTTAAGCCTTTGCCATCGCTAGGTTGGTTTAAGCGCGCCAATGTCCACTGTAAAACGGGTCAAGAGTTTAAGCCTTGGCTTAAACTAAAGCCAGGGCTTAAGCTAGTACTGTAAAACCGGCCCTAAGTCATGTAGGCAGTCTTAAACTAATTAATAAGCAATGATGTATTTTAAATTACTTTAAAATTAGTTTTTTGCTTTCATTAACTACTTGGAGATTTCACAATGCTTATTTTTAAAATTTACTTTGCAAAATAAACAACATAATCGATACTTATTTATTTTTAATTTATTTTATATACTGATATTTTTTACTGCTTTTTCATTACTTTTTACATACAAATCATATCGATACTTCTTACTACTGATCACGTGCGTCCCATGCAAATTTTTGATATTCACTTTAAAATATATACATACTGCATAATGTACATAACCTCAGAATATTATGGTCAATATGGAATTGCACATCTTAAATAAACATAAGAACAAAAGCCAGTCTATGGTGATTTTTCTCAGTGCGCCTGAATTTTGGAAAACTATAATGTTCACATTTGCAACTGATACTTTTAATTAGTTAAGTCCCACTTGCTTATAAAAACAGTTCCTGTTACATTTTAATAAAGCGAATAAAATAGCTGTCTAGTCGCCATCTAGCAAAATTAAATTCTAAAAATTTCAGCTTCTGTAAGGTTCGAATTTACATGTCAAATGTTTGCTGCGCTACCAACTGCATCAAGATAGGACATAAAACCGAATCATTTTGATTCACAAACAACAACTGTTAGATAAGATAAGCTTATGGCTGTGCGCTATTTCATGAAATGAAACATTTTTCTCAGCGCGAAAGAATTATTGAAAATTACAATCTTTAGAATTGTAACTGATACTATAGGCGAAACCAATCGCCACATTGACGATTTCAACTTAGTGCAGTAAAAAGGTTATTCGTGTTTCAAAGTATTCCACTGAAATCTACCAAAACTAGAAGAGTGAATTTATTACAATCCCGAGATTCAGTAACTTTTAACATAGCAGTGGTTCAGCTACATATATCCACTATGAAAGCCCAACTGATTATTAAGACGAACGATAAACTTGTTGAAATGTTGGATATTTTGTTTGCGTGTTATTCTTTCCACTTGTGTAAAGGTAACAACGACATGCTTTACAACAATATATGACGAACACCACCTGATGATTTTGATATTAATGCCGTCCGACCCAGCAGAATCATTTGAAATTTTATTTATATGGGAGCACACAGTTTCAGTAGTAATTGTATTACAACTGAATAAAGAAGTTGTATTGTCATCGATCAGTATATCGTAATCCTTATGTTTTATTTGCATGCCGCATCAGTTCAATCACATCACTTACGAATAAAATGGTAATTGCTATACATATCAGATCATGTGTCGCTAGTAACACGTAGGCGCGAAGCATACCGCCAAAACCATTTTAAATTTATTAATCATAAAGGCATAATTTTAGAGTATCCACTATTGGAATCACGTGGTAAAAATATGTAATATAACCGACACCAATTTGCGTTCAATTGCAAGTTATTTAACCTGCATATATTTTACTCCATGTCTTTCTACTTGATTTCAGCTGATATTACTCTATGCACAATAGTATGCAGAACTCACAGTCTTGACATTGGGCATTTTTTCCACATTCACTAAAATATAGAAGTGATGCCGAGTGCAAATAGAAAGTTTCTGCGCCAAAGGACTTTTTACCAAAGTTGATTATCCAAAACGTAGTACAAGAAAAATCAGGAGTAGTCACAATTTTGTATATCTAGGTAAAAATTAAAAAGATTTTAATATTCGCAGATGTTGTAGACAACCGTTTTTAAATTCTAACGGAAAAATTGGCCCGTTGCAGCATGGCTGCATTGCTAGACAACATGCGGTTGGTTATATTGATGATAAGTCTGAAGATAAGAACTGTATAACTATTATGCTGTAATTATTGTAAAATGCATTTTGTCTTATGATAAAGTTGAAAGGGTAATTACTGAGATAAACAATAGTAATAAATTGAGTTAACAAATTGTCATAGTGTCAGGGGAAGAAGTACTTCAAATATGTACAAAGATATTTATAATGTCAACTGTTGGTGATATTGACACAGGTGGTAAATTATTTAATGCTAGTGACATCTCTATTAGCAACTGAAAGTTATTAATTTTTAAATGTACATATCTGTAAATATGAGTTTCAGGGTTTCATTATTTCTTTAGAATTATTCAAGTATCAAAATTGTTATGAACTAAAAAATATTATTTTTATTTTACCTGGATTATTTTGAAATATTGTATATTTCTTTTAATAAATATGTATTAATGTATATCAGTATTAAAATATTGAATAACTTATTTGAGTATAGTACAATAAATTTATATTTAGACATTAAGTTACAGCAAAATGTCATGTGTTTATTTTGTAGTCAAAAGTGAAAGGTACTGGCGATATGCCATTTTCTATTTCTGATAGCAAGCATGGTAAAGCTACTCAAACTCTTATAATAATTCCAATGGCACAGTCTTATAAATGTTGCCTTCGCTTTATCGCGAAGTTGTCAACAACACAAGGCTTTAGAAGTCTAATTGTTCTCAATTGTGCAATACATTAAATAATTTAAGTAATTAGGAATTAATAAAATTGATCTTATCATAAACATTCGTATTCAAAATAAGGTGAAAGGGAATATCCTGCATATGATTAATAATAGTTTCATAATTATAGTACGAAAAATCTTTGACTATCAAAACACTGTTGATCTCTGAGAAGACAATCCACACTACAACGCACTATGTCATGATCCAGTACCTCCTTGGAAATCACCGAGGTTGGCTTTATTGTATACATTTAGATATAGACAGAATGCCTAACAGAATAGCACTAGCTTCAGCACAAGTTGTATATTAATAGGATCAAAAATGTGAATCAAACTGCGTATAGGTTTGGCAGACGATATAGCTGTTCTTCCGTAATTAACTCTCTTAAAAATATACAAACGTCATTACCCATGCAATATAATTTCAATGCAAGAGAGAAGGATAAAAGCATATACAAATTAAAAACATTCGTCTATTTAGCGTATGAGATAAATATCGCAATGCAATCTACATAATGTGCAATAGTCAAAAGGCTGTCGAAGATATGTGAACAATCGTAGCTTATATTTAAGGGGATATTAAAGCTGTCGAGAAAGCAAGGTATCGAATTTATCAGTTTTTTTTATTATTGTTCAAGATAGAAATGTAAAATTTTGTGTACAACTTCAATATAGATATGAGTACACGGAAAGGTTGTCAGATTATGTAATTTTTTGTCGCAACCATCTATTTTTTTTTATTTAAATTAGAGTAAAATGTACGTCTGTTTCTCGGTCAAAATCTGAAATAATTAAATGAAATTGATCAAAACGGATGTTATTCCCGTGTAGACCAATGTTTTCTTGTGAGATATTGCTTTTTGAATTGCGCAAAAAAGTTTAATTTGAGTAATTAAATTGAGAAATTCCGGAATGGTGCGGTACTGAATTATTTGTATTTTAACAGCACCTTCAGCTCCTACCTATTTCTTGGCCCCGCCTATGGGACTCTCCGAACTGTTTTCGGTAGTCTGCAGTACTTTATTTCACTTATTCTCTTCTCACTCCAATTTTAGCAAATTCGACTTAATATCCCCTTAACTGATATCAGCCGTACTGCGAAAATAATGCAATAATTAAACTATGATTTTTTTTATGTCAAATGTCAAATTAACATTTGAAACTTACAAATATAACTACTTGCCGATAGATAATAAAAGCCTGTGCGAAATTGTATACCGCCGCATGTGTCAAGTAACATTAACCATAGGGGATCTGTGTATACATATTTATGTACATATGTATATATGTACGATGTATAGACACCACCCTGCCACGTATTACATACATACGTATATGTACATCGTACATACATTCGTATACATCGTCGTACGTACATGGTATTTGACACAACCGGTATGTGTTTTATAGCAGTAATCACAAAGTAGTAATAAAATGCAACACTCCCCAAAGCGTATTATAAATGTTGTCATATAAAGTACTATACATTTATAAAGTCTGATTAAGTATTTGCTGCAAATAGGTACATAGTAAAATTCACTTTTTCTCAATATCGACTTTTTGGCGATGCTGAGTACACGTTCTTCACTATGTATTTGTAGCAAATAATTATTAATAATCAAACTTTATAAAAATATAGTTGTCGAATATTGCATTTTATTATTACTTTGTTATTACTGCTAACAAACACATAAAAAGTTGCATATGTTTTTAATATAGCAGCTCTAAGTTCGAATTTTGCATATATCATTCCTATAATTTCTGTTTTTTATCATATAAATTTGAGATGCTACTTTTGCTAATTTCGGGGAAAGTGACATCTGAAGAATTTTGTAATAATGTATTTTACTTGCATATATGTATAAATAAAGTTTCTGTAATTCATTTTACACGTGCGCAGAAATTTTTACCGCGAATTTGCGAGTTTGAACCACTGTGCGGCTTGACGCAAGGCTGGCAAGAAATGCCAGCGTTAGTACCATATAATTATGTGAAATAATCTGGAGACGTCTTCCAACCAAGTACGTAATTAAGGAGGGCACTATGGAACATATGACGAATGTGATTATGGGCATGGTATAACTTTCAAGACGTTTGAAGGATAGTGCCAAGGGCATAGGATCGGCAAACACGATGTACGCGTTCGAATCGGATAAGCGACGAAATTTTTATTATTAAATTTCACTCATTAATAATAATTTGTCTAATGCTTGTATATTGATTTGTCAATTTATATGTCGCGGCATCGATTTCCGAAATTATTGTTTATAAAAGTTTCTATGAGCTGCTACCGTACATCGGAAAGCACCTAAAACTATCGGTGCCAGCTATTTCGGTAGTCCTTAGACTATGAAGACGATTACACCTAACCTTAGCCGGAAGGTATTGAATCGCTATGGCAACCGACATGCACAAATAAATTAAAATGACATCAAATTTGAGATGTCGCGACTTTTGACATCTGTCATAAACACCTTTTGACGTTTGTTATAATTGTCATTCAAGCAACACCAATTTGTCAACAATGCATGCCTAATAATTTTTATGATTAAATTTCACTAATTAATGCTATCAGTGTTAATTGGGACATTATAATTTTGAAATAATTCTTACGGCCTGAGAAAAATGTTTCATTTCACTATGTAACTATGATTCATTGACATGTAACATATTAAATACTTCTTATACATGCTATTTATAATATTTTTTTAGGTCACAGATAAGAAAGGAGATAAATTAGAAGTGAAAGAAAAGAAAGAAGGTTAGTCTAGCAAAAAGGAAGATTAGAATTTTTTTTAATCTGCTTATATTTATTTTTTTAGAACCTCTTGTTTTTGAACCAATTACTATTGAATTAATTCGACAAGATAAGGCTTTTCAAAAGACCACTAAGAAAAATCAGAAAGAATACGATGCTCTAAAGAAGAAACAGGCTAAGGAAAAAATGACTATGCAGAAAGCTCAATGTAGTGCCATAGATAAAATTGTTAAGGGAAAAAAGTTAGTACGAGTGTTTCTTAATTTTTGAGAAGCCAATTTTAGACAATATAAAAATAAATATCATTTGACGATGTATACATAAATTAAATACTTTTTATTTTTGTTATGCGCTATTTAAATTTAATGTAATAATCCTGTGTATATATATATATATATAATATTTCTTATTTTTTATTATTCTTTAGATGCTCAAAATTCCAATTTATGTTGCACATAACATTTAAACCAGTTTAAATAGGTAAATAATTAAGTTTTAATTAAAAGTTAATTAAAAACTTTAATATCGCAAAAATATGAAAACTAAAATAACGAAACAAAGAAATAAGTATTTTCTTTTATTTTTGTGTAAGCATTTTGACCCAAAACAATTTTTGAATAGATGTTAGGACACTCTCACAGCACTACAAAACAAAAAGACCATTTGAATATCCATTCTAAAATGTATATTTTTCTAGTATGTTTGGCCTGTTTTACTTTGGTTCTAAATAATTCTTTTCTTTAGCAAAAGTGATCTTGTAAACGATGCTTCCGTTCGTAAATTGGTGACTGAACAAACATTACAATGGAGTGAATTGATGGAACGTCATCGAAAACAGGAGTGGGAATTTTTACGAAATCAATTAGATGACCAAAGAGACCTTTTACGAAAACACATGGAATTGATGCAACTTGGCCAAATTAAACAATTAGAAGCTAAACACGAACGTGAATTAAAAGAGATGAACGCAAAGCAAGCAAAAATTTCTGTAGAAACCTCCAAAGAAGTACGTAGACTGTAGACATATTTTTAGTCATGTCGTTATTTATATTTCTAACGTTTTCTAACTCAATTTATTACAATTAGGTCTATATTAACATTAATATATTGCTGTTGTAGATTAATAATGACAAAACTTTGAAATCCAAACAAGAAAAAGAGAGGAGATTGCGAGAGAAACAACAAAATAATACGAAGAGGTTTTTAGATGAGCGGAAAACAAAAACAATGAAGCAAGGGAAGGAAAGAGAAAAATTAAAGATCAAACATGATAAGCAACTGGAGATGTTATCACATGATATACAGAAAATGATGGATATGTACAAAAATGAAGAAATGGAATATGAAATGTCTAGTAAAAGTGAATTTTTCGCTTAAATAACGTATCTCAAGGACCAAATAGAATCAGTCTTGGACATTATTTTATAATATCCTATTAAGCAAATGCTTACATAGTTAAACCAAATGGCTATACTAGCATGGCCTAAAACTTGAATAGTTATATTTTAACTATATTGTTAATTAAATTAAGATGTAATTTATTAATTTTAATGTATTAATAAATATAATTTGTCACTTAATTTGTATTTTTAAATTAAGTAGTTCAAACTACTTCCAGTAAAATTCTATTAGAGCGAGTGGCAAAGCATCGACGTAACGATTTTATAACGGGAATTTGCATCGTTACGTATAAAAATACATAAGAAAATTACTTGATATCACAGATGGTGTGATGATATCACAGATGGTGTGATTACGGCTTTTTATAGTTTTGTAATTTATTTGGGTTGTCATTAAAAATTGGAAGTGAAAATGTTAGAAACCCGTAGGTAGATTGATACACTTATATAATTCATTTTACGTGAATATCTTTGAATTCAGTTCCGACATTAATGAATATTTTTTCTACATCCCAATTATAGACAGTTTGAGTGATATTTTTTCTGCATCTCAATTGCAAACAGTTAGTATTCATGTATGTTTAAAAATGAAATTTTTTTTTTTTTGTTTTTTTATGTTTAAAAATGAAATTTTATATTCGGTGATAGCAGTTCACTGAATATAAAGAGAAAGCAAAACATAAGTGTAAATCTAAAACATAGGTAGTCTGTTTAAAGTTTGTCTGCTCTCTGATTTTGAAGAAAGATGTGCAGAGTTGATGTACACGATATAACCTCTGAAATAAGAAGAAAAAGTATATATTACAATTAACTGAATAAAGTTCATTATATAAAAGAGAACCTTTTATCTAAAATGAAAGAATCGTTTCCTGTGGAGATTATAGGCTACTTATGTGGCTAAGTAGTCCACTTATTATTTTTATTGGACAAGAGCTATTTCGAGTTGCATGCATCTTTAAGGACAGCAGTAATTTCCGTTGCAATATCATGCAACACTTATGCCGATTTTTCGCGACTGACCTGGTATGTTGTGGTTACTGTGGTAAGAGTAACTCTAACATTTTTGCGAAATCCGGTAACAGAGGGGAAGATGTAATGACGTCATTAATATCTGTCACTTTGCTAACCGCTGCATACACAAGTCGGGAGGAGTGTTACGCTCGGTATGTTATATCTGTCTCTGTCTATCATTGTTGACAGCTAGCTTGACAGTGGTGAAGTGAATAACCTCGAAGCACTTGCAATTTGCAGTGCCTTTACGAAATAGTTCGAAAAAAGTTTTCTCATGATATACATTTATCCATACATCATCGTCAAAGGTCGAAAGTAAATTTCCCTTAGCTTAAAGCATCAGTTAGCTCTTTGTGTTAAATGTAAAGGTTTCAGTAATAGTAGCCATTCAATGATACCATCCCAAAAAAAAAAAAAAATTCCACCAAATAAAATTATTAATTCACGAATTTCCATCATGAACACATATAGGTTATGTAAAGTAAACTTGTGTGTCTTGTTTATATTGCTATTTCACTGCAGAAACGGTATGCACTGATGTTTTTGCGAAAGCACTAACCGAGCATTAGTCGTGGAGTGGGAAGTCTCACCAATAGTGACCGTGACAGTTAACCTGGTTAGTGCATGGTCACTCGCGAAAAATCGGCATTAGTTAAAATGAGAGTTGTCCATCCTTTTTCAAATTTAATTTAGCTACCTACATTTGTAATGTGGTCTATTGTCGTTGCTGACAACGCTGTTGCTAATTTCACACTCTGACATAAATTCTATCATATACACAAAGGGCTTTCCAGTTAGCGGTCATTTTTTTTTTTTATTACTAACCTACAATTTTATTTTGAGTTCTTAAAACTAAACATTTATCTGCTAAGAAATCCCCAGTGGTTTCCCTCAGGTTCTCAAATAAAACACTGATATTCTCGTGTTTTGCACTGCACTAACACAATGCTCTGCTTTGACACTGTCACTGCGTCACACGCTGTACACTACACCAACTCGAATGGTTTGGTTCGTTTCAGTCTACGTATTAGTTGAGTATTATCCAGCATTTGCAGAACCTCAGCATTCTCGTGGGCATGGAGTCTCTCCTCATGCTTCGCTGCAATTTTGCTGATCTCTTCCACTACTGTTGGGTGAGTCTCTGTGTAGATAGTGGTTCCGGTAGTACCATGGGGCATCCACGATATTTCGCAAAACCTTGTTCTGAAATGTTTGAAATTTGTCGATATGACTCCTTGCTGCACAACCCCATAGTTGAATTCCATAGGTCCATATGGGTTTCAATATTTATTTATAAAGAAGTAGCTTATTGTGTACCGACAGCTGGGATTTCCTTCCAAGAAGCCAGTACATTTTCTTATATTTGATGTCCAATTCCTTCCTCTTTTTTTTAACATGCTCCGCCCGCCGGAGCTCCACATCCAAGTTCATTCCAAGATACTTTGCTTTGGAGTGTATTGGAATGCTTGTGTCATTAATTGTTATCGGTACATATGTATTCTGCGTATAAGCAAAGTTAACGTGTACCGATTTGCTCTCATTGATCTTTACTCGTCATTTCTTGGGCCAGGTATTTATATCATTGCTCGCCTGTTGGAGGTTTTTCGCTGCCTCTTCACTATTTGTGTCGATAGCCAGAATAGCGGTGTCGTCAGCAAAGGTCGCAAAGGTGACATTTTTTGTTTGAGGGATATCGCATGTATACAGTAGGTATAAGATTGGTCCCAAGACACTGCCTTGGGGTACGCCTGCCTTTATTTCCCTTATGCTAGAGTATTTATCTTGTTGTTTAACTCGAAACATTCTTCCGGATATGTAGGATTCTATTAAACCTGAATACTGTCCTGGTAACATGCTTTTGATTTTATTCATTAGTCCTGCATGCCATACTTTATCGGAAGCTTGGGCTATGTCTAGAAAAATGGCTGAGCAAATTTTTTTCTCTTCATATGCTTTTTCATTTTTTCTGTTATTCTGTGCTCTTGGTCGATAGTTGAATGTTTATTTCGAAATCCAAACTGATGTGGTTAATATGAACTAGGTCAATATGACCGAGATCAAAATGAACCTACCCTCGCCAGAACAAGTAATGGTAAGACTTCAGAATGGCTCGCCACAACAACATTGAACATCACTTCGTCTTTAGACGCAACGCGCTAGTGCTGACTATATGAATGTTATAATCCGTGTTAATATAGTAATAAATATGACGTATAGTTATTTCAATGTTAATATTTCTGCCAAAAATAATCTAATTAATCTGCAAGTGTAAAACATTCGCCGGCTATTTGAATGTGCATTTGCCACCGCATAAAAAAAAATGCCCTAGCTTTGACAGGTATAATATTACCTCAGTACTATATAAGTAACTGTATAAAATCAATTAATTATCTAATATAACATTGAAAAAGCCACACAACATATTTATTACTATATTAAACGGATTATAAGCATTTATATAAAAAAAACAAGGAAGTACGCAAGTGTATTTATTTCAAATAGCCACCTGTGATAGCCACCATTCGGCGATTGAATACGAGCCATGTAATAGCGTCAAAAGTGCAGTTGTTGCCACATTTTAATTAATTATTAAGAAATGGAGTAGTTCATTATTTTCAGCTTTTTACTTATTACTAAAAAGAAGTGAAATTATGACGTAAGACACACAACAAAACAGACAATAACCAAATTACATTTGATATAAAATACAACGGAGCATGCGTGGGTCTTTCTGAACCAATTTCAAAGCTGGTCCTTGAGGGGCGAGGGCAAGTGACACCGGCGCCAAGAAGATCAAAATGACACTAACAAAAGGAACACTCGGAGGGTAGTAGAAGTGGGGATTAAGGTGACTCGGTACTTACTCTGACCCTAACGGGAAAGCGCTTATATTATAATGTTATTGATAATCCAGCTTATTTAGACTTTTTTCAACAAACTATTTCTACTTTTATGATTTTATTACATATCCTATATTTTTGGTAACTGTTAATTTCATATGAATATCAATCAGTAGGTATCACTCAAGTTTTTTGTACTTTGTTATTCATTTCATAATAGAAATTTTAAATATCGTTGGCTTAATCCGCAAAACCCGTAAGTCCACTTTTGGTCAAAATCGACATTTTGGTGCCATCTGTTGGGAAAAAAAAAATCTATGAGTTAAGAAATTCCCAGTATCTCCAAGAGAATTGAAAACGTTAAAATGCAGTGATTCGTTTTCCACGTAAGTCCTAGTTGTTTGAAAACAAAACGCAAAACCAGTAAGTCCGCAGTTTCTGTTACAATCTATGGCGATGCATGCGTGCAGAGTGAATTTTATGCGAAATTGGCTGTGATAAATACATTTCATTGCGTAGCAGGCTTTATAACTGAAGGTAAGTTGACGTAATAATGTTAGTAACTAGTAGAGTCAAAGATTTTGATAGTTTTGGCTTTAATTGATAGTTTTAATCAGAAGTTGGACTTACGCGATATTCTTAAAATCAACTTAATAACATTTTGTTAACATGTTGTGGACTTACATAATTTTAGAGTACGTAAATTTTTACAATTTTTTTTTTTTTGGACAACATGGCCAATTTTGGAAGTAGAACCCTTAAAATAATGGAAATGGTGCAAACAGATTCAAAAGCAGAAGAAATAAAGTGTACGAGAGTTTTAAACTCCAGCAACAACAATTTCCAAAATCAATTTTCGTCACTGTCCAGTTGTAGTTATCAAGATGAAATGTTACTTTTAGATATTCCTGAAATAACTGGACCCCTATTCAATAATGCAGACAATGGTATGAACTCTGACTTAGCTGAAAACCAAAACTTTCAGTCGTTTAGCAATGACCAAAATGAATGTGATGTTATGAATGTTTTGGAATCGACTGAAATGGTTAACCACACTACAAAGACTGCCGAAAAAGACTTATTAGATGATAGAGATAAAAGTTTATTTAATAATAATACGTTGGTGTGGAAAAATGTTCAGGAACAAATATTAGAATATAATGCAGCAAAAGCAGAACAAAACCATGATCCGGATTTTGTACCTCAAGTTGAGTCCAATTCTGAAAGCGACTTGCACGAAGAAAGCGAGAATGAGAGCTCGGGGGATGAAGAGAAGAATGCAAATCAGAATTATAGATCTGCACCAAAAGCCGATGAAACAGAAGCACGAATATTTGATTACGTACTGGACAGCAACTCTCTTGAGAATCATTTATCAGAAAGACCAAAGAGAAAAAAAAGGCAATTTGTAGATGAAAAAGAATGGAGTGAAAAGAAAAGGAAGTTACATCGCGAGAAAGGAAAAGAATATTATGGCAGAAAAAAATTAATAATAAGTGGATTTACGACGTACACAAAAAGGAAAGAAAATTAGGAAATCCTTGTCACTGCAAACTCTCGTTGAAGAATAACTGTGTTTTGAAATGTCGAGACTTTTCTGAAGATGAAAGAAAAAGTATATTCCAAACATTTTGGTCCGACATGACCTGGTCCGAAAAAAAAATTTACGTGTCGTTTTTAGTAGAATCTAAAAAGGTTAAAAGACACAGAAACAGAAAAGAGGCGGGTGCATCTAGAAGAACAGAATCCTTAGTGTATTTTTTGCGACGAGGAGATGAACGTGTAAGGGTTTGCAAACAGATGTTTTTAAAAACTCATGACGTAAAGGAAAATATGATTTTAGACTGGTTAAAAAATAAGGAAAAAGGTAACTCTGTACCAATTGAGGTGCCAATTGTCAAAGATAATACAGGGCAAGATAAATCTAATACTCGTCGATACCAAGACCTAAAATTAAACTTAGAAAGATTTTTCAACGAGTTGCCTAAAGTTGAGTCACATTATTGTCGTTCGTCATCGAAGAAACTATATCTAGAACCAATTTGGCAATCCAAGTCATCAATTTATAAGTTTTATAAGGAATGGTGCAGCAACAAACAGTACCGGTGTCTATCAATTGCTTCATTCAGTCATGTGTTTGAACAAATGAACTTGTCAATATTTCGACCAAAGAAAGATGAATGTGACCAATGCGTTGCTTTCAAAACCAAAAATATGTCAGATGAAATATTTAATCTTCATCAAGAAAAAAAGAAAGAAGCTAGAGAAGAAAAAAATAGAGACAAAGACTCAAACAACAGGGTGTTCTGCATGGACCTGCAATCAGTTTTATTATCACCAAAGTCAAATACTTCATCACTTTATTTTAAACAAAAATTAATGGTTCATAACTTTACGTTTTTTGACATGGCCACCAAAGATGGATACTGTTATCTGTGGCATGAGTCCGCTGGGGGTCTCTCAGCCAATGATTACGCTTCGATCATTTGTAAATTTATTACAGATAATATTTTTCCGAGCATGAAATCTGAAGAGAAGATAATACTGTACAGTGATGGCTGAACATCACAAAATAGGAATTCAACTCTGGCCAATGCGCTCATTAATTTATCGATGATTTTAGGTATAACAATAGAACAAAAATTTCTGGAGAAGGGCCACACCCAGATGGAAGCGGACTCAATCCATTCCACAATTGAACGAAAACTGCGCCGCACAGACATAAATGTACCAGCGGACTACGTAAATCTATGTAAAAGAGCTCGGGAAAAACCTAAGCCTTATAAGGTGTTTTATTTAAATTATGACTTCTTCAAAGATTTCCAGAAATTAGATTTCTTAAAATCATTGCGTCCAGGTAAAAGGGCAGGAGATCCTTGTGTCACTGATATACGTGCCATAAGATACCTACCCGATGGTTCCCTTTTCTATAAATTGAGACACCCGGAAAACTTTGTGGAACTGATGTACAGCCGAGTCAGTAAGGAAAAAAGAAAGGAATTGATGTGTCAAATAAATGAGCTTCCACATTTATATAAAGAACCGATCCCCATTAAACGTGAAAAATTTTTACAGTTGCAAAGCTTGAAGAAAAGTATTAAAAGCGATTATCACAGTTTTTACGACAATTTGCCGTTCAAATAATTTTATAATAATAATAAATAATTTTAGTTTTTGATTTAAAATTATATTCTCAACCATGCAAATTTCATTATTTTCTTAAATTGAATAATTAACAATGTTTATTTTTCTGTTTTGTGTTTCGCCTCTTTGTTCTAATAATTTTTGTGAATAAATAACCTTTTTTTAAATCTTGTTAATCCATTTTATGTTAAATAATAACGTGGCGTAAGTCCCATCTCTTACAAAAATCAACTGGAAAAAAGCGTAAGTCCATTTAAATATATTTCGGCATCCTTTTTTTTTTAATCGACCGTAAAAATAATACATAAATATAATACAATAAGACTTTCTTTCGCCAGATTTTAAATAAGAAAGATACTAAAATTTTGAAACGTTTTTTGTCTCTCCTGTAAAATTCCACATTATGGACTTACGTGTTTTGCAGATTAAGCCGACGATATGTGTTATGTACAGGCTTATTCATTATAAATTACCCACCCTTCCTTTATCATCGTTATTATTGCATATACAAAAAAATGTTTCAAATAAAAGTTGTGTGGCTGAGACTGAATTTTATTTGCATGCTAACAAAAGCACAGTGGCGTTCAGATGCAACGGCATAAAAAGAAATTTGTTTTTAATGGAATAGCCCGTATATTATTAATTTTTTAGAATGATCGTTTTATCTGATTTAAAAAATATATATGATATATGATCTTAAACCGTTTTCGAGTTATTAAATGTCGAATATCGTAGTTACTGTACCTACTATGGAAAAGTTAACATTATTAAAGTAGACTATGAAAATGACAATTGTTGGGTTTGATAAATGACATTTTCATTTTGACTATTTTATTATGGAAATATCATTTATCAAACACAATAATTGTCATTTTCATAGCTTAGTTTAATATGTGAACGTTTGTTAAATAATGTTAACTTTTCCATAGTACAGCAACCACGATATTCGACATTTAATAACTCGAAAACAGTTTTAAGATACCGATATCCTATGGTATATTCTTGAAATTAAAGTAAAAAGACCATTATAAAAATTTAATAATATACAGGGTATTACATTTAAAAAAATCTTTTTATACCGTTGTATCTGCACACCACTGTGTTTTTGATAGCATGAAAGTAAAATTCAGTATCAGCCGCAGAACCTTTATTTGAAACATTTTTTTGTATATGCAATAATAACGATGATAAGGGCTGGGTAATTTATGATAAATAACCCTGTACCTACACAAGAATTCTCAGATACTATATTCATTAAATAAATGCCGACAGTTTTTTTTACTAAAATGAAATTTCTAATTATATACGAATATACAGGGTGTTATAAATTAAGTCGGCACTATTGCTAACTTTGTTATTAATGGAGTTACAGTATCGGTTAAATTAGCAAAGTAGTAGTATTTTTATCGTGAACTATGATGGCAGAACCGAAGAGACCGTTGAACTTCTAATTTTCGCGCTATTTACAAAAGTAACTTTTTTTTTAATGGAACACCCAGTATATTTTTGCATATATTGAAAGAAGGAATTATTTTAAAAAAGAAAGCTTTCATACATTATTGACAAAAAATGAAAGTTGCGGCAGTTATCCACTATTTTGTACAGCAATTCATATCAATAAAATCAAGATGGCAATGATAAAAAAAAACAGCAAATATTAAACAAGCATTGTGTATTATGTATATTTCTTATAATGGATGTTCGAAGACATCACCCTCAATCGTCTAGATTTAGATGAATTGAACGTTTTTCATAGCTAAAAATGACATGTTCCAAAAATGTCATATTTAAGCGCTTTCCCGTTAGGGTCAGAGTCAGTACAGAGTCACATTAATCCCCACTTCTACTACCCCCCGAGTGTCGTTTTGGTCTTCTTGGTGCCGGTGTCACTTACCCTCGCCCCTCAAGGACCAGCTTTGAAATTGGTTCAGAAAGACCCACGCATGCTCCGTTGTATTTTATATCAAATGTAATTTGGTTATTGCCTGTTTTGTTGTGCGTCTTACGTCATAATTTCTCTTCTTTGTGGTAATAAGTAAAAAGCTGAAAATAATGAACTACTCCACTTCTTGGTGCCGGTGTTACTTACCCTCGCCCCTCAAGGACCAGCTTTGAAATTGGTTCAGAAAGACCTACGCATGCTCCGTTGTATTTTATATCAAATGTAATTTGGTTATTGTCTGTTTTGTTGTGCGTCTTACGTCATAATTTCTCTTTTTTGTGGTAATAAGTAAAAACCTGAAAATAATGTGGCAACAACTGCACTTTTGACGCTACTCATGGCGCGTATTCAATCGCCGAATGGTGGCTATTTGAAATAAATACACTTACGTACTTCCTTGCTTTTTTTATATAAATGCTTATAATCCGTTTAATATAGTAATAAATATGCTGTGTAGCTTTAGTTTTTTCAATGTTATATTAGATGATTAATTGATTTTATACAGTTACTTATGTAGTACTGAGGTAATATTATACCTCTCAAAGCTAGGGCATTTTTTTGTTATGCGGTGGCAAATGCACATTCAAATTGCCGGCGAATGTTTTATATTATTTTGGGCAGAAATATTAACATTGAAATAACTATACGTCATATTTATTACTATATTAACACGGATTATAACATTTATATAAAAAAATCAAGATTGTAATTGAATTCGATCCGCATGTCATATAGTCAGTACTGTTGTTGTGGCGAGCCATTCCGAAGTCTTACCATTACTTGTTCCGGTGAGGGTAGGTTTATTTTGATCTGGGTCATATTGACCTAGTTCATTTTAACCTCTAACTGGAAATCCTTTTTTATTGTCAATAACGTCTAAAAGGTTATCATCATTTTCACGTGTTGACGCGTGTGGATATCTAGAACCAGGTTACCTTTCCAGAGATCCTCTTTCCCTCCAGCGTCTTACTGTAGAATTTACTGAACTTTTGGACATTCCTATTTGAATACTGCTACCGCAGCCTCATATATATGTCCAGTTTTAATTAAAGAAATAATTGTACTTTACAAAATAAGAAATTGGTGCCATAATTATGACAAATAAATTTGATTTTGACAATTACTGTCAAAAGTAATTATCATTTAGGTGAAATTTTTAATTGGTGACAGATGAGAAAAAGTTTTTAATGACATTGACGACCAAAATTTAATGCTAGTGACTGTACATACTTTAAGCATTTTTAATTGAACCTTCAAAAACAAAAAGGTGAGCCACGAATACACATATTAATTGAAAAGGTTCATTAATTATCAATTAATTATAAGACAACTTATATATTTTTACAATTTATTGCTATATAACATAATACACATTATATTAATTTGACCTTATCACATTAGTATGAGAATATTACCTATGTATAAATAATTGACAGAAGCAGCTTATGTTTCTTTTGAGACCAAAGTAAAAGGAATAATACATCCAATAACTAATACTAATAATTTTACTTTTATATTTTGTTGTAATATGTCTCTTTTCACTTTCTGACAAAACACAGGTTTAATAGAGTAGCAAGCCTTTTGCACTTAACTACCTGTATCCCAGGCTTCACTATATTTGCATACAAACTGACATTATGGTCACTTTATATACCTTACTTACTCTAAGGTTTCCACCATGCAAATAAAGATTAGGCATAATTCCTATTTATTTTACTTCATAAAAACAATACAATAATGCATCTGAGCTAAGCTACGGTTTCCTAAGAAAGCGTGCCGCCATTTAGCGACCGTATTGTAGCGGTGTATGACGTCACAAAAACATTGTTCATTAAAGCTAGATGGCGTTGGTTTCCTAGAGGCGTTCGCCTTCAAATAGCAATACCGCCATTTGAATTAACGGCCGTCACAGCGCTGGCAAACAGTTGGTGAACGTTATCTTCTGAGACGGTGAACATTTTTCTTAAAGAAAACAACATTTACTTATAAACAAATATGAGTGATAAAAGTGCAACTGCTACCGTTTGGACCAGCGAGGAGAATGAAATTTTAATTGGTTTTGTAAAAAGTAATGAATCCTTATATAATATTAAAGGTACAGATTACAGTTTACTCTCCCGTGGCCAAATGCCTAAATAGAAATAAAATCATTAGGATATTGTATTTATGTATTTGTTTAGGTGTTGAATGCTGTAAAAGATGGGATTATTACATTCGGCGTAAAGGAAATCGTAGTACTGAAGCTCAACTACCAATGTTGTTGGAGATGACCTTCAAGAAAGTGAAATCAGGGAACATACACATGCTGACATTGAAAAAGACATATCTCACATTGATAATACAGAAAATAAGACAACATTCAATATTGATGGAAATGATAATAACAAAGTAGATGTCAGTAAAGATGAATTTGTGAGAGAAAAGAAAAAGAGAAAAATGTCAAACTCTGAAGAACGACTTACAAATATACATAACTTTTCTTCTGGGCATATTGGCTTTTAGTGCCTATTATGTGGTTTTGAAGTTATGTTATCTCTTACGTGATTTAGTGCATAATCAAACAGCGCTGGTGTTAAGCAAAAGTATTGTCTGAATTTTTCTTCGTTGCAGTGCAAATGTCGACGCACTAAAATTTCAAATGTACCCTTTGTGGCACGATTTTTAAATATATCACTCTCTTCCAAACGAGACTTTTAATCATGTGATGACCCCCATTTTCCAAATATAGTAAAAAATGATATGTATAGATCAGTGAATCTCAACTTTTTTTTGTTGCGGCTCACTTTTAACGATTTCAAAATTTGGCGGCACACAAAGAAAAAGATAAGTTTAAAAATTATTTACTTACCTATAAGAAACTGCGTAAAATAGTTTATGATAATACTTTTAATTGTGCGAAATAAAATAATATGTACTACAAAAATAACAGTACGTTTATTAAGGGATTAATTACAAGTTTATAATAAGAATACTTTTAATGCGAAATTTGAGCTTGATGTTCTTTGATAATTTCATTTATATTTGGTCGTAAAAATGACAATGCTACTCTCATATCGTCTTCTACATTTAACAATCTTGATTTTTTTTGGTTTTAATGTTGGTTAATGCCGAAAATCCGAATTCACACAAATAAGATGTGGAAAATTGTAATAATATGTTTAAAGCTTTCTTGGCTATCATTGGATAATAACATCTAATGTTAATCCAAAATGAATTAATTGATTCTTCTGAATGTTTTAAAATTAAATCTCGATTATTGGAAAGCAAAATGAGTTCTTCCTCTTCATTCAAAGTTAAGTCAAATACAGAAGTATCCGTTATGAGAAATGGATTACGAACACAATCAAATTTCTTTATATCTAATTTAAGTGAATTGAAATGAATAATTCTCTCCCGCGGTTACAAATGTGTAAATAATTGGTCATAAATGAATTTTTATTCGCTTAGATATTGAGTTATTATTTCAAATATTTATTATATATTCCCTATGTATAATAAGTACTCGGCCATCCTTGGCTTATTAAATTATGTGCTATGCAACCAATATTACATTTCCCATCCACTATATAGCACACTTAAGGGTCCTCGCTTGTAAATTATGATATAAATTTGATTCCTAATTTTGTGAAATTTACGTAAAGGTCAACCGGCCTTAGTAACGTCACTCATTCTGACTCTAACATATGGAAAACAATAAATTTGGGGTAGGGAACACCAATAAAAAATTTGAATTACAAAAGACAACAACTTTAAGGCTCCTCGATATTGAAACGGCAATCGCAATATTGGTTGCATAGCACATACTTTATTAACCGAATGATGTCCGAGTACGTATTACACATAGGGAATAAATATAATAAATATTTAAAATAATAAATCAATATCTAAGTGAATAAAAATTCATTTATGATCAAATATTTACACATTTTCACATTTTTGAGAAAACTTGTTTTAAAGATTTTGACATATTAATTAATTTTCTTTAATCAGATAATTTTTTTGAAAGTTTGATTATTCAGCGGGGTAGATTACTAAATTCTTCATAAGTTGACGATGAAAGGTTTTCTCCAAATGTAAAATCAACAAAAATATCTTGCATCAAAGATCTGCTATTTTCAACTATACACATACCCACTATCGAGGACCCTTAAGAGTGGCGTTTACCAACAATAGAAACTTATGCAACTTATATTACTCGCGGGACGGGTAGACGCAAGGGGGTGTGAGTAGGTGGAGGTAGACGATATTCGGATCTGTCACAGCGCTTCGGTTTTATTCACAGATTCTGTCATAGATAAAGGAATACTATAGATGGGAAACATAATGTATAAAGAATGAGTACTTACGGAACTGTTGATGTTTTATAATAAGCCAATTTTCGCTAGCCCATAACTGTTATATTATTATGCACTCGAATATTATAGGTACATATGACATTTAAATGCGAGTGACAGTTTGTAATTAAACTGTCACTCGCATTTAAGTCTGCAATAGCCGACCGATTCCGACAGATTTTCGTCTTCGCTAGGACCGGTAGAGATACCGTAAAGTGGGGATAGACGACGTGAAAAACCTCGTGTAAAATGTGTGTGACAATGTTTACTGTTTAATGTTTTTTATCTTTAAAAATAATTACATAAATTTGATATTTCCTATATATCGTACATCAAATGTGCAGCTGGCGCGTAGAGGTCGTTTTTTTTCTTTTGTGTACCAGCCTTAGTTGGTAGACATTAATCAAATTCATGCACTTTTGTGATTATTTCTAAAACACATAACTTTCTTAAGAAAGTAAATTAATACAAAAACTAACCTTGACATTATAAATTTATGCCTTTTGCATCACTAACCCACATTTGAGATTCTAAAATTACAAAATGAGTTTAAAAAACGCGAAACGGCGATGCCTTAATTTTCGATAGGTATACGCCCCTCTTAAGTGATTTTCCTAAAACGCTAACTTTTGAAAAGTGGAAGTAGATATTGATGTTAAATCAGCGGAATATAGAATATATCGTGTCAATCATTTCGATGCAATGTTATCAAATTAATCTTATACCCATGTTAATTGTTACACCAATTCTTACTCGTAGCACCAATTTAATTGTTTACAATCACAAATATTTTGTACCATCTAATTGCCTAATTATCAAACTGCCAAGACATTATTGTGTATTGAAATGTTTAAGAGCATATCTTTAGATGTAAACTCTGTTGATTTAATTTCTTTCATATTCATAGTCGATTTGATTGAAGTGGTTATGTTCTATTTTCTGAACGGCTTTATTTAGATAGACAGCTATAGCCCCAAGTGACGTTATGGCAACATGCGCAAGAAATATTTTTATAATTCTGTCATGGGTACATCATATTAATTCTCATTCTAGAGCACGCTAGAGATTGCTAGAGATTTCGTATAATACAGAGTATTTGATGAGAGTATTTCTTTCGCATTTATGGTTTTGTATTTATATGTTTTTCTTAAAATAAGTGTTATTCATATAGTTAGAAAATAATTATTGAATACACAGTTCCATTGTAATTTATATTTTATTCTAAGTGGATTTTAATAGCCTATAAATTTGTTTTGTGAATAAGATAAATAGTATGAATATGACAGGTGACCCTAACCAATCCAGCAGACAAAGTGTTTTGGGAATAAATTGCACATACTCATCTCCTGATGACTGGGATACTTTTTCTCAACCAAATAGATATTTACAAGAAAACAATTTCAGCCAGTTTTCATCACCTTCAACAACACCAGCACATAATTATTCATTCTACTCTAACTTTGGACCACTACCATCATCTATTAGTTTTCCTATGCCAGTACAACAAAATGATGACACTTTACAGAGATTAACATCATTACGATGTAAAAGGAAAACTGACTCTCCAATGTAAGTATGTACTTTGATTTTTTTTGATGTTCGCAATGTTTTAACTTTATTATTTGTGAGAGTTTTGTTCTTCTTAATTCTGATAATTTGAATTATACTTACCTTAAATACCAACTTTGTCCTAGCAGAAATCATATGCGAGTCAGAAGTGATTAGTACCATTGACAGAAAGAAATTCCAAACTAACATGACTAATTTGTGATTTCTCTTCAAACAATATGATATTTAAAACCCTTTCTGCAAAAACTTAATCTCTGAAGAGGTATGAACAAATATAAACATATACGAGTTCTTCAAATAAATGTTTGAGAATATTGTGGTAGTATATATTGATTTTTTACATAGAAGGTATAGGATGACTTTTTGTATGTAATTTAAAATACTACATAAATTACTCTTATGACAATCAAAATTCATTATGATTTGATGAAAATAGTCATAAAAATAACGAAACACAGCCTTGTTTCTTGAAAATGGTGGCATTTAATTATTTTATCTCATCCAAAGCACAAATTAAAAGCATCAGTATATCAGAGCTGTACGTAAAATCTATCAGTACAAGTGAACACGTATTGCAATATTGTGTTACCACCATTTTTCATAGAACATCCAATAAAGTCTTCCAAAAGTTTCTTAGAAATGATTTTCCCTGATTGATAGTGTTTTTGATTGTTGTGTCTTACCGGCGGCGAAAATTTTATAATTGCAGTGTCCTTTAGGAAGATTACAAGATTCAATCATTCTTTAGCACTGTGGAACATCTTTCATTTCATAACATTTACAGGTTATTTAAAATTAATACACTTTTGTAATCTTCACAAATATACGTAGGCTGCATAAATTTAGAGAGAGAGAGAGTTTTTAAAGAACATGTTTTTTTTTCCAGAAAAGTGTTACTTTCAGTCCGATTTTTGAAATTTTTTTGTAAAAAGGCTGTTCCAAATTAAGTTATAAATGCACTTATTAATTGTGTAGATTGTGACATGCATATTTGCACGTTCTTCCGTGAAGTGTAAAATTGTCACTTCCAGTTCAAATATAGAAACAATTTTTGTACAAAAGTAGTTCCAAACTAACTTCTGCATATTTTAACATTCTCTGTAAATTTTTATAAAACTGACAGAACACATTTGTTCATTTTTAGAATACAAAATTAGGTGCAAGTTATTTATTTTTATTTACCAGTAAGCCCACTTTTCAATAAAACAACTTATTTTTCACTTACTTTTAATCTAAACGGTTTTTGTAATTCAAACAGAAAATTTCAGTTCTTATTTTTACTTATGAGTTAATTAATCAACCAAAAATTGATTATCATATATTATTAAAATTGATTTATTAGTTTGTTAAAACGATTTTGCATAGAAGTTGTTGGCTTAGAACATCTATTTTTTCATCTAGCTTAATCCAGGGTTATTTTCAAAATCTAGTGTGAATTTCAATTGCCTAAACAATACAGGAAATAAACAAGAAGAAAACAATAAATGGATATTTTGAAATTTGTATTTAAGTCTAATTTTCACACTTTTCAATTGATATTTAACTAATTTTATTCTTATTAGATTATACCGCGCGATCATTTAAATTATAAATTAGAGCAGGCTGTGAAATTTAAATTAAGTTGGTATATAAGTACTAATTTACAATTTGAATTGTCAAAGTGACGTTTCAAAATGTTAATCAATAATTGACATTCTGGACAACCTAATAAAAAAAATCCCGCCTGCTATAATTTAGAATTTAAATGATCGCGTGGTACTTGTATGTATATACCACGCAATCATTTAAATTCTAAATTATAGCAGGCGGGATTTTTTTTATTAGGTTGTCCAGAATGTCAATTATTGATTAATTAACATTTTGAAACGTCACTTTGACAAT
This sequence comes from Amphimallon solstitiale, assembly GCA_963170755.1. NCBI lineage: Eukaryota > Metazoa > Arthropoda > Insecta > Coleoptera > Scarabaeidae > Amphimallon > Amphimallon solstitiale. The sequence continues at coordinate 11,126,193 of OY720678.1, read as the reverse complement.
TCAAATTGTAAATTAGTACTTATATACCAACTTAATTTAAATTTCACAGCCTGCTCTAATTTAGAATTTAAATGATCGCGCGGTATTTCAACAATATAAAATGGAAATTCATATGTATTTTTGCTTCTGTAATGATAAAATTCCCATTTTCAACTCATGTTCTTTGTTGAGTGCTTTAATTCTTGCTCCGACTCTAGATCCTCCCGCTGCATTGCCCTTTCATGCTTCTCCTTGGGAAGGTCGAGCTTTTGCCGGGGCCCCTCCAGAAGGCATTGCTTTTGAAGTTCGACTAGTTCCATTTTTCCAGTGGTCCAAGATGACAATTTTAGTTCTAAAGCTTTGCCTGTTAATCCTTCTTTACCTAAAGATATTGCAGAAGGAATTGTGAAATAATATTTCAAATTTCTACACCAATATTTGCTTTACTTCTGATCAAAAGTCAGAAAGCTTACATTTATGCTGCAAAGCCTCCGCTTCCTTGTTATGTAGCATTTTTGGAGTATATTTGGACCAATTTATATTTTCTATAGATGTTGAGGGCCGTGGGTCACTTTCAGGTCCTGTTCTGCATATTATTTTGTAGTCTTTAGATTGTTCAACATTTACATCTGGGGATCTATCATCTTCTGGTGGTATATCAATTGATAAATCTAATGCACATGAGTATTTAGTAAAACTGAGCATCCTAAACCAATGTCAATGTAAAACTGTTATAGATAAGTACTTTCATTGAATATCTGTATCTTACCGAGGTAATTATCATCATCAAATTGGCTTTGAAATCCTGTCATCGTCGGCCCTAAAATCTCTTTAATGTCAGCAGCAACCTTTATGTCAGAATTTTGAAAGGATCCACCACCAGTTCCTAAATCCCAGGCGTTTTCATCAGTCATATTTCCTGCAAAGAGTTTCAATTGCTCTGAATTGCCCACCAGAATTTGAATTAAATTCTTTTGCTAATGTATTCCAAGCAGCATTCTTCTCCCTAGTACTACTACCATCAGTTGCCCTACACTCTATTATGTGTTTATTACTGTTTATATTTTTTAACAAGAGCAATTAAAAGCTCTTCTTCATAATTATTAAAATTAGCTGCTCTAGAAAATGTTATAGTTTTCAAAGCCATTTCTACCACCTACAAAAAATTAAAATCACTACCTGAATTATTATTTGCATAACCATCACTTACACAATATTCTTACCTGATTGTAATTATAAAATAAAAGGAAAATTGAATAATAATACTGATAAAAATCTTAGGAAAGACTCACACAACAACAACGCTTCGAAAATAATCCCGCCAAATCTCTAACGGCACTTCTTGTTACCAACATTTCCGTAAATTACTAGAATTTCTAGGATCAGTAGAACGCTGATGTTGTGTTGGTACAACGCATATCCAAATTTTGTATTTACGAATATAATCTCCCTCTTGAGATCTGATTAGTTTTTCAGTAAAATCTGTAGACCGGAAGTAGCAGTTTACTTCAGTCAAAAAATCGAATTTTGCCAATATTTCGTCAACTACTAAGTTCAAACAAATTTATGAAGAATTCATATGTACTTAAAATTAAAATTGAGAACAATTTTATTTAAAAAGTTTTTGGAAATTCCTACCGGAGGTAGGTCTTTTACTCCTGCTTTTTAGACAGGTACGTTACGAATATAAAAGTTTTTACAACATAATTTTCAATATCTTTTGTATAAAAAAATTTTCAAAATTCAGACCGGAAGTACCACTTTTACTCTTATCGAATAGCGACTTTTTGTAAATATTTCGTAAATTATGCATTCAATATATATTTATCAAGAGTACAAAAGCATTTATTGCTAGATTTGCAATATTTTTTGTATAAATGAAATTTCAAAATTCGGACCGGAAGTAACATTTTTACTCTTAGGGAGTAGCACTTTTCTTCGAATATCTTGCAAAGTATGCATTCTATAACGATTTATTAAGAGATTAGAAGTACTTAGAATAGGATTTTGAATAATTTTTGTGAAAAAAATTCTTAAAATTATATAGTTTGAAACGCTTATTCGTATAAGAAAGTCGTGTGGTGGCCACACCTCATTTTTTTTTAAATAATTTTGTGGTAAGAGATCCATGATATTCAATTGCACATTCTTAAGACATTTTTAATATAGAATATATAGTTAATATGATTCGAGTTTTTCTTTTTAACTTTTAATACTGAAATTTAATTTTCTTATGGTTGTTGGATTTTTGGAGTGACGATGTTATTAAAGTGTATGACATATTCGTATCAATTTACTAGTTGATAAAAAATGATTTCAGTTGAACAACTTTAACAACAGTTTCTGGTATATACTATTTTTTACTTATAAAAGTAGACATTTTTAATTAGAATTTCAATATACATATTCTTATAATGTTTTTTTTATTTGTTATTCAATTTAAGTAAAAACTTTATTTTCCAGACCTGTTGTCGCAAAACAACATATTACGGAGGAACGAATGGCAGAACATTTATCAAAATTACATATCAGTTCTGTAAATCCTGCGCCCACAATAGAACCAGAAAGTAATGATTGCAGAGAAAAACGCTTATACATGTGTGAAGAAATGAGGAAGTTACAAACAGATCCAATTATACCTCCATCGTTATTAGAAAGAATTAATAGTCCCTGTAAAGCTTTAGTATTGTGGACACCCCCACGAAGGCCATTTTCTGCAAATGAGCGAAGTGATGATAGTAATAATAATAACAATGAAGAAGAAGTACCTGATAATAATCTGATGGATTTGGATCGATAAGAAAAACGATTTTTTTATATTTTCTTTGTCTCATTTTCGCGAAATATTATATATTTCTAAATATTTTTATACGCCGTTTGAATTCCGTAGCTTCCTTAAACAACGTTATAACAAGTAAGTATACAGTAGTATAGGCAATTATTTCTAATGCATTCTCTTACCGATTTTTTTTAGAATTATGAAATGAGTATAGATGAGCTTTATCATTGTACAATGTAACTTTAAGATTAGATAATAATATTAATTCAACTTTAATTGCTTTCTCTGTGTTAGAGACCTAAAAGGCTTCCAATGTGTTTTAGTTTTTTTTTTATTGCAACAATATTAAATTATTGTTTAGTAACTTATAACCCTTTTAAAAAAAAAGTAAAGGAATATAGTTTATGAATAATTATAATAATGGAAATAATAGGCGAGTTAAGCATTTCCCCCTATTTTCATTAAAGGTTTACTAAAAATTAATTATTAATAAGTTTTACTTAAATAAAAAAATGTAACAAATTAAAATATGATATAAGTAATTTCCAGGATATACATAATCGACTTTTTTTTACTATAGAGCGTCTCAACATTAGTATTCAGTACAGTCTCTTATGGGATATATACCTCTTTTACTACCATAAGTAATTTGTAATAAACTGTCTCTGTTTTTATTTCAAGGCAATGTTGTCATTTACATATATACATTTATACGTAACACGTATATGCATATATGCATGTGTTTGAGATACACACATACATTAAGTGCCATTGCCGACACCGGTGTTTCGACCTTTGAGGTCTCGTCAGTGTACGTGGAGACTGTCGACAGTGGCTTTAAGACTTAAAACGCTGCTTATGTCATTTTTGCGTGTCAAATGCAGTGAGAGTATCACAGCGACATCTAACACCCAAAAGATGACACAGAAAAAGCGATGGGTTCTGACGGCATGTTCTGCTATACAGAGGCCTGTATGTTAATAGTGTATCCCGTGTAATAGAGCCTTATGTGGCGTCACCAATCAAAACGAAAATGAAAAGTGTAAACACATGGATGTTAAAACTAACATCGAGCATATGTAAATCACAGTATTTATTTACTGCTTGATGTTAGTTTTAACATCCATGTGTTTACACTTTTCATTTTCGCAATGTTGTCAGTTTGATTTATTATGTTTATGGTTGGTATTATCGGTGTGGTGTAAGTATCACAACATAACCTTCCTGTCAAGTGTCAAATTAATATTATAATATTAATAATTTATTAGAATAATATCCTAACCAAGTATTTAAAATGTCATGCCATTATAATGAGTTACCAACATAACCTGTCATTGTTGAACTGACAACTATGTTGTCAGTCTCCATAAAGAGGGATTCACACTGATGCAATTAGTTGCACCGATTTATCGCATGTGAAAAGTTGCATGAACGATGCAATTTTTAAGAGTTGCACGGTTGGTTCACACTGATCAGGAAGTACAAGCAATTTTTCAAAAAATGCAATTTTTTGTTGTGGTACTACCAACATGAAATAATTATATGTCATCATTACTTTCAATGTATAGTGATGAATACAATGTACATTTCATTAGACAGGGTGGCAGCATAAAAGTTACTAAAAAATCGCATACAACTTTTTCAGAGAATAGAACAGGCTCTAATACGTGCAACTTTTCACATGCGATAAATTGCTGCAACAAATTGCATAGTGTGAACCCCCTTAAGACACATACTGAATAATAAGGTTGAGACGGTCTATAGCTGCTATATGTTCGCTCTTCATGCTGTTGTTTTTTCTTTAGATAGTTCGGTTTATTTTGATTAAATTTTCTTTTATATTTATACATATTTGTTTTAAAATGTGCTTTACATGAATATGTTACATTCTTTATCAGCTTTTACCAGTGACGGCTATTCACTAGAAGCTCAAAACTGGAATTCTTGAGCTTCCAACCATTGCATCAGAAAAAAAAAAGCATTGCATTACTTTTTATTGAATATTTCGATATGCGAGTGTATTTAAATATTATATATGTACGTGCATTATGATCATAACATTTACGCGAAATTGTAAGTACTTTTTAAATTAATGAATCTCCCCACTTCCTATACAAGTACAATTCATCTAATACATTTAATATTGTGATACGTTGAATAACCCACCAAACTGAGCTTATGCCCTAAATATATATGTGACACGAATAAATACGATCGTCAACAATCGTTTTTAACTGCGTATAAGATATGTAGTGGGGTATAACAGCTTTATTGATCTATCTGCTTGATTGATTTAGTTTCTTGTGTTTAATGTTATTCTATGGTGGAAACGCGTTACATTCCGTTGCGCGTCATACTAGATCCATGACGACTCACCTTGTATATGTTGCCGAATCTATTTTTATTTCTGTCAGTGACATTTGATATAACTAAAGAAAAAAATTATTCACAATACAATAACTATAACCCACAGACTAAACAACCCAGACCGGCAACTACTTGAAAAAAAAAATATCCAAGATCTTCTATCCTTGTCACACATCAGTGAACTTGGTACGAAGATGGCGCTAGCAGCATATTGGCGCGAAATTTCAAATGAGCTTGTTTTTAGATTACGCTTATTCAATAGGTTATTTATGTAACAGAAACATACACAAAAGTTACTAAAACTATGGTAATAAATATTACTTACTGTAACAATTATAGCCAAAGTTTGAGCATCTTATGTGTAATTTTGTGGTGTTACATATTAATTATGTGATATATAAATATTAATCTTTTACTTACATGCATTATAACATCCCTCTTATGGTTACCTATTAGACACAATAAACTACTACTCTATTTAAGATTAAGAGAAATATAATAATCTAATAAGTGAAAACTGTCAAGGAAAACATAGGTATATAATAATAATAGTTTTTATCGCCAACCGTCAGTAAAGTGATGCGTTACCATAGCGTTTTACGGAGGTAAAGAAACACTTTATCGTACTGTACAATAATAGTTATTTATGTACTAAGTCAGTAAAGTGATACTTTATCGAACGAGTCTGATATACGAGCCAAGCGAGTGAAGCGAGCGCGGCGAGTAAAAGACGAGTTCGATAAAGGTACTTAACTGACGTGGTGCATACAAAATTTTATCGCCAACCGTGTAAATTGTTAATTTTAAAAATAAAGATATAATAACTTATGACAGTTTATGACAGTGACAAACGATTTATGTCTAAAGTCATCAGTCATGGCTACGTTGACAGATATTAGCGGCAGGTAAAGTACTTTATTGTACAGTACGATAAAGTGTTTGTTTACCTCCGCAAAACGCTATGGTAACGCATCGCTTTACTGACGGTTGGCGATAATAGTTATTTATGTTACAAGTCAGTAAAGTGATACTTTATCGAACGAGTCTGATTTACGAGCCAAGCGAGTGAAGCGAGCGCGGCGAGTAACAGACGAGTTCGGTAAAGGTACTTTACTGACGTGGTGCATACAAAATTTTATCGCCAACCGTGAAAATTGTTAATTTAAGAAATAAAGATATAATAACTTATGACAGTTTATGACAGTGACAAACGATTTATTTTTAAAGTCATCAGTCATGGCTACGCTGACAGATATTAGCGGCAGGTAAAGTACTTTATTGTACAGTACGATAAAGTGTTTCTTTACCTCCGTAAAACGCTATGGTAACGCATCACTTTACTGACGGTTGGCGATAATAGTATATTATGACACTAGTGCATAATCAAGCTTTTAAAGCACGAGTAACGAGTTTAAAGCCACGACGCGAAGCGGAGTGACTTTAATGTTACTTTTTAGAATGCATGCATCATAAACCAATCAAAACACACCCATAAGCGTGCATAATCGGGCCTTTATCGCACGGCGTGCGTATAAAGGTTGCTTGGTAACAGCCAATCCCAAGCGTTTAATAGTCCATTGAAATGTCAGGAAATGTCAAATGACAAAAAGTACTTTTTAGTATGCATGCATCATAAACCAATCAAAACACACCCATAAGCGTGCATAATCGGGCCTTTATCGCACGGCGTGTTTATACGCACGCCGTGCAATAAAGGCCCGATTATGTACTCGTAACGTTTTAAACTCGTTACTCGTGCTTTAAAAGCTTGATTATGCACTATTGTCATAATATACTATTACCTGCCGCTAATATCTGTCAGCGTAGCCATGACTGATGACTTTAATAATAAATCGTTTGTCACTGTCATAAACTGTCATAAGTTATTATATCATTATTTCTTAAATTAACAATTTTCACGGTTGGCGATAAAATTTTGTATGCACCACGTCAGTAAAGTACCTTTACCGAACTCGTCTGTTACTCGCCGCGCTCGCTTCACTCGCTTGGCTCGTAAATCAGACTCGTTCGATAAAGTATCACTTTACTGACTTGTTACATAAATAACTATTATTGAAATATATACTTATACAATAAAACATAATAAAATTAAATTACACAACCAGTAATGAGTAATTTATACTCATTTGTCGAGATTTGCAGGAAGCCTGTGCATTTTGTCGACTTCTCCCTGCCCAAACCCGCACACTAAACATTTGGACATCATATTTGTATCAACATATACTATCCGTCCATCGGATCTTTTGAATCACATGATTAATTGCGTGCATTATCAACGACATCCGCACCTAGAATGTATATATACTCATTTCTTTCCAATCTCAATGACTAGATAAGGATAGAAATTTTAAACTTTAAGGTGGGGTTGTCTTCTCCATAAGAGTAATAAGACAGATAGAGAAAATATACCGCCATGACATGTTACTACGTTAGTCAACTTATTAAAGTTTGACATATAACATTATTTTCTGCGTTTTGGTTTATTTTTGTTATATTGCTTTTCTAATTCGTTTTTGTTCTTTCTTGCAAATAATTGTTCTATTCAGAACAAAAAAAAACTGAATTTAATACATTTTCTGTAAGTATTCTAATCACTAAATTTATTGTTTAGAGGTTAAGAATTTACATTTATTACAGAGACATGTCTGGGAAACGTCTGAATTCTGAATTCACAATCTCAACAACTTGTATTAAATGTCCTGGACTTTTTTGAAAGAGAAAAACAAACTCGTGCACCTCTCATAAATATAAATGTACCTATTGAAGTAAGAATCATATAGATATATTTTTTGAAATCATGATAAAGGTTTGAATATTGCAGAGAGCAGCCGCTGTCCTTAAAATCTCCACACAAACTATCAGAAATATAAAACAACGTAAAGGACAAAACTCAGTGCTTTCTTCACCCGGTAAGAAAAGACCTCGTGTCAAAGCCAAAACAGAAGATTTGCGAGAGTCTACAAAGATGGAAGTACGAAACACTATTTATAACATGTATAAAGAGAGTATGTTATTAGGTATTTCATTTATGTTTCACAATTTTAATATATTTGAAATTATTTCAGAGAAACATGTTGCTCTGCTTACATTGAAAAACGAATTACACACCAAAGCAGTAATTGATATTGGAAAATCTTCTTTGTCCTATTTATTAAAAGATTGGATTTAAATTCAAAAAGGAAGACAACAGACGAGCATTGGCGGAAAAGCATGATATAGCCCTTTACCGAAGCACTTTTTTGAGGAAGTATACAGATAATTTAAAGTCTAATTCTCCAAGACCAGTGATATTCCTTGATGAAACATTGATATATTCAAAAGATAATTGAGGAAGATCTTGGCATGATACATCTACAAAAAGTGTTCGAAAGCCAGAAGGTTATGATGGCAAAAGGTTTATAGTTTTACCTGCCGGAGGTGAATCAGGGTTTATTGAAGGTACAAGTTTGATATTTGCATCGAAAACCAAAGCAAAATACTATCATGCTGAAATGAACAGTAAAAAGTTTGAGGAATGGATTAAAATACAATTCATGCCACATTTACCAAACAATTCACTTGTGATAATGGACAATACACCATATCATAGTGTAGTATTAAATAAAATCCCAAATTCTGCATTGAGAAAACAGGAAATAATAGACTGGCTGTCCAGCAATAATAAGTTTTTCCGGTGAATTCACAAAATATGAATTGTTGGATTTAGTTAGGAGAAACAAACCTGAGAAACTGTATTTAATCCTAATGAAACATCCAGTTCAGATTCAGATTTAGAATCTGAGTGACGTTTTTATAACATAAAACAATGTGTTTGTTGAGTTTATAAACATGATAATGCAGAGTGATTACCTGAAGAAGTTCTTATCTGAAAATCCATTTATTAACAACTTCTTTATTTTATGTGGAAATGTACGTGTTTTTGTTTCGGTGAAACATTTATAAGAAGTTAATTTAAAACCAATGGATGTGTAGTGAGTGCATTATTATGAAACGTGAATCAATACTTTCGGCTCACTCTACATGCATGGCTGGTAACAGCCGAACATTGTAGTTATGTTGGTGCATTATTATTTCTAGTATACGAAGAAAAAGAAAGCCACTCATGCACTGATTAAGGATTAATTATTTAAACTTGTCTTTAAATTTACAGTATCTAACAAAATAATCAGAGGATTGTTTAATAAGATTTATTTATTAAGATAGTTAATAAATAGTAATATGAAAATAAGTTTAATCATATAGAAATATTATGTGTGAGATTATAACAGTTTATTATAGATATTTAGCATACAATATATAACAGTTTAAAAAAATGTAAATAGATTTCCAATGTATTAATAAATAAATTTAACTTATTATTAAAGTTTTGTGTTTTGTCTGTAATGAAATGCCTATTTAAATTCTAAAATAATGACCCCGTTGTACAGGAATAAATTAATATTGTATAGTGCCATAACTAATTATAAATACAAAATTATTTACAACTTACATATTGCTGTGCACATATAAATATTTATTTTAAATAACAATATTGCCATATAATTTATATGCTGTGACAACATATTTTTGTGTGTATTACCACACGTAGGGTATAGTCTTTTGTACACATTATACTTTTTAAATTATTCTTTACACACCAAGAACTTATAATTGGTTTTGTATTTTTATCTTATATTGTTGGGTCATGTACCTTATAACTATTGTGGGTCCTGGCAATGGTTGTGGTTCCTTCTTCTTTGCTGATGATTTTTCTCTTGTTCATTATAGGGAAAAGGTAATAGTTTTGTTCAAAGAAAAACTGTATGTCTATTCAACATAATCATGTATTTTTTTTATTCTGTAATTTATGGATTCAAAAATATAGTTTCCTTTATATACACACCTTTATGCTCTAAACAAGATACATAATTGAAAAATGCTCATATCATTTATACCTAATGCCGGTTGTAATGTATGTAAATCTTTTGTTCATTTATTTATTCTACCAAACAAAATAAATATTTATCCTGCAAATAAACAAATGTAAACTTTTATTGTACGTTTATGAATATACTTATCGACGTTATAATATTTATGTATAGGCTTCAATTAATTGCTTTAGACAACCATTTGCACGTGTTGTATCGAGCTCTTAATCTATGCCTTGTGAAATTCTAATTTATTATTCGCTTAATTTGAAAGAAATTAATGATGTCTAGACAATACGATGAAGAAAATGCTCATTTTCACGTAACATCTCTCCAACTGACCAACACCATTAATCCTATTTGGTTGTAATTCCAACTATATAAATTTAAAATAAACCTTACAGGATAAATTATTTACTTATCTATTTTTGTCCAACAATACATTGATTAATCATTCGCACGTAAAAATCAATGTCTGTCCAACAACTCGTATAACTTCATTTTCAAAAGAAATAATAAACTTACTTGTTATCAAAAAATCTATTTTGAATGTCCATTATGAACGCTTCAAATGAATTCAAATGTATTAAATAAAATAAATTACTGTGACTATATGTGTTAAAGAAATAATGAAAAACTACAATATAACAATTAAAAAAAATCTTATTCTTTAAGAGACCTTCCTTTTGTAAGTGTTTTGAGAAGTTCACCTCTCGGAGGTGTTATCAGAAAGTCTACCTGTCGAATCTTGTCTTCGTATTTATAGCGGCAAAAATAAACTATGTTGACCATTGCGCCCTCTAGTCCATGTTTAGGTTGGTACTGGAATACACTTTCCCGTAAAATCGCTGCCCATATGTTGCCGCCTTGATACACGCACACATACACATTTTGTTCTGACAGTTCACAATTTTTCTTAAACGTCAACATAACCTTCCAATTCAAAGATCTCCCCTGCTTTGCACATCATTCCCAACGGTAGGTTTATTCTTGTCACTAATACCATCCTTCTTTGTACTCGTCAATGAACCTATTACCTTGTTCATTGTTCGATACATATTTTTCTTTCCATTTATTTATGTTAGTTTTACTTTTCTTTTAGCCGGAGTGCGCCTTGGCAAAATGGGAAACATGTTGAAGATAACCATTATTTTTCTTCCCGTACTGCCTGTACTTGTAGAACACGTCCGCCTCCAGTCCCTGAAGCATTGTGTTACGAACAAATCATGAACACAGATACCTTTCATTTATTTATAATGTCAGCTTTTAAATACAAAAATATGTCACTGCTGATTGCTTCTATGTTTTACATATTTTTATATCCTTTTTCTTAGTCTAGTAGTAAGCTAAGGTAAATTTTATTCTTTAATACTATTTAATTCTTAAACTCTCATAAGATTTTTACTGCTTTATGCATATCGTATTTCATTTCTTTTCATGATTTATAAACCATACTTTTTGTGTATCTTTTCTACAAAAGAAATATATTACTTATATTTATTTTGTCTTTATTTCATATATTTCTTTATTTAATAAATTTTTATTCTACATCTTTTGTTTTTATATTTATTTAATAAACTTTATTTTGCATATTTCATTATTTACTGTAATAATAATAAATTGACTATGAGTATGCAACTTTGTATACCTTCATGTAGTTCTTGTTGCATAGTTTTGCTCAATAATATCTAAATAGGACTTTTTCTTATTTTTATTTTTATTTCTAAGCTTAAACTAATTCTTAAATCAATCTCTAAAACTATTCTTATTTTACAAGTTTGCGAGGTCACAGCAATATGTTAATTACAGCATTAAATACAATCACAATTTTATCTACACTGTTTAATTTTTGCATATTCTTACACTTTTTTAACACAGACACTGAAATGAGATATTTTAAGGTGCTAACGAGTTCTTCTTTTAGAATAACTAAAATTCACTTGCAGAATTCCTAGTGCTTCCTTTATTAAAAATGCTCTTTCTCCTAGAACAACATATCCTGGATTAAGATTGTTGCAAAAATTCTTCCATTCATTTTTCAGATGTAGGTCACCCCGAGCTTGACTAATGTAGCACATACTTCACTGAGGAGTTATTGCTATTAAAATTTCTATCGTGCTTATAAATAGAACAGTACTACTGCTGAGCTAAATTATTATCTGGTTTTCCAATGATAATTACTCACAAATTGTAAAAATAACCATAAAACAAGAATTATTTTGAACTGAACTGATTTTCCACAAAATAATTCCATTAAAAAATTGTCACTAGAAAATAGGTAGAGGTGCATTTAAACATTTTATGTGTTCTATATTCAGACTGACATGATTTGTTGTTAAATATTTTGAGATTTATTCCACTATTACGTTTCTTTAATAGATACATACTAAGGAACTGTATATAATATAACCCATATGTTGTAAAATGAATGAATGACAGACCGGTAATATTTGTTCATAACCCCAACGGTTATTATTGTTTTACATTGTTTTATTAAATTTCATTATGATAGATATAGCTAATTTTAAGCAATGAATAAAACATGGTATAAAATATAAAATTTTTTAGATATAAGCATTATAAGCTCTTTATTTTTAAATGTTTAATTCTATTTTGTAAGTAATGAATTTGAGCCAGAAGTGTTGATTTAATTCATACGGATCAAAATTAATCACGTGACTCAAAAGATCCGATGGACAGATAGTAATTAATACTATGTACGACAAAGGATTGCAAAAATATGTCACACGTGTCAAATTTGAAATGTAGTTTTGAATGACATATAACCACAGCATAACAAACATTTCAATTGACGCTAGCGCCATCTCATCTCCAAGTTCAGTAAATCTGACAAAGATGGTAGAGTATTGAAATTTACGTTTGCTAAACAAGGATGAGTAGTCTGGATAAAATCTAGGACTAAGTTGCTGGTCTCGATTGTTTAGTCTGTGCTATAACCTAATATATTTAGTAATTGAAATTCTCTAAGACTTCAGTCTTTCTCAACTTATTTATTATATTGATTTAGATTGTCGAAAAGCCTTAAATGTTTCATTACGTATTTATAATATAATTTAAAATAAGCAATACTTACGCTATTCACATTTAATTTAACACATGATTATAGAAAAGTTTGTAAAAAGCCTCGACTGTTTACAGAAACCTTTCGGCATTATATTCAATGGACGCAAATAAATAGTAAATACACTTCTAAGAAACACTGTTTTTAAATAATTTATATCAAAGCAAAAATAAACATGCAAAATTTGACAGGAAGAATATACACAACGCACGTCTTTTTGACAGATATGGTTTATCTGCCAACACCGAATTGAACTATTAGTCTATTAAAAATATGTAATAAAGAAATTTAATATTGAAACGGAAATTATGTGTTTATTTGCCATGAATGCGTATATTACGATCAATTTATAAATCTTCTATTTAAGCTAATGAAATAAATGCCCTCAAGTATAATTTAACAAAGTAACTTTTTTAGTTTCTCTAATACAGTTATGACGACATGTAAACGTCATCGATGACGTGCAACGGAACTTAACGCGTCTCCAGTATAAACTCGTTGATTTATTTTATACGGAAAATCCCGGATAATACTATGAACATTATATTTTCAACATTTCTTATAAAACTCCATTGGCCAGGTTCGCAATTTATGACTATATAATATGAACTGGACCGGCATTTTGTAACATTGTGCGAAGCAAGTTGACAAAAGAATATAAGTAAAAATACAGCCCAAAATGGCCGTTCTCTATAATGTATTATATTTGTTGAAATAGTTTAAGGTGTATCAATGTCCAACGTGTTATCCTATACTGACAAAAACTAGACACTGTTGTGTTACTTTATCGACAATGCTTCTATATATTTTTTACTACCGGAACAAAAATTCTCATTAATTTCAGTATGGAGTTGTTTCTCGTTTATCCCCACATAAAGAAAAAAGAAAGCTGACAGTATATTTGATTATATAATTATTATATTAATAATAGCCAATTAACCATCAAACGACTTCTCTTTTATTACACGTGAAGGATGAAAGGAAATTATATATTGTAATTTTCAGAGGAGACAAAGTACTGTTTAAATAACGGAGATAAATACGATCGAGTTGTGAGTATACATAAAAGCTATACTAATGCCGAAGATCTATACTTGAACTCAAATAAAATGTTGTGGGTAGAGGGGGTTAAAGTGATCTCAAATGAAATTTTTGACCTTAATTCTAGATTATGTGAGCGATAAAAACAACGTAATTCGTTATTACCTCCGAAAATAGAAGACTCTTCCTCATATATGAATTGTGATAGTCTTCTGCTACACGGCTCAGGGTGTATTTGGCAGGCTATACATATATTGTCGGTAGTAATTGGACTATTAATTAAGCAAAATAAAAACTTTAATATGAAATATATTTACAAATTATTACTACTGCAATACACATTGTTCACTGCCTCTTTTGTATAGTGAATTCTCTAAAATTCTCCAGTTATTTTGTTTATGATTGAAATTCGCCGATTTTCTCTAATCAGGCGTTCCACGCATACATGTTTTTGTTTGTTAATGTAGTACGCAATGAACCTCGTCGCGGTGTTGATAACAAATACCATTTTAAAATCACAATGCTTAAAATCACTATCGAATATAAACGAAAGATACTGATCAGTGATATTTAGAAAAAAATTTTTTCCTCCAGGCCTGTCTGACTGACGTCTCCAGTTTGCACCGCAGCCAATAAGGCTTATTGTGCTTAACCTGTGTTGTCTATGTTATCCATTCCAGCAATGTTGTATCATGTACGAGTCTGTACAGGTCCTTTATTGGGTGTCTCTTGAGCATCTCTGGAGCTACGTTCGTTTGCCCAAAATTGCGTTGCCTCCTGTGATCCAGTGCTTCACAGTTTACCAGGATATGCCCGACTGTTTCTGGTTCCTTATTGCAGAGTCTACAAGTAAGGTCTCCATCATACAGGCCTATCCTGTTGAGATGCACTTTAACAGGTGCATGACCAGTCAAAAGACTCGTTGTTGTTCGCCGCCGTTCCCTGCTCATGTGTAGTAGTTCTGCGGCTCTTTTGTTGCATTGTTGACCAATAAATTCCTTGCCATGATATTGTCCTGGAATTGTTGCCCAGTGATGCTTATGTTTTTCATAAACCCAGTCTTTAACGTGGCTTCGTGTCATACTTTTGGGTACCCCCAGAGCCGGTTCTGGGCCTATTAATCTTGCTTCTGATCCTCTCCTAGCGAGTTCACCAGCTTTTTCATTGCCGTCAATCCCTTTATGCCCTGGCACCCAGATCAGTTTTACCTTATTCCGGATTGCCAGCAGTTTGAGTTCTTCGAGGCATTCCCAGACCAGTCTTGACGACACCTCTTGGCTTGATAACGCCTTTAGTGCCGCTTGACTGTCAGATAATATAAGAATTCGCCGGTGACTGACGTCATTCCTATTGTTTTCAATAGCACATTGGAGTATGGCATACACCTCTGCCTGAAACACAGATGCATACCCTCCCAGTGCATAGTATTTGCTCTGGCTGGCAGAGTAGATTCCTGCTCCAGTGCCAGCTGCGGTTTTCGACCCATCTGTGTACCAGATCTGATCCCGCCTGCTGATACCTGGCATACCATTGTCCCGGAATTCGAGTCTTTCTGGAATGTTTACTTCGAATGGTCTGTTTAGGCTATATTGCTGGTGTCGATTCCAGATAAGTCTCGAGTCTAGCGTTACTCCACCGCCTTCGAGATCTGTATCTTTTCCCCTCTTAGGGTAAGCGGTCCAAAATCTCCCAGCTTACGCCTTCGGGTAAATGCTACCAGGGTAGTTTTAGTGGGACTAATGATTAGTCCCTCTCTTTCCACCCATCTAGATGTCCGGTTGAGGGCGTCCTGCATGCGCTCCCTAACCGTTGAGTTGAATTTGCCTCGTGATATGACTATGTCGTCAGCATACTCGAGGACTTTGTGTCCCCCGTCGGTGAGACCCCCCAGCAAGCCGTCTGCTATCAGGTTCCACAATAGTGGGGACAACACACCACCCTGTGGACACCCCCGGCGCACCCGTGTCGCCAGAGTCTCGCCCGCTACGCAGCATAGAGTCGATCTATACACAGCAGGTATTCTCGACCCCCTTATGTCTGAGAGACCTGGTTATTGAGGCAAAGGAGGTATTATCGAATGCCCTCTCCACATCCAGAAATGCACCGAGCATCACTTCCCCGCAGTCCAGCGTGGCTTCCTCCTCACTGACCAGCCGGTGACGTGCCGTCTCCGTGGAAACACCGGTCCGATATGCATATTGGTCAGGATGAATCGGGTTACTCATCAGTACTCCGTCCCTAATATGCCTATTCATGAGTTTCTCAAGCGTCTTAAGTAGAAAGACATAAGACTGATTGGTCGTATGGACTTCGCCGAATCCTGTCCTGTTTTCCCAGGTTTCGGTATGAACGTTACCCTAATGCGCCTCCAAGCCGTTGGTATATATCCGTAGGCTAAGCTGCTCCTTAAAATGTTGCAGAGTATTCTGTACATAAGGTTCGTAAATCCCGTCCGGTCCGGGAGATTTGTATGGTTCAAATGTGCTAATTGGCCATTTGACTTTCTCATAGTCTATGACTTTTTTCGAGGTCTGCCAGTCTTCTCTGGACGCCCTTCGAAATTCTGTCTCAGTCATTAATCCCTGAGTTTGATCTATCTGTGATCCAGGGAAGTGTACTTTTAGGAGTTCCCTAACAGTCTCTTCACCTGTATTTGTGTACTCACCGAGACTGTTCTTCAATGAGCTAATTGTGGTTTGAGGTCCCCTTGTGACAATTCTTTGTAGTCTGGCACATTCCTGAGTACTTTCTATTTCCTCACAGTGCCTCCTCCAAGACCTTCTTTTCGATTTCCTCAACTCCCTGTTGAACCTGGTCAATGTAGTTCTGTGTATTTCCCACTGACCGTTTTTTTTTGATTTATTGAAGTGCAGAGTTGATTGCGTCGTTGAATTGCTCCACTACCAACTCTAGATCGTCTCTGTCCCTTATCATGCTCTTGATGCTGGGAAGACTGTACTGCAAGTCTGCTCTATACGCCTCCCAGTCTGTCTTCCGAGGATTCCGATAAGTATTTTCAACTATTACACCTGTAATATTATATCTAATGTATCTGTGATCTGAACAAATAGCCTCATCAGACACATGCCAGTTCGTGACATAGTTACTCAAAAAAATTGAGGCTAATGTCACATCAATTACCTCCTTCGTAACTGTATTAACGAAGGTAGATTTGTTCCCTACATTAATTATATCTAAATTATTTGTCATAATATATTGTAGTAAAGACTCGCCTCTTTTATTGGTGTTTGTGCTTCCCCTGGTGGTATGGTGTGCGTTTGCGTCACAACCGATGATTAGCTGAGTCCCTCTTTGCCTGCAGTGTCTCACCAGTTCTTCCATTCCCCTGGTCGGTATTGACTCAGGATCATCGAATGGCAAGTAGGCCAATCCGATAATTATATCCCTCGGCCCATTTCCTTCGATGAGTCTGATTCTCGGGAAGTACATTTATACTTTTTTTTAATGAGTATACAGATCCGAGGCATGATATTTAGAAACACTACCAATGTTGCAAAATGTCAGTTTAGTGATTACAATTGTTTTGTTAAGGCTAACCTGATAAAGATGGGTTTCAATTGAACGTCGTTTGTACAACGTTTTATTTTATTTGGGTATTATTTGAAAGTCATTTTAGTTCAATATAATTAATACGGTATTTATTTTGCATTTAGACTTGTATTTAAAACGTTGTTAACGCTATTAAATACGTAAAAGCACAATAATTATAAATTAAGAAGTGTAATTGATGTACCGAAGAAAAAAATATGTTTAATTTACATTTGTAGTATGAGTATGTTTTGTTTCTAATACACACATCTAATCATTATCTACTTAAAATTTTCTACCTATTTAAAAACGGGTGTAGCGTTAACAAGCGTACTAGAAATATATCTATACATACAGGATGTCCCACCGGGAACCAAATCGATCTATATATGGAAAACCACACATAGGAAAATTTTTAAAATTTGGGGGCGTGCGAAAGTCGATGGGGGCAACTCGGCTAAAATTTTTTGCATAGATAACCTTACACAAACTTACACTATTTTTTAATGCTAAATTAAATAAAATTATAAAAATTGGGGGTTTCCATTTGAAAAAATTGATTTTTGGCATTTTTTTCAATTTCATTTTTAATCATATTTTTTAAACACCCTGTAGTAAAAGTTTTCAAAATATTATAAAAAAACTATTTCAGTAGGTCTTTCTCAACAAGGACTCTAGTCCAAATTGAATAATAAGGGCTTCCTTATTAATTAAATATTAATTATTTTAGATGCTGCAAACGTCATTTTTCACGTAAAAAATTAAATAAGTCAAAAACAGTTAGACTTAGGTATAGGACGTGATACATAAAATTAGCCTAGAATCTTGTGTAGATTCCAAAAATGCAATAATACACAGGGTGTTCCATTTGAAATAAGAAAGTTGACATCTACTTCCTGTATAACCGGAAGTGCCGCCATCTTGAAAACATTTTAGCCGAGTTGCCCCCATCGACTTTCGCATGCCCCCAAATTTTAAAAATTTTCCTATGTGTGGTTTTCCATATATAGATCGATTTGGTTCCCGGTGGGACACCTGTATATACACTGTATAGTAAAAAAAAAACGCAACGATTTAGTCAGTTCAACTATATTCTAAAAATTTGAGTCTTGACATAATACACAAACTCTTGCATGCTTAGGAAAATATTACAATAAATAACGGTCAGTAAATGTCTCCTAAGAATGTAAATAATTTCTTGCGGGATGTTGTTCTGTTCTTCACTAAGAGAATCTCCACATTCTTTAATGTTGGTTTGAACAGAAATTCGATTTCTAACATGTTGTCTGTTATGGTGAATTTCCAATGTGATCACAGAAGCGACTGTGGCCGTTATGAAAAAGTTACGTTGTCATCTGCAATAACTTTGAGTTATGGGAATCCATGCCAGAAAGAATTGCGTTATTATGTTTTCTCGCAGAAGAAAAATATCTTTTAAGGCTATTACTTAATAAATTAAAAAGAAACCGAACCTCAGACATCTATTTATCAAGAGATACTGACGGTTTTCAAAATATTCTCGAACACCCTTACTTTTTAAAGGACGTTCGCTGTTTAAATCTTTTCATTTACTGTACAAGAAATATATTTGTCTATTATGAAGAAATTCCCTTTTTAAAAAATGCACACTCAGAAACATTAATTAAATACGAAGTTGTATTTTTTAACGAATTTGAAGTTAGGTTTTTTATTTTTTGATATTTGCACCTTTGAGTTTATTATTTCTAATAAATGTGTACATATTGTTGCGTTTTCGGGTTCGAAATAAACAACAAATGTTTTAAAACCGTCTGTATATTTACACACTTAAAACTAATCTCAATATAAAAATATAAAATAAACGCAACGCACTTAAACTACTACCGTAGAGAGAATATATATAGAGAGCCCATCAAATAGGGAAATCGGGCAATCATAGGCACGTATGTTGTACATTATCGAAAAGCTATTTTTAAGGACTATGTAAATAATTAAAAATCCAATATGACTGCCATAAGAAAAACAACAGATAGCGCTAAGAACTTGGAAACAAATAAAAATCGGGGTTACTGTTAACACCAAGAAATTTGTCTTAAAAAAGTGTCTCAACAATGTTCGAGTTTAAAAGCGATCGCATTAGGCGTTATTGAGTTATTGAGGAAAATTCAAATCGGCAAATATTGATTTTTTCAAAATATCTCAAAATTGGCAAAAGTCCGAATGAATTTGAAATGAGATTTTTTGCGAGCATTGAATTCTGCAAAACATTCCCTATTTAACCGTTCTTCTATGTCTTCTAATAACCAATATACCAATGGTGAGCATGGAAATCTGGACATACTGTATATAACTCGTATATAATACGTCGCATATCGGCAGCAACACTTACAAAATAATTTTAAAAATGTGGCATTTAACATTCGATTTTTTTTCATAAATTGAGATATAATATGTATGTCTTCTTCACCATATGAATTAGTGCTATTCAGTAACTTACGTGTTGTTTACATTATTTCTTTGCTCCGTTGTATCCGTCGTATCATTTTTTTCCTTGTCAGGAAGAGTCGGCCTTGATTTTACACACTCATTCAAAGTTTTTATATATACGCATTTTAATAAGGTTCTTATCTTTGCTATATACCGTGCTATATACGAATTTTGTTGAAATTTATATAACAGATTGTATTTATTTTATTTCTAAATCTAAATAATAAAATTTATTATTAAATATGAGTACTATTTTGTCTATAATAATAATAATAATAATAATATGTATTATTAACACTAAAAAATATTTGAAAATACTTCACGACATCTACCAGGCATAAGCTTAATCCCAGGAGCAGGTGCTGCCGCTAGTTCTGGACGTAGCCGTTCTTTCCCCCACGTCCACAATGGCGTGCCCAAAAAATAACATTGGATCTCTATATATATTCTCTCTACGCTAATACGAAAAAATTAACACACGTATTTATTTCTATCACTAACTACTATTTATATCTGTAATATTTATGTACTGACTGAATTAATTCGTTCTGGGCACCGGCCGCTTTTTATATCGGCATATAAGACTCTGGAAATATACGCGAAAATTCTCCCTTTCTCTCGATGTTTGTAGAACATACGACAGTCTTTCTGTCGCTTACACATTATATATATGTCGATGATTTATGACTTATTTACGGTGCGTCGCGCCAATGTTTACTCTTCTATTTTTTTGTGGACTTGTTTTCGTTACAATATTATTTCCATAACAGAAAATATTGTTTATATGAAATACCATATTTGACATGTATGAAAAGGAGTACATAGGAATTGTTATTTCAATAACATATAATAATATAATTTTTATTAAATTACCTACTTGTTAAAATAATGTGGCATATATACTCGAAGCCATACAACAATACAAGCCGGAGTGCAGCAATCGTGACGTCACGATTGTGAACGGGATTGTTCCACTGCGACAAGCGGAGTTATTACGTTAAATTACGTTTCTTACAAAAAATTATAGTTCTCTGTGTTAGAAAAAAGCAAATTTTTTATGCATTTTTTGAGAAGAACTAAATACAGTTTAAAGAGAGTTTAATATTTATTAAATATTATTAAATAATATTTTTAATAGCTATGTAATTATGAAACATTTATATTTATATATGAATTTTTTTTAAATAAAACAATGGATAACTTTAGATTTCAAACTTAAACAATTTGTTCAGACAATATAAGAAAAAATTAAATCTGTAGGTACGAAGAGTTAAATAACACACATATAAAACAGAAAAATCTAATGACGAAGAGTACACTTAAGACAACAGTGGCATTTTATTGACTAGATAGATTCCTAACACTTCCTTTTATAGCTTTTTGACTGATCTTATCTTGTCGAACTTTAGAATTAGTGAGCAATATGTTACTGAATTTAACTATACAGTTCTCAAGTAAATTAAAATTGTAACAACCACATTCTTCGGAGGCCTCATATATTTGAAAATTTTTATAATCGAGTAGCCGATAACACAATTTTTTTAAAACAATTCTTTGACTTTGAGAATTTAGGAACTGGCTTTCAAATTTATCATTTATTAATACTTTAGAAAATAAAACTAAGTCGGAAATAATATCTATGAAGATTTGCTTTGGATATTTTAATTCGCCGCGATCTAAATGTTTTAAATATTAAAAATCTCGGCATTACAATTATTAATTTCTATTTCGTCTGCAAAAAAACGTTTTCAGAAGGTTGCTCGCAATATATTTTTAGTGAAAGATAATCTTTTATGCATATGGTGTAAATACTTGCTTTATCCGAATATATATATATTTTAACTTTGGATATATGGACTCGTAATAAACAAATTTTGACGCCGAAGTCTTTTTAAACTTTCGAAATTTTTCTGATACTTCAGTTTTGAAATCCTCAAAATTTAATATCCTGTCTGCTAGTGATTTCAGTTGCATAGCTTTTTTCAGGCGTTTCTCAATATCGTTTTGCCTATCCTCGGGGTCTTTCCGTTTTGCTTGCAGACTTGTTAGTAGATAAGCTATGAAAGTTATGGGCCAAAATCCCATATGATTTAACATAGGGGTCTAAATTTTATTTTTCCCCCCACCACTCCAACTTCAAACAACACGTGACCGAAAGCAACGCTCCCATTGGTCACCCCAAGCCACAAACACTCCCACATGTGACGTCACATGATCGAATCCAGCACCCCCATTGGCCACACATAACCACAAAGTGTCAGTCCCCACCAGGAGGCGGGTAATTTGAAGCGCAGCTTGCACGTACCCCACAACAATGGGGCCGGCAACAACATATTGTGTGAATGATAATTTGCAATAGTGTTTGTACGTACCACCAATAATGGCGCAGGGATAAAAACAACAACGAGTCAGCCATATTGTATGTGTGTGAGATACTGTCGTAAGCATCATCATCATTGGAAGAAATTTTGATTTCTTTATTTTCTTTGTATTCGGGGCAACGTGATTGGCCCATGACGGATGGCGTGAGGCGGGTGACGTAATACGTTTAGCATGCGGTGGAGCACACCTAACGGCTTTGTAATATATTATTATGTATGATTAAATAAAAAACAACAACAAATACTGAAAAAGAAGAAAATAATATATTTCACCCAGTTTAAAATATCATGTTAATGTTAAAATCGCTTATCTTGTTATTTTGCGCCATTTAACTTTGGGGAAGTAAACAATTAAAATAATAATAATATATTAAATAAACATCGATTGACACCGGGGGTTTATCTTATTTCTGTAAGCACCAATAAAATATCAAGTTCATTCACCCCGCTTAAGGCGTGGCTCAGTTATTATTTGATTTAAAAGTCTATTTAATAAAATATTACATACGTATTAATGTGACTGCGGTAATATATTATTTATGTGTATGATTAGAAAAAAAAACATACCGAAGAAAATAACCAAGTTCATTCATCCGGTTTAAGGTGGTGTGGCTCAGTTTATTAATTGATTTAAAAGTATATTTAACATACAAAACCTCTTTAAAGCTGTATAGAATCCCAGTAATACATAAAACTCCACAAAGTACGCCGACAACCCACATATCTCAATTAAAATTTACATCCGCACTAAAATTTGCCTCTATTTCTTTATGATAATATTCATCATCCCCACATAATATGATTGGGGTATTATTCAACAGAACGTGTTGGATATAATTGGAGTGGGATTAATAAAAATAAAAAATCAAGCCAATAAATTTTATTACCCGAATCTTTGAAATAAACAAATTAAATTGCATATATGTAATATAAGGAATGGGATAAATATAAAATAAAAAAAATTAAATCAGTATCTTTATTAGTCGAAGCGCTGAAATAAACAAATTAAATTACATATAAGTAATATATAATATATGATGATAAAACCCACCCATGTGACAACTACAACCCCATGACGATTCATCCATACACCCCATCGTAAAAGATGCGGCGTGAATGAAAGCATCTGCAGATATTGCAGCTGGAATGCTAGTAGAGGGGGTTGCACTCCCTCTTCCAAGATGCGTATTTCATTCTAGAAAAATAGTAAAGAAAATTACAATTACCCAAAACAAATAAATGCATATTGACATACATTTGGGTGTTCTAGTAACACGCGTTGATATAGATATTCTGAAAAGAAATTATTATTATTATTATTGTATGATAATATTCAAAACGTAGAAATCTCAATATAGTTGAGGGTATGTACATTAACAGCTGGAGCGTCATGATACCAGCAGTAAAGGTTAATGTCATATTCTATAGGAAAGTTCCACATTGTCGCGGGTGAAAAAGAGATTCGTTTATTTGACCCAATCGGAGGTTCCTCGTATATAGATCTCCTGGGGGTATGAACATTAACAGCTGACATAGTTGAAAAGAGGATCATGAAGATGACGTCAGCAGTATAGGTTAATGTCATATTCTATTGGAAAGTTCCACATTGAGGTGGGTGAAAAAGATATTCGAGAATTGTAGTAGTGTTTTAGGTCTATTTAAAGATGAAAACGCGGGTAATATAATGAGTGAGTTTGTTGGATTGCGCGCGAAAATGTATACCCTATCGGTTGAGGGTAGGGAAATAAAAAAAGCTAAGGGTGTAAAAAAGAATGTCGTACGAGGTGAAATCAGTTTGGTGAATTATCGCGGCTGTTTATTCGATCAAAATTTATTGTTAAAAACTAAATTTCTTTAGAATCAAATTACGCGGGTGGTATGACGGAAGCAAATTATGTGGTTAGTAAATCAGATGAATGTGATATTTTAATAGACGTAAAGAAAAATATCTAAATTCGACACATCCAACTTTGGAAAAATAATGTTGAGTTGGGTTTAATGGGGGATGAAAATGTTAGTGGGGTATTGAGTGATTTTTCTTGGACTTCGCGCTAAAATGTATGTGTTAGAAGTTGCGGGTAGACTGGCGAAAGAGTCTAGGGGGATAATGAAAAGTATTGTTGGATGAAATTGATTCGGTTGATTATAAACATTGTTTATTCAAACAAAATTTATTTTAAAGTTAAATTATATTGGGTCTATTCAGTAGAACAAAATAAACTATTAAATGTGTTCACATTTACTAAATCAATAATGCACATCTATTTTAAAAGCATAATATTCATAACATTGTTTATTCAAAACAAAATTTATTTTAAAGTTAAATTATATTGGGTCTATTCAGTAGAACAAAATAAACTATTAAATGTGTTCACATTTACTAAATCAATAATGCACATCTATTTTAAAAGCATAATATTCATAACATTGTTTATTCAAAACAAAATTTATTTTAAAGTTAAATTATATTGGGTCTATTCAGTAGAACAAAATAAACTATTAAATGTGTTCACATTTACTAAATCAATAATGCACATCTATTTTAAAAGCATAATATTCATAAATAAAATATTATTGTAAAACTTACAATTGGTTCCCCATATACAATTTAAGCGCCAAACTAACACATTATTTTAAATTTTAATGATATTTTATTTAATCTTAATCACAATACATCTAATTAATTTCACCGGGGCCTAAACACTAATTTTATGTATGCATTTTTAAATCCAAGAAAACTTCCTTTTCCCATCTCCCTATTTTGATCTAAATCACCATTGGTTATCACACTACTACGTTCTAAATCATTATTGGTTCATTCCTTTTTCCGTTATTTCTAGATTAATCATTTTTATTAAAATGTAATCAGTGGCACATCCTGAGAACAGCAGGAAAGCTATTTTATAAAAACGTTAACTTCCTGATGCTAAGGAAAATGTAATAGCTCTGTAAACCAGAATTTCCGTTTTCTTAAACAACAAATAACCACAATGTGCATAATTATCATTACAGTGCGTTCTATTTTAGTATCGCAAAACGATTGCACATTTTTTAAATGTAAATATGTATAAATTTGTAAAATCATTGATTTTATATATTCAAGTAAAAGTGATGGATGTGCGTGGTAACTAATTTTCATGTTTGTTTTATCATACAATAATAATAATAATAATTTCTTTTTAGAATATCTATATCAACGCGTGTTACTAGAACACCCAAATGTATGTCAATATACATTTATTTGTTTTGGGTAATTGTAATTTTCTTTACTATTTTTCTAGAATGAAATACGCACCTTGGAAAAGGGAGTGCAACCCCCTCTACTAGCATTCCAGCTGCAATATCTGCAGATGCTTTCATTCACACCTCATCTTTTACGATGTGGTGTATTGATGAATTAGCGGTAGGTGTGTAATTAAATGGGGATTTTCTAATACTCATTACAAATATAAAAGGCACCACCTCGATTATTTATTTGAGGGGGAAATTATAAAACATGATTAATTCTTTTCTCCTAAAGGTAATAAATTGTCATGACCAGCTCTTATTCTTTTAGTGAAATAGAGTGGTCCCACCACACCAAGATTTTTAGCGTCATCGTTCAAACCTTAAACATTAATACACAAATTATTTAATTGTTCAATTTTGAAATATCTTTAATTTTTATTGGGAATTTAATACCCTCAACACGCTTATACGCTCCATGTATTACGCCATGAGCAAATAACTCTAACTGCGCCTTTATGCCCGATATACCCCCAACCAGAACATCTTTTATCAGGCGGCATACGTAAATTCTCAAATCTACTGAAATATTAATATATGAATATGATACAGCAGCATCAAATTGAAACTGTTTCCCCATAATGTGGCAGTGATCTCTCACTCTATCTCCGTTGAGAGATAGCTCACAAATGTGGCAAATCACGGCCTCATTATATAATTTTTGTTCGATAATATTTAAAGGACTCATCGGCGCGATAGTCTTTAAATAGTTTTCATAGATTAGCTTAACGTCTTCTATCAATTTCTCGACAAACACCGTTGAGCAATCTAAACCGGCATACGTGACAAATTTATTCAAACTAGAATTGAAAGAACACACAATTTGTATACGAATTAGATGGATCACTGCGGCATGTGTGAATTGGTTGGAGAATACTATCAAAATCGGCATAAACAACAAATGGAACGGACATTTTCTTATGATGACTATCAAATCCTAAAATATTTTGAGGCAACAAATCACCAAATTTAGTTTTCAGCGGATCAGTTGAGGGTGATATTGAGATTTTTTGGTTTGCATACCCCTTGAGTGCTTTATTATGTTTTTGTAATATGTGAACGTCAGCTCTGGTTTGTAAGTTGAGTGAAAAGGATGTCATTCAATACATAGGCGACACATTCCAGAGACATTATTAGCATATTACAAAATACATATCACATGTATTACATTAGTTAGTTTTAGCAACTGTTTCCGCATCCACTGTATATTTATAACTTTAGATGCTATTACATATGCGTTATATGGAATAGTTCGATGCAGTACACCAGCTACAATATTTACCACACAGCGTCCTAATATATCGACAGTTTTGTCGGCACTTATCCATAGGTACTGATTTGAAAGATGTCTTCTAATGCATTCTTCTGTTTTCGTGAAGCACTTAGAAACATAACATTTGCGTAAGGTGGATTCATCAGGAACATGTCGACCAGTATATTTTTGGAGAAATGTTTTGAAAGTGGGATTGTCAAGTTTCTTTAATGGGATATTAGCCACCATTAAAGCTTCACAGAGTTCTTCGTTAAAATTGTCAGCTTTCAACGGGTTCAATTTCTTTGTATGTTTTAGCGATATAAATGGAAGAAGTAGATTCAATGAACCGGCAGGAACTATTTCAAAAATTACGAAGTACGTAATTAATAGAGAGCGGAATCGAGCGAGCTAAACTACCACGGAGCCATAACCGTGAAAAGAAATAATGTAAACAACTGCGTGTTGTTTACATTATATCTGAATAGCACTAATTCATAGGGCGAACTGCAACATCTGTTTACGGCCGAGAATCAGAGAAAAAACTGCCATAAAATAAGGAATTTTATGAATAAAATCCTTTCTTCATCGGCGTAGGTACAAGGGTGACGAGTTTTTAAAATTTATTATATTTACCTTATTTTTCGCAATATAATATATATGTTTCAATAACATACGCGTCCATTTTTAGTTATCATTTATTTAGATCTAGAACGATGTTTATGTTACTTTTTCTGAGATAAAAATTAATTGTCAGTGATTCCGAAATTTATTGCAAAGTCTGTAAAATATCGTCACTTAGCTTTGCTAAAACATACAGAGAAATAGTTTTCATGCAGAGAATTTCGATAGTTTACAAAATTTCGTTACATGTTTAAATGACGATGCTCGGAAGTATTTCTGAGTGCAAGGAACCAACACAAATCCCAAATTTAAAAAATCAGTTGTTATTCCTTCAGGAACACTTTGGAAATTTGCCTAAACTAATGACATATTTTGAAAATCGAATCTCAAATTAAAAAATGAGGTGTGGCCACCACACGACTTTCTTATACGTATGAGAGTTTCAAACTATACTATATTTTTTTTACACAAAAATTATTCAAAATCCTATTCTAAGTACTTCTGTTCTCTTAATAAATCGCTATAGAATGCATACTTAGCAAGATATTCGAAAAAAGGACTACTCCCTAGGAGTAAAAGTGTTACTTCCGGTCCGAATTTTGAAATTTCATATATTCAAAAAATATTGCAAATCTAGCACTAAATACTTTTGTATTCTTGATAAATACATATAGAATGCATAATTTACGACATATTCGCAAAAAATCGCTATTCGATAAGAGTAAAAGTGGTAATTCCGGTCTGAATTTGGAATTGTTTTTATGCAAAAGATATTGAAAATTACGTTTTAAATACTTTTATACCCGTAACGTACCTATCTAAAAAGCATGACATGCGAAATATTCGCAAAAAACTGATTTTCGATAGGAGTAAAAGACCTACTTCCGGTAGCAGCTTCGAAAAACTTTTTAAATAAAATTGTTCTCAATTTTAATTTCAAGTACATATGAATTATTTATAAATTTGTTTAAATTTAGTAGTTGACGAAATATTGGGAAAATTTAATTTTTTCACTGAAGTAAACTGCTACTTCCGGTCTACCGATTTTACTGAAAAACTACTCAGATCTCAAGAGGGAGATTAGACACGTGAATACAAAATTTGGAATTGATATCTACAGCGGTTATCGTGGTCACATAGAGACACACAGACATTTTTTAAAAACATCTTTTTCGGTATCAGGGGACTTCAAAACGTGGACATCTGCAAAAATCTCGAAGTCGAAAATTTCACATTACTTCCTTATACTACGTATAAGAAAGTAAAAATGGATTAACCACATTAGATGTGGCTATTAATAATTCCAAGTGACTTAGACGCAGTTTTTAATAGAAATCCAGGTTTAATAACATTGCGGCAATTGTGTATGCTAAATACGCTGAAATAAAAGAATATTTCCATTACGTAAATATAACCAGTTGCGATGTAGAAAAGACGTTTTCTATCTACAAGGATGTACTTAATTCAAAGAGAACAAGTCTTACAGAAGAGAAAATGAACAAATAGTAGGGTATTTTGTATTTTATAATCACCAGCCACTTGTTATTCAATTATATAAATAAAATTAAAACCTCTTTAAAAATACAACATTTCAATAGCGCGCCCATGGGTGATGAGTCATGACTCGCTCGATTCCGCTCCCTAGTAATTAACAGTTAAAACAATGAAACAAGGAAACTAACGTAAGGTATAAATGAAAATTTTACTTCTCTTGGAAATATAACGTAAATATAATAAATTTTAAACACTCCTCACGACGTTATCTACGCCCGTGTATGAAGAATTTTACCTCATAAATTCCTTATTTTATTGCCAATTTTTGCTCTGATTCTCGAGCTCTTGTCGAACAGATGTTGCAGTTCGCCCTATGAATTAGTGCTATTCAGATATACTGTAAACAACACACAGTTGTTTACATTATTTCTTTGCTCGGTTGTAGCTCCGTGGTAGTTTAGCTCGCTCGATTCCGCGCCCTATTTATTAGAACTTATTTATATTTATGACTGAATTTATATTGATTACTTTATATATGACGTTAACATTACTAACTCAACTAATACTAATCCCCTGCTGCGCTGCGTTTGGAAACCCCTTTTTGTACACATGTTTATCTCTGGAGTGACGGTACTAATTCCCCATTCATTCCCTTTGTGAATTTTTTCTTGTACTGTACATCGAAAGAAACATCTGTTTACTCGTTACTTTGTTCGGTAACTAAAGTTTAGTCAGTTTAGTCTTGTAGAAAATGTTGTATGTATTACGTAGGTATTACTATTTACAAAATAACAATGAATATTAGAAACAGTAAATTTCTCTTATATATGTGCATAGTCAATCAATGGAACCATTCAAATATATTATGTTTATTTTCTACTTTTTATATAGTCAGTACTTCTTGGCCTTCACAATAAGCCTTTTTTGCAATTAAGTGTACATTTATTAGAAATAATAAGGTCTTTATAATTTGGTTTCCTTACTTCGAACAAACAGGGATGCTGTGGCATAAATTCAACTTACTCTGAAACCATACCAATTTAAACAAACTTTTGCGGCGGCTGTAACGAATGTAGTCAAGTCGTACGATAGAAGCTACGTTGACACTGATTTGTTGTACCCCAAATAGTAACAGCCGTCGACCTGTTTGATGACATACATGACTCCCTGCACTCTCTACCCTTCATTTGCCGGCCAGCCTCTGCAACCTATCCATAAAATATTTCTTTTAAATTTCAATACTACATATGCCATCATTTGATAGATTTTTGCTCAAACATGTTTTTTAATTTCAAATCTCAAAATGCTCTACTTACCTTACCGAGTTTTATTTAAATTTGAATTGACACCTGGGATTCTTTCCTGGTAATTATTACATTACGTCAAAATTATGGAGACAATGTGACTAGAAACTTTTATTAATGATTAATTTATTTCCATACCGACAAAATTATACTTTGAATATTTTTGTATTACTTTTCAGATTGTAAAATATCTTCTGCTGCTACATACAGTAATTCTTATATTTAAGGTATGATACAGACGAAGGAATTAATATAAGGAATGGAATTAATAACAGCGATTAACTTTGAAGAGGACACGTAATTCGCTCCCTAGTAAATTGTTTTTTTTAATGAATGTACTTGCTAATGTAATCATTGTCGAAACATAAAAGAAAACATTTAAAAGTGTAATAGTTTTAAATTATATGAAGTTTATTGTTAGTTTATGATAGGTATTCATAATCTAAATTGGTTCTGGGTTGAAGGCCATGTCTTTTTTGGCTTCTGTTCAATTCGGCTTATTGAAAGCAAGTCCCCAGAAGCAAAACTCCTTCGTAGTGATAATAATAACGCATACATAGTGCCCTGTAAAGCTCGAAAGAACCCAGTCACGTTATGGATCTACAAAATATCTGTTATCAGGATCCATTGTATTATTATTATTATTATTACTATATTTCTTACATACTACAGCATTTCTATGTATAATATAGTCTGAAGATTGTTTCACCCTTCATAAAAGGATATCCCAACTGTAATAAATAGAAAGGACTATAAAATTGAAACCAAGAATAAACTGAAACAAATAGTTATCTAATTAATGGTACTGAATCTATAAAGTTAGGTGAATTATAACTATAAGGTCTAATGGGAATATATCCGATTTCAGGTTTCCTTTTAAATTTATGTGCCCACTTATACGAAAATCAAGTGACTACGAGAATATGATGTGGAATTGAAAGGTAAGCACTATCTTTAGAACAATGTTAAAACGTGACAAATAGCGTGTAACTGAAAAGTTTTTGATATGTCGACGCAAAATGAAACCAATGAACGCGTAAGGCCTGAAGTAGTTCAAACGGAAAATGACGAATATTTTTTATATTTGTCTGTACTTTCCTCCTCTCTTACGACATGAGAGTTCCTCTCAACGCGTCCACCTAATACTCGACGTAAGCTACATCTAAGGCCATTCTTCAAGCAATAGCGAGTCGATAAATAAGGAGCCGCTCTGAAGATGTTCGTTGCAACAGCTGACAAAATTTATATGGGTGTATGCTATAATTTTTGGTTAATGTAGTCTGCATTAAATTTACTGTAATAATTTTAGAAGTACAGTATGTAATGCATTCAAAGCAATGCATTTTAGATAAAAAATTACCTATCTAATAAAAAAAAAGAAAATGTAAATTATAATTTGAAATGAATATATAGGATTTTAATGTTAAGAACATGTGTTATCAGTGTTGGTTATAAGGCGTTGCAAAACTTCTATATTTGACTTTTAAGAGCTAAATATATAAATTTTGTGACGTTTGTTTAATAACCAAATGCTATTATAGTGGGTGTGTAAACATATTCTGTTTTCATACAGCCGATTTTATGAATACCTGTCATGAATTAAGTTATATTGAACAATATTAAAATAAAATTGCATGATGTAGATAAATCAATATGTAAATATATGACCCTTTTTTTATAAACATAACTTTTTATAGTTATTTTGTATATACACATGTAAATACACTACTCTAAGTACTAAGTACTACTAAGTAAGTTTCTCATTTCTATCTTTATTGTTTTATTCAAATTAAAATTCTCATGTCGATATTAACTATCCATGTTTTATTCTAAAAACATGTAAAATTAGAGTAATAAAACGACATTTACAATTTAAAAATTATAAAACTGTAAAAAGTATAATTCAATTAATTTTTGTGTTCAAGTATTTCAGTCTTGTAGAGCAGAATGTATTATTTTTAGCCTTATAAAAATGTAAATGTACTTTCGCGTACCTACGTCATTTACTTACATTACATTGTACAGAACATGTGTAGTGTGTTATTGAAATAAAGTGTTTGAAAAGAAATGCTTGTTATTTTAATTAAATGTCTTTATTTGTATCACATGACAATACATTTTATTATCAACTCGACAAGTCGTTGCGAATATTTCTAGAAAGATGGTCTAGAAGTGTGTTTACACTGACTTTCTATTTGTCTTTCCCATATACCGGGCTCTTTTTTTATCATTACACATAGCATTTTCCCTATGTGTAATGATAAAAAAAAATTGTCAATGCATTAGCGATTTAGTCACTGTATAGTAGACAACCAGTTATACACCAATGAAGAATTTACGTATAGCCATGTATATAATACTACTATATTGCGTGTGTTGTATCTTGATAATGTGTAATTTTTCGTCCCAACTAAGAGAGATAGAATTGGCGGCCTTGCGTGTTCTGCGCATGCGTCAACTCAAGCTGTCCATTTTGAAATTTACGAAATGACAGATAAACAGAAAACATAATTATAACCTCTGATTTAAATTGACATCTATAACTACATATTACTGAAAGCATACGCAAGGTTGTTTTTTGTATTGAATTCAGTTTTGTGCAAGTTTAGTTCATCGGTGAATTTGTAGAATTACCCAGAAAATACGCGGTAGAATAAATAAACGATATGAAGACTGATTCCAGTGAATAATTAACAGAAAAACTTGTGAAGTTATAACTTCTGCGTTGATTTATACGTGCTTACTGGAATATGTGAAATTATATTATTAAATGTAAATACCGATCGTTTCATTCTGATTAACAGAAAAGATTTTGAACAGAAAAACTTGTGAACTTACAACTAATACATTGATTTGTACGTGTTTATTAGTATATGTGAAATTATATTATTAAATGTAAATACCGATCGTTTCATTTCGCCTTATTGAAAAGATTTTGAACAGAAAATCTTGTGTACATTGATTTGTATATGCTTATTGGTGTAGGTGTGTGAAATTATTGAATATAAGTACTGCTTCTTTAATTTTGATTTACAGGAAACGCATAAGTTAATGTTTTACATACACAATCGAATAGATTCAGGTATGTTTTATATAAGTCAGATTGTATTATATTTCAACATATAGTTTTGCTATGTATTTTAAGCTTAAGAATGCAAATAAAATTACTTAAATTACTGTATTTAGCATTTTGGCTATATATAGGAGTAAAACATTTATTTTATATTTGTCTACATACCTACATTATTCAATATAATGTCGCGTAATCAACAATGTAAAGAACTAATTAAATTCCTGTTGTGTTCCTTTATTTAATTGTGTGTCAAGATGTACACTGAAACATGAATGTTTTAGAAAAAGTTGTGGAATTAATCAGCATTACATTTTTGTGATTGAATATAATTTTTATTGTTAACTTTTTTTTTAAATTTAGAATGATTAAACCATTCATGAAAATAAAAACGTGATGAAGCCTAATTTACGCCCATATGGTAGCAAAGAATATAAACAAACAATTACTGATACACTTGAATTTCTGTAGTGTATCTAATAGCACATTAATAATCAATACATTTTTCTTGATGTCTATGTCTCATAGACTGAGATGAGTAGAAATGAAACTTGCAAATAATTTATATTATTACTTGTAAAAAAGGTATGTTGATGTTGTATTTGATTCAATAATTACATCAAAGTACAATTTCTACTTACGAAGTAAAAAATTAAATTTTATTCCATTTATGTTCGCAAATTTATTTTGTTTATACTTTCTTGGAATTAAAACAACAAAAAATTATTATGAAATATAAATATTTGTATGAATTAATAAATACATACAAATTTATAAAATGATAAAAAAGATTTAGAGAATGTAACAATATCATAAAAACAGGAATACCGTTTGATGCCGTGCCTACCTTGCCATTCATAACACAGCAGTATTTACTTCCACAATGTTGGGAAAAGTTCAGAAGAACTCATCACACATTGTCTTGGCAAATTCCAAAATGAATATTATCTTTATACCTACTGTACCATCTACAAGTTGTTTTAAACTAAAACATATTTTATTGTAAATTTAAATACCTATAAAATACATTTTATATGTACTTGATTATAATTTAGTGACAGAAATTGCGATACATATTCAGCAAAGTACAAATTAAAAAAAAATCGCTTCACTATCTTATAAATAATGTGTTCATCCTTCAAGTTATTTTCACAATCAGTGATGCATCATAGCATAATAAATTCCAATAACCGGCTCAAAATACCCAATTTTGGTATATTACTATCTCATATCATATGGATTCCGTGGATTCCGTGGTGGACATATCAAAATTCTTCAACTTTCTATGAACACATGTATGTTCTGTTAGACATATACCAAAAAAATTAGAAGGTCATGGCAAAAAGATGGGTGTGCATCTCTGTAAGATTTAATAAAAGCCTATTTATTACATATAAGCAATTCAAATATTTTAATATGTAACATAGTAATACAATTACCTAATTCAAGTACAATTTACTGTGTTATTTGCGTACATTTCTCCGATGTAGATGACAGTAATTCTAGAATACAAGAATACCACATTATCTAATTCTTTATTATTCTTGCATGTTGAGTTGAATAATTTTAGTGCCGTTATTATATCACAAATTATTGTACCTATAGAGGTGTTTTTCTTTATATCTTCAAAGAAACACAATTGCAGTGCAATTGAACTGACTGCGAGTTCTAGTTAATTAGTTTACAATTTTTACTATAACATAACCACAATTCGTACAATTTTTGACAAATATATTTCTGCGGTATGATCGTTTGTTTGTCTATGATTTGCCCATGATGCCAGGACGATATTTCTTCATTCTTTAAGGGAAATTAAATTATTTTTCCTCATTTAACAAGGCACAATTATTAATTATAAAGAGGTTTGTCGATTTTAAAACCAATTTGCTTGTTTGACGATTTACAAACTTTAATCAAATATTTATAGTAATAAATCTATGTGATAAACAAACAGACCTAAATTTGAAAAATTATTTATAACGCATGCGCAGTTTGGACAATGCGGCTCTTAAACGGCATAGCACTATATGTTTTATTTCACAATGTTGGAGCGAAGTTTTCCTTGTCTACACGCGATATAGTAGTATTATATACCGGTAGGTTTTCTGGTAACGCAACGATTGTATAGCGCATGTATCAGTCCCCACAACTGAACGACTACGTATATGTACTCCCCTCCGTTAACCAGAGCGGTGGTAGTAGTATACTACAGCCGTTCGCGTCGGGGAATACGATAACTGTAGCGAGTGATAGTGGGGACTTGGACACTCCTCTGTCGTTGCTTCACCCGAAAACTTACCGGTATATGCGTATAGCATACCTTAATTTTTAAATCAGGTTGCCATGACGGGAAAAACATTTTTTATGTCTAATATTTCTGAATTTTTATTCAAACATAAGTCATAAATTAAATACATTTTATTAAAAAAATAGATAATTTATTTATAAATCATGGATAAATACAACACAAATGAAAAGGTGGCAATAGTAATGTGGTACCAGAAAAATAATAGTTTAAGGCAAGTTAGAGACATGTTTTCCGTCAATTATCCAGACAGGCCTATACCTTGTGCAAAAACAATTCTGAACTTTTTTAAAAAATTTCAAAAATGGTTGTGTTCTAAATTCTCACAAAAAAAGAAATAGAACCAATCATGTTCGAACAGAAGACATGAAATTAAATATCCTGTGTTACGTAGAGGAACGGTCTGTAGGATCTCTTTTAGATGTAGCTAAACATTTTGGAGTATCGTACAGTTCGGTATACAAAACTCTGAAAGAATTTAAATATAGGGCATACAAAATATCAAATCATCAAGAGCTTTTCGAAGAGGATAATATAAAACGAACTGAGTTTTGTGAAATAATGTTTAACATGTTAAATGAAAACCAAGAAATTTTAAATAAAATAATTTTTACTGATGAGGCTACATTTACCGTAAACGGTGAAGTCAACTCTCAGAACTTTCGGTTTGTACCCTACATTTATTCATGAAAAATTATTAAATTTCCTATCCATTAATCCATTAGGTACTGGTCCCGTACAAATCCTCACGCTCAAGACCTGACCTGAACACAGTACCCTCAAAAAGTTAATGTCTGGATTGGAATAATAAGCGATAGACTTATTGGCCCATTTTTTATTGATGGTAACCTCACTGCAGTGAAATATTTGAATTTGTTGAGAGACCATATCATTCCATCAATTGAGATGATGAATGTTGATGAACCCTGGTTCCAAATGGATGGGGCCCCGCCACATTCCACTAACGCTATCAGGAATTTTTTAAATAACTTATTTCAAAGACGGTGGATTGGTAGATTTGGTCCCATACTATGGCCTCCAAGATCCGCTGATTTATCTCCAAATGACTATTTTCTTTGGGGTTACCTAAAAAGTAAAATTTACAACAATGTACGAATACGCAAC
This sequence comes from Amphimallon solstitiale, assembly GCA_963170755.1. Taxonomy (NCBI): domain Eukaryota; kingdom Metazoa; phylum Arthropoda; class Insecta; order Coleoptera; family Scarabaeidae; genus Amphimallon; species Amphimallon solstitiale. The sequence goes on along the minus strand of OY720678.1, from coordinate 11,089,162 downwards.
TTGAATGAACTAAAAGAGCGTATACGTACTGCATGTAATGGAATAAGGCCAGAATTTATTAGAAATACACTTCGTTGCTTTCAAGATCGCCTTGAAAGACAAGGTGGACATTTCGAGAACTTGTTATGATATTAGACTTCACATTTAAGTTCGTTTAATTGTTATAATAAACTAATTATTTTGTTCCAAGTGATATTCTGCATTTTCTTTATTAAAAACATAACCTAATTCTTCTAAGCTTTATTTTGCTCTGTACTCTGTATCGCCCAGTGTTACCAGTACAAGTATTATTGCCGAATCAAATACTTTCGCGCTAAATTTTAACAGTTTCGTAATAAATGTAAAAGTGTAAAAGGTTTTATGTACGCTGCAAAGTTTAATTTTTCCGTACAAATAATTTATGGTAGAAGTAAGAGAAACGGATCTCCAGAATATTATTTTATTTGTATCGGCCAGTGGGAAATCCTTAATGTAGCAATTATGATGTTGACGACGTGATATATTTCGAATTTTAAAATTGTAAGAAAAATTGTACAAAATTAGTTATTTACGATATAATTGTTAAAAGTGCTATTTTATTTTGCGAGTAAGATTTGCGACACGAGGGTGATTAGGAACTGGAGCAATTTAAAATAAGCAAAATAAAATAACATTTTAACACGTGTATCGTACAGTGTTTCTGCTACAAACTCAATTTTTATTTTAAAATTTTAATAAAAAGCTTAACGAAAATTGACTGATAAAAATCTTATGACAGCTCACTGGTCCTGCTTGTCAAAATAAAATACGAGTGTATAACTGGTTGTCTACTATACAGTGACTATATCGCTAATGCATTGACAATTTTTTTTTTATCATTACACATAGGGAAAATGCTATGTGTAATGATAAAAAAAGAGCCCGGTATATGTATATATATATATATATATATACAATGAGTGATATGAAGTTATCGGGTATTCGGTCCGTTGCAAACTCAATTCTTCATTACTCAATATTTCGTTTTAATTAAAAACCACCAGGAGTACCTATGCTACAAAATCACAAAAACACACCTGTTGAAGAAAATGCTGAACAAAAGAATTACTCTTTTTTTAAAACTTACAAACAGAGTTACTATATCTGTGGGTACATTAAACTAACATCTATGTATTCAGTTACAAATGAGTCCTCTTTAAAACTTGACAAACACAACAAAGACTCGCACAATAATCAATAAATTTAAAAAACGATTTCACATGTATTATCTGAACGAAAACACATTAAAAATATACTGTCACTGTAACCACGTGTGCGTGATTGAAACATTTATTCATGTCGTTTGTATATTAAAATCGATTTGAGACGAAAAACAAAACAACGGGCATAATAAAAAGAAGAGAAGAGTACAGAGATGGAAAAGTCAAAAAACATAGAGGAAAACAACAATATTTATGAAAAGCTTAAAATATGGGAATAAATTATATTTAATTTGTTAACGTCCGTTTTAAAATTGATTGCTTTATTATTCTTATTAATATGTACCATTTCTAAAAATAATCTTTTACTATAATTGTTCTCTGTGTCTAGTATTTTTATGTCTCAAAATTGAAAGTGGGACCGAGTGTACTACTGTGTGTAGCCAATGCGCAAGATGTTTTTTTTCCCTATTCTACAATCACTCTTATGTTGGGTGATACGATATTTTAAAGTTTGCGATGTCTGACCATATCACAAAAAAAAAAGGAAATAACGCGGATACATTCAATAACAAGAAAGAACGGGAAAATTCCGCGTTATTTCCTTTTTTTTTGGATTTATCTTTCCTGGGTCTCGGATGGCACGCAGGTTGGCATTAGTCTTCCTCGTGGCGACGCTAGTTATCTTCAAAATTGAGGATCTTCTAGCTGAAGCTACAAATGGGAGTCTGTCACCTGATGGTCTTTCGTATAGCTTACATCTCCAAGGTTATCCCACCTTATATGTTCCAAAATTTCAGGAGAAATATTTCTAAATGCTTGAGAAATTCTAATTTGCATATTTTCGGCTGTTGTTGGTGCTACTGAGTAAACCTGTTGTTTTATGTGTCCCCACAGAAAAAAGTCTAACGGAGTTAGATCAGGAGACCTAGCAGGCCATGAGATAGGACCTCCTCGCCCTATCCATCTTTCAGGAAGCCACTCTTGCAAATAATTCCTGACTGCTTGATGATAATGTGCTGGCGCACCGTCCTGCTGTAGGTACATCTGTTGCCTAGTTGCTAAATCAACATCGTCCAAAAGCAGCGGAAGTTCATTTCTTAAAAATTCTAAGTATCTTTCGCCAGTCAATTTACCATTGAAAAAATACGGTCCTATAACATGTGATCCTAGTATGCCTCCCCAAACATTTAATGACCACTGATGTTGATGGTCAATGTATCTAACCCAGTGGGGATTTTCGGTGGCATAATAATGCATATTGTGCCTGTTAAGTGAACCATTGTGTCGAAATGACGCCTCATCACTAAACAGAATACAGTCTAACATTTCTGGGCGGATTTGGAGCCTTTGTCTCATTTCTTGGCAAAATCCTAGTCTATGCTCGAAGTCATCTTCATTTAACTGCTGATGAAGTTCCATATGATAAGGATGAAAATTGTATTTTTTCAGTATTCTTCTAACTGATGTTTCACTAATTCCCGTATCTAAACTGATATTACTCACACTCGCATGGGGATTTTCTTCTACGGATAACAGCACAGATAATTTATTATCTTCATTAGAAATTAGAGGATGTGTGAATACCTTTTTAGTATACGCAACGCTACCTCTAGCATCGAACCTTTCTTTTAGTTTTTCAAATGCCGTTGGCTTAGGTTTACGTAAATTCCGATAACGTTGCGCGTACAACCTATTTGCTAATAAACAGTTACCAGAACATTCTCCCAAAATGTATACCATATTTATCATTTCCGGAACGGAAAAATTCATCTTTATCACAAAATTATGACAGCAATGACAGACTAGCTGCGCACAAGGAAAAAGTCAAACTCTTTTGTTCAATTTTATTTGAACTAGTCATGCCTACATGAGTTTTTATACAATACGTATTTATTCGTATGTGTATTTTTGTTGTTAAAGACAGAGAGCAACTGTGGCCACAGGCTTCCTTCTGGGCAGTTGGATAGTAAAGAAAGATCATTACGTTAAGGCCACTAAAAACTTTGTGCTTATTTTCGTAGTGCAATATCAATGTACGAGTAGATGTAAATAATTTCTACAAAATGCTATTAAAAATGTTAAATTTCAAACGTTAATTCGATGTTTCTTGAAAACTATGGGAGTTAGACAGCCATACCCTTATATCAAATGAAAGCTAGAAGTGCCCTTATTAACAATTAGTAATAATATACAGGGTGTTCCATTTGAAAAAATTGAGAAAAATTAGTATTCGCGTATGGTGAACACCCTGTATAACAGATCAATGTAGCTTAAAATTAATACCTCGGAATAAAAGTATACTAACGTGGAAAACTTCATGATAAGCACGATATTTCTAAACACTATACTAACCAATCCACATCCTGCTAGATTATGGCATTTTTTCCAATTGATGCGTCCATAACTCCCAAAACGTAAGCTTTAGGTCAATACAATCCCATATGAAATCCCAATATTTTTAATTGCGCAATTCAAAAATCACATAATATACCGGGTGTTCCATTTAAAAAAATACAACTTTGACTCCTTTCCTGAACACTTTGTATAATTACCAATAATTTTATTTTGTGCTCCTACTAGTCGGCTACCACCTACATTACATAACTTTTCGAATTTTGCAATATTAAAGCCGTAATATGACAATCCCAGACGGATGGCGGACCCTGTATATATATATATATATATATATATATATATATATATATATATATATATATATATATATATAGTCATGGAAAATAGTGGGTAATTCCGCTGTAGAGCAACCGTAGACACGTGTTTCTGACTTCTTCTTGGTCGTCATTTTTATCGTACGGAAAAATATCGTATGATCAAATCAAAGAAGAGCATAAGATCTTCTTTGTTCCACTAAAAGAATTTGATCATACGATATTTTTCCCTACGATACAAATCGATGCGTGTACACTAGGCCTAAGGGATATGATAAGTCTACTAATTGTAATTTTTTAAATTCCAAAAATAAGTGATGTGATTGTGGATATTAAATGTTATTCTGAAATACATATTGCAAGACGATGTAAGGAAGAAATGTCATTTTTCCTATATATTTTATCTTATAATTGACAATGATATTGCAGTACAAGCTGAAAAAGGTTCAAAGTACTAACCTTTAATAAAACCTTTGCTTGGTTATGAATAGGGCAATCCAACGACCTGTCAAATAAAATTCAAGATGGCCGTTGTGGGCAAATAAACAGATTTGTATAATTAAAGTTTGACTATAAGTGCTCTTATTAAACAATTATCTTATTAAATTAACTTACTAAGGTCATTATTTAGTTATCTAAGTATGTTGTTGAGTATCAATGGCTAAAACTTATAATTATGTGACCAGAATGTTCTGTATTGCAGTATGTTTGAAAGAAGTGTTTCAAGAAAAAAACAGCTGTAATTATTGCCTGCTTTGAAGTTTTCATTGGAAAACCAGATAATAATTTAGCTCAGCAGCAGTACTGTTCTAATTATAAACACGATAGAAATTTTAATAGCAATAACTCCTCAGAGAACTAAATGCTTATTAGTGAAGCTCGGGGTGACATACATGTGAAAAATGAATGGAAGAAGTAATTTTTGCAACAATCTTAACCCAGGATATGTTGTTCTAGGAGAAAGAGCATTTTTAATAAAGGAAGCACTAGGAATTCAGCAAGTGAAGTTTAGTTATTCCAGCTTTTACTAAAGGAAGAACTCGTTAGCACCATAAAATATGTCATTCCAGTATCATGTTAAAAAAGTGTAATAATATGCAAAAATTAAACAGTGTAGATAAAATTGTGATTGTATTTAATGCTCTAATTAAAATATGTAAGTTATAAATGATTTTGTATTTATAATTTAAATAGGCATTTATTATTTATTTGAAATCTATTTACATTCTTTTAAGTCCTAAACTGTTTATACATTGTACGCTAAATATTTATAATAAACTTTTATAATCTTACACATAATATTTCTATATGATTAAACTTATTTCCTTATTACTATTTATTAACTACTGCTTCTATAATAATTAAGTGAAACTATTAATAAATAAATCTTATTAAACAATCCTCTGATTATTTTGTCAGGTATTGTAAATTTAAAGACAAATTTAAATAATTAATCCTTAATCAGTGCATTGAGTGGCTTTGTTTTTCTTCATATACTAGAAATAATAATGCACCAACATAACTACAATGTTCGGCTGTTACCAGCCATGCATGTAGAGTGAACCGAAAGTATTGCTTCACATTTCATAATAATGCACTACACATCCATTGGTTTTAAACTAACTTCTTATAAATGTTTCACCTAATCAAAAACACGTACTTTTCCACATAAAATAAATACTTAAGTTGTTAATAAATGTAAGCAGTGAGACTCTTGAACACTGTCATTTGGTTCTTAGTGTAATAAATATGTAATAAAAGCAAATATTTAATAATATTCGTACTTGGCACAGGTGGAATACTATTTATTAAAGTGTCTAATTTCAAGAGTGAATGGATCCAAATTATCAAGTAATTTAATGTTCATCTGATAGTTGCCAAACAATACATTCTCACACGAATAATTATTTTCTATGATGATTTCAACAAAATGTTACTCCAACTTCTGGATTTTCAGTTAAGAACTTCTTCAGGTAATCACTCTGCATCATCATGTTTATAAACTCAGCACACACGAAAAGTAAAACCATATTAAAACTAATAATGATGGCATACCAAACTAAGGTTCATTCGTTGTTTGCCCACAGACGCCATATTAGATCACGTGATTTGGATTCCCTAATTAGTTTGTTTGTATAACTTGTTGGGTATGTACTATCCTCAACAATAATGGATGATTATTCATCCAGACTTGCATCATGGCAGTTGTTACGATTCAGGCCTAGATAAAATGAAAATAACTAGAACCATAATAAAATAAGTAATGTCAAAACTGAGTACATTTAAGTATGTATCTATAATAATTAACTTTTACGAAGAGATATACCTTGCTTCAATGAGTATGAAGGCTAAAATTTTACATATATAGCACAATAAAATCCATAAAGATTTCAAACAATTGCAATTATACGTGGGTGAAAGAAAAATTAAGTAGTAGAAATACAAGTACAGTGCACTCGCCTAATTGTGACAGGCAGGTAAATGTGACACTTGTTAATAATTATTTGAAAAACCCGCACCATTATAATGAATTCCATGCTATCTGACCGTTGGCATGCACAACACTCACCGGCAATAGTCAAAGTGCGGGAAAACTTGCTGCATGGTAAGTTCTTGCTTTCATTTTTATACGGTGATTTTCTTAAGTTTGAGACAGTAGTCCACGAAATTCAATGCCTCCTCCAGTTCTCAAATACTTCAATGTTCAATTTTCAACACATAGCTAAAAGTACGCTCTTTCAAATGCCATGTGTTACCAAACCTCAAATCATTGTTTCTTTCCATTGGAGGTAGTGTCACATTTAGCCACCCAAAATTATCGTCGTGGCTAAATGTGACAAATTTCTGTTTAAAATGTGACATTACTTTTAATTTGAGACACTTTACTGCACAGACAAGAAAAATGTCTGAAACAGAAAATTCGCAAACCGCGAAGAAAGCTATATAGGTACAAAAGAAGCCATGGAGCGTGCCAAGGAGCTAACCGAAAATGGATGGACTGTGAAAAGAGCAACTGACGCATTCAATATTCCTCGGTCCACTCTGATATTATATTTAAAAGGGTGGAAAAATCGTAGAAAAGTCACCAACAGTAAGGTGGGAAGGCCAGTGGAAATGGCAGAGGCGATTGAAAGCTGCATAGCGGAAAATTTGCAAGTCCTAAACAAATGGGGATTTGGACTTACCAGGAAAGAAGTTATCGATTTGGTCGAAGCCTATCTCAGGGAGAATAAGATTGAAAACAGGTTTAAGAACAATCGGCCAGGCAAGGACTGGTTTATTTCTTTCTGCAAACGGTAGAACCTTTCCTGCAAGAAACCTATAAAACGGCAAACTGTTCGTACCGAACAAACCACACCGGAAATTATTTATGGTTTTTTCGATCTGTTGGAAGAAACAATTGCAGAATTGGGCTTGAACAACAAACCCTCTTGCATATTCAATTTAGACGAGACTTCGATAAGTCATGATCCGCAAAATATTAAGGTTGTAGCGACAAAAAACAAAGCTGTTTTCCGGACAAGACAGGGGACAGGCAGAACAAATACATCCGTCCTTTTTTGTATTTCTGCTAATGGCGATAAATTACCACCTTTTATCCTATATAAAGCAAAATACCTATGGGATTCATGGATGCCAGCAGATGCATATCCCGACACAGGATATATCGCTACACCAAGTGGATGGATGACATCGAAAGCCTTCTATATTTGGTTCAAACCTAGATTTCTGAAACACTGCCCCAAAGAACGACCACTTATGGTTCTATTTGATGGTCACAAATCACACCTGACCATCGAACTTATTAAATTGGCTCGCGACGAAGACATTATACTGTTGAAACTGCCACCGCATACTACTCATATTCTACAATCCCTTGATAACACACCATTTAACGTTTTCAAGAAAAAATGGGACGAAATGCTGATTTCTTGGCAAAGAGAACATTACGGCCAAACGCTTGGAAAAAGCGATTTTGCAATTTTGCTGGGAAAAGCTTGGACTGAAGTGAGCCCTTCTACCTTAAAGAAAGGGTTTGAGAACACTGGTATTTTCCCCTCAATCGTCAGAAAATCAAAACGGAGATCTTCAAGCCAGCAGAACTGCAGGAATTCAATGAAAAAGAATCCAACATTGAACATAATGTCAATGATACCGTTTTGGAACAGTCTGTAGTGAACAGGAGCGATGCTCGTCCAATAGCTACCGCTTCGCAACTTCCAAGTCCATCCTCAAGTTCAGTAAGCCTGGAGTCGTTGATTTTACAAAAGATTGCAAAATAAGGTCAAACCAATCAGAAGAAGTCTAATGCGACGACTAAACTAGCAGAGGTTTTAACGAGAGAAGAATATATCTAATCGTTGAAGTCCTCTGCTTTGAATGTGCAAAAGACAAAAAGAGTGCGAAAGCAGGTGGCAGAAACAGTTAGTTCAAATGACAACTATTCAGTCCAAGATTCAAATTCTTCAACGGGTCCATTAGTTGAAGTAGAATCAGATGTTGATGATCCAGACATGGGACAGTCACCTGTTTCTTCTGATGTTTCAACCCATTCGATGAGAGATATAGATGAACGAAATTTGATTCAATCGCCTTTTCCTCAAGATGTCTTACAATCTGGTTCATGGGTCGTGGTCGACTATTCAACAAAGAAATCAAAAGTTTATTTTACAGGAACAGTCCTAAACAAGATTGACGATGCACACGAAATTATAATATTTTGTGTGGCCAGACATAGAAGACATCGATACAATATCTGCAGATCGGGTAATCACATCGCCTCGGAAAGACAGACGCAATATATTTTCTTTCGTCGAAAAAATTGACAAATGTGTTTTGTAATCTTCAAGATTTCCTTATAATAATTTATTGTTTTTGTTTATAGTTAAGAGAGTTGATGTTTTTTTATTCATGTTTTTTATGAAGCAAATTAGTTTTCGTTTATGTTATGTTGTTTGTTTAATGTTCTAATAAACCTATTTTTTTATTTCCCAAAGTCACATTTAGATCCCTTAGGTGTGTCACCATTAAAACTGGCGAATATATAGCGAAACAATGAGAGTTTACCCGTGTGTCACATTTATAATTAAGAAGTGTCACATTTGTAATTTTGTCGGATAAATGTGACACCTACAACAATTAAAAAAAAAACATATAATTCAGCATTTCGAATACAATGAGGTCATTTTAAATGTCCAGATGAATGCAGGTATGCTTACTCGGTAAGGATGACACGGCAAAGTTCTTATAGAAACTATAACGAATAAGATTTTGAATATTTTGTTCAACATGTAGAAATCGTGTCACAATTAGGCGAGTGCATTGTAAACTAGTTTTGTTTGATAACCCCAACGTAACTTCAATTATTAGGAATTAATATTATTGAAAGCAATTTTTAAAATCGCAGGTAAATACAAATTGAAGAAACGTCCATATACAGACCACGTGTAGGCAGTACTTACTATATTGATAATTACCAAGAATGTAAATGTATAATGAAAGTTGCTGCGACTTCCTTGATGAGTTGAGGTATTGTGGGTGTAAAAGCAGGATTAATTATAACACTTCTGCAGTAAGAAGGATAGTGTTTCTATTATAATAATAAATTTATTGTATCAATAATAAGACTTACATACTATTTACACAATAGCACATTCAAGCAAAAATGTGATGATAACGTCCACCACGTCAACACAGGTAATCAAAGGGCCAATTTATGTCATTGACATTGTAGAATGCTTCTTGAAGGAGAATGACCTTTATTTCTCTTTAGATACGAAAGTAGAAAGTTGTCTACACATAACTTTGATTTTGTTAAATAATTACCAGTGACGATGTTGTACTGAAGTGGCTTTTGTCCTATGTAATGTGGGATGTGCAGCAAATGGTTATGAGGAGTGGAGACTTCTGTAACCTCAGTCCTAGTCATCAGGTGTGATAGCTTTTTCAAAGCCCTCCTTAGTTGTTGCAGAATATGTGTCTAGGCTAATGGACTTATAAGCTCTCTGAAGAGAGGTTTGCAGTGGATAGTTTGTGAAACACAGACAATTGCTCGAACAGCCTTCTTCTGCAGAATAAACACCTTTTCTACATAGGCCTACTTACCGCATATTGGTTAAACATTGTTGATATGTGATTTGATAGTCCATAGTATGTCGTTATTCCAGTAGACTATCAGTTATAAATCTGATACGTCTAATTGCATAAGTAGCAGAAGACAAGTGTTTGATTAATTCATCTATCTGCGGCTTCCATGTTATTCTTGTGTCTACTCTAATATCAAGGAATTTTCAGTTCGTAGAATATATGTTTCATCTATGTTTACTAGTAAAGTAAATTGTCTCACATTTATCCTGGTTAAGTGATAAACGATTGGCTCTGAACCATTTAAATATCTAAATTCTGAAGACACCAAAACCTTAAAATAATGTGGTGTTTATAATGCATTTTCTTTGTAAAACTTACTACATTACTGGTTTGAATGCCAGTCAAGTTGATAAAACCATGCAAAGCAACTGAATAAATGTTGTGGTTCGGATAGCTTTTAACAAGGGGTAATTCGCTGGGGTATTGTGGTGTACACGTTTCAGGAATTAGTAGGTATTACGGGGAAATATTAGGGAATTGTTAGGAATTATGAAGGAACTGTTTTGAGTATTACAAGGAATTGTGGGGTATTAAAGAGGAATTGGAGGGTAGGTATTATGAAGGAAATGCAAGGTAATATGAAGGAATTGCTAGGTATTGCGAGGAAATATGAGTATTATTTAGAAATTTTTCATAAGTCTTTCTATTGCGCATGCGCCATTGTTACAAATTATTACCCTGATTCACTAAACTATAACCGCCGTGGTGGGGGTGCCTATATTTATTCCATTCAAACGCTTATATGATAGAAATGCAGCGTACTCGTTTTAATTCAGTGGTTACAGTTTTCGGCCGGTCCTTACGCTTGCGTACTCGTTCAGTACTGACTGATCTAAAAGAGTTTACCTTCCCTAGATAACAGAAACGATTACTGAAAACTGCTTTTAAAAACCCAATACCAACTAAAAAGGAAATATCGAGTTAAGACATTGTATTGACTGTAAATGCAGCCTTAAAGGATGCTATACTGTCTACTCAACAGCTGGGTATGATACCAAAAGAACGTAATACTTGGGAAAGTATTGATATACCCTTGATTGTACGTGATGAAGAACGAGGAGATGAATCATACTAAGAATATAGTGACATAGATCAACCTATTGACTCAAACCTGGCTGTAAACTTGTCAGTCAATCCCACACACAAATGTGCCGTAAGTGATTTTGTTTTTCAGAAAGACCCAAAGGAGGGAAACCAAATCAACACAGTACCAAAATCAGTCGAATTGCAAGATTATTCTAAAAAAGTATTCGAAGTTTGTGGGAAATCCCCTTTAAAAAAATTAATTTAGAAAATAATAAGACCGCTGTCGTTAAGAAATCTGCAGTCTGCTGGCTTCTTGATTAATCTAAAGAAAAAGTTAATACAGATAGGTTGCGCAGATTTATTTAAAAAAAAATTGGTACGCCAAAAGATTCCCCTAAAAGACCTAGGAAATATATTAGAAAATTGCTAAGAAAGAGACCTAAACGCGTTAGTAGTTCCGAAGAAAATACAGATATAACCACTGACTACGAGGACAGTACAGATACAGAGCAATTTTCCTCATTTTCATCAGACAATAGAGATCTACAACTTGAAGCGGACATCGATATGGAAACTGTTAATGCAACTCAAAACAGCAATCCATCAAGTAGTGGTACTGAAAAAGAAAATATTCAGAGGTTTGGAGCCATATCGCAGTTTGGCGACAATGAATTGGAGTCCAATTCAGAAAATAAATCTGAAATTTAAAACTGACCGAAATGGCCGACTTTGAACGTATTATTAATAATTTCTATATACGAGGGCGTATTTTTATGTTATCTACCTAGCCATGAAACAAAAGAGTGACGATGTCAAACAAATTATTGAAAAATTACTGTCACTGTTAGAAGTACATGTGCTAAGTTGTGTTTAGTTTATGCTGTGTATAGAGATTTGAGACGGTCCATTTCTCGATAAAATGAGTGAAACTAAGGTAGAACATCGCAGCGTAATAAAGTTCCTGACAACGGAAGGCAATGGTCCAAAAGCAATTCATGAAAGAATGGTTGCTGTATATGGGGAAGATACACCATCTTATTTCCAAGTAAAATATTGGTCTAAACTCTTTCGATGGGACCGAGAGTCAATCAATGATGACCCAAAGTCCGGACGACCCGTTGAAGCTCGAACTGAAAACATTGTGCGAAAAGTCGAAAATTTGGTACTGAATGATCGGCGTGTAAGTTCTCTGTCATTGCCAATGAAGTCTGTATATCCGAAACAAGTGTTTTCAAAATTTTGCATGACGATTTGGGTATGAAGAAGGTGCCTGCACGGTGGATACCCAGATTGCTTACACTTGAACAAAAACTGTGCAGAAAAGAAGATTCTCAAGAAAATTTGGTCAAGTTGGAGAGGGATAAAACATTTTTATCTCGAATTATTACCGGGGATGAGACTTGGATATATTACTGGGACCCTCCTACTAAACAAGAATCCATGCAGTGGGTTCATAAGGGCTTTCCACCACCAAAAAAGGCCAAGACACAATTTTCTGGAAAAAAACTGATGGCAACTGTTTTATGGGATGCTGAAGGAGTGTTGGTTATTGAATATATGCCGAGAGGGTCTACCATAAATGGAGAGGCCTACGGAAACACAATTAAAAATTTAAAAACTGCTCTGGAGGTAAAACGCCCGAATTCATATCCACAAAAAAACTTGTTGCTGCACGACAATTGTCGGGTTCATAAGCAAACAAAGTTTAGCAGATAATCAATGACTGTGGGTTTATAGAGTTAAGGTATCCACCTTATAGCCCCGACCTAGCTCCGTCAGACTTCTTCTTATTCAAAAATTTAAAAAAGCATCTCAGAGGAAAGCGTTTTGCTTCTGATGAAGAACTCAAAGAAGCTGCTGAAGAATATTTTGCGGGGTTACCGAAGCAATTTTTTTCTGAGGGTATGGGGCAACTGGGAAAAAGATGGAATAAGTGTATAAGTGTTGAAAGAAGTTATGTAGAAAAATATTTTTTTTTGTTCTCTTATGTGCTTTTTTTCATGACTAGGTAGATAACAAAAATACGCCCACGTAGCTAAATTTATGTTAAGAAATAATACATTTTAATACGTTGGGAAAGTTACGTCAGTAATTGATTATCAAAACAAACAGGTAAACTTTTTAAGACGTTCGAGGAAAATTGAAAATAAGTTTGTGTGGCCTGATGTATGTACAAGATGAAGTACCGTGAGGGGATTTGGTCACAAAATTAACAAATCCTATTATGGATAGAAGAGAGGGACTATTGTTTACCGTTTAAGAACTGAAACCTTTTTTTGTTACCTCAATTAAGATTTGTTATTTTTTATTTCAAATATGTTATTATGGACTTGTGTTTAAGTTTTTGCTATTTCATATGATGATGTGAAATTTGTGTTAATAAAGTTTTTGTATTATTTTTTTTTTTTGCTAATTGAAGTTCTTTTAACAGTTAATCCTTAGGTTTGTACAACCTGTTTGAAATACAATGAGTTTGTGAAATTTCGATATACTCTCCGCAAAAAAATTAGGGAATCACCTATTTGTTTTTGAATATTTTTTATTTTTTCAATATTATATGTTCTATAACTAAGGAGTACACGAACATATTGAAAATACAACAACATGCAAAAGAAAAACCAAATACCGTAACTTGATGAACATAACAATGAAAAAGTAACACCAACGTGAAAAATTTAATCACTCGAAACGTGACTAATAATGAATGTTTTTTCCGCAGGCCCGTATTGCGGCAGCCATCCTCCTAGGCAAAGACTTAATAAGACCCACCTGGTTCCATTCTTCAGTGACCGTTGCTTCTAGCTATTGTAGCGTTCTTATAAACGTATTGACGAGATAATGAAGGAATTACGGGGTATTCTAAGAAATTTAATGGGTACTACTGGGTATTGCAAGGAATTTAATGGGTATTCCAGGGTAGTGCAAGGTATTTAATGAGTATTACTGGGTATTGCAAGGAATTTAATGGGTATTATGGGGTATTGCATCGAATTTGAAGGGTAATAGTGTAAAATACCTCGTATTTAGGAATTGGTGTACAAAATATTGTGAGCGAATTACCACCCCTCGGCTTTTAATTACCTTTTCTCGTTTTACATAACATATTTAGTCATACGAAATATATAGCTGTTTTAGACATACCTGTTGAACACATAGAAAAAATGAGAATAACCCAAACTCTGAACCCGAAACAGACTGACATTTCATGTAGGTATTTAATAAAAATGCTTTTTAATACCATTTCCTTGTTTAGATTTTTAAAAAAGCCTTTCGTATAATGTTATTTTTTTTTATTATGTTATAAATCGGTAATTGTGAGTATAATAAGGGAAAAAATAGTAATCCTACGATTCTTCAATAAAACATTTACTGAAAGCTGCTTTATCATAGTAATAGCTATATTGGTTATGTTGATATGTAATTCAAGAGCAAACGATGTGAAAAGCAAATCAAGCAACATATACTCTTATGTAAAAATTTTATAGAAAATATCAAAATATTGTGGTAGTTCACCAACATGAATCAGTAATGATATGTGGGAAGTACTAGTGTTAATAAAATATACTGTATATGTTCTTGAAGTGAGTATAAAAAAATGAAAGTTGGTAATATTTAATAGACCAAACTATAATTAAGTAAATAGATGTGGGAATATTTGATTTATACTTAAAATAATTGTGAGAATATTAAATGGATATATTCCTATGTTTTTTTTGTGAATCGTGCAAAGTTGGTTGCATATCGGGGTACGTTGAAGTTTTTCTTGCATCGAGTGGTTGGTTGCCTATCAGGTTTCTTTGTTGCATTAATTTTACCCATTTCTGAAAGTAGAATTTTAAATATTACTTGATGTATTTTCATGTGAAATATTATTTTGTAAAAGCTTGTTTAATTAACACTATTGAAAAATAGGGATAATTAGTTTGGATTTTGAATCATAAAGGTTAAAAAATGATGTATAGTTGCGCGCTTAAATTCAAATATGAGAAGTGTCAGATTTTGACATTTTGAATAATAACGTTATTGTATTGAGTATTTGGTTTGCCGAAGTGTGTTAAAGGTTGTAAAAAAATAAGTAAAGAATTAAATTGATAAATTTTTGGAATTACAAAAAGGTATTTTAAATATTCAAGTACAAATAAAATATGTTTTGAATTATCACAATGTGTGTACAAAGATGATTGGATATTAAAAAATTAAGGAATTATTGCCAGGGATATGAGGGATAAAAAAAAAAAGATTCTAAATAATTTTAGAAAGCAGTAGATGTATTTTCGGAAAAACGAAGTTTTTCTCCGAAAAATACATAATAAAGTTATCAATTATTGCGTAAAAGTGTAAAAGAAGTGATAAAGATAGAGTGGAGAAGAAAACAGATATTTTTTAGGTGATTTAAATATTTTCAAGAATATTACCATTTATAATCATACAAAAATACTTAAAAAAAATTATAAGAAGAAAGGATTTTAGTTACTAATAACGTAATAAATGAAGAGTATTTAAATTTGAGAAGTAAGCGAATAAATACATTATTATAATTTAAAAATAAACTTACCACATTGGTAAATATCCAAGAAGAAAAATCCATATTCGGCCAGAGAACTATTACACAGGAGAGTTGTTCGAGTTCCAGAATTTGTACTAGTATTTCAGTCCAGGAATACAAGAATTCGAGAACTTCAAATAGGCAGATTATATCCAAGTGTTACAGGCGTGAGAGATTCTGAGGTGTATTAGCATAGCAGGCGAACACAGGTGTTCCAGTCCGGTGGAGAAATAATTCGTGGAAAGACAAGTATCAAGGAACAGCACGCAAGCGATCGACGGTTCAAGTTACCAGGTGATAGCAGATTTGAAGGTAGTACAGGATAGCAGTCATTACAGTCCACATTCCGAGCATTCCAGACAGTTAGGTAAAGGAAAGGATCTACATCTTTGAAACCAGTAAATGTCATCTTCGAGCTAAAAAGAAAATCGTTTGGATTACAAGAAAGGATACCAGTTTAATATTTATGACAGGTCGTATAATTATTTGGAATAATCTGAATTTAACAGTTTCGAATATAGTAAAAGTATATCAGAATTTAGAAAACTTTTAAATAACCGTACATTATAACGTTGTTGATAATTAAGAACAGATATTTTGTATTCTCCTTTCATAATATAAATTTGTGACTGCATTTAATAAGTTTAGAAATCAAAGAATCTGATTCGCAAACTAAAACTAAATAAGTTAGGTGGGAAATTGATTTTCAAACAAGAACTATACAGTATTTTTAAAATAGTATAATAAATATACTTACTTGCTTACATTTCGATTCACGAAAGGTATAATTTCGTGCATTAATAAATTTTCTTAAGGTTTTTTTTTAAACAAGCTTGATACTTCCATGTATGTATTGTTGGGGATTGTGTTGGGAACTACCATTTGATTTATAATTTGCTTGGTTTATTAAACAAATAAGTTTTGATATATTTGTTTTTATTTGGTATGTGAAGAAGGTTCTTGAATTAAATTGATGAAACAGATATGACGCTTAGAACCTTAACCTATAAATAGAAAAACAACTGTCAGTGATTATTTTTATTATTTGAATAGTATGCTAATACATACCTTGATATTAAGTTCATAATAAGTATTATTTGAAGATAGATTTGAAACACATATAATAATTCACTTGAGAATTACTGTTTGTAAAATTTCATTTACAAAATAAAGAAATATAAGACTTGAATATCCTATGATATGTACGGGTATTGAAGAAATTACATATAGGCAACTGTTTGACTTTGATGTATCAAGGGAAGTTAGCAACATATAAAAATAATTAGTTTAAATATTTTAAACAAGAACTGAGTTAGTGAGGGCATAAATAAAAAAAATACCTGCGAGAATTAAAAAATAGATATAAAGATTACATAGAAGATTTCAATTTTTTTATTGACGGTAAAAAAAAATACAGGATTTAAATATATAGTAGAAATATAGATTATTGAATTTACCTGAGTGTAATTGTATCTTTTATTAATAAAAGGTATTGTTACATTTTATGGCGTGCCCAACGTGGAGCGATTAAAATAAGACTCGCAACAACATATTTCAAATATTTTATTAATTATAATAATAGCGGTAACATTAGTATACATTTTACAAAGGTAATAAAATCAGTTTAAAGTATATCAAGGTATAAGAAATTGTGTACTATAATAATTTAAAATGAATACAAGATCCAAGAGTAATTCTGGATTATATAGAACGGAATCTTCTAGTGATAGTGAAGAGGAGGTTGGACAGAATGTGAATTTACTAGAGGGAGGAGAAGATATATCACAGGTACAGGTAGAAGATCAATTGACAGGAGAAGTACAAGATAGGGGTGATAAATCGCAGGTACAGACAAAGACATCATGTACATCAGCAGAATTGTTGATAATTTATCAAATGTTAAAACAAATAAGGGAAGATAATAATAAAAGGTGGAAGGAATTTTTCGAAAGTTGTGAGAAGGACAGAGAAGAAAGTAGGCGAAAGAGAGAGGAGGATATTAAGAGAAGCGAGAAAATTAGGGATGAGGATAGAATAGAAAGAAAGAAGACTTTAGTGGAGTTGAAGGAAGAATTAAGTAATAAATTGGACAAGACTAGTGAAGAGAATAAGAAAAATAGAGAGGAGGATAAAAAAGAATTAGGAGGAAGATTGGATAAATTGATTAAGGCAAGCATTGATACTAGAGAAGAATATAAAAGGGATATTGAAGAATTTAAAGAATCTTTGGTGAGTAATCCAGAAGAAATAATGTCAGTAAAACAAGAATTCGAGAAAGACAAACTAGATACAGTAGTAGTAATAGGAAATGTTGAAAAGGGTGTTCTAAACTGCATTGATGTTAAACAAAACACAGATGAAAGTAAGAAAACGAATAAATTTTTTTCATTTACAAAGAAAACAAAATACTTAGATTCCGGTAGAAGAATTTTAAGATCATATGTAGATACACTTTTAGTAGGAGAGAAAGATGACAAAAAGCTATACTTATTCACCTCAAGGCAGAAAAATGGGGTAATTTCAGGAGACGATAAGTTCACTGGAAACAAATTTAATGTTGGACGTAATATGATACCAACACATATGAGAAATAGTGTAAGGAGTGTAAAAGTTAATATGAACAGTCAATTTGAAGGAATTGTAGGTGGTAATGATTTTGTTGATAGTAGACGTGTTTCTTTAGTAAGATATGTGCAGAGTGATGTTTATCAGGTCAGTTTGATATTGGACATTAAGGGCAGAGAATTATGGGAATGGGATATGGAAATTCAGAAAACTACAAATTCATTTACATCCAAAGCTGATGTCATAAGATTATTTAAAAAGGTTGGAAAATGTGTGAACAAGATGTCTTGCAGAATTGAAGGAAATGATTCATGGAATAAAGTAAATATGGCTCAAGTGAATATATTTGATACATTGCAAAATAGAGTGCGATTAAAAATAGATTATTAAAAAAATTTAAGGGCATGGCGGTTCTGAAGGGCCAGTAACCGTTGGTAAATAGCGCTACCACCCATTCCAGAGCTACACTGTATATAATAAAGCCCAAAATTTAAGGGCATGGCGGTACTGAAGGGCCAGTAACCGTTGGTAAATAGCGCTACCACCCATTCCAGAGCTACCCTGTATATAATAAAGCCCAAAATTTAAGGGCATGGCGGTACTGAAGGGCCAGTAACCGTTGGTAAATAGCGCTACCACCCATTCCAGAGCTACACTGTATATAATAAAGCCCAAAATTTAAGGGCATGGCGGTACTGAAGGGCCAGTAACCGTTGGAAAATAGCGCTACCACCCATTCCAGAGCTACACTGTATATAATAAAGCCCAAAATTTAAGGGCATGGCGGTACTGAAGGGCCAGTAACCGTTGGTAAATAGCGCTACCACCCATTCCAGAGCTACACTGTATATAATAAAGCCCAAAATTTAGGGGCATGGCGGTTGAATTTCATAGGGCGACAACCGTTGGTAATTGGCGATACCACCTAACCAGAGCTACATCAAAATTAATAGAACCAAAATTTAGGGGCATGGTTAATGTTTTTTATTTCTACAAAAGTATGTCATAAAGAAGAGGAATATAAATATGTGCATTTAATTTTTTTTTTATGATTGAGTTAATCATGTAAGAAATTTTAGCCAAGTTGATCTAACAAAGGTTTATGTATTTTATTTCCTTTCTCTAAAATAATTGAATCAGGATAGAATAATTTAGACGAATAAGAGTTGAAAATATTAGTTAGTATAAAGAATTTAGTAATATTTAATTTTTCCTCATTCCTTACATTATAAAATTTGTAAATATAAATAATAGAGGAGTATATAAGTAACTTTACAGTTAGTAAAATGTACACAAGTACAAAAATGTGAAGAAATGAATAAAATAGATATATGAAAGAAGAATAAGAAGGAACCTTATAAAAAAAAAATAATTTTTTTTAAAGGATATATATCGGAGTAATAAAAGCATTTAATGGTCAAGAAATATTAAAGTCATAAAGAGTTATAAAAAAAAAATATGTGATATACAAATAGAAGAAGCTTTTAAAATGAAATATGTTTAGAAAAGATAATCATGAATGCTTGCTATGTTTAATAAATAATAAAAGGAACCATAAAAAAATATATGGAATAATTTATAGAAATTATGTATGAAAGGGTAAATAAAACCCAAAATGATAATAAATATATAGAATCATAATGTATTAAAAGAAATATGTAGGTCACGTACGCCTTAAAAAACGAAAATATAATTTGTGTACTTTCCAAAAGTGAAAGTTTAAAAGGTAGACGAAAATGTCTATTATAGGTATAGGGATTTTGTTCAGCTAAGAACAGTTTATATAAAATAAAATAATAAAGAATAAGTGAGCATATGTAAAGCATATTTTGTAGAGGCTATTAAATATCTGAAGAAATAACAGATACAACTTTAAAGTAATCACCAATAAATGTTAAAAGTAATTTCGATTAAAATGTTGATAAGAATTTTTAGAAGGTTTAAAATCATGAATAGGATAAAACAAAGAAGGTTTAAGAGAGGATAAGAAAAGGAATAAAGTTACTTATATAGAAAGCATAGAAATGTTAAAAGATACATTTTATGGTGTTTTTGATGAATATAAATGGACAAAGATTTTAGTTTAAAATATTATACTATAAATTGGTATATTTATGAAGATTAATTTAATTAAAATGGTTTGTTGTAGATAATTGAGATTTAAAATTAAAATAGATACAGAGAGATAAATAATGGAAGGTTATCTTATGTACCAAGTATTAAGAAATATATATGGGTTTATATGAGATTATATTGTTATGCTACGGAAGTAGTACAAATTGTATTACATCATTTTAGTTCAAATTGTTGAATAAATATAAATTTATATATTCTATAGAAATTTAGATTTATTAAAAAAGGGGCATATGTGGTAGTTCACCAACATGAATCAGTAATGATATGTGGGAAGTACTAGTGTTAATAAAATATACTGTATATGTTCTTGAAGTGAGTATAAAAAAATGAAAGTTGGTAATATTTAATAGACCAAACTATAATTAAGTAAATAGATGTGGGAATATTTGATTTATACTTAAAATAATTGTGAGAATATTAAATGGATATATTCCTATGTTTTTTTTGTGAATCGTGCAAAGTTGGTTGCATATCGGGGTACGTTGAAGTTTTTCTTGCATCGAGTGGTTGGTTGCCTATCAGGTTTCTTTGTTGCATTAATTTTACCCATTTCTGAAAGTAGAATTTTAAATATTACTTGATGTATTTTCATGTGAAATATTATTTTGTAAAAGCTTGTTTAATTAACACTATTGAAAAATAGGGATAATTAGTTTGGATTTTGAATCATAAAGGTTAAAAAATGATGTATAGTTGCGCGCTTAAATTCAAATATGAGAAGTGTCAGATTTTGACATTTTGAATAATAACGTTATTGTATTGAGTATTTGGTTTGCCGAAGTGTGTTAAAGGTTGTAAAAAAATAAGTAAAGAATTAAATTGATAAATTTTTGGAATTACAAAAAGGTATTTTAAATATTCAAGTACAAATAAAATATGTTTTGAATTATCACAATGTGTGTACAAAGATGATTGGATATTAAAAAATTAAGGAATTATTGCCAGGGATATGAGGGATAAAAAAAAAAAAAGATTCTAAATAATTTTAGAAAGCAGTAGATGTATTTTCGGAAAAACGAAGTTTTTCTCCGAAAAATACATAATAAAGTTATCAATTATTGCGTAAAAGTGTAAAAGAAGTGATAAAGATAGAGTGGAGAAGAAAACAGATATTTTTTAGGTGATTTAAATATTTTCAAGAATATTACCATTTATAATCATACAAAAATACTTAAAAAAAATTATAAGAAGAAAGGATTTTAGTTACTAATAACGTAATAAATGAAGAGTATTTAAATTTGAGAAGTAAGCGAATAAATACATTATTATAATTTAAAAATAAACTTACCACATTGGTAAATATCCAAGAAGAAAAATCCATATTCGGCCAGAGAACTATTACACAGGAGAGTTGTTCGAGTTCCAGAATTTGTACTAGTATTTCAGTCCAGGAATACAAGAATTCGAGAACTTCAAATAGGCAGATTATATCCAAGTGTTACAGGCGTGAGAGATTCTGAGGTGTATTAGCATAGCAGGCGAACACAGGTGTTCCAGTCCGGTGGAGAAATAATTCGTGGAAAGACAAGTATCAAGGAACAGCACGCAAGCGATCGACGGTTCAAGTTACCAGGTGATAGCAGATTTGAAGGTAGTACAGGATAGCAGTCATTACAGTCCACATTCCGAGCATTCCAGACAGTTAGGTAAAGGAAAGGATCTACATCTTTGAAACCAGTAAATGTCATCTTCGAGCTAAAAAGAAAATCGTTTGGATTACAAGAAAGGATACCAGTTTAATATTTATGACAGGTCGTATAATTATTTGGAATAATCTGAATTTAACAGTTTCGAATATAGTAAAAGTATATCAGAATTTAGAAAACTTTTAAATAACCGTACATTATAACGTTGTTGATAATTAAGAACAGATATTTTGTATTCTCCTTTCATAATATAAATTTGTGACTGCATTTAATAAGTTTAGAAATCAAAGAATCTGATTGGCAAACTAAAACTAAATAAGTTAGGTGGGAAATTGATTTTCAAACAAGAACTATACAGTATTTTTAAAATAGTATAATAAATATACTTACTTGCTTACATTTCGATTCACGAAAGGTATAATTTCGTGCATTAATAAATTTTCTTAAGAGTTTTTTTTAAACAAGCTTGATACTTCCATGTATGTATTGTTGGGGATTGTGTTGGGAACTACCATTTGATTTATAATTTGCTTGGTTTATTAAACAAATAAGTTTTGATATATTTGTTTTTATTTGGTATGTGAAGAAGGTTCTTGAATTAAATTGATGAAACAGATATGACGCTTAGAACCTTAACCTATAAATAGAAAAACAACTGTCAGTGATTATTTTTATTATTTGAATAGTATGCTAATACATACCTTGATATTAAGTTCATAATAAGTATTATTTGAAGATAGATTTGAAACACATATAATAATTCACTTGAGAATTACTGTTTGTAAAATTTCATTTACAAAATAAAGAAATATAAGACTTGAATATCCTATGATATGTACGGGTATTGAAGAAATTACATATAGGCAACTGTTTGACTTTGATGTATCAAGGGAAGTTAGCAACATATAAAAATAATTAGTTTAAATATTTTAAACAAGAACTGAGTTAGTGAGGGCATAAATAAAAAAAATACCTGCGAGAATTAAAAAATAGATATAAAGATTACATAGAAGATTTAAATTTTTTTATTGACGGTAAAAAAAAATACAGGATTTAAATATATAGTAGAAATATAGATTATTGAATTTACCTGAGTATAATTGTATCTTTTATTAATAAAAGGTATTGTTACAATATATTTACATTTTTTATAAACTTCCGGATTAAATTGTGAGAGTGGGGTTGAGAATATTTCATTGGCTGATCTGTTTCATTCATGGATATTAATACATTTGAAAGATATCAGAGGACGGCACTTTACTACATAAGAAATATTTACAGTTTTCTCTAGGTTGTATAACTATAGTATTAATAAACAAGGGTAGTAGTTATTAGTTCACAAGTTTTTCTGTTCAAAATATTTTGTGCAAGTCGAAATAAAACGATCGGTATTTACATTTAATAATATAATTTCACATATTCCAACAAGCACGTATAAATCAATGCAGCAGTTACAATTTCACAAGTTTTCCTGTTAATAATCCACTGGAATCAGACTTCATATCGTTTGTTTTTGTCTTCAAGGGCTTTGTTCTACATTTTTGTGTAAATCTACAAATTCATTGATAAACTCGTGATATCTATCATGCACAGAGCTGAATTCCATAAAAAACAATTTTGCAGAGTTTATATTGTTTTCTATTTACCTGTCATCGTATCTGTTCGTATCGTACTAGACATTTTGAATTGATGTATGCCAGATGTATGCCAGTATGATGTATGCGCGGAAGATAGAATGATTGCAAATGATGATGTGCGCCATTTTGACCCAGGGTTGTCAAGGAGCACCAATCATAGGCATTCTTGAAAAAACGAAATTTGAAACAAAAGATGAGAAAGGAATGTGGACAGAAACGTTCGGATGATTGGTTTATGCATTTAAACCGCAAAGTAATCGCGTTTTGCTTATTTTGTCATATTTATTGTATTTTACATAGTTTATTGTTTATTATTAACATTCTTAAAAAATAGTCCTTTTTAGAAGGCGCAAGTAAAATATTCCCTTTATGAAGGTATTTTGTCACTTTCATTAACTTTCTTTTTGTAATCGCTAATATTTTATTGTATGGTGGTAGCCCTTTACCGGGTCCTTCAAAAAATCGTAAAGGAAAACATATAAGGTTTGGACAAAGACAAATGGCTTATAATAATGTGTATTTTAAGCATAAATATATAGTATGTCTAAAACAACTACTGTCAATCAAACAGCAGACAAAAAAAACAATAACTTGGATGAAGCATAAAAAAATCTTTTACACGATATGTGCTTTTATTTTACTTATAGAAAAATGTGAGTTAATATATATGTATACATATTCTGTGAGTTATCGTATAAATTATATATGAGTATTTTAATTCTAAGTTATTAATACCAATGGTGGCTTATGGCCAATAAAACGAACATGTCAAAGGAAAGGTTGAATAACTTTTACCACGAGGAATGTTTGCTGATAGCAGTATACTAAAAGCTGAATGACTGGAGCTTGCAAAAAAACAACCTTTCATTTACCTTTATATGGTGTTAATGTAATAGTATGAAGAAAAGGTTCTTCTGCTTTGCGTTTACCTCCATATCACTAATGTAAACCTCATCGAACTTGTATGGGTTCAAGTTAAACATCATGTCACTGCCAAAAAGAATTCATTTAAGTTAGACCGTCAATCAACGGTTAGACACAGAGTTAAGAATTTGTTGTTAGGATTAAACGAGGGGTAATTCGCTCACAATATTTTGTACACTAATTCCTAAATGCGAGGTATTTCACATTAATACCCTTCAAATTTTAAGCAATACCCCGTAATACCCAATAAATTCCTTGCAATACGTAGTAATACCAATTAAATACCTTGCACTACCCTGCAATACCCAGTAGTACCCATTAAATTCTTTGGAATACCCCGTAATTCCTAAAAATTCCATCATTATCTCGTCAATACTTTAATAATAAGAACGCTACAAGAGCTACAAGAGTGGAGGCAGGTGGGTCAAAACTACATCAGAAGTCTTTATGAGTCTTTGCCTAGGAGGATGGCTGCCGTAATACGGGCCCGAGGCGGAAATACTCGTTATTCGCGTTTCCATTAATTTTTTCGTTGGTGTTACTTTTTCAATTGTTATGTTCATCACGTTGCGGTCTTTGGTTTTTTTTTTGCACAAACAGGTTGTACAAACCTAAAGATTAACTGTTGAAAGAACTTCAAACTTCAAAAAAGAAAACAATATAAATACTTTATTAACACAAATTTCACATCATTATATGAAATAGCAAAAACTTAAACACAAGCATAATAAAATATTTGAAAGAAGCAATAACAAATGTCTAATTATTTGAGATAAAAAAAGAGGTTGCAGTTCTTCAAGGGTAAACAATAGTCCCTCTTTTCTATACGGAATAGGATTTGTTAATTGTGTGACTGAATCCCCTCGCGGTATACTTCATCTCGTACATCAGAACACACAAACTTATTTTCAATTTCCCTAGAACATCTTAAAAAGTTTACCTGAATGTTTTGGTCATCAATTACTGACGTAACTTTACCAACGTAATAAAATGTATATTTCTTAACATAAATTTAGCTATATAGAAATTATTAATAATAGGTTTAAAAGTTAGTTTTTTCAGATTTATTTTCTGAATTGGACTCCAATAACTGCGAGATGGATTCAAATCTCTGAATATTTTCTTCTTCAGTTCCACTACTTGATTGATTGCTGTTTTAAATCCAACGTCTTTGATCTTTTGGCGTTTTTGCTAATTTTGGAATTTTATAACTGTTATTACAAAAACACATCTGAGCAATATATATTTTCTGGATTTTCGAAGTTCGACGGTACTGTAATCTTCTCAAAATCAATTTTAAAAGTTTGTCACTTTTCAAGAGGTAGCTGCCGTTGGGCCCATAATTTAATTGTTTCAAATATATGTACATTTTCCGTCGAAAGATTGATATTTTGCTTGGTTTCTGTCGAAATTTTGCAGGATTCTGCTGCACAATAATCTAAATTCTTAACTGTGGATGCAACTTCGACATCATTCTTCTTGCTACATTGAGAATTAGAGGCTTTCAGTTTTTTACATACCTTAGATTCATTTTCTTGTTTTCCTTTGAAAAATTTTGCAAACATGAAAATTAATTTTGTATGTCCACTAACTATTTTAAATCTTCCAGACTTTTTGGCGTATTCACGGATATAAGTGTGTAGTCGTCCGCTTTCAATTATGTGAGATAATTCTTCTTTACAAAATAGTTCAATTTCTGAAAATTTCTAATTCCGTAATATTTCCCAGAAGGACTTCACTTTCGTAACTATTTATGATTAAAATATTTTTTAGGTAGGTGGGAATATTTACATTTAAATGTTTTTCAAATTCGTCGAAAGGAGAAGAACCCGAAGGCAAATGTGTGTTAGAGTACTCTTCATTTGATTTTTCTCGAATTTCCGACTGATTTTCCCTCGGATTGAATTTGTTGAATTAATTGAATTTATAGAAACTTCCAATCTTTTAGTTACAGCAGGTGTGCGGGAAGGTTATCAAAAACGAAACAAAAGGGTTTTCCTAGGTTCATTCATTTCCATTTCTCGGAAAAAACAAATATTTTTTATGTTGTAAAGCGATCATTTAATTTTCCTTGTATTTAACAAAGTATTAAACTGAACTTTATATACTTTGGGGAGAATTCCTCTTTTCCCCGAATTTTTCCCACGCCTAGCACGCATAGGATAATGCACTATTTTAATCATTTGTTAAATAAAATTAGGTATTAAGATGTTATGTACCTGGATTTGATTGCTTATTGTCAGATGAGAATTCGTTTTACTAAAAGGTTAGCAAACATAAATGTATTTACTTATAGTCGGGGCATTGAACTGTATAATAGTACTGAACGAGTACGCAAGCGTAAGGACTGGCTGTAACCACTGAGTTAATACGGGCACGCTGTAATATAAGCGTTTGAATGGGATAAAGATAGGCACCCCCACCACGGCAGCTATAGTTCAATGAATCAGGGTTATAATTTGTAACAATGGCGCATGCGCAAAAGAAAAACTTATGAAGAATTCCTAAATAATACCTCATATTTCCTCGCAATACCTAACAATTCCTTCATATTACCTGGCAATTCCTTCATAATACCCTCCAATTCCTTTTTAATACCCCACAATTCCTTGTAAGACCCAACATTTCCTTCATAATTCCTAACAATTCCCTAATATTTCCCCGTAATACCTACTAATTCCTGAAACGTGTACACCACAATACCTCAGCGAATTACCCCTCGGGATTAAACATGGTTGATGCTGATTTTATCATGTCATGATGGAAGAAGAAAACGTGTGTGGTACTGAAATATTGTTGACAATATCCGATCTTGAACACATGTAATTTTAATGATCAACATTCATGTTTTGACATTTAGTTGGTGCAAATAACAGTAGTGTAAAATTGCAAGAGTTAATTTTAGTGTTTTTTAACTTATTGTAATAACAATTAGAAATGTACTTTTTATTCTCTTCATGCTTTCTGTTATTCAGCGTAATGTTTTGTGAAATAAAAATACTTGTTCATGTTTACAAGTTTTTATTAATAAAAATATGAAATGCTTATTGCTTTTATTATAGATATTATATTTATTAATGATATTTTCTTTGAGGTATTAAACACTTTATCTTTACACTGCAATTAAATACTTCCTGCATATATCCATATACTTACAATAGTTGCAATAATCTACAACAATAAATGTAACAGGTTAGATTTTTCATAGTTCGTGTTGTGCCACAAAGCTTCTCTCTTGATTTTGCTTGACTTCTTTTCCAAGCTTCATATTTTCTTTTATATTTACCAGGAGATACCTTAAAAATAAATTGATTTTGTTTTACATAATATTTCTTAAATACAATATAAAAACTTATGCAAAATTATGAAAAGTCTTTGTCAACTTTGCCTTTTTTTCCTGCAGCTCGTGTCAGAACAAGTCTCATAACCAGAAAACATTCTGAAAAAAGTGTGCTGTTATATACTTAATCTGATAATCATTTTAATTAATTTATTACATTTTAGTGCTCTCAATTCGATCTCAGTGCGATCAAGCTCTCTCCTTTTCAGAACTTCATGAAAGCACTTCATGTGTTCCTGCTAACGATTCATCAGTGAGATTTTGTCCACTAACACCAGCACAACTAATACTTGAAACTTCATCTACAGCAGACGTATCCAGTATTATTTTCAAAGATGTTACAGCATTGATTCACAATCGAAATCGCTGGTGTTCCATTGGCACATAATCTGCATCTCTGAAATGTTCTAAACAAACATATTTATTCTCTGACCATAGCCAATCAGTTGCTATATTCAAAGCTTTCAAGCATATTGGTAACAAGGCACCTTCTGAAAATCTGAAATAATTTTGATATTTCAACAAATTTAAAATGATCTTGCCATCAAACCTGTGAAAACTTTATCCTTCAGGTTTAAACCTCTTAATATTGGGACAGCTTTTAGCACTGCACGACATGTTTATAGGGATATTTATGTATTTAATATCTAAAAGATTTATACAATAATGAAACCACACACTTGAGCACATGAAACAAAGATTACTTCCACAGCTACTTTTTCCACACGATTCACCAGAAACAAGTATGTCTGAGAACTACAATTAAAAGTCAAAAACAAAAACACAATAATTTAGTAATACACCACAAACACAAACATAACCTAGACGAACATAAACAAAACCACTCATGACATACCTGGGTCAAAATGGCGACGATCATTGCGTCGCGTAAAAATTAGACGCGCAGTGGTTCAAGAGCATTCTCCCCTCTCTATATCTCTGATGTATGCGCAGAACAGAAAATGTGACCAATCCTATCTTTCTTATTTAATCAAAAAGATGAACAGCTGCTACTGAAAGTAATAGGCCTTGTTGTATTTAAATGTGTTTGTGTGTTCATTTGTAAAATACATTAGAAGCCTTGTTTAAATTTTTTTCTCATGTATAAGTAGAGATAGATATAGTCTGAGTCTATTAGGTAACGTAGGACTTTTACACAAGATCTGCTAATATATACCGATTTTTCGCGACTGACCTGGTATGTTGTGGCACAACACCGATAATCGGAATGTTCACTTAAATCCGGGGTATTATCCGCCTAATCTACCTAATGCGGGAATTATTAGATGGCGCCATGGTTTTAGAAACAAGAGACCTATAAGTAAATTTGAATCATGACTTTAACAGAATAACTTGTGATGTCGCTACTATAGCGCTGTCACTTTATGGAAACGCGTAGAACAAATTTTGTATGTAATGCTAAACATTATTTTTCTTATTACTACTTAGTTAGTGGTGTTATAATCGTGCCGTAAGTTCTGTAAAGAGTAATATGATAATGTTATCAAGTTGACATAATGCATTTTAGACTTAAAGGATGGATAGAAGCTGGTGCATTGTGTGTGGGGCGTACAAGCAAGAAGCAAGAGCGATGCATATTTTCCGAGAATGCGAACAAGTAACTAACGGCATAATAGTTGATATATAACCCGAAGGTGAACTGGAGATTTTTTGTTTGTACTTCTGATTCTAAGTGTAATAAGGACCACCAGTTTGTAGCAAAGATTTTGTTGGTTCCCGATTACACCAATTATAGTTTAAATGACAATTAAGTAACTAATTGGCAATTAATTTTTTTTTAATCGATGTTAATACAAACTTCAAATTTCTTGGTACAGAAGCGTTTATTATTTTTTCTAATGATTTTCCTAGGCAGTTTCCTATAATGAAAACGCGCCTTTATACTATCGTTGATATTTGTTGGTATATAGTTGTAATTATTATATTTTATTATTTAGAAGCGAAACCTGGCAACAGCAAATGGATGCCAGTATAATGAAAGAAAGAAAGAAAGAAAGAAACTTTGCAGCCTTCATTTTGATACAACCTGCTATGCACACCCTCAATCAGTAGGCCTCAACAGAAATGCAGTGCCGACACTCCACCCCATGAGGCAACCCACGGAACCAAAGGCACCCCTAACATTAGATGTCTCATTTATTTCATTACCAGTGGCGTAGATAAGGCGCCCGCAGAACCCGCAATGCGGGGGGAGGGCAAAAATTCAGGGCCCCGCACTAGTAATGAAATTTACAAAACTATTTGTTTTATCCTTCATGTATAAAAAAAAATGTGTATGTTATTTTATATGTACTAGTTTTCTAGTATTAATAGTATATTACATACCGAGGTGGAAAGTGTTTCATTACTGTCGAGAGATTCAGTAGTTAACCGAGACGCGAAGTGTCGAGGTTAACTTTATCTCGAGACAGGAATGACACTTTTCACCGAGGTTTGTATACTATTTTATTTACAACCATAATTATTATATTTATTTGTGAGAAAAAATCCGGTAAAAGTTTTGACATATTGAGTTGTCAGATTTGTGATGTTCTAGCGTAAACATCAAATAAATATACGTCAGTTTTATTCGGTGAATAGATTATAAAAGAAATGTTGAGTAGTAAAACCTTCAAGGACAGCACTCCACTTGAACTGAGGGAAACGTCCTCCCGTAGCAATCCAGATATCTTGGCTCGAATGGAGAAGGACAAGAAATCACTATTTCATAATATCAGCAATACCAGGGCGGCCTATCTACATGGATTCAAGCTTCCAATAATTCTAATGTAACAATTAATTTTATTTACAAGCATACAATTAATAATTATTTGTGATAAAAATTCCGATAAGTTTTGACATATGGAGTTGACAATTTTGTGATTGACATTGAAGTTGTGAAATGAGGTCAGTAATAGAGGGCGGGAAGTAAACGTGAACAATAAAGTGAACAAAGTCACACTTCCAAACTCTTAAAAAGTCAGAAATGCCAACATTACGCGTATGGTTGTAAATAAAAATTATAACAGTACGTGTATTTGTATTTTTTACCCTGAAAACGTTCGTCCAGTTTTATTTTTTTCTTGTTCGTATTTCTCTTTCAGTTCCAAGAAAATATCACATCTGTTATTGACAATTTGCTCTTTCTTAAAAAGAAATGAAATATCTCTACTTATATAGAAACCCACAGTATGACTAGATTTTCTGCCTTAACACAGGTCCATATAAAAAAAGGTTTGTGTTTTTACCTAACTTTTGGCCTGCACCGCTTGTACGTCTTACAGTTTTACAACAGATGTCAGAAATGCTTTCTAACAAGTAGGTAATATATAGTCCGCGTAAAATACCATGCTTTTATGAGCTAAAAAGAGTTACAAATTCATTAGAGACAGACAACGATAATAATTTTGCATTTTACATGTACTATGAAGTTATATGACTATGTTATGCATATAGATTGTAGGTACATAAACTAATAGATAAAACTTGAAATTACGAAATTATGAAAAGGCACGTTTATTTCATAAAACTGCATTTGCACATTTGGTTTAATGACCTAGTTGTAAAAAAATATTTTACTGAATAAATACGAAAAATTATTTCCATTCCTTCAGTTTTATTTTAACAACGAGTTTGTTCGAATTGTGAAAATATATTCTATTTGTATTAGTGCATTAACTTTTGTAACGAATTAGTGATTAGCATATGTACGTATACTAATTTAATTTTATCAAAACTTAGCTAATTAAATTTACGTGTACCAAAGTGTAGTTCGAAGTATTCAAAATAAGATGAGGGAAAGAAAATATATGAGTGGTGCCCAAAAACGAAAATTGAAACAAGAAAATGTTGTAAAATAGCGTAAATTATCGAAGATTAGCAGTTTTTTGAAAGGGCTTCAGCAGCTAGTATATACATCTGCATCAGATGAAAATGTTGAACCATATGAAAATCTTATAATTGAACAAAAATTAGATATAGTTCTGGAAAAAAATGAAATCGATTGCATCAGGAGGATTCAACATATTTTAATACCGACAGAGCCTTATTTTCGGAATCAATTTCCGACGAATTAAAAAGAGAAATCCTTACTACAGGGCCAAATAAGCCTATGGAACCGTTTCCAAGGAATAAAGACGATAATAGAGCGTTCAGTAGTGATTATTATACCATTAAAACTAAAACGTCAAAAAATCGATTGCTTTTGCTTATGTTATTCCCAAAAGTTGAATAGTGTTTATTGTCATCCGTGTTGGATGTTCTCTAGTAATGAAGCATCAGTAAATTGGTGTAAGGGCACAATTAATGACCGGAAGGGCTTAAGTAAAAAAATTAAAATCCACGAGGGAAGTGATGCTCATTTGCTAGCATGCATAGTACTTTAACATTATCAATTTGCAATATGCCATTACGAGGACATCGAGAAAATGTTAAAGAAATTGGAGCAACAAGTGGTAACTTTTTAAATATTATTGACTTGATAGCACGTTATGACCCTATTCTAAAAGCTCATTTGTCAAGCACTAATATTCGAAACAAATACTTAAGCCCCGATATTCAAAATGAAATAATTGTACATTTGGCTAAAACCGTTTTAAAAAAATTAAGGAAAAATATAAATGAAGCTCCTTTTTCCCCCCTTATAATTGATACAACGCAAGACATATACAAGAAGGACTAACTAAGTCTCGTTATAAGGTATACAAGTATGAAGAAAAATTCAAATAAACAAAACACTCTAGAAATAAAGGAATCACTTATTGGATTATTAGAGCTAACCGAACAAGATTCACAGAGTTTAAAAAGCTGTTGTTCTAAGTACTTTAGAAAATTTTCAAATTCAAATAGAAAATTGTCGAGGGCAGGATACGACGGTGCTGCTAATATGTCTGGAAAATATAATGGTTTACAAGCCAGAATTAAGAATCGAATTCCTACAGCTGATTATATTCATTGTTCAGTTCATAATTTGAACATAGTCTTAAATGATTCTGTCAAAAACATCATTAAACTACAGGGTTTTTATGATCTTTTGCAAAGCATTTATGTGTTTTTTAGTGAAAGCTTGCCACGCTGGGAAGTCCTTCATCAAGCTGCACCACATGGAAGTAAAATTAAGTACACACTGTAAAAGCTAGATTTGAATGCTTACTGTCAATAAAATATAATTATCAGTCTGTAATGCAATGTTTCTCAAATTTTATCCCGGTGTGCAAAAAGCAAAATGACATAAATGAAGCAAAGTCTCTGGAGAAATGGTTAATTATGAGTTTATTATATTGCTAGTTTTCCAGAGTAAAATCCTCGACACTGTTAACTTAATTCCAAAGCAACTTCAAAGCCCTTCATGTGATATAGAAGAGACGTGCAAAGTGCTGAATAATGGTCAAGAAAACTTGACAGAACTGCGACAAAGTTTTGTTAAATTAGAAGGACAAGCAAAAAATCTAGCAGAATCTTGAATATTCAGCCTATGATAAAATATAAACGCCAGAAGAGAATTAAAAAGTTTTTTGATGAATTTGAAAACGACTGTGTAATTCCTAACCCGATAAAAAAAATTCAAGTAGAAGTTTTTAATGCGTCACTTGATATTATTATCAACCAATTATCTAGAAGATTTTACTCCATAAATGAGGTTGTAAACCATTTCTCGTTTCTTAACCCCTCAAAAAATGAAGAAATCGTGGAATACGGAAGACATATTCCCAGCAAATATGGAATTGAATTTTCAGATGATTTGCCGATTCAATTAATTAATCTTAAGACTGTTTTGTTTAATGAAATTAAACAAAAATCTTCTATTAAGGACTTAGCCAATTTATTAATAGTGGAAAATGCATGTTTAGCAACTAGTCTTCCAGATCTATGAACACTATTTCAGTTATATTTAGCAGTACCGGTAACATAAGCAACAGCAGAAAGATCGTTTTCGAAATTAAAATTAATTAAAACCTATTTACGCAGCACCATTAAACAAGTTCGGTTAAGTGCCTTGGCTGTTATAAGTATTGAACATGAACAAAGTGGTATTATATATTGTCCGTTGATTTGGAAGAGTTAGTTGAAAATTTCCTACTATTGAAAAAAAGACGTCTCGGCATTTTGTCTTCTAATTGTTTTTTTTTTTGTGTTTTCAAATGTATTATTATAAAGTAAATAACTAAATATAATTTAGATTTTTTTATTATAAAATAAATTTATTATAAGTACTCCGATATTCACATTCTATGCTACTATCTCTAAACAAGGATTTTGGAAGGGCCCCTAAAAATTTTGCGGGGGGGGCTAAATTTTTTATCTACGCCATTGTGTACGACAAATATCGTGGCTGTCGTGGCGAAGTCTTGCTGTATCGATAACAGAAGGAAGGTGTATTGTTACTGCATTGCTCAAAGCTCATGAATTTAGACTGCTTTTTACAAAAAAGGCTCTAATGGATTTTGTGGAGCAATATATTAATAGAAAAGATATTAGAGTAAAGGAATTTAAGGGCAACAGGCCCGGAGGGGCTTGGGTTCAACATTTTTTAAAGTGTAACCCGGAGTTGTCGCACCGAAATTCGCATAACATTAAAAGATGCCGGGCGGATCTTCTACCAGAGATTACACCCGATTATTTTGAACAGTTTAGCACGACTATCGACGGAGTGTCCAACGCGAACATTGTCAATTTGACGAAACAAATATAACAGACGACCCTTGCCAGCAGCAGGTTTTCGTGTTTAACAAAACATGCAAGCCGTCGGAATTTTCTAAAACATCCATTATGGTTATGTTTGCTGCAGCTGCGGATGGAACGTTATCCCACCACATGTGGTTTACAAATCAAAATATTTACATCCTGAATGGATGGAAGGAGGACTACAGGGTTCAAGATACAATAGAATGAGTTTAGGGTGGTTCGACGCCGATAATTTTGAAGACTGGTATTTCCAATGCGCACAAGTTTATCTAAAAAGGAAAAAGGAAATAAAAGTCTTAATAGCCACTCATCTTACAGAGTAAAAAATGTAATTTAAGTTTGTGTTTTTGCCAAACACTAGCACTAATTTGTGTCAGCCGCTGGATTTTGCTCACTTCCATCCACGAAAAGTTCAATGGCGTAAATGCTTAACGGAATGGAAAAAAGAAACCGTGGGGTTCTGCCAAAAAATAAATATCCGAAGATGCTTAAAAAATTGCTTGACAGCTGCGAAGAAAGTTTAAGTGAAAATATCCTCTCAGGATTTAGTATCACAGGCATTTCCCTATTTAACCCACAAGTTGTCGTGGATAAAATAAAACCCAGAGATTTTGCAGTCAATGTGCCTGGTTCTGTCAGAGCTTTAGAAGAAAGTTTTACATAAATTATTACTGAGAAAACCACAATCACAGAGAAGCTCATTTTTACAAGAAGAAAAGAAAGAAACGTTCCTGCTATTGCAGTCACAGATCTACTGGAAGAAGAAAGATCAAAAACTCTGTTGGTGACAACTAGTGGAACAGTGGATCAAGAGGATGTGGACGTTATTTTTGCTCGATCTTCTCCTATTGAGTCATTTGGCGAGGTTCAAATTATTGATGATCCCATGTTGACTTCAAATAAGGGCACAAAAAAGAGATGGAAAAATGTTTTGTCGCAAAGGTTTTAGAAACAAAAAATCTATAGTAATTAGTTGTGTAATACAGTATAAAGGTAAAAATGTCTGAGTTAGTCCAGATATTTTAGACATACATGTATTCCAAATTAAAATTAGATTACCAGATCCGAAGATTGGTAAGGCAATTCACACATTTGACGATGTTTTATAATGTCCTTGCTTTATGCTAAATGTTTAAAATGTTACTTTTATTAATATGTTTACTTTTCAAAATATTAATATTTTTATATCTATGTCAAGGTACTTTTGAAAATGTTACATTATTATTAGGGAGCGGACACGGAAGGTTGTGACACATCGCACTATTGAAATGTATTTTTAAATAGGTTTTAATTTTATTTATATAATTGGATAACCAGTGACTGGTGATCTATAAAATACAAAATACCTTATTATTTGTTCATTTTGTAGTTCAAGTCGAAAGGAGTATTAATATTTACTAGCAATACTTTCTCAAAGTTCTCATCTGTAAGTTTTGTTCTCTTTGTATGAAGTACATCCTTGTAGATAGGTAACTTCCTTTCTACATCGCAACTGGTTATAGGTGCGTACTGGAAATATTCTTTTATTTCAGCGTATTTAGCAGTTAGATTTTGTGTCATTGTCCCCATACACAATTGCACAATTGGATTTTTATTTAAAACTGCGTCTAGCTTTTGCCAAAGGCCACATCCGAAGTCACTTGGAATACTTTTGAAATTATTAATAGCCACATCTAATGTGGTTAATCCATATTTTAATTTGAGATTTCGATTTTCAAAATATGTGATTAGTTTAGGTAAATTTCCAAAGTGTTCCTGAAGAATAACAACTGATTTTTTAAATTTGGGATTTGTGTTGTTGTGTTCCTTGCACTCAGAAATACTTCGAGCATGGTCATTTAAACATGTAACGAAATTTTGTAAACTGTTGAAAATTCTCTGCATAAAAACTAGTAGCTTCCAACTATGTTCTGATGGAAGCTTTTTTAAAAGCGGATACAAGTCTATCAATTTCCGGATACCTGTCTCTGATATATTCACAGATTCTCTCGAGAGCATGTGCTATACAAGTAATATGCAGCATATAAGGATGTTTCCTTTAATAGTCTGCCTGTTTTTAACATATATGCGGCACTGTCACTAACAAATAAAAGTATTTTTTCCCTGTAGCTGTCATCCGAATAAAGCATTTTATGCAAATTTTCTTTAATGGTTTTAGCAACTGTTTCCACATCAACTGTATTTATAACTTTAGATGCTATTACATAGGCGTTATATAGAATAGTTGGATGTAGTACACCAGCTACAAGATTTACCACACAGCGTCCTAACATATCGACAGTTTCGTCGGCACTTATCCATAGGTACTGATTTGAAAGATGTCTTCTAATGCATTCGTTAAGCGCTTAGAAACATGATATTTGCGTAAGGTGTATTCATCAGGAACATTTCGACTAGTATATTTTTGAAGAAATGTTTTGAAAGTAGGATTGTCAAGTTTCTTTAATGGGATATTAGCCGCCATTAAAGCTTCACAGAGTTCTTCGTTAAAATTGTCAGTTTCCAACAGGTCCAATTTCTGTGTATGTTTTAGCGATGCTAACTGACGTTCTATGTGGCATTTTTGGGCATTCTGTAACGATGTTTTACTGACTTTGCAATGGATTTCGGAATCACTGACAATGGAGGGCATACAATCAGTATGACCCTTAATCCAACTTGCCATTGTTTTACGATGCCATTCTCGACGTTCTTCCATATCATAGTAACATAAACAATGTTCTAGATCTAAATAAATGATAACTAAAAATGTATGCGTATGTTATTGGAACTTACCAAAATCCAATGCACACTTACGTCGAGATAATTGGGAGAAGTAGATTCAATGAAACGGTATTAAACAGGAACTATTTCAAAAATTATGAAGTACGTAATTAACAGTCAAAACAATGAAAAAACGAAACTAACGTAAGTATGAATAGGTCTATACATATATAACTTTATTTATCATACGAAATATAAGGTAAATATAATAAATTTTAAAAACCCCTCACGCCCATATCTACGCCGATGAAGATAGGAAATTTACGAGTTAAATGGACTTTTTTTGCTCACATTCTCGGGCGTGAACAGATGTTGCAGTTCACCATATGAATAGTGCTATTCAGTAAGTGCGTGTTGTTTACATTATTTCTTTGCTCCGTCGTAATTTAAACCTAGCACGTCCGCTATCTAATTATTATAAAGCAATAACAGTTTATTTTTTTGTTTTAAAACACGTTTTTATGTCACTAACTATATAATTTCCCTTGCTGCAATTCATGTTCTACCTGTGAAACCACTTTTTTTTTGTTTTGTTCGTCCGACAAAGACTGTGTAGTTCTTTCCTATATCAAGCAGGTACTATTTTCCATTGAAAACCTACGTCGTTCAAAATAACGTTCCTATATCAGACGCCAACCTTAAAGAAAAGAGGTGTTTTTACTTTCTTATACGTAGTATAAGGAAGTATTGTGATGATGAAAATTTTCGACCTCGAGATTTTTGCAGATGTCCACGTTTTGAAGTCCCCTGATACCGAAAAAGTGGTTTTTAAAAAATGTCTGTGTGTCTGTCTCTCTCTCTCTGTGTCTGTGTGTCTCTCTCTGTGTGTGTGTGACCACGATAGCGGTCAAACCGCTGTAGGTATCAATTTCAAATTTTGTATTTACGTGTGTAATCTCCCTCTTGAGATCTGATTAGTTTTTCAGTAAAATCGGTAGACCGGAAGTAGCAGTTTACATCAGCGATAAAATCGAATTTTGCCAATATTTCGTCAACTACTAAATTTAAACAAATTTATAAAGAATTCATATATACTTAAAATTAAAATTGAGAATAATTTTATTTAAAAAGTTTTTCGAAATTCCTACCGGAAGTAGGTCGGTCTTTTACTCTTATCGAAAATCAGTTTTTTGCGAATATTTCGCAAATCATGCTTTTTAGACAAGTACGTTACGGGTATAAAAGTATTT
Source organism: Amphimallon solstitiale (assembly GCA_963170755.1). Classification (NCBI taxonomy): domain Eukaryota; kingdom Metazoa; phylum Arthropoda; class Insecta; order Coleoptera; family Scarabaeidae; genus Amphimallon; species Amphimallon solstitiale. Next base: position 11,050,708 of record OY720678.1, on the reverse strand, counting down.
AGAACATAATTTTCAATATCTTTTGTATAAAAAAAATTTCAAAATTCAGACCGGAAGTGCCACTTTTACTCTTATCGAATAGCGATTTTTTGCAAATATGTCGTAAGTTATGCATTCTATATATATGTTACTGTGAAAGACCGAAATCTGGTGAATGTCGAGATTCACCGGTGAATGTCAACATTCTCAACGTTGCTTGACGTATGTCCGAAATATTGGTGAAATTTCATTATTTCTAACTTACACCGGCGATTGTCGACATTCAGCATGCACTCATGGTGTATGTTAAAAACATTTTTTTTTTAAATAAAAAAAAAAACCCATAGGTCTTTATTTATTAAAATAATATGGGAAAAAGACTTTGTTGAACTCAAAACAAACAGTAGAACATAAAAATATAAAATGAAATATAAAAAATAATAACAATATCTTATTTATTGCAACAACATAAACTACCATGACACTTCGAATTGCACAAAAGTTCCTTGCTTTTACAGCTGCATTTAGTCGTGGAACACTTTCTTTTGCAGTTACAACGTGTGTAGCCTTGCCCTCCACTTTTTGAATTAGCAGAAGCTGCTTCTCTTAGCGACATTTCTTTTGTTGAAACTTCGTCCATGGAAACTAACTTTTCTTTACAAATTACGAACTGATTACGGGTGAAAAGCTGCTTCAAGGTACCATTTTTGTTAGCTAGTCTATAAAAGGCTGAATCCTCTATTCCAACAACAACCGCTAACACATTTCGAGGGTCTGTACGACCACGGTCGACATCAGGGACTTGAATTCTTACGGTATCACCAATTTGGGCAGGAGGAAACTTTTTTTTTGAGGTTCGCAACATTTTTGTTGCTTGAAGTAGAAGACTCTCTTTTGCAGCTACTCTTTTTGAAGAAATTAGCTCGTGTTGTTCAGTCAGTACTTGAGATGAAGATGTGCTAGGTGGCGGATCAGTCAGTGCTTGAGATGAAGACGTGTTAGGTTGCGGGTCAGTCAGTGCTTGAGATGAAGACGTGTTAGGTTGCGAGTCAGTCAGTGCTTGAGATGAAGACGTGTTAGGTTGCGAGTCAGTCAGTGCTTGAGATGAAGACGTGCCAGGTTGCGGATCAGCTCCAATGGTATTTTCATTATCCATGCCTCTTTCAATATGGTCACTACCCAAATTTTCTTCAACATAAGCTTCTAGCTGTTCTTCGGTCTCAATGTTTGCAATTTGCCCGCGGGGGAGTGATGACGATGTTATACCCCTTTTTGGTTTAACGCCAAACAGGGCTTCATAAGGACTCTGGCGTATTCCTTCGTGATAAGTTGTGTTTTTGGCGAATTGGACAAACGGCAAACCTTCTGACCACTTGTTTGAATCATTGTCTTGCATCCATGCAGTTAACATATTTTGTATGTCCTGATTGGCTCTTTCAACTGAGCCTTGTGTTTGACTGTGACGAGGCTTTCCGTGCACTATTTTAACATCTTTCCACATAGCGCATAGTTCAGATATGACTCGATTACTGAACTCTCTACCATTATCCGAATGCAATATAGCGGGAGCACCAAATGTTAAAAAAATTTGGAGAAGGTGATAAGCTACTTCTTCCGCTCTCTTGCTTTTTAAAGGTCGTAACTGGACAAATTTGGTTAAATGATCTTGATATACCAATATAAACTTGTAATCGCCATCCCTGTGTGATTGCAAGTCTATCAAGTCGACTTGACATCTAGAGTTCAATTCGGAACTGACCATTGGTTTCACAACAATACCTTTTTTAGGCGCACTGTGTTTCATTTGACATTGTTTACACAAATTTAAATACAACATTACAACTTCATAAGTAATATTTTTGTATCTAACTTGCAATTCTTTAAGCATTCGTGTTCTTCCTCCATGGCCTGTTCTTATGTGAGTTTCAGAAAGTATTGTAAACAACTCATCATTAGTAACATAATACTGGATATTCGTTTCTCCTGGTTTTAATGGCACAATTAACTTTTCTTCATCACTAACTTTTAAAATGTCAAAACGTTTTAAACGTCTGTAGTCCAAAGGTGTACTACACTTACTTTTAGCAGAAATTACTTCAGAAACGATTTTAGAGTACTTTTCTTGTGAAAAATAAAAACAATTGTCTTCTCGTTTACTTCCAATTAAGGCATGTAACTTTTCAAAAAACTTATCACGATTCACTGTAGTAGCCATTGAATACAAATTATAATTTCTAATAAGAAAATTAAATTAGGTTAGGGAGCGTGCCCGCAGGCTGTCAAACGTTGCGTTAGACTGACGAAGGCAAAGCTAACTGAAACAAGATGCTGGAACCGTCTAAAAACTTGTTGCGACCTGCCGTTTCCGACATTCACCGGACCTCATTTGTGTTTGTCGACATATACCGGTAAAAGTCCGAATCTATAATACAATTAAGAAATGTTCGGACTTTCACCAAGGCATTTGGTATTTGTCGACATCCACCGGCGGATGTTGACATTCACTACTTTCGGTCTTTCACGGTAACATATATTTATCAAGAGTACAAAAGTATTTAAAACTGGATTTGCAATATTTTTTGTATATATGAAATTTTAAAATTCGGACCGGAAGTAGCACTTTTACTCTTAGCGAGGAGCACTTTTTTGATAATATCTTGCAAAGTATGCATTCTATAGAGATTTATTAAGAGAATAGAAGTACTTAGAATAGGATTTTGAATAATTTTTGTAAAGAAAAATTCTTAAAATTCTATAATTTGAAACGCTTATACGTATAAGAAAGTCGTGTGGTGGCCACACCTCATTTTTTTGATTACAATTACTCTGATACCTTGAACAATATCCGATATAACCTTGTTATACTGTATCTACGAGGTCTGACAATTAAGTAATAAGACTGAGTGTATAAAAACCGTATATTTAAAAAGTATGCAACAACCGCATGATCCCCTTCCAAATAGTTCCCTTGGGCACCAACACAGCGATTCCAGCGATTTTTGCATGCATCGTAGCAGTTCTGGAAAGCTTCGATCGGAATGTCCGACAGTAGCCTCGTCACGGCCTCTTGGATCTCTTCAATCGACTCAAAATGCGTTCCTTTTACCACCTACTTAACTTTAGGGAACAAGAAAAAGTTCCAGGGTGATAAATCTGGCGAGTACGGCGGCTGTGGTAACACCGCGATCCCTTTGGAGGTAAAAAACAGGGTCACACTGAACGCGGTGTGACAGGGCGCGTTGTCGTGGTGGAGAATCCATGTTCATGCTATGTCGGGACGCACTCTGTTGACCCTCTTTCGTAGTTTATCGAGTATTTCGCGGTAGTAGATCTGGTTAACGGTCTGTCCAGGTGAAATGAACTCCCTATGGACCACCCCGCGGTGGTAGAAGAAGCAGATGAGTATTGTTTTTATCTTGGACTTGCTCATGCGAGCTTCTTTCGGTCTCGGTTCATTTGGAGACAGCCACTGTTGGCTTTGGCGCTTCGTTTCAGGGTCATATCGGAAGAACCAGCTCTCATCACCCGTAATAATCCGGTCAAGCAGCGTAGGACCGTTTTCCACCTGTTGCAAACAATCTTCAGCGACTGACATTCGAAGGAGTTTTTGCTCTTCCGAAAGGTTCTTCGGAACCATTTTCGCGCAGAGTTTTTTCATTCGAAAATCTTCAGTTAAAATCTGTCTTAACAGTTTCGCTGTTGATATTTAGTTCGTCAGCCAACATTCGGACAGTTAAACGACGATTTTGGCAAATTAGGGTGCGCATTCGCGTCAGTCCGCACTTCAACTGGCCTCCCGCTTCACGGCTCATCTACCACACTTTCACGGCCATCTTTGAACTCGTTGTGCCAACGAAACACTTGTCCGCGACTCAGAGAATCACCACCAAACACTTTAAGTATTTTACCGTTCGTTTCCGTAGCCGAGTCGCCCAGTTTTGCGCAAAATTTGCCAGAGTTATCAGAGTTATGTTAGATCAATTAGCGTCTTCCCGCTAAGTCGGTGGGTCTTAGAATTCTGGAACAATCTGGATCAAGACCTGTTAGACAATTTCAAACAGTGATTGCAAACAGAGACGGAACTATACTCGCTATTAAATGATATATAATGAAGTTACTCATTTTGTTCAATGTCGGTTCTTTTTATTTATGATCCACATAAGTTTATTTGTTTGAGTTTTATTGAAAATCGAGTGTCTGTAATTGACTTACGTATTGCGCATGTTATTAAATCGGGAACTTGAAAACGTTGTCTTTCATTTGTTCGTCCACCAGAGTCGTCCCTAAATATTTAATTTACAGAATAAACATTGTTTTATAATTATATGATCATGCTCACTTGCAACTATAATATTGCCAATATGATGAAATATTAGTAATAACCTGAAATTTCGAATTCATATTCTGTTAAAGTGTTACGTTGTTTATTTTTAAAATCACTGCTAAAAATCCATTTAAACTGCACTTACTGGATTTTAATGTCAAATTATATCCTTAACCTTTATGATCAGTTGATTTGAAATTTTCTGTCGTATTTTTTAACTGTTCACGAGGTGTGGCAATTAAATAACCGGACTGGTGATACAAAACATTTTATTGATCACCAATAACATTAGAAATTTCATCACCTTCAAAATATTCTCCTTGCCGAACCCTACAACGCTACATATGAATATTACATTGTTTAAAGCCTCTGTTCTGATAGCTTGTTGAGAACCTCAATCGCTTTTGCTTTACCACTTCCACATTGTCAAATATTGTCCACTTAATAAGCTCCGGCTTAACCTTGGGAAATAAAAAAAGGTCACAGGGGGCCAGATCGGGCGATACGGTGGGTGGTCCAACACGGTGATGCCGTATTTCACAAAGAACGCTTTCACAGACAAGGCGGAATAGGCTGGCGCATTGTCTTGCTGAAGCATCCAGGACTTGTTCTTCCACAAATCAAGTCTTTGTCTCCTCACTTGTTCGTAGTGCAGTCACAACCTCAACGTTGTCGTCTGTTTTTGATGTTGAGGGTCGTCCAGGGCATGGATTTTTTCGGTTGTTTTACGTTTCTCCTTAAACCATCATTTCACTGCTAATGTAGTCTGTAAGTTTTTTTCTGTCTTCATTATAATCGACCTGGTGATTATGGTTCGGCATATATCGTTAAACACTCACATTTGCTGCAGATTTTTAACTCCTACATATACTTTTTTTTGTAGTTCTCCCTACATATCTTGGTTATTTTATTTAATACGACAATAGCCTTCCATTTCATCACTATTCTGGTGATTTTTACTTGTTTTTATCACCTTTCGGCTGCAGTAATAAACACCTAATTTTAATAACTTGGAAGAGCTTATGTTCCACTTTTCTATCTTGCCACAGAATTGAACGCCTTTTCCGAGCTCACTAGACATAAATTCAACTGTTATATTATACCGTGTGGCCGCCGTTCATAGCGCGATGCATGTATTAGTAACTACTGCTCGACTATAAATGGGCGTGCCAACTTGAATTGCCACACCGACAGCGGGCGTATAAGTTATACTTATAAATGTATTCGTAGGCAAATCAAGTGAAAAGCAATGTAATAGGTATTGCGTTCCCGTTGTAATTATTTGTAGTTGTTTGAAGCATCAGATAATCACTGATAATATGTCAGTGAAGTAACTCATCACAGCTTCATAAACAGCATAAAAGAGCAAAAATAAATAATTAATAACTCTGTTACGCTGTAAAATTCACTTTTGTTTTGGTTCCCGAAAGATTTTGTGTCTTTGTCTAAATACGTGGATTTTGTATCAGCTCGTGACTTTTTGGGCGTACCCTGTACATTGTTTGTTTCACCGGTTGCAATGACTGCCTGCCGTATACCTGCGTGTATACTAAACCTACTTTTGAGCCTTCAGAGCCCTAAATCACGTACTGAGAAATTGACAGTTAGGTTTTGTGTATTATCGAGCAATTACACCCTATTTTTGTGAAAACCTCTGTATCTAAGTAACTAATTCTAATTCTCTTATCTCTAGCTTATTTTACCCTACCTGTAGTTGCGAATTTTCTGCAATTGCAGTTACTTTTTACACCTGTTTCAGGGTTATCAATATTTTCTTATTCATTACTTCCGTTCTCTACGTAGTGCATTTATGTGTGTCTTTACATTCTTGACATGCACATCAGACGGCCTCATTGTATTGACTGCCGCCTGTATTTATGTGTTTCCCTGGACATAGACCCTCTAGCACGTCTGAATAATATTTTCCTTCGTGTTTATGTCACTAAAAATGTAAGAAGTATTAAAATGGGGAAATGCTTGGAACGGTGGGCATACTACTATTTGGTTGCAGATCGTTTGTTGCCTTTCATGGGTATTCTAAGTATTAGCAATCTTCTGTGATTCTACCCTGGAACTCCTGGTAGAGGTTAAGGTCGTTAATATTCTGAAACATATAGTTTGATCGGTTCTTTTAACCGTCTTCTGCAGCGTTTGATTAGAGCTTGGATATTTCGATAGTTACCTGCAGAAATTCTGTTCTTTCATGTAATAAAATGGAAACTACGTGTGGAGGTTTGTTTTGTTGTCTTCTGTCAAACGTGGTTACTACGTTGCCGTGAAATGGGTGTTTCACACGTTGCCAACCGTTGAGTGTTTATGTCCCTTTCTATCTTCCGACTTTATAAATTCCACATCCTTCGAAGGGTTGTTTCTGTTATTTTATCTTCATATAAGTTATGTTCGTGTCTGCGTTTATCTCTGAGTCACAGTGTTAACTCCCTTTATGGTCAAACTCAGACTTGTGTTTGTTATTTTATTTGAATGCTCCCGCCGTCCATTTTGAGGTATTTTCGTGTCTTTATGTTTTGAAGAGATGCGTGTAGCGAACGCGCAATTGTGCAAGAAGAGATTTTTCCCGGTTTGGACTTCACTTGATAGTCGTATCTTGTATAAGAACAGTGTGTGCAAATTGCTTAACTCCCCTTAGTAATTTAATTACATTATCTATGTAAGATATTCTCGCGATTGCGGCTTTAATGGAGTAAGCAGAAGTTACCGTTACCTTAATTTTGGGTTAATAACGTGAGTCTCTACCGATGTACCGTTACCGAAAAAAAGTTCACGTATGGCCATGTGTGGTTTTCTTTGTTAATTTAAATTTTGCACCCTGAAGTGACTTGTAAGTCGTTTACCGTGGAATCTCCATTATTTTCCATATTGGGGTAAGTGTTTGAAACTCTGTGTTAAATTTTCGGGATTTTATCTTTGGTTCTTTCTTCCCTAATTTAATAGGATTCTTTTGTTGGGCATAAAAGCCCTCAGAAGCCGTTAGGATTCTTTTGATGGGCATAAAAGCCCTCCGAAGCCATATTTCTGGTGTTGTCGCCCCGCATTTTCATCGAAGAGCGTGGTGGTTTTATCGATGCTTCAGTAGTTGCACCTTAACATCCAGGCCGACTGCTGCAGTGGAATTTTTCCATCAAGGGAGTCACCGCCATTTTGGGATTCCGCTGAGATACCCGGCGTCCATTTTGCCAGATAAGTGCAACTAATGTTGTAATTTTACATCATATTTTACGTCTGATTTTCGACGTCTTAACGCCAGAGTGCTGGACATTTTCTCGCCTAAAATTTGACCTAAGAATTTTGAGTGGCTTTAATATCCATCGCACCACTTAGTTTACTGCGAGGTCACAATTTAGTCCTAATTAAAATTACCGCTATAACTTCTTGTTTTTTTTTGTAACATTCAGTTTAACTAGAATTTTGGTTATGTCACTATCGTAATTTTGTAGTCCTATATTGTGACGAATATTTAATTGTAACTAGCTTTAGTAAATTCATATTTATATCACTATATCTTTTGGAGAGATATTATTTAATTAGTAATATACCTAGTAATATTCATTACCGATGCAATAATTGTATGACTCATGAAGTGTTGAATTTTTAAACTCATTTTTGGATAATAATTTTGCAAGTTTGTTGCCGTAAGATAGAAAATTTGTCTTTCACGTTGAACATTTAATTTTTCTGAGCTGGATAAAATTATACCAGTAAGAGCACTTTTTGGTTCGGAAGCTCAGGTGTTTTTGTAAATTATAAAATTTCTTTTCTAATTTTACCTTTAATTAATTGACTTTGCCATTAAATATCCTTCATTTTTAATTAATTTATTTCTTGTATTCATACCTGTTGTTGGTATTTAGCGAATTTTTCACAATTTTAGACTAAGTCTTTTATACTGAGATACTAATTTTCTTGCGTTTATAAAAACATATTTACACTATTGTATTAACACTGCCGTTGTGGCGTGTCCATGATATCACTTGTAGTTACGCAATGTGAGGTGATGAAACGTTTCGGCTACCAACCATCTACTGCTGAAACGCAGAGATTATGTTAAGTATTAAGACTTGATATTTCCTTTTCTTTTTTATTAATGTTACCTAACGCTTTGTTTATATTATCAACTGTCTAGTTTTCAATTCATCTTATTTTAATTAATTTCTTTCAACATTTGCTATCCCTTTTTATGGGTTTACTTAACTTCACCTTTTATTTATAGAAAAAACTATTCAACACATTGAATTTAATTAAACTTTGTACATTACGTAATACCTTTTCTTTTATTTCTTTTACCTCTGCACATCTTAAATATTATTGTGACAAGCACGTACATAAGATTAGGTGCTACGAATATACAGGGAGTTCAATAGGTAACCCGCTGGAGGGACACAGCCAGTGGTAGCTCGTAGGAGGCGCAGGTAGGTTATCTGTAAGATAGCATAGTGTCCTGGTGCCCGGACAACGTCGCTAGCGTCGTTGCCGACCGACGCTCTACTTTTAGGTGTTCTTATTTTCCTGAACCGTCACGCCGTCTGCGACTGAGTTAGCTCGGCCCTGCGTTATCCAGTTACATCAACCCCTATTGCGTTTCTCCGTTTTCTGTCCCTAGTTTAGTCTGTTACTTTAATGCGACGTAGGTCCGGTAGCAACTCCTAGACTTTAAAATAAAAAAAACTTCTTAACTAAAATAATATTTTTCAACAAATATTATAATCTAAAAATTCAACTATAATAAAATACTGAAACATAAAATATTTACTTCTTAAAACAGAATTGTAATTCAACATTGCAATTAACCTGTAATTAGCTAAAAAATGTTATTCTTAAGCAATAATAAAACTCGAACTGACGCCCATATGTGGAAGCGACGGCGAATGCGACTGCCCGACTACACCGTATAAATGTGGATTTTTTTGGACAAATGTGAGTGCATCATAGGCAAATGCGAAATACTAGCTCTGTTGTAATCCAGTATAACACTGCGTCCACTTGTTTACCGTTCTAATACACAGACATCTCTATCTGTTTCGCTTACTCTACAGGTATCGCGATAATGCAGACGCACGCGGTCTTATGGTATATAGCTGATTCTCTTACAGAGAATATAAAGTCATCTATGCCACACCTTGATTTGAAGTCACATTGGCCTTCACCTAATGGGTTATTTAATAGACTTACTGATTGGCCACTAGCATTAGGCGAACTTTACGTTTTACAGTTTCTTATATCAGTCATAATAACGTTTTATATATTTTGTATTTATGCATGAAACCTTTCGTCTTGAGAATACATATTACACATGCGAACCGTTTTTAGTACAAATTCTATCTCAGCGGGAGATTAATGCATGCCGGCCGACGACAGAGCAGCTGTTATCGAGCCGGTCCGACCAACTCCCATCTATGTGAACTGATGTCAATACCGGGCAATTGTACATACATATATGAGAGTCAATAGCTTGTGTGTTGTGTGTACTATATGTAATATTGCAAAAGCGACTACCACAACCGGAGCACATCGTTTTTTTTAATTATGGCTTTCTGAACGCAATTTGTGTTTTATTTTTCACAAGACAGTTCACAATTCACTCTCAAACCAGGAAGTTACCTTATCATAAGTCAAAGCGTAGAGATACAATTTACAGTTGTGCAACAGTTATCAAACTGTAGAGGATTACCTCTATTAAACAGTTTGTGCAACCTTATGCATTTGCATCGTATAGGGTTAAATGGGTCCTCGCTCGTTCTAACTAAACAATTGCGTCATAACACTCAGTCACGTTCGGAGGAACGACATTTTTCCAATTTGTCTCCTGGTAAGTGCCATAAGGCGGTATCTAATTCAAAAGAACATCGAAACTCTTGACACTCATTTGATAATTAGAAAACCTTTCTGGATGTCGGCGCAGCTCTTCATACAATTTTCAAAGATGCTCTTTTCTCAAACGTTGGCTTGTGAGGGGATGCACTCAGTTTCGCTTCTTTCTTTTCTTTAGCTCGAGAGCACACGCAGCAGTTAACTCAACGAAGTCCTTAGTAATGCAACATTTATTAGTTGCTTCTCCGCTCACTTTTTATAGATAAACTATTTAGTTGCGTTAATGTGCGTGATTCAGTAGAAGGCAAATCAAATCGTTTAGAAACAGTTGCACAACTGTGAATTGCATGTCTGCCCCTAGCCCAATGGTCGTTCGTCCATTCAACCAGCGGCTGGTGCGCCTCAGAAACTGGTATATGAGTCCGAGATGATGCAGATTAGTGTCAAGGCCTCAGATACACGCACACACTTTTTTCTATTACGTTGCTATTATTATAAAAAGCCCTACAAATTTTAGACAAAGAATAAGCTACTACATTTGAAGTTGAAATTATTAATAGATTTGATGTTTTTGAATTGATGAAGTACGGGGGTACTACATCAATTCACGACCAAAGGGGCTCAATAGGGGGATTGAGCCCCTTTGGCCATGTCCAGGATTTTTATTTCTGCCCAAGCACAGTTACCTGGCCTTGGTTTCCGTCTCTTGACAGGAGGAGATGGTGGCTTTAAGTTGTTAAAAATTAGTTGTACTACATAAAATAATTTGTAAGTATATTGATATTTTGACAGTTAGCGTTAAGCGTAAGTAGACCCCAATCTACTAATCTACTAAAACTAACTAACTTAAGACTATGTTAAGCATGCTTTAGTCTAGAGTTGCATGCTCATCGTTCATCGGTTTTAGTTTAATATTTGATAAACGATTTGGATTCGTTTTTGAATTTTAAATAAAATCAATTGTTTGCTATTTTGTAGATTCGTTATTCATGCTTTATATCTTATGCATGCGCTTTGTGCCTCCTTACCCTTGGTGGACCAGAGAAAACATACGGAGGCTGGTTACAGCTTTGATGGAAGCTGGTTTCCAGGTGTCCAGGGACTAAGGCCACGCAATGGGAAAGGACTAGATGTTATTGTAATGGTATGTGTCTATGTTGAGTGTTTTGTCATATTCGGGATGGGTATCGTATTCCGGTGTAAAAAGAACTTGTTTTTGATTTGGTTGGTTTTTGGTTAACTTGCTGGATGTTGGTCGCAAGTGTAGGTGGCGAGGATCGCTTTAGGTGGATTCGGTGGTTTGCTAGTTCCGCTGATGTTCTTCGAATCTCTTGACTAGTTCAGCTGATACTTTGTGGCTAACATGTCAAGGACTCGTATTGTTGAGGTTTAGCAAGAACCTCTTCTCTTCCGCAACTCCGCGAAGCAACTGACAGCCGACCAGAACGTGTTCCGGTGTTCTAGTTTTGCTGCCCTCAGACTCCTCTGTGTATACGGATCCCTTTTTGAACCTGTTCTCCGCATAGGGTCCGTGACCTGTCAAGAATTGTATGAGGCCTCTTGGTGGCGTGGCGCGAAATGCCTTTGTTCAGTAATGTTTGGCGGAAATCGATGAAGCCTCCTTCCTTTCGGGGATTGGTCCTATCTCTGTCCTGCCACATTTGGAGTATATGATGCCGAATTTCCTTTTTTGTGGTTGAGTTGGATCTCTCACTAAGATGAATCCCCATATATTTTGAGATTTTTTTGCGTTTTATATTCTTGTAACTTTGCATGCATTTATATAGTGCTGCAAAGCAGTCTATTTGGCGGAGTCTTTCAAAGAAGGTTGACCACCATAGTAAGTAATCGAAAGCCCCGGATATGTCTACAAATAGTCCAATTACGTATTTCAGGTCACAGTCCGCTACGGCCCACATCGCCGCATTGATCGCTTTTTCTGGAGCATATAGGAATATATAGCACAGGGCATTCTAGTGATATCCAGACGGAATCTTCATGGAGAAACATATTTCAATCAAGCGGAAACGAACATAACATAAAATACATCCGGACGTAAATAAGAAATTAACAAATCAAATCAATAGAAAAATAATTTTGGTGAGATGAAGATCATTAGAAATTGTACACAATTTCATTAAAATTAAAGAATTACACCAAATAAGTGATCTTAAATCAATAGAAGGAAAGCAATACACAGATTATTTTAATAAAACTAAGAACAGACTAAAAAATAAAATTGAAAACTTAATAAGAAAATATTTCCACTATTTATGAATTTAATGAAAACTGCATCACGAATACTTCTAATGTTGCAATACCGCACAAACACTTGCCCATTAACGAATATATCGCGAATATAGAGTAAATAATGTCTGTAATAGTAATATCATTACCAATTTTAAGCATAAAACCCGAAAAAAAAGATATATATATATATTACTTTTCAAAAAAATCATTAAGTATCGACACATTAAAATCGCCCTCATATAACAGAAGCGAGCAGCATTGGTTTAACGATGGAATCATGGACGACCAAAAATTAATATTAGAAGATTCCAGTGGATTCCAGCCAAATTCGGAATATGCCACCATTAATATTATTCAAGTAAGACCCGCTTTCTGAAAGAATAATGAAGAGTAAACCTGAGAATTGGGGAATTGGTAAATCCTCAAACGGATGGATGACATGCTTCTATGAATATTTTGCCAGTCAACGCACAAAAACAAAAAAACCTCAAACGTCCAAAAATTTATCGCTATCCCATATGTAAACCAACTGGCAGAAAAGATATCAAACACACTAAAACAATATGACATCGCAGTTGCATACACGCCCATCAATACGACAAAGACACTTTTCTCGAAACTAAAGCCCAATATCGCAAAAGACAAACAGACTCACGCAATATATAAAATACAATGTAATGACTGTAGTGGCAACTATATAGGACAATCGAAACAATACTTATACAAACGAATGCAGGCCCATAAATACTCAAAGACAGACAAAACGGCATTGGCAACACACGTAACGGAAAAAAACACACTTTTGATTTTGAAAATATCAGAATTCTTGACATAGAGGATAATACCAGAAAAAGAGAAATTAAAGAGATGATCTACATTAAGCAAAGTGCAAACTGCATTAACAATAGAAATGACATAAAGAACTTGAACTCCATCTACTACAATATCATTAAAAAGTAGCGATCTGCATCTTAGCAAATACCATTTAGTTATAAGTGAAGCTCCCACCTCCAGCTTTTCTTTCTTTTTAAACTGAAGGGGAAAAATATTTTTACTCTGAGACAATCTATAATTTCTAATTAAATATATATAACCGAAATATGCTTAATTCCTGACACCATGTATTTGTATTCATCAAATACAGATAGATGAACTGCAATATGAACAAACACCAAGAATAAATAGTTCTTACTTGAAGAAAAATCAATAACCAAACAACAAACAAAAAATAAAAAAATATAAAATAAATAACGTCCTACGACACATACACACATACTGTCCGCAGTCTGACACCGAAATAAGCGGCAATATTTAACGTCTGGTTTCACAAAACAGAAAGTAACATGCCTATTTTTGAAACTAAATACAGCTTTACTTTCAAATACATTGTCAGGTAATTACGTATATTTTTTAAGAAAATAGTATATTACATACCAAGGTTGAGAAGATGACTATTATTGCCCGAGTGGCGAGATTAAATTCCGAGGCGCAAAGCGCCGAGGAATTTAAGCCACAAGGGCAATAATAGTCTTCTCAACCGTAGTATGTATACTATTTTTTGTACCAGTAGTCTAATTGGACCTTAAAACCTTAATAATTATGAATAAATTTACTCATATATGTAAGAATGCCCTTGTAATAAAACTTCATGTAAACAAATAAGTAGGCTATATTTTGATGTTGACAAATAAGTTTTGACATAAATGCTGAAACTAAAAGTCAAGTATTTTTTAGATTATTTTTCATTCCATTTATAATGTCTGAAGAGTTTAGATGTACACCACCTGAAATGCGCGAGATTGCAGAACAGGCAGCTGAGAACTTGCTTCCGCATAAATCTAATCACTTATACATGAAAACATTTACAGAATTTAAAAAATGGTATAATTCCAAATATACAGTAGTAACTTCTGAAAACGTACTTCTGGCTTATTTTCATGAATATTCAAAAAATAAAAAAGCCTCGACTTTATGGGCGCAATATTCAATGTTGAAAGCTACACTTGGCCTAAAAGAGAATATTAACATATCAAAATATTTTAAATTAGTTGCCTTTTTAAAAAGAAAAACTTAAAATTATAAGCCCAAAAAATTATTAGTATTTACTCGAGGAAATTATAAAATTCTTTACTGAGGTACCCGCAACATGTTACATTGCAACTAAGATAGTATGTTTATATATTAATACTTTGAAATTATTGATAATTTATATCTCTGTAGACTGGTCTTGTAATTGGTGTTGCTGGTGCATGCCGAAGGATGAGTTGTGTAATTTATTAATTTCTGATGTCATCATGAGAGATAATTTAATTGTTATTCACATCCACAATAGCAAAAATGGTACGTCTCAAAAGTTTGTAATAATGGAACCACTTTGTAGCTAAAGGTTATATCGAAGATTCCCTAGTAAATAAAAAAAATATAGAATGTATGTTACAAGATCTACCTACATCTACTTACGCAACCACACCTGCAATATATACAAGAATTTTCAATATGAATTAAATAATTATTTGCATCTGTAATAGTTAGGTGATATATTGATTCCATATTATACTATCATACATATTTTATGTATTAATAGACAAATGCTTTTTTTTTTCATGTAAACAACAAAGTATTGTTAGAAAATATAAAATTAATAGCAATTGCTAAATAAACGTATATTATATTCTGGTATTGTTAACCTAAAATTGTGCCTAAAATAGACGGTTCACAACTTGACATACTACTACTACTACTACAAGCATGAGTGCATGGTTGCGGCATTCGTTTTATTTGTTTTCATTATTTCCCTAGGTCAATAATAGCCTCATTATTTACCTCTTATAAGTTCCAGGTCGTGAAATGTCATTTCGTGGCGCTTTGTTACGCGTAAAAATGCTATGATTTTTACACATAACAAAGCGCCACGAAAAGTCATTTCTCGACTTGGAACTAATAAGAGGTAAATAATGAGGCTATTATTGACCTAGGGAAATAATGAAAATAAATAAAGGGAATGCCGCAACCATGCAATCGCAGATGTATGTCAAGTTGTCAACCGTCAAATTCATTGCAGTTTGTTTATTCAAGTTTATTTTTATTTAGATTTATACCACAAATCATACTCTAAAACTTATAAATGCTCTACCTCTAAGGTAAAATAACTAACAGTATTTTAACAATAGCAAAATATGTATGACAGAAGTATAATTAGAAACAAATATCCTAACAGGTAACTATTATAGATGTAAAGATATTTTACTTTCTTTACATAAAACTGTATTTTAAGGTTATGTAACAACATAATATGGAAACAATATAACACGTAACTATTACAGATGTAAAGAATTTTAATTTATTTATAAAAATTAAAAATTGATAGTGCAATTATGGCATGTCAAATTTATTGATGGTTCAATTCTGATTCAGAGCTGTAGGCACATTAATGACAGTATTGTTAATTGTGTTAATTCCATAAGTACTTACGATATCTTCAGTTGAAATAGAGCCTGATTGTACTGCTGATGTTGATGGAATTTGGTTCATATCGTGTGTAAGTAGATGTAGGTAGACCTTGTAACATATATGCTATATTTTTTTTTATTTCTAGGGAATCTTCGATATAACTTTCAGCTACAATAGATTTCCAACCACCATGTACCATGTTGTTTTAACTGAAGGATATTACCACCATTATTGACAGCTAAAAGCGTAGCCTAGGTTCTACGGAAGGGCAATCAATTTCTTTTGGCATCTGTCCTATTGTGTTATGTCCAATGTTTTTTCTAGTACATTTACCATTACGTACACTAATAAAGAATTTTGCTATATCTGGAATTGGTCTAATTTTTAAATAGTTTTTAATTATTTTGATCCAAAGTGGCTCCATTATTACAAACTTTAGAGACGAACCATTTTTGCTATTGCAGATGTGAATAATAATTAAATCGGCTTTCATGATGACATCAGAAATTAATAAATTACACAGCTCATCACTTCGGCATGCACCAGCAACACCAATTACAAGAGCAGTCTACAGGGTTATAAATTGTCAATAATTTTGAAGTATTAATATACATATAAACATACTACCTTAGTTGCAGTGTAACATGTATCGGGTGCCTCAGTAAGGAATTTTATAATTTCCTCTAGTAAATACTACTGACCTTTTGGGCTTATAATTTTCATTTTATCTTTTTAAAAAGGCAACTAATTTAAAATATTTTGATATGTTAATATTCTCTGTTAAGCCAAGTGTAGCTTTCAATATTGAATAATGGGTCCATAAAGTCGAGGTTTTTTAATGTTGTGTGTTTAATGGAAGTACGTTTTGAGAAGTTACTACTGTATTTTTAGAATTACACGATTTTTTAAATTCTGTATATGTTTTTATGTATAAGTGTTTAGATATATGCGGAAGCAATCTCGCGCATTGCAGGTGGTGTAATCTAAACTCTTCAGATATTATAAATCGAATGAAAAATAATCTAATAAATACCTACTTGACTTTTACTTTCAGCATTTATGTCAAAACTTATTTGTCAACATCAAAATATAGCCTACTTATTTGTTTATATGAAGTTTTATTACAAGGGAATTCTTACATGTATGACTAAATTTATTCATAATTATTAAGGTTTCAAGATCCAATTAGACTACTGGTACAAAAAATAGTATACATACTGCGGTTGAGAAGACTATTATTGCCCTTGTGGCTTAAATTCCTCGGCGCTGTGCGCCTCGGAATTTAATCTCGCCACTCGGGCAATAATAGTCATCTTCTCAACCTTGGTATGTAATATACTATTATATTGTTTTTATCACTCTAAATTTTAAACTTATGTACTGTTTTTATAATTTACCTATATTTTAAATTGTTATATTGTTTATCGCCAACCGTCAGTAAAGTGATGCGTTACCATAGCGTTTTGCGGAGGTAAAGAAACACTTTATCGTACTGTACAATAAAGTACTTTACCTGCCGCTAATATCTGTCAGCGTAGCATGACTGATGACTTTTAAAAATAAATCGTTTGTCACTGTCATAAACTGTCAAAAGTTATTATATCTTTATTTCTTAAATTAACAATTTTAACGGTTGGCGATAAAATTTTGTATGCACCACGTCAGTAAAGTACCTTTACCGAACTCGTCTGTTACTCGCCGCGCTCGCTTCACTCGCTTGGCTCGTAAACCAGACTCGTTCGGTAAAGTATCACTTTACTGACTTGTTACATAAATAACTATTTTATCACTGTAAACTTAAATTTTGCACATTGTTTTCGTTATTATCTAACTTTGCCTCACAACCACTAAAAATGTAATTATGTTTCTAGAACTCCATTTGAAAAAGGCCCGTTAGGCCGAAACATGTAATGAGAAGATAATAATTTTTATAAAATAAAAACAATGGCATAACAGCGCCTTTGTTTTATTCACAAGTCAAGTCGACCTAAAAAACGCCAAAAAAAAAAAGAAAAAAGGAAACCATATATATTATAATAATCCGGGAGCTGTGTTATTAACTTAGTATAGCTGAATGTATTGATAAAATTGATCGAATATGTGAATATAAGGCACCACGTTGGGATGGCCACTTTATAATAAACCCGGAAGGCTTAAAATAAATAAGTATTGATAATTGACACCTGATCTTTGAGAGTGATTTCAAAAGACAATTATTCCGGGGTTAATATAATTCTTTTAGGCTAGCTCAGATGGACTCTAGTTAATACTGTCTATGTTGGAAGTGATCAGCTAATAAAAATGATCTGAAAAACACTTTTCAATTCTCAAACAAAGGTTAAATTCGCGGGATTTTTGCGTATACGGTAAATTGGTCTTTCAATACGGGTGGTGGGACCACGCCACTTGTATTAGCGCGAACAATGTTCAAGTTGACAGGTGATCGTGAATTCCTTCGTGTGAATAAATAGTTTAGTTTTCTAAAATTACATTGAAAACTGTGATTGTTGTGATAAATGGTGTAAATCTCAGGGGTTAATTGGCTTCGATGTCTTGCGTCTACAATTACCTGGTTCTTACTATTCCTGCGATGATGCTCCTCTGTGCAGTCTAGATGATCTAACCTGAAAATCTTATGTACATCTTTTTGATGTAGATGCAATATCTGTGCGTGTGTCTAATTGTACCTCCAATGAGTGTTGACTGACTATTGATGGATACAAACAACTTTATATGGCGCATAACAATTTAATTTATTCAACAAAACATATGATAAAATATACTGCAAAGTACTGATAACAGTTAGTAAATGGAATGATCCTTATTCGGATTGACATGTATGAGGTTTCATAAAATATGTACATACGACAAAATAGATAGCATTCTTCATATTTAAGGCAAGATGATGGGATTTATATACATAACCCTACTTGATATTGGTGAAATTTGACAGATTACAAACTTTTACATACAGAAACTAATAAATCGTTGATCTGGTGAACTAAGTGAATGGAAAAAATGTGCTGAGACGTTCTTATACGTAAGTATTGAATATTTATTTTTAGAAAATTTACTTTTGAATGAATTAATGGAAATGTTTGTTAAATTGATTAATTAAGAAGCGATTACTTTTGAATGAAAGATGTTACAATAATTAAAAAACATGTTGAAAACATAGTTGATATGACTGATATTAAATTGACAAAAGTACCTGTATAATGACTGACACCTTTATTCTGAGTGCAGGTATTCTTCGGATATTGCCTTTTCGGTAAACGACAGCTATGGTTCCGGACGGCTACTGATTATCCTGGTACGGGGCTTCGTTGAGTGATCGGCGGCTTAGGGGCAAACGACAGCTACCATGGTCACGGTCATCGGGCTTCGTGGCAGGTGAGTATTTTCTTTTCAAATTTTGTTGGTTAATGTATTTTTGACTAACCCTTTGGTTTCTCCTTTGTTGTTTTGTCTATTGTTTTTCCAGATATTTTTAGTATTTCAGGAATTAATATGTAATTTCCTTTTTATTTAGGCACCAACAGCGTTCATATCCGACCTTGGGGTATTCGGCGGGAATGCGCGTCAATGACTGGTTCACTTGATGCGTCAGACGCAAGGTCACGCGGACTTTTAAATTTTCACGAACTGATAACACTATTTTTGAACTGGTGAATTAATAATCGAAAATGATAATGATCACTGTAGAATAATCGATAATGATAATGATAATGATCCCGGCTTGATGCCGTTCGGTCGTTTTTATATGTTTCTCTATTATCATTGTCGTTTCCATAGTAACTTGTAAAATCGTATTTTTCTTTGCCATATTTTGAAGAAATGTATTTTTGGAATTTAATAAAGTCATATTTTTAATATATAAAAATTAATCATCTTTCTTTTAAACAAATAAAATTACTTTAATAAGTTTTCCTTTGGAAAATCACTTTTTACGTTCAAAAGGTTTAATTTGCGCTTCGCCCAGTCATTTGTTTAATGACGTAATGGATACATAATTAAATTATTATTTAATCGAAATTTACGATTATTATGCCTTATATGCAGAATATTACCTTTACACTTTCTAGTTTAAATTACATACTATAAATAATCATCCTTCATTCCTGCAATCTGCTTCATTTAGAGTCAAAAATTGTGGGGTTAATTTTTAAATTGAATTCCAGAAATAGTTTCTTAATTTATTTATACTTTGTTGCTATGATATTAATTTAAGAACCTTTCTTTACCTTCTGATACTTTTTATTTCATACACTTAGTCTGTAAATGGTATTTTAAGAGCTTTTTCTATACACACATTTTAATTGTCAAATAGTACAAAGATATTTATTTAATTACTGACTTTAAATTGTTAATATGTAAATACTGATTATGTCAACATGAATTAGCATCAATGACCTTTGCATCTTATGTGTTGGATTCTGATTTATTACTTATATGCATAATTATTTCTTAAAATGATCATAATTCGTTCAAGATGGCGAATTATGATTAACTTTTGCAAAGATGCTTAGATTAACTATGTGAATCTTATTGAATTTTGACTCAGTACAATGGTTTCAAATTAACCTTTGGTACATTGGGTATTTGTTGCTAGTAATTAACATTAGTTCAATTAGGTTTTAAAATACGTATTTTCAATTATAAGTCAGCCATGTATGTGAGGTAATTTAAAAATGTCTAAAATGATGCTTCTGCCTTATATAACCTTGCCTTATTCTATGCCATGTCGGAATCATATATTCTTGGTTCACAAGAATTCGCCTTTTAATTTGATATTATTTTCAATTGAATTCTGTGGCTTATTGTTGTCAAAACTTAAAATTAAAACTGTCCATTTGTAATGGATATCTATACTTCCTTAGCTTGGTTGGTTCGTATTATAAATACTCTGTTATCAGTAATTGTTCTTTTAAACTAAACCTATTTTAACCATTAAACTATTCTTATTTTGAATGCTAAGATATTTCAAGTAATTATTATTAATTTTAACATATTTAAATTTTATGTCAGTTGGGGTTCCTGATCTGTTTCATATAGGGGTAAATTTACATTTGGGGCGGTATATTCACTTTTAACTGTAGTTATCGACTTATAGAGTTTTAATTGAGCAATATTAAGAACTTTTAAATTATAATTTTGGGGAATTTTAAACATATCCTTCGCTATACGAGGGTTGTTTGTTACGTATTACCAATGTACGACTGGTTGCATCTTATATGGCAAGCATTGTATAGAGAGGTATTTATATGAGTATTGAGTGGTATTGAGGAGGCTCAGGACCACTTCAATATATATATATATATATATATATATATATATATATATACTGTAGATTAAATAAGACACAGTTGTATTGATGTTATGTTGACGTTTCGATTTATTACAAAATCTTCTTCAGACAAAAACATCTGTGTAGTTTGTCTGAAGAAGATTTTGTAATAAATCGAAACGTCAACATAACATCAATACAACTGTGTCTTATTTAATCTACAGCCCATAATTCTGTTTGAAACAGTAATTTTTATTTTCTCTATATATATATATATATGTGTGTGTGTTTTTTTGTTATATATATATATATATACACGGTGGCCAGAAAAATGCGGACAAACGCCACGCAGGCCAAATCTTTGTTTAATTCTGAGTTGACAATCTTAATTGAAAAAAGTAGTACAGCGCTTTTTTTTTTTTTTTTTTTTTTGTAAACCATTGGTATTAATCGATTAGTTACATCAATGCATTTGAGATAATTCCATTTCTAAATTTCACCACATTGATTTTACATAGATAAATTTGACGAATTTTGCTAAATTTTAGCCGTACAACTTAATGTTTGATGGTCTCGTATGCCGTAAGGAAGGACCGTATAACTTTTTTGGATTAAGATTATCGCCTCAGAATTGAACAAAGAATCGTTCTACCTGGCGTTTGTCCGCATTTTTCTGGCCACCGTGTATATACATATACTTTTTTTTCTATAAGGTTTCCTATTAATTAAAAAGAAAAACCTTTTTCGTTTATTGAAAATTTTTATTACATAAAATCATACAAACAGGACTGTAAGAGAAAAACACATATTTTAAAACTTAGATTTAAAATACTTGAAAAACATTTTTGAAACTCACCAAACACATTTAACATATGTATGCTTTTTGTCTTTGTACATTATGTATATTCAGTCTTCTTATAAAAACTTATCACGTATACTAAATTTATTATACATCTTTATAGTATAATTATATTAAAATAGGTTTGTCAAAATTGTATTGTGTAGTATAAATATATACTCGTATGTGAGCACATTTTGTCTATATTGAATATGTCTTTATTTTTATACATTCCTTTTTTGAAGTTTTTTTCCTTTTTTATTATTTTACTTTTAATGTATTTTTAACTTGCTGTTGTTGTTTCATTTTTGTTTTTTTCTTTAATTATACTTATTAAATGCTAATTATTGAATTATTGGATGATAAATTTTTGTCATTTTTTGCAGAAAACAGGATTAAAATTACATGACACGTTTTTGAATAAAAGTCAATTTTTTCAAACGGAACCTGTATATTCGTTCATTTTTGAATTTCTTATTTAATTTCACATCAAAAACATGTAAGACGTTAATACTTTAAAACTAACTATCAAAGAGTTATTGTCGCTTTTTGATATGCTTTTGTTAGTTTTTGCAAAAAAGTCATTTTTTTAAATGGAACACGCTATATATTATTTCATTTTTGAATTTCTTATTAAATTTCACATGAAAAACATGTAAGACGTAAATACTTTAAATGTGACAATTACTGAGCTATTGTCGCTTTTTGATATAATTTTGTCAGTTTTGTGGTTTTTATTAATGTAATATAGTACTATCAAAAAGGGACAATAGCTCAGTAATAGAAACTTTTAAAGTATCAACGTCTTACATGTTTTTGATTTGAAAAAATTGACTTTTTTGCAAAAACTAAGAAAAGCATAACAAAAAACGACAATAACTCTTTGATAGTCAGTTTTAAAGCATTAACGTCTTACATGATTTTGATGTGAAATTAAATAAGCAATTCAAAAATGAAAGAATATACAGGCTGTTTCATTTGAAAAAAATGACATACAAAAACTAGTCATGTAATTTTAATCCAGTTTTCTGCACATGCAGTTAGTAACTGTAAAAAAACAAAACATGCTTCTATTAGGACCTCTTATTGTAAACAATACTGCAAAAAATTATGTCCATCTGAAACGTCGTCTTCGAGAAATATGAAATAAGTCAAAAACTTTAGATTTTAGGCTTATACTATCTTATAACTTTTTGACTAAAAATTATACTGGGAATACAAAAATGCACTAATATACAGGGTGTTTCATTTAAAAAAACCATAACTATGGTTAGCCACCACGTTATGGAACACTCTGTATAATACAAAATATTTTTAAAATGTGCTCCTAATGAGCAGCTATCACATAAAAAAAACCGCTTCGAAATATCTTTAGTCATAAAGGCATAATCGGCCTTACCCACGGAATTGACTCACCCTGTATATAGGCTGTACCAGCTAAGACTTTCGGGTCGTATATCTCCATTATTATTGAACGAGTTTTTTTGAAATTTAAAATGTAGATACTTTATTGAATGAGGATTGTTCTGTTCCTTTTGAAATTAGTGAAAGTTAAAAAATGTAATTTTCACTCATCGATCTTTTTTTTCAAATTCCACGAAAATATCTTTAGATGGTTAAGCACGACAAATCAAGCCTCTACAAAAAAAATGGAGTAAAACAAAATTTTGGAAAAATCAAATTATGTTGCTAAAAATGTAATTTAATTATTAAGACAATTACTGCATAGAGAACTTTGAGAACAATTGAATAACGTTGCCGCGATTTAATTTGTACATCCCTCATAATTTTTGAAAAAGTCAAATGTCATTATTGACAGTACAGTAGAAAGTGTTAATTTTGATTTTTTGTTTTCCCTTTCGAATGAAAATGGTTGAATTGTCTACGTATCTCAAAAAGGAGATCATTTTCGCTTATGGTGGATATCACAAGGACTTAAACGAAACCCTAAAAGTTCTTGTCGAACGTCACCCGAACGAATGCCTTTCAAAATTTAAAGTCAAAAGAATAATAAATTTATTTGAAGACACAGGAGGTATCCGCGAATTAAAGCGTGTAAGGGAAAAGCCAGTCATTGGGAATCAAGAAATAGTGGGTGCTCTTCTAGTGGAGGCATTCGAACACAATCCAACAAGAAGTGTACGAAATATTTCTCAAGTTTAGGACGTGTAGGTTTCAAGAAATTCCATCTATAGAATATTAAAATAAAAAAAAATATCATCCTTTTAAAATTTCTTTGCACCAAGTGTTGTTTGAATATGACATGATTAATAGATTAGTCTGGGGGGGAGTCAAGTACTACAATCATATACCTGCAGAGGTAAGAAATTCAAATATAAAAGCGTTTAAAAACAAAATCAAACAAACTCTCTTAAATGCATGCCTGTACAAAGTCAGAGACTTCCTGAATGTCACAGACAATACATATTGCTGTGATATGTACTATGCTTAATAACCGATAGTTTTTATCATGAAATTGTTCTTTGACTCTTAGTTTTAGTTTTACTCTCAGGGTTAAACAAATTGTTTTCTTGATTTGAAATGGTTAATTCTGATACAGCATTTCTTTATGTTCTGGGTTCTAACTGTGTTGTTTGGTTTTTACTTTCCTTACCTTATTCTCATGCCTTCATTTCTCTATTGGGATGGGTATGAATGAATAAAAGATGGATATCTATGATACTTATTTTTATTTGTAACTTTAACATTATAAAATATGTGTTTATTCCTATTTATTAATATAATACTTATATGTATTCATTTATGAGATTTATTTGATCTTTTAAAAATACAAGCATCTTGCAACCTTTTGTTTAATGTACTGTGATCATTTGCTTTATTATTTCTTTATATGTGTTCAGGGCTTATCCTCAACGTTTTTGAAAATTTTCTTATAATCTGAATTGGTTTATATTCTTTATTGAATTACCTAGACCAAGATTCGCACGTTGGCTTTGGTTAGACAATAATAGAATTTCTTAAATGTTCAATCAACAATTTGTATTCTGATTTAAACTGAATCGTTTATACTCTTTATTGAATTACCTAGACCAAGATTCGCACGTTGGCTTTGGTTAGACAATAATAGAATTTCTTAAATGTTCAATCAACAATTTGTATTCTGATTTAAATTGAATCGTTTATATTCTTTACTGAATTACTTAGAGCAAGATTCGCACGTTGGCTTTGGTTAGACAATTTTAGAATTTCTTAAATGTTCAATCAATAATTTGTATTAATTTATTACCCTTAGAACACACATAAACAATTAGATATATTTATTAATTGTAAGATTGCAAGTGAGACTTTATCTTTATGCTTGTACTTACGCAGTTTGTCTGTAGATTTTCTCGAACTCTTCCAAAAAACTATTAGATTTAGACTTTATCTTTATGCTTGTACTTACGCAGTTTGTCTGTAGATTTTCTCGAACTCTTCCAAAAAACTATTAGATTTCATTTTCTTCGTTGATTGTCCTTTTGTTCTTGTCTTCCTTGTAAAGCGGTTTGTATTTGTATCAATGAATGACCGTTCCTCGTATTCGGCTATTTCTTGGCGCGTTTTTCTACTTTCAATATTCGAGCCGTGTACCCCCACTACCGCATTTAACGTATCTGTATTCACTTATTCTTTGCGCGCGATAAAAATCTTAAAAGCGTCTTGCTTTTGTAGATGTATCGCTTCACTTGGAGAACTTTTTTAGGAATTCAAGAGCTGCCGAAGAACTGTTTTCACACTGCCGAATAACTCTCTTTTATAAGGGATGACAAAAGAAAAACGCATATTTTGTTTTGAATTTTGATTGTTTTCATATTTCTGTTTGAAATATTTCTTTACTGCGCCCTCCGTGAGGGCGTCTAGCAAGTGATTCTTCCTCTAAGAATAAAGTGAATGTAATGGTACAATTATAGGAACTTGCGAACATGTGAAAAGTTAATTTATAATTATCATATATTCGTAGAGAAACTGACATATTTGTTACACTTAGACAAAATAGTATTTAATATTATGTAAACTAAACTTGTAATTTTTGGTTCGATGTGTCCCCCTTGAGATTTAGGAAAAATAAAGGGAATTTGTGATATCAATATATTAGATATCCAAACAATCTATTATATATATGTGTTTGTACCAGCCTGTTACATCATGAAAATTATAATAAATTGCAAGTTAATGTGATTCCCAGACTTGTGATACAAAACGTTCAGAGTCTGATTGATATAAGTACCAAATTATGTAGGTATCGCAATTCAAATTACCAAAAAGGCTTCAATTCTCCAAAATGGATTGAAAGAGTGTACTACTTCAAAGATTAAAAAAAAGAAGAGGAGTTGGCTTTGAACATTAAAAATGTATTGTAATATATTTGTTTAAATTCATCATGATTGTTGATTTTATAGTTATGTAATACATATTTATTAATGTGTGTGTGCATTTGATGCACGTGCCAATTATTAATAACAGCTTGTATTAAAAATCCTTGTTTTATTTACCCCATTTATCAGAAATATCCATTACAAAATTTTGATTCTGAACAACTTCTTCATTACCTTTTAAATCCTGTCGCAATTTTGAGATGTAACATTTAAATGTTCATTATGATTGACATTTTTCCACCAGTTTGGTGTTTTTTTTAAAAATGCAGAAATATCCATAACAAAATTTAGAAAAATGTATTTCTTATAAACAACTTTTTCACTACTTTTTAAATCCTGTCGCAATTTTGGTGGTTAGATGCAGATGCAGTAACATTTAAATGTTCATTACAATTCATATTTGTCCACCAGTTTGGTGTTTTGTAATATATAAATATATTGCTTATATAAAAAATGCAGAATTATCCATTACAACGTTTAATAGCATTAGCTATTAAACGTTGAAATAAACGTTCATTACGATAGAAATTTCTTTCAATAAGTCTGGTGTGTTTTAATATTACTATTACTAATGTTGGTTGTACAAGTTTCCCTAAAATTCCAATTTTAAAACTGTTCGAACCTTCAGGATTTCGAACCGTTCTAGAACCAGGATTTGGCCGGACATGCGCATTATTATCAGAACTACTAATTCTAGAACGGTTCCGGAACTGTTCAGAACTGGAGGTTCGACCAAACCTAAAATTTCCATTTCTGTTAAGGTGGCCATCTCGCCCATCTAAATTACATTGCAAACATGTTGCGAACATATTGCACCAGAAACCGTTAGTAAGCCACAAAATTACAAAAAAAAAATACGAGCATAATCTACAAACTTATCTCCAGGGGACTAGGTGGTTTTAATAAGGGAAGTTTGTTCGATTAATGTGGAAAAAAATGTTAAAAAACAGGAAGTTTTTATACCAAAAATCTGCTAGTTTATTCCGTAATTTCTTGGAATATATAGATAATTGCCAGATATTAGATAGCTTACCCCCTGGAGAAATAAATTCTCTTTCTTTTGATGCTTGATACAAAGCAATTAAGCGTATTTTATAGCTGTCTTGTGCTTTTAAATGTTTTCACCCATAAATTCCGATTGATTTGTATCTAAGAGACATATTCTTATGGGAAAAGTAGATTTCGTTTATTATAATCACTGTGGTAGGTCAGCAATTCTTAAACAGAGGGCGCTGCCAACGATCGGTTATTGTTAGGCATGTTGAGTGTTGCAAAATTTGAATGTCTACGGCAAATATAGACTCGACATACTGTAAATTGCTTACTCCGTCATACTCAGTTACGTTATATATGTGTTTGTCAGGCATCAAAAGAGTATCTTTAAAGAAAAAAAGGTTACAAACAACATGCTCTTCAATTACAAAAAATCGAAAATAGAACTCAGGCGTCTTGGATTCTCATTTAATAATAAATCTACTGAAAATATCGGGCCAACAGAGTATTTCAAGTACCTATTGTTCAACCATATTTTACGAAAATATTTATGTTTTGATGATTATGTACAGTGTATCTCAAAATACATGCTAATCTGAAAATACCTTCTGTATGTTGTAATATACAGGGTGAGTCATTAGTAGCCGTTTCTTTGATTGCTCCTTTATGTTTTAAATAAAAAAAAAAATAATTAGAGAAAGTTTCATGGTTGCTTAAGGCGCATATTCTAAAAATACATTAAGCCCTGACGCACTTCCGGTTTCACCGGAAATGCATGGAATTTATTTTTTTAAATGACACTCTATAAATTTTTGGATTTTTTAGTACTGTTTAAAATTGTCTATTCAGCTGTTTTTCCTTTTCAAAATTGGGGCAATAGTTTTTGAGTTATTAATTTTTTTTTTAATTTTTTGACCAAAACACGTCCAAAAAAAAACATTTTGTCATTGTTTTTAATTACATTTTTGTCAATGGGCAGCAGATAAATTAGCCTGACTTTCCCAATTTTTTGTTGTTTACCGACGAAGCTACCTTCTATTAAAATGGATACGTTAATCGTCACAATTTTCGTTATTATAACACATAAAAACCTTCACTTTATCACACCTGCAAACTTTCAAAATTGTTGGTCATTCAGTGGTAGTTATTGGTAGTTACATAATTGGACCTTATGTCTTTGATGAAAATGTTAATGAAGGAGAGTATCTTCGTTTTCTACGGACGGATTTTCAAATCTTGTTGAAGACATGAACATTATAATCAGAGAAGAGTTTATAAGAATATGTAAAAGTTTTATACAACATTAGTACTTCTTTGGAAAACAGAATACTCACGTGCATTGCACAAAGTTGTGGTTATGTTGAACATATTCGTTAATGAAATTTGTTTTTCTTACTTTTGATTGTTGTTACGTTGCACAATAGTTGTAGGTTATTTAAATTGCGTTATTTTGTTGCAAAATTTATTTCTATTAAAGTTGTAGGACATCAATTTATAATTTTGAAAAACTACAGGCATCTGTTATGAACAGCTTCAACAATAAAAGAATACGAGCAATTAAGCAAATTAAATTGAAGATAGCAGCGTTGTTTCATACACCTTTTAGAGAGGCGGCATCTTCAAATATGTCAGTAAACTTATGCTTTATTATATTTGGTTGTTAACCAATAGTTTAAGAAATGAAATACTGCAACTGGATATTGCCGAAATTAAAAAAAACTGAAACGCGATGCCCTTCATTCTGTAAAATTATTACTTTTGGGATAGTGGATTTAACCTTTACTTTGTTTGACAGTTGAATAAAGAGGTCGGGCACCATTCCAGCCTTCCATTGGTTGAACGAATATTTCGGCACATAGAACAACAACGCTCGTAGTTTTTATTAGACCGCTAATTGCTCCTATAGTGATTATCTCAGAAACTACAAAAGATAGGTACAGGACATTGTTAACAAAAATTAAAGAGAAAAAAAAAGAAACAAAATGCCACAATAAAATACTTCCATTAAAAAAAAAATAAGTTTTTGGTATATCAAAATTAGTAGAAGTAGGCTTTGAAAAAACGTTTTTGAGGTATTGTCGAGTCAACTTATACCAAATGATGCAGAATTTTCTTGGCTACAAGCACCACCAAAGTTTATGTTTTTACTTTTAAAAACAATGTGAAAATGATTTTTTTCTGAACACGTGTTTTGGTCAAATATTTTCAAAAAAATATTAAAATTGAGAATGACATATTATTTAAAGAAAGTATTCTAAAATTATACGATGAAATGATGTAAGTTAAATTATTTGAAGATTAGAGAAAGTGTAGAAATGGTGTATTATAATTAAACAATTTTTTTTTAATATATATATATTTTCAAATATATATAAATCGTTGGTACGTTTGTGTGCGATCTTGTAGCTTCTAAACGACTTGACCGATTGAGGTCATATTCACGCAATATATTTATTTTGTCGAGACGATGGTTCATAGCTAGGCAAGGATCCGATAAATGGTGCTGTAGTCAAGTTACTTAAGAAATTTATATAAAAAGCAAATTTGCGAGATATTTCAAAAAACTGCTATTCGATAAGAGTGAAAGTCAGTTGCAGTCTGATGAGTTCGTTTAGGTGAAGCAATTACATAGACAAGACTGATTCGTTTATTATTGCTGATATACTCCCAGTAGCCGAACATATCACCGATAATAAACGAATCAGTCTTGTCTATCTAATTGCTTCTCTAAAACAGCCGTCACTGGCGAAAGTGTTATTTCCGGTCCGAATTTTGAATATTTTTTTTACAAAAATATTCCAAATCCATGTTTAAATACTTTTATACTGTATAAAATGCATAATTTTCGTGATATTTTCAAAAAATTGATATTCGATTAGAATAAAATTGCTAGGTACTTTCAGTTCGAATTTTGGAAATTTCTTATTACAAAAATATTCAAAATTGAGCTTTCAATATTTTCATACACTCGATATGTTTGTCTAGAATGCATGACTTGCGATATATTCGCAAAAACCTGTTTTACGATCAGAGTAAACACCTACTTCCGGTAGGAATTCTTTTATAAAATTGTTTTCTAATTTACTCTTGATCACATTGTTATACTTTAGATATTTGCCTAAAATTAGTAATTGACGAGATATTGCTATTATTTGTTTTCTTCACTGATATGAAGTACTACTCCCGATTTATCGATTTCACTGAAAATATAATCAGATTTCCGAGGGAGATTATATTCCTAAATATACACTTCGGTATTGATGGCTTTTGCCGTTTGGCCGCTATCATGGTCAAACAGTGAGAGAAATTTTTTTTTGCAAACAAATACATTAATTAATTAACTCGAAAATTAATGCATAATGACGTATTTCTACACGCTCGCAGCTGACGTAATAGAAAATTGAAAAAAATTGTATGCAATGGTTATAGAAGTATATTTTTTGACAAAAGAACCTCAATAACTCAAACTTAAAAATTTAATGAATTGAGATCAAATTTCGGCCACTGGTCGACCACTAGTATTAATTATAAGGCAAGTTATTTAGGTACCTATACAAAATTTTTAATCTATTTTCTTCAATCCTATAATAAAAATTACTTACATACGTAAGAAATTTAATTCAATATTCTGCAGATCTCGTTTTTAATTATATTTTAGTAAATTATTATGAACGTGGGAAATCCACACTGTCGGATAAATTTTAGGGTGGTCTTTCAAATTTTTTTCCAACTGAATCGGGCATTCTAATAGCTGATACGGTATCAAAAGTAATACAAAGAGGGCATTTTATAATATCCAAAACTACTTTCTGAGCACACATGTAGATTTAACCTATTTAATTAGAGTGTTATAGGTATGTGAAATAGGTATATTGATTGTTTCTCTTTTTCTTACTTTTACACACACAATAGGCCTTGTGTTTCTTACATTGACAGGTTCACTACTTATGGGTTTTCTTAAATAAACAGTTCATTTTTTAGTCAAATTTGAATAAATACTTGGCGAAATACTTCTATAAAAAAACTATTTATCTATAAGAATAAAAATGTACTGCCTCTGTGAAAGTAGATTTTTTTATGCAAAAGTTGTTCCAAACTTACTTCTGAATACTTTTGTATCCATTACACATTTTGAAAAAACTAACCATTGACAACATACTTGGTAACTATGTATTTCGCGCTCAAGTGTTACTTCTCATCTACTAATCTAATTCTTCCAACTAAGACATGGTACATGCTCAAGTTACATAACAAAACACAAAATTTACCAACTTTGCCAAACTCAAACCTACTCTCTATTCCAAATAATAAGCGAAATACCCATGGTGACCATCAAAATTGAATCAGCCTATATATTCCTTTTTCAAAAATGCAATAATCACTAAAAAATACCTATTTATTATCTAAATCAAATAGATAAAGGACAGATCTACATAGGTATTTACAAAACAAACATTATATGTAACAGTATGTTCCTATTATTCTTGTAAGGACGCAATTTGCATTTTTACAATTTAGGGTAAATATCAATGATTTCAAAATAGACACATATTCTATTAAATCGTGTATGAGACAAAAACTCTGTTTTTTGTCTCATACACAAAAAAAACAACGGTCTGGTCTGCCAGTCTCTGTATAATTTGGTTCAATCTAAGAGATACGTGGCGTTAGTACTGCCATCTGTTATCCAATAAATTTGTTTTACAAATAATGTCGCTGCTACTCGCAATCAGATGGCTAATTAAAATACAGTCACGTATGCAACACATAATACACGCCTAATGGTTAGAAAAGGATAGAGCAATGTGACGATTCTCTTTCTATTAAACGGCCACCTTAAAAAGGACTTTATTGAAATAGTGTCCTGTGAATTCATAACTTTATTGAACTGGTAGTACTAGAGGTCGAATGCGCGTCATCCAGAGATGCGCAAGAGCATATCTTGTTTCCTTGTACCATGGTGAAAGCTAAGACTTTAAAGTGAAATAAGTTAGTCTTTACCAAACGTAATCCTACAATTCCTTCCCACATGGTAACGGACAACGGAAGATTAGATCCCCGAATTTGGTCTACTTTCTTGATTTGGGGCGAATACATCAAGAATTTGTCTATACTACTCATCCGATTATATCAGATGACATGATGTAAAACTTACTCGCTTATCAAACAATAATTCCAGAGATTATAGTGAATCTTAAATAGTCATACAAACCGAAACTTCGATTATGCATTCAAAGAGACAGGCAGCATTTTGAGCATTTGCTTTAGATGATAAGAATCGTTTTGTAAAGTGTTTCTTTCTGGTTTTGTTATTTGCTGGCTTATGTTAAATTTTGTTTTTTGATTCTCGCGTCTTAATATTTATCATTTTGATACTTTATATTAAATTTAGCAATATATTTATAATAGTGTTATACTTGTATTGAAAGACTTCGTATTACAACTTCATACAAAACTGAATACTGTTTTAATTAATACTAAATTCAATAGATGTGTAAATGAAAACTAGACAAATATAAAACATAAGTGCTGTGCATACGGTTTCTCGATTTTAAGCAATATTATTTACATATACCGGGTGGTGCAATAGTGTGTCGGCGGAGCTTAGTGTGAAAACTAATAACGCTGCAGCAATGAGACTTTACGTACCTATGTAGTATGCGACTGTGCATTTTCTAATTTTATTTAC
The DNA here is from genome assembly GCA_963170755.1 of Amphimallon solstitiale. Lineage (NCBI taxonomy): Eukaryota > Metazoa > Arthropoda > Insecta > Coleoptera > Scarabaeidae > Amphimallon > Amphimallon solstitiale. Next base: position 11,017,696 of record OY720678.1, on the reverse strand, counting down.
AAATATACAGGGTGTTCCAAATTTCCGCAACCACATTCAACTTTTTTATTTTAAATACATTGCTATACTTTCTAGATATTATAATGATAGCCATTCAAATTATCTTTGCAATGATATATGGATATGTGCACTTCAGACTGTTCGTTTTGATTTTATTGATAATATTGTTAAAATCTTGACAGTTGCAGCATCTAACATTTTAAGCTGTAGTCTGTAAATGGGTAGAATGCCTCACGTAACTCTTGTGTCTCTAATTTATGGACTAACACGTTATTTGTTTTGAGGTTGAACAAAGTGAATAAATATACAGGGTGTTAAATATGTCGTGTCTAAGTTATCGATCTTTATTGGTTATTTTCTCGTTTTTTTAAAATCTAACCTATAATATTTTTATAAGTCAGCATATTCCTTGTAAAATCGCCTTTAAAATGGTACCAATAACATAGTACTTATTTCTAGTATTTTCAGTAATAATATCACAAGAGCATAGAAAATAATCGATTATATTCCCGAGTCACGAGACGTATTCTGCGAAAGTAGCTCGAGTGGTGTTTTAAGGATATAGGTCGAGTGAAGAGGTTATATAATGGATTATTTTCGTTTGCTCGAGTGGTATTCGTTACGATTATATAAAGAATTAACTAACGAAATTTTTTTATTGGTTGAAATTAAAAGTACAATTATTATAATAAATATTTGTTGTATTATCTTTAGAAGTTGAATTTGAGGTGCTGGTGCTGGTTTTAACGGTATTTTGCGGTGTCAAATTTTCAATTTCTTTATCTATTTCAGTCCCCGAGCTTATAACAAAGCGTTCCATGTCGAAAAAATTAAAAAAACCATTATGAAAATTGCTGAATATATTTTTGACGTTTAACAACAAACTTCAAAACACTTGTTACCATGACAACATTCATATTGTTGGAGGAAGCGAAACACCAAAACGGTTATATCACGTCGTCAAGAGTATATTCACTTATCAATACATGGTAACTATGTAAAATTTGTAATTGCTATTGGCTAAATTTCAAATGAGTTATATAATCAAAGTTATAACCCTTTAATGGGATATACTCATGTTTATAATATGCAATATGTGGGGCATCTAATAGTTGGTTGGCCTTGGTTTAAAAAAAAAATGGCTGTACAACCAAACGTCAAATCTCTACTTCAAAAGTCCATAAAAAGTCGTTTTCTGTATTTTCTCTTTTCTGTAATTGCGTTTTGTTGTTATAAATTAAGTTCGGCTAGTGAATTATTAATTTCCGTTTGTTTGTTAGTAGTTGTTACGTGTTGTATTTACCTTGTTATCAGTTATATCGCTTTATTGACATTATTTCTCATTTAGATACCATAATAGTTTATTGTTGTTTTTGCTTTAAAATGAATTTTTCGAAAGAGGAGCTGATAGACATGGTATTTGCTCTTGGCGCTAGCAACAGAAATCCATTTTTAGCATCAAGAACATATGCGATGGAATATCCCGACCGAAGAGCACCGGATAGTAAAACGTTTGAAAATTTGTTAATAAGGTTTCTTCGAACGGGTTCAGTGAATTACGTCGAACATGAAAGAAGTAAGACTATGATTACAGAAGGTAATGAAGTGATAGTCGTCCAGTCCATTGTGGAAAATCCGCACGTATCTATAAGGATAATTTCGAAACAACACGGGATAGAAGTCACTGCTGTAAAAAGGATTTTAAAAAAACATAAGTTTCACCCTTACAAAATTCAAAATCATCAAGGCTTATTACAAACGGACTTTGAAAGGAGACTAGTGTACTGTGAATGGCTACTTTTACAATTACGACACGATATAACTTTTCTAGATCATGTGCTTTTCACAGATGAAGCAACATTTGCTAATTGTGGAACCACAAACAGAAAAAATACCCATTATTATGACACTACAAACCCACATTTTGTTCAGCCCATTTTATATCAACAAAAATGGAGTGTTAACACATGGGGAGGCATCATAGGAAACACTATTATTGGTCCATTCTTTTTTGATAATACTTTAAATTGTGCAATCTACACAAATTTCCTACAAAATATTTTACCATTGCTATTAGAAGGCCTCCCAGATAACGTCATCAGGAGATTGTGGTACCAACATGATGGTGCACCAGCCCATTATGGTGCTGCTGCAAGAGCACATTTAGATAGGGTATTCACCAATAAGTGGATTGGGAGAGGAAGTTTGATAAGCTGGCCACCACGATCACCAGATCTCACACCTTGTGATTTCTTTCTGTGGCCAACTGTAAAAAACATTGTTTACGCAACACCTCCTACAACGGCAGAGAACATGCAGCAACGAATAAGAAACGATTTTCTTCAATTAAGTGAGAATAACTTAGCTGAGAATGTAAGTCTGTCGATACAGAGACGGTTGAGAGCATGTGTAGAGCAGAATGGAAATATATTTGAACACATTTTAAATTAAGATTGTTTTATTATCGAAAATTTTCAAAATGTATTTCTAAAACTAATGATAAAGCATTTAAAAAACAGGTGTTTGTTAAAATTACTTTGTTTTATTTTCATGGCCAACCAACTATTAGATGCCCCGCATTTTACATATTATAAACATGAGTATATCCCATTAAAGGGTTATAACTTGGAAAATACTAGAAATAAGTACTATGTTATTGGTACCATTTTAAAGGCGATTTTACAAGGAATATGCTGACTTATAAAAATATTATAGGTTAGATTTAAAAAAAACGAGAAAATAACCAATAAAGATCGATAACTTAGACACGACATATTTAACACCCTGTATATTTATTCACTTTGTTCAACCTCAAAACAAATAACGTGTTAGTCCATAAATTAGAGACAAAAGAGTTACGTGAGGCATTCTACCCATTTACAGACTACAGCTTAAAATGTTAGATGCTGCAACTGTCAAGATTTTAACAATATTATCAATAAAATCAAAATGAACAATCTGAAGTGCACATATCCATATATCATTGCAAAGATAATTTGAATGGCTATCATTATAATATCTAGAAAGTATAGCAATGAATTTAAAATAAAAAAGTTGAATGTGGTTGCGAAAATTTGGAACACCCTGTATATTTGTAAATCAAATTAGAAAATGCACAGTCGCATACTACATACGTACGTAAAGTCTCATTGCTGCAGCGTTATTAGTTTTCACACTAAGCTCCGCCGACACACTATTGCACCACCCGGTATAATCCTTAAATGAAAAATAAAATGCTATTTATTAAAAAACTGCTGACGTTAGGTATAGGTTAACCTAATACAATTATGAAGACAATTATTTATATGGTGATGCTTATACCTATACATATAACATTCCCAATATGACAGCATAACATGTAATTTTAAATTTCTATCATGTTAAAGTAGATTAGTTGATGCCGATAATTTTCGAATATTCGCATATACGATTATAATACCAAATTTTACAATTGTGTAGAATTTAGACAGGGGCAGAAATTGTAATACGTAAATTCACAAAAATGCAAATGGTCAATCAGTAAATCAATTATATACCTATACATTAGAAAAAAATAAGAAAGTTTACTATCTGAGAATGTTGTCAAATTTGAATGAGTTTTTTACAAATCATTATAATTTTATGATTTAATAATCCAACCCTTTTGTTGTCTGTTAAATACATTTGGCAGCTGCTCTATTAAAAAACATAACTTTGATATGTACTTTTCTTCTCGAACACTGTACTGTTGAAAATATTTTGTTGTTGTTCATATAACAGCTCTATATCTACCACAGTAAAAACAAGTTTTAATACTGTTACCGTTTTCATGCACATACGACATCGTATATGCCCAATTACCTGTATATGCATTACACTTAATACAAGAGACATCTTTTTTTTAAAGTGATTTATGATTTACACCTGTAAAAGTGCGTATACCTTCTAAGTTGTGAAGCAATAGCAATCGTAGCTACTAGTGTCCGGATTTGTCGTCGTTGAATCACGCGGTATATTAGGTAGTACATTTAGTAAACATGTTTGCAGTAAACATTTCAATATTATGATTTTGAATGACAAATGTTGAAAATAAAGAAAAACTGTATGTGTACTGTAGTGGGTAGGTACACCTACACGTTATGTATAATTAAACATACTTACATTAAAACATTACTGCTCGTTTGAACCTAACTATGTAGGTGTATATCTATCTAGTGAATCTCATTTTCTATTCACTATTTACATATAAAATAATGTAAACTATCTAATGTGATTTCTCTAACATATTTTTTACAGAATTGAGAATATAGATTTTGTTACGCCCTGACATGTAATGATTGTTGTAATCTTCACGTGGATACAAATCAAACTTAACGCATGCGCCATTTTTAGTTTGAAAAGCAGCATGGCAGCTAGTTTGCAGGGTGGTGTTGAATATTACGGATTTTTAAATTTTTGTTTGTTTAACCATAGAATTACGTTTAATGTGTTCCGTTCCGTGATGTAAAGATTTAGCGTTTTCGTGTTGTAACTATTGTCGTGAGTGTCTTCTATGAAAAATACAATAAATTAAGGTTTGTAATTACTGTTTATTTCTATTGTTATTTATAGCATATTATGCTCTTGGTTTTAATCGTCATGTTTACATCATATGTCACTGTGCAAATTCTTAGTCTCTTGAATTAAATTCTACTTGATTTATTTTTTCGCAATTTACCGGATGATTGTAGGTTAGATTTGATTGACCTACATTTGTACTGATGTGGGCTTTTCATTTGAATTTTAAAATGATCTAGAAGTTATATTTTATTTCTTATTCTTTATTAGGAATGCCGTGTACCTAATCAGATTTTCGGAACGTGTTATGTAATAATAACAAGAAGAAAAAGAAGCAACAAAGTTAACAAACAGAATATTTTTCATATATAATAATATTAGACTTTATAATTTATAAACTAGTAGAATTAAAGAAGTTTTAGTATAGCTAGTTGTATATTAATCGTAAAATTCAATAGGGTAATTATTATAAATTATTATTATTATTATTATTATTACTAAAATGTTATATTGCTAATTGTGAGAATTGTGTTAATTTATAAACACCCTTACCTTGCTAGATATTTTATGCTTTATCATTTTTAGATCTCTATATCTAAGAGTACAATATGAATAAATTATACCGATTATTATTGTTCATTACAAAGCCTATTTAAATAAATATTCGTTCTTTCTATTTCGTTTTTTTTCTAGTCAATCTCCAAATTCTGCCTTATTTTTTTACATTTGATACAAGCGGTTGTATTTAGTGTTATTTATAAATTTAAAAGAATGGTATTATAAAAGTTAATAAAGGTAAAGGTACCAACCTAAATGAGAAATTTAATTAGACGTATCCAATAACTAACTTCGACAGATACTTTGAATTCTGTAGTTTGAAAATGAGCCTATACAATATTTGGTTGTGTGCATTCTACCTTTACATCATTCGCATTTTTATACAAGATATTCTCCAGCAACAGGATTATCTACGATATTTAAACTGGCAATTATATTTTCTTCAGTAGATAGAGAATTATTTGCCATTTTTCTATATAAATAAACAGAACTTCATAATTTCTATGTAACATAATTAATTTCTAAATCTCTCTGAACTTGTTTCCAGTGACGGTTTAATGAAGTTAATTTGGAATTTTGATAAAACAATTAAAACAATAAAAAGCCGCTTGATTCCTACAGAACATTTCTGGATAATATCGGTTGTGGAGATTCAGGAATTTGTCGCCATGCTGTATGAAATTTTCAAGGAATTGTACATTAGGTATATTGTAAACGTTTTTTGATTGTAATTCACTTATAACCAGACAACTATTTCTGTAAGACACAAGATATATAACAGTGGTGCAAAATATCTTTCTTTTTGGATCCTAGTAACAACTTTTTACTTTCCGGTAGAATGCATGTTACTGCAATTTGTTTATCGAGTATTTTTTATGTATGGAGTGTACGTATTACGCATAAGCATAAAATGAATACGGTAACTGACGCATTTTCTATGAAAATAACGTCCATTTTCCTACTATATATTAAATTAAAGAATTAACTGTATTAGTCCTTACCTTGTGATCATATTCAGTGTATCATTATCATAATATATTTTAGAAGTAACGAAAAATAGTAATTATACGCATATATTCTGGCCTGTAAAGGTGCACGCACACTGAGGCGAGGCGAAGCGATGCGAAGAGAAGATCATTTATTACGCCTGATAAAAATTCACGTAATCAAATGGGTGGCCGCACATTGGAGCGTCGCGTGTCGAAGCAAAGCTTACGTACTACATTTCTATAGGCGTAATAAATGCGCTTCTCTTCGCTTCGCCTCGCCTCGCCTCAGTGTGCGTGCACCTTAAAGCATCAATGTGACAAAATCGTACTACCTTCCGGAAATGTTCAGTTTTGCCTTTTTGTGCCCTTTCCGGAATTTCATTTCCAAGAAGTCCATAGCAACTTATCCTTACCCTTACTCATAGACAATGATTTTCCTGCATTAAGTCTACTTCCTTGTAAAAATTCGTATTGCCGGTATATTCGCAATCCTTTTCGGAGTTGCAATAATTTTCGTTATTGAACAGTAAGTATAGGATTTCAAGAAATGTATTTTGAACAGTATTATTTTATATGTGACAATAAATAATTAGTTGTAAAGTGAATAAAAAATTATCATATCATTAAATTTTGGAATATTTTTATAATCCCATTAATATCCTAATGTTTTTATAATGTTTTCGATGTCCTCTGATGTCTGATGTTCAATAGTGACTGTAGTTTGAGTTAAGTAGATATAGTGGTAAGTTACTTTACTTTATTGAATTGACTTTCTGCTATTACTAACTTGGTTATTAAGCTTCACTTCATCTATATATATAGGTTTCCTTCATTGAGCAAGTTGAACAATAAAAATAAATAAATAAATGAGTAATAAAAACTTGCTGTTGGCAAGTTGAGAATCAATGATGAACTGTCTGTGAAATTTACTGATACAAGGAATAAAATTTCAGTGTGGGGGTGTACATACTTTATGCATTGCTATTCGGCAAAAACAACAATAAGGGATTGCAGTACTCTCATTTAATATTCTCCAAAGGAACAAATGACAATAAAATTATCTATTATAAAATTAAGCCCTAGTGTGCGTTTAGTAATTTCCTAAATTATGGCAAACTTAGACGAAGTAAATTGCCAAATTTCCAGTACGCGCTTATCCAGGGAGTTGTGAGAATTAATAAAATAACTATTATAACTTATATAGAATACATACATGTTCTAAATGAATTATACTTATGCGAAACAACCGAATGTTGATAATGAAAATAAACATATGTATGTAGTCGTATACTAACAGATTGTTAATTCATAAAATATAAGAAATGTCTAAAATATATCGCTTACCTTGAAAGCTTAAGCTTTCAATAACCAATATGTATATGCTCGTTGCTAGGGAATGCACGTACTTTCAAATAGGTTTTTTTTTGCTTCCTCACGTGCTGTCCACAGATTATCCACGCGAGCTATGTTATCATCCCCTTGAAAACGCTGTTGTATGCGTCTCATGGGCCAACGGCAAGGAGGTGCATTGCTTTCTTTAATTAAACGTAGCTGGTTTGGGACCAATGGATCGCCGTTGGTTGACATCCATTTTGTTCTTACCTGATGCTGGTTCAAAGATTTATTTCGCCGCCTTTACCAAAAATAGAAAAATTATTCCTTAATTTCTGAATATATTGCCACCTTGACAGAGAGTTTATCTTGACATGCGTCAAACCCGGCTCTGGCAAGGCAGTAATCGAGTAGAAAATGCGACGTAGTGGGAAAAGAAATATCATTGTGGTCACCGGACAAGGAGTTAGTATTTAAAATATTCAGTTTGAACTGTAAGCGTATTCATCTCTTCATAATTTAAGGAGCTTTTTCCAGCGCCCGAGTTAGGTGCCCTTTCACGGATTTTACCGCTGATTCCCATAAGCCACCAAAATGTAATGCTCGCGAAGAACTGAAATGTTAACTTATGTTCTCGCAAGCAAGTGTTTTGTGTAAAGCCTCTTGGTTCTGTTGGGTTAAAAATTCACCTAATAGTTTGCGTAATTCACGTATAAAAAGTGAACCAACATAATCTACTCCAACATTTTGGAATGCTGTCGTAAGAGTTATGCGATCTTTTGGAAGGTATCCCATTATGTAACCGGAGCCTTTTGGTTTTGCTTTGAAACACGTTACGCACTTTTTTATTACCTTTTTACAGCATTTTTAGTGGACAATATCTAGATTGCAAGGCTGTTAATGCCAATTTTGTTCCGTCATGCAAATGATTGATATGTTCATTTCTGATAATTAATTCAGTGAATGTATGTTTGGCTGGTAATAAGTGTTTCTGCGCAAACGTAATATCATCATGCTTCAGACGTCCGCCTATTCTTATAACACCTTCATCAACAAGAAACGGATTGAGATATAGTATATTACTCTTGGTATGTATTATATTATTTTTAACCTATTACTCATATTCTTTCACAATACTCCATTCACTGAACATATAGAGTAATCACGAACTGTTCACGACTGTTTCACGTGCACAACTCAATTTACAATAGAAAACTTATATTAACTATAAACTGTTATAAAATCTTTTGATTACATATTTAAATTTTCAAAAACAACAACTTATTAGTTTATATAAAGTACCGACCCGATTTAAATGTACAGAAAATGCATGTTTTGTCTTTTTAGATAACTAAAATACGTAAATCTCAAACATAATCTATATCAACAAAACATTCGTAAATTGCTTAAAATCCATCGCTTAATAAGTGGATAAATATTAATTGACAAAAAAAATTCACAAATGCGCATTTTGTAAACAATTTAAGATAATTTAATATGCATTTGTCAAATTCAATATCAGGCATTTTAACACTTAATACAAAACCAATATAAGTATTTAAAAATGAAGCAAATATATTAAAGACTTTATTCACATGTGTATATAATATAAATTACAAGTTTAAATAGGGCATAGGTAGTTACTTTATTGTGAATTTATAAGGTATTTTATACGTGTATAGATAGAGTACATACATAGTAAACATATATAAATTAAATGCATACACAATATACTTTATTTTCAAAAAATATATAGAAGAAAGAGCGAAAGAAACTATGTATGTAATCATATATTTTAAATTTTTCTGTGTTGACAATTAAAATTATTCCTGAATGTCACTGTCACATTCACTACTTTCAGAACTTTCCAAATTAATTATGAAACTCTCTTGTAAATTTTCAACAATTACGTCTATGTAACTCCCACATATTCTTCACTACTTCCTTAACATGTTTGATGGCATTTAACCAGTTCTATTTTGTAACATTGTTCAATTATGTGTGTAACAGCTCTTTGACTTCCTTAATTTAAATGTAGTGCTTTTCCTTGCAATTTCTCCTTTAACTTGGGCCCATATTAATTCATTCGGCTTCAGTTCGCAATGGTGTGATGGTAGTCTTTCACATTTCTATTACGAGCTCTTTTTTTGAAAGAGAAATTCACTTCCACACTGTTGTACGTTTGAGGTTTGGCAAGTTCTCATCTTCATTTATTTTCAATAAAATCTTATCCACTCTCGACACCTCATTTTTATAGAAAAATGAGTGTACTATACGTCTAATAATATTGCGCATATCATCATCAATATTATCCAGGACAGATCGTCCTCTTGTATACGTCTTTGGAGGTTTCGCATCTTGTGCATTGTGTTCTCGTAAAATATTAAAAACACTTGCAGAGCAGATACCTGCAGCTTCGGCTGTAAAGTCAACAATTCGTGTCTTAGAGTCAACTGGGCATTCTTGTTGCCGTTTGGTAAATATATTCAGTACAGTCTCTTTTTCTAGCACTGTAAAATGTCTCTTTACTCGTTTCTTCAGTTCTGGCTGCATTTTGCACAGTACTGTATAAACAGGTAAAAACAGTAACTTAAATTCAACACTTCTGGAAAGCTGAAACATAATTAACCTATAAAGCATTTGCTTTGTTTACGATTTATAGATCTTACCTTCAATAAATCTTTAATCATTAATAGAGTCTTTAAAAATACTGAGATTAATAATAATAACAACTTAAATAAATACAAAAAGCGCAAACACAAGGAACAATTCAAAATACTATATAGAAAAAGCAAAAAGTATACATATATAACATATATTTGAAAATAACAGACAATGTTATTTATCCCTACTAGCACACTATATGCTCACTTGTTCTACATTAGCAATACGTATTTTCATCCTTCTCTAAAATTGTGATTTTGCTGCATGGGTATAGTCACAATCATGTGACATAATCACAGAAAGCAGATGATTTTTATCGTGTGTTTTAGGATTTGTATGTAACTCTCAGAGCCAATAAAAAGGCAGTATTAAAAATCATGTGTTGTTCACGCGTTTTTTGCTACTCTATTGGTTCGGTGAATATAGTATAACTGTACAGACGCACGCAAAATTTGCGAATTTAGCTTTGCACCTTGTTTGCTTGCAACATGCCTGGTATCTTAAACACAAGGTGTTCAGTTTGATCGAGTTAGAGAAGCCACTCGTTTTGTATATTTTGTGGAAGTGATTCGTCCTATTTTAGTTTCAATTTTAATATTAATTGCATCACCATTTTTGAATTTACTATAAAAGGACTTATTAAGCCTAAAGGGTAAAATATTTTGACAATATGTACGAGGGACACTATTTATGTATTGAGAATTGGCAACACTGGTATTGCCAGGTGAAATTTGAAATTGTCATCGTAAAGTTTGACATTTTTGACGTTATAGGTAGTCAGAAAGTTTTGACGTGCAACCAATATTTGTGTTTTTTGCAGTGTTTAAAATTTCATCTCAGCCAAAATATGGAATTAACTCGCGAAAATTTTCGAACTATGATTTATTATGACTTTCGACGTGGTCTAACTCAAGAACAATGCATCAATCAACTGAATTCAACTTTTGGTGATGAAGCGCCATCCACACCCACTGTATATCGCTGGTACATTGAATTCAAACGTGGACCTAGTTCGCTCACGGACGAAGTTAAAGAAGGTCGTCCAACATCGGTCGTTGTGCCGGAAAATATCGATGCTGTGCGAAAACTAATTGAAGAAGATCGTCATGTGACATATCAAGAAATCGAGAGATATTTAAGCATTAGTATGACCAGCATACATAAGATTTTGCACGAACATTTGTGTGTTCGGAAGCTGTGTGCGCGTTGGATTCCACATTTGTTGAAAGATGCTCAAAAAATGCTCGTGTCGATTGGTGCTGTAAAATGATTTCAAAATACAACTGTGGTGCCATCCAAAGCGGTATACAACATCGTCACAGGTGACGAGTCGTGGATTTATTCTTATGAGCCAGGAAGAAAAGGCCACTTTGTGTGTTTCAATGTGAAGCAAAGCCAACAAAAGTTGTTCGTTCTCGCAGCGTTAGGAAGCAAATGGTGGCGTTTTTCTTCACGAAAACTGGTCCTGTGGCAACTGTGGCTCTCGAAAATCAAAAGACCGTTAATTCAGCGTGGTATACGACCATTTGTTTGCCTGAAGTTTTCGGTAAATTGAGAGAAACCAACCCAAAACGACGAATCATTTTGCATCTTGACAATGCGAGCTCACACACATCACATGCAACAAACGAGTATTTGGACACACAGAAGATCGAATTGATGGGTCATCCGCCTTACAGCCCCGACTTGGCACCCAATGACTTCTTCTTGTTTCCAGTAATTAAAGATAAACTGCGTGGACAACGATTTTCATCGCCCGAAGATGCGGTTGAGGCCTTCAAAACGCATGTTTTAGAGCTAACATCTTCTGACTGGACAAAGTGCTTTGAAGGGTGGTTCAATCGCATGCAAAAGTGTATAGATCTTAAAGGCGATTATTTTGAAAAGCAATAATGGTATTTTTCATCAAATTCATTTGTTTATTCTTTCTATTCTCAATACATAAATAGTGTCTCTCGTATATCGTTTTGTTATAACGTTTTTACGTTCTGGAAATCTTTTGATATTATTATTATTATTATTTGTTCCATTTCCATCATTTGATTCTGTATAACCGACGTTTCGGCAGACTGTTTCTTGCCAAAAACTAAAACTAAATTGTGTTTTTAGGATGAAATAATTCTGAAGCGTTAGAACCCCATTTTCGCAATTCTAACTTACTTCAATCTAAAATTTTAATTACCTCACCTTAATTTTCTCGATTTCTTTGATGTGATTTGCTCCTGCTAGTAAATCATCTATATAAAAGTCACTAATAATAACCTTTTGCACCTAACACATATCTTTTTTCTTCGCGAGCAAGTTGTAATGACTCTTAATTGCTACATATAAAGCAGAGGATGTGTGTGCCCTATGTGACACGTGTTAATTCGAATTTTTCTGTTATCGTTATCATGTGCGTCATCTTTTCAAAGAATGTGTTTAAAAGGCGTGAAATTTTTGTTTACAAGAGTTAGCCTATACATTTTAGTGACGTCCGCGGTTAAAACATACAAAATGAACAAACAGTATTAAATATATCCTGCTGCAATTTAGAGTCGACGTATAACGCATCTTTCAGTGAAACTCGCGTATTAGAAATAGCGGAACCATTAAATACTACCTTAACCTTTGTGGTTAAGCTGTTTTTTTTATAATATAAGATGAGGAAGAATTTTACGTTCATATACTTGAACAAGTTTCCACAGATTTAATGAATTTTGACGTATGTGTGATGTCTGCTTTCTTAGACATGAATTTGTGATAGTAATCAATGAGCTTTAGAAATGATTTTACTTCTCTCTCAGTTTTTGGTATAGGACATTTTCGTATAGTTTATATATTTTTTTGGATTTGGTTTGATACCTTTTGGTGTATCAATGGTCCGCGAATTCAATCGATATGCATGGAAATTCGATTTGTCGAATTCCCAGTTCCAGACCTGTTTCTTGTAACTTACTGAATACTTTTTGTAGGTTGCAAATGTGTTCTTCTAAATGGGTTAAAAATATGATAATATCGGCAATGTACACGAGGTATATTTAGAATCCTCGCAAACCGATCACACTTCTCCCTTGTTTTGTAAGTAACCTGATAACAGCGTGATATACGATTTTCTCCATATTTCACATATTCTTTCTAATAAAGTTGCTTGGTAGACAATAATTCTATATTTATACTAGTAATGAGTCACTGAATACGTTACGACACGAAACAGCTCACACAGTATTATCCGCGAACATAAAAACGATCGCTCGTACAAGTACAAACTATAAGTACAAGAAAATAGGTTTATATAAAACAATCAGGTACGTCGTATCAAGTATTCCTTCACTCAACTCTTAAATCTAAAGAATGTAGGTATCCTCTGAATTCCAAACTCTGATAAATTGTAATAGAATGTTGGGCAAGAGAAACTTATCTTGCTTTGTGTCAAAATTATGACAAACGCTATTCTCATCAAATCTGCCAAAGTGCCGAACGAAACGCTGAACATCTAAGATAAATGTTATCGATAGTATGGAACTTATTCACTTTAAATAAATGATTATATGACTTGTATTATCCCATAACGTTAGATAGATATAAAATTAGAACAATAAAAGGTCATAATAATGTCCGTGAAACACGAAATGATTTGCTTAGAACACAAAATTAAATGAGTAGACGCTTAACGAAGTAGCACGATTGGAAAGTGTGCTGATTTTGTGTTATTAAGTACAAGCTTATTAACCGTGAACTGATATTAACACAATCTGACGTAAATCTAACAGACACAACTATCGAGTTGATTCATGGGAGTTTTCCAGCGTTATGCTCTTGTCGAGTACGTAACCGGGTTAGTTACGAATTGACACTGTTAATGTTCAAGTGCAAGTGAGTTGTTAATATAAATAAAAAAATGATAAGTGTGAACACATGGATGTTAAAACTAACATCAAGCAGTAAATAATTACTGTGACTTACATATATACCTTTATACGTAAAACGTATATGTATATATGAGATACATTATTAATATACAGGCCTCTGTATAGCAGAACATGCTGTCAGAAGCCATCGCTTTTTTCCGTGTCATCTTTTGGGTGTTAGATGTCGCTGTGATACTTTCACTACATTTAACATGCGAAAAGGACATAGGCAGCGATTTAAGTCTTGAAGCTATTGTCGAGAATCTCCACGTACACTGATGAGACCTCATAGGCCGAAACACCGGTGTCTGTGCGTTCGATTATCGGCAATGGCACTTAATGTATGTGTGTATCTCAAACACATGCATATATACATATACGTTTTACGTATAAAGGTATATATGTAAGTCACAGTAAAAAAATGATTTTGACCCAAGCACAGACCTTCGGGATACGAACGCCTTCTTCTAGACAGACCAGAACAAGTGCTCACAGGACATACTCAGAGTACAACTTTCAACGAGAAGTGACAAAGACGTTAAAAGCGTATCCTTGTTGCTTCGGGGGCGGGACAAGCTTAGTTGTTTAGTTGTTATTGCTACCAATGCCACGCGGTCGTTGGTCTGCCCTGGTGCCTTCTATCATTGGTTGTAGTGTACTTTGTTGCTTATCACCCAAATTTGACGAAGCGAAAGGAGAACATAAAACATCAACGCATAAGACTATACTCTTGTTCCTCATTGATCGGTATTCTCTGATGTACTTTCTGTTGTCTATTATATTTAACTAATATTTTTAAAAGTATCAATACCATCCAAAGTGTCTAATACAATTTTCTTCTTGTTATAAATTTTATCTACCGAATAAAAAACGCGGTTGCTAAGACAGAACATGAAAATTTTTGTTTCTTAAGATTTCGTTAATAATAGGCTTTAGATCATCGCGGAAGAACATCCAACAGTAGTTTCCCATCATATTTTCATTCCGGATATAGCTTTATCATTAAGTGAATGTCGTGATGAGAGTCCTCAGCCTATAACAACGCTCAATATTGTTGCTTCAGGGTTATCAAAGATAATAAAACAATAATTATGGAAGGCGTTTTCAAGCAACATCGAAACCATATTTGGTAGTTTCTCCACACTTGTAAAGCGTTCACGTCTGACCACGAAGATTTCTCTTTTTCTTTTGCCGTACTTATTTTGGAAAACTTAACCTTAAAATACCTACCTTAAAACTTACTTGGTAGTAATCCATAACAATCCGCCAATCGAATACATTGTATGTGTTTTGCGAACAGTAGCACTATTTGATAATAGCTGATAACTTGGTATGCCAAATGAGTAATGTTCAATGAGCTCGCCACCCACGGGTTGTAAGGCCGTATAGGCTATATTTGTTAATTGATCGGCGACAGTTAGTTGTATTAAAAGACATAAACTCACAAAACTTCGTATATTTGTGTAGATAGATCAGCAAATCAAAATGGTAAATGCATAAGTTTTAATTATTAAAATAAACAAGTATCACACGAATAATATTAGAAATAAATTACGCATTACAAACTGTATTGTTAATTTGGTATTACAGAAAATGCGGAGCCCATGTTAATGCTTAGAGGTGACTTAAGGAACTCACTTCAAATATGAATTTTTCTTGCAAGCAGAGTTCACATGATATCTAACTGAGGTTTCTAAGAAGTAAAACAAAAAAATACAATTTTTTGCTAGCCAATGTCATATACACTATAGAAAAGAAATAATGATTTATGGCCACAAAGGCATGAGTAAACTAAATACATAAAGTTACAGTTGAACTATCTTTAAATATTTCTAAATGCTTACAAGATTTATGAGGCTAGGTCAAGTGGACCCTTAGTTTCGGTGAATACCATAAAGTAATAGAATTAGATACCATAAAGAAAAAGTTGAGTGTATATTGGGAACAATTTACAATGTCTAACAAATAGCAGATGTTTAATTCAAGCAAGACTCCGATGCCAAGATTAATGTAAATATTATATACAGAGTGTACAAAAACAAAAAGTGAATTAAAAGTTTGCTCGGGAGTAAACATACCGCCCACCTTGAAAGGTCTAGCTTTCAATGTTCTTGATAATATGCTCGTAAAACTGCATATACTTGGAAAACTTAAACTAAAATTTGTACTACACTAAGTTACGAAATAAATTCATAATAGAGTCAATGAAAAAAAGCTCGCACTTAGGATAAACTAATTATAGAGGTAACACACATATTTTTGTCATTGGCCTCTTGATGATATTGTATTTCACCTTCACACTTACTGCCCTAATTATTCCATCGGCCCCAGGATGCGTTTCATAAACTCTACCAACAGGCCAGCACATCGGAGGAGAGTTGTCCTCTTTGACAATTACAAGTTGTCCTGAAGTTACAGAAATTTTGCCTTGAGTGTTCCATTTCGAACGCTATTGAAGGTTGTTTAAGTACTCCTTGTACGAGCGTTTCCAAAAATGTTGTTTCAGTCTTTCGATCTGTCTCCACTGCGACAGACGATTTTCCGGCAGTTGTAATAAGCTAACATCTGGGAGAGATGTGATGTTGTCTCCAATCAAAAAATGACTGGGTGTTAGGAAAGTATAGTCATTAGGGTCATCGGATAGTGGAATCAAAGGACGAGAGTTAAGGATGGCTTTGATTTGAACAAGAAAGGTGTGCAATTGTTCATGTATAAATACAGAAGTACTCATTACTTTTCGTAGATGGTGTTTCATTGATTTCACGGCGGCTTCCCTCAAGCCTCCAAAGTGAGAACTCCTAGGCGGGATGAAATGCCATGTAATTTTATCTTCCGAAAATGTTTTGGAGAATAAGTCGGCCCCCCGTTGAGAAATAAATTCTCTATACATAAGTTTCAGCTCATTGTGAGCTCCTGCAAAATTAGTTGCGTCAACGGAATATAAATGTTGCACCTTTCCTCGTCGTGAGATAAACCTCCTAAATGCGTTCAAAAAGGCCTCAGAGGATAAATCATTGACTATTTCAATGTGTGGATAGGCATACAAAAATTTCAACGTATACTTTGTAGGTTTTCTTACCGCGGCCCTTGTATTCGCGAAATTGAAATGGTCCGCAGAAATCTACGCCACTATTGATGAAGGGACGGCTCTGACTAGTTCTAATAGAAGGAAGATCGCCCATAATGTAATTGTAGGAACGGGGACTTGCCTTGAAACAGGTTACGCATTTCCTCAAAATTTGCTTCGTCGTACTGCGTGATTAAGTGGCCAATAGTTGCAACGAATCGCTGAATAGTGCCATGTAATCCAGCGTGAAGCTGTTTCTTATGATAATATTGTATTATTAATCTGCTGAATTCATGATTGGCAGGAAGTAACACTGGATGATTTTGATCGTATGGTAAATTTGCATGCCGTAATCGTCCACCAACTCTAATAATTCCCGCGGCATCAAGAATATAATTTAAAGTAATTAATGTACTTTTCACATTAACTGTTCCTGACCGACTTAGGTTAAAATGATCGACAGAAAAATGTTGCGTTTGCAATATTTGCACAAGTTTTTTGGTGGCACCATCTAGCTCATGAGTTGTCAGGTTGCCCGCATGTTTTGATGCTTTATTGCCATTTATGCGTGATCTTGTATTATTAATGAATCTCAAACAATAATTTGTGACACGAATAAGTGTGGTTAAAGAAGAAAATTTTGTGAATAATGTCCATGTGATTACGTTACTAACTACATGACACGAGGTAATAGTTTTTTCTTCCGGTAATGGAGTGTTGATACAAGATTCGTTGGGCAATTATGTAATAGTGACGTTCAGAAGCCAGGGAAGCCCATGCCACCATAAATTAGAACTTGTGATATCAATTACAATGCTTCCGCGGGATATTATTTCGGCTGGGTTCTCTTCAAAGCGCACATGTTGCCAGCGTTGATCATCTGACAGCTAATGTATTTCATTTATGCGATTAGCCACGTATGTTTTCCACTGCTTTGATGTGGATTTGATCCAACCTAGTGCTATTGTAAAGTCTGTCCAATAATTAACGTTGTCAATGTAAGGTACTTAAGATTTTTTGTACTAATCGACATAAGAGTAGCGCACCGCATAATTCTAATCTTGGTATTGTTGTTGATTTTACCGGAGCTACCTTTGATTTTGCACACAATAAGTTGCTAGAGACGCCCTCGGAATTGTTTAAAGCCCTTATATACAAACAGGCCCCATATGAATCTTGACTGGCATCGCAAAAAACCGTGTATTTACAATTTGTGAAAGTTGTCAAAAGAAATAACTTTGCGAGGTATTCGGAGATTTTTTAAGTCTACAAATTGTTCTTTATATTCTAGATATTTATTACTAATATCGAGGGGTAGAGAGTTACTACGAGTGCTTTTAATTGCGCGAATGCGTGGAAGATGTCTTCACGCAAGTGGTTTGTACAATATTTTTTGTACGAACATTAAATTAAAAAAATATTATTGATTAATGTCATTGGTATCATACCTAACCTAAGATAGATTACCTAATTAATTTAAGCATTTCATGTAGGTATGTAACTATTACTCACCTTTCCCTAAAATTAAGTTATTATATTCTTACACATGGCAAACATGAGGTATTTATTCTTATATTTATAAATTTATAGTACATTTATTGCGTTTTTTGGTTTAAATACAAACAATTCCGAACTGCCAATATGAATGTCGATGTGGTTCCAATAGATGGCGCTTGAATCTTGCTTAAGATGTCGCTTAAAATATCGTCAAATAGATGGCGCCACAATTTTTTTGGAAGAATTTTTAATTATTACTCCTATTTCCTCAACTTTTAGTGAAGAATAGTGGAGGGAAGTAGTATTTTATAGACTAAATTTCATTACTACCAAGTTAGATTTTTTTTCTAAATGTCCTAAAGTGCCAGTGTTTTTTTCAATTTCTACAGTCGTCTCAACCGGGAAAACGTATTTCCCAGTCGAGCTACACATGCGCCAAATGTCAATTTACAGGCGGTGATTACAAAAAATCTATTCCAAATATTTAAATTATTTTACATATAAATTTAGAATTTCTGTATAATTCTGCTTATTTGCAATAATTAATTAGTTTTCTTTGTCTGTATTTGTGTTGACTTGTTAGTAAAAATGTAAGTATTCACAGTTGACAAGATTTGCATCATGTAACAGTTTTATTTTTCACTAGGTACGAAATATTTCAGGAATAATGGAAAATATTTACCTATGTACTTATATGTTTCATATAGGAATCATACCTGAAATGATTCACGTAACAGTAGTATCACGTTTAGATGATTATAACTTTGATGGACATTGTACCTGAGCCAGAGCGTGATTGATTTTCTTTCATATATACGCCTACAGAAAAACTTTACGACAGTTATGCAAATGTCTTGTTGACATCGATTTTATCAAACCACTGCCGGTTATAGGGTCTCCTTAGAGACTACTTTTGATGTCGCCATCACGGCGACGGTCACAAAGCGTCAATGCTGCTATCATTTTGCTATTTGAAGTTACTGGTGGTAGATACGGACCGTAAATCATCAACACCGAGAATGTAAAATCGAACTTCACATAAAGGGTCCGAACAACTAGTAACTTAACGATTTCCCAAATGGTATGCGCTGACGAACTTGTAGTTTTCCAGTTTTTCGGTAAAGAATACATCTTCACCAACAAGTTACAAAAAATGGAATATGTATATTTTTGATCAAATACAGTTTTTATGTATACTAAATTGAAATTGAAGTACATTTGAAAAAGACATTAAGATATATTATTTTATCATCTAATTATGTGATGTAACAATACTTTTATAATTCCAGATTTATGTTGGTTGTGTTTTTAATTATGAACATAAGAATTGAATGTGGTATATCACGGATTTGGAAGTAAACAACTTCCTTTTCTTAAACAAACACATGCAGTATACAAAATTCCATCTGGAATAGGGACCGTGTGGAGATTGTAATGGTATCCAACCATGCAATATTTATCAGATAGACTAAATAAACACAAATAAGCTAAAAACATTACCGTTTTAAAAAGAACACCAGGAATACAAAACACAAATTTAAAAAGAAATGTATTTGATAAGGCATTATAATAAAGTCTCTGTATTTTAAGTAATAATTTTCGTTTGTTTTAGGAGAAATTTTGCATTTCTTGCAATTAGAAATTACTTCCATTTTACAAAAAGTGTTTTTTAAACTATTGTTTGCTGCTCTTGAACTTGCAGTTGTAGTTAACTTCTTTTGCCTCATCTTACCCTATACTTGTCACTTGAAGAAGCTACTTTACATACAACCTGACCACACATACAGACGCCGACCCGATTCTGTGTATAAGTCGGAATAGTCACAGTCCTAGCCATTCTTTTAACTACAGCGCCAAATTGGATTTGATTTTTGTCAAATACAGTGTTAAATATGGATCATCTTGTATAAATTATTAAATTGTAATATGTGAACAATTTAAAGCAAGCTATATTGTGATTTTTATCTTTTACTTTTTTTTATTAAATCAAAATATTTCTGAAAGCATTTAGGAAACACAAGAAAATTGAAAACAGTTTCAAGAAAACATAACGACATATAATATTCGATAATAGTTTAATGTAGTACACGTTTGAACGTTAATATCTCTATATACCAACGATTTGCTTAAATCAATAACATGCAATGTACTCGCATATGCGGATGATATAAAGATCTACTGCTCTATACGAAGTTGGAACGATGTACTTCGTCTTCAAGAAAACTTGAATCGTATATCGACTTGGTGTTCCAACTTCAATTTGAAACTAAATGTAAGTAAATGTTGTTATATGTCTTACTGCGCAAAAATAATAATATACCATCTACCTATTCTATTGAGGACAACCGGCTTAGGCGGGTGGACAGCATAAAGGACCTTGTCGTGTTTTTCGACACACGTTTGAACTTTTCCAGTCATATATATTTCATTTGCAATTCGGCTTCGAAGGCTTTGGGCTTTGTTTTGCGCAGTTGTAAGTTTTTCAAAAATCCACTGCTTCTGAAGGCTTTGTATTTCAGTTTTGTCGTCAGTAAGCTGGAATATGCATCACAAGTATGGTCACCTCAGTACATATATCTACAACTAGCCATTGAGAGAGTGCAGCGGCGATTCCTGAAATACTTATGTTTCAAGGATATGGGAATTTATCCGGAACGTGGCATCGATCTCTTGCTGCGGGCACATGACCTCCAGTCACTGCGGGATCGCCGAGAGCTTCATGGTGTTCGCTTCATATGGAAGCTGTGTAATGGCACAATTGATTGCCCACATCTCCTATCATGTTTGAATTTCTACACTCCCAGAATTTCCTCTCGCTCCTCCTCCACGTTTTGGTTACCCTTTTCGAGAACTAATCTTCTTCGGGGATCGCCACTGGTCACTATGTGTCGTGCTGCAAACTTACATTATGATGATATATTTTTTGTTTCCAATTCAACAAGTAATACATAATTCTGCAACTCTATAAATAAATATATGTATATAGTTGTAATTTTTTTTTTATATTACAAATAAGAATATAATTGATTTGTATTTCATTAATGTACGTTTAATTCTTTGTCCTGTAATTGGTTTTTACTGTTGGACTTAATAAATTATTATTATTATTATTATCCTTTCTAACTTGTTATCGCTATTCCAGTAGTTCACGTGTAAGACTCTACTCCCGCACTAAAAATCACCACCCGGTATAAGAAATAAATACGAGTTACACTTACTACTACGATTTTGCATTTCCACAGAAAACACTTCGGTTTTCATTAATTGCACAGATAATGTTTGTTAGTGTTAATTATAGATTTATCTTTTTACTAAACTGTAGGTATCATAAATTATATGTAATAATTTAATATTTACGTATATGTGATCTAAAGCGGCCCACACACTGCGTTTTTGTTCGACAGATTTGTTCGACGAACAAGTCTGTTCGAACAAAAACGTCGCAAAACCGAAGTGTGTGGGTCGAAAACCGTTGTTGATGTTGGCGTACAAATCTGCTGAAAATAATCTGGTTCGGCCTGTTTATGTCCGTCGAACATGTTCGTCGAACAAAACCGTCGAACAAATCTGAAGTGTGTGGGGTAAACAGTTTTAAAAGACGACGATTTTTTGCATTGGTGTAGTTCTATGTAGTATTATATATTCATATTTATTTAAGTCGTGTTATTATAACTGTAAAATATTTACCATTTCAAGTTTACTTAATCTACGTAATTTCAAGATCTGTACACGGTCTTATTGTATTCAAATAATGTAATTTAAAACATACAAATATTTACAAGATTTAAATTACTGCACCTATAACACAATTCTCCGAAGGTAATTATTCCCCACATTAGAGATTTTGTAAACATCTATTAAAAACTTTCGGAAAATCCAAACTGTTTATCACCCTGATCTTATAATCCTTTGTAATGGTATTGAAATTCCTTCCTTCACCCATTTTGCCCGTTTCTTTTTTTTCTCTTTTAATTTTATGGCTAATGCCGCCGCCACTGCACACACATATATTGTCTTCATATTATTAAACTGCCGAACAAAACTGCTGAACAAAATTGTAGTCTGTGGGCAACTGACGTTCGTCGTTTTTGTTCGAACAGACTTGTTCGTCGAACAAAACTGTCGAACAAAAACACAGGGTGTGGGCCCCTTAACATATTTTACATATAAGTACATAAGTATTTTTTTAAACCATTATTTTATACTTTTTCTAGTACGCAATAAAAAATTCAAAAAGAAATGAGCTAAAAGATTACTTTAGGGATTGGTTCTCTGTTAGTATTAAACTAGAAACAGTCAACTCGACAAAGAATCGTAAAATTTACAACCTCTTCGAGTTATTTATTTCCCTGCGTACACATACACAAGCGTTTTGGTGAAAACTAACTTTTCTAATGCCTAAGTGATTGTTCATTTTAAAGTTTAAGCGACATTGAATTATTAATATACAAGATCTTTTAAAATATTTGGGTACTATTAATTTAAGTTTCATTCACAGCTCGTGTGTAGCCAACCTTTCTTTGTCCTCTGTTTTTTTTGTTAATTTTGTGCTTCTGGTAAACACGTTAGACTATTTGACAAAAACCTGAAGATACGTTATTTTTTTAACAATAATTTTTCCGTAGGAGGGTCACCCTAAAGGTTTCATCTTCTTCTCTTACTGTTTATGGCTGAAACCTTCTTTATGTCGTATTCGTTTTGATTAAATATATTGTTATGATTTAGATATGCTCTTGAATGTTAGCTTTTGCATTCACTCGTTTATGGTGATTAGCAGCGTGGCTAGTTTAGAGTTATAGTTTCTTGGCTACTGCATTGATGAAGTAGCACAAGAGGATTCAGTTATACTATGGAAACATGATGCCGTCTTTATTGTCGATCGAGATTTGTGAAATAATCTCACGCCACCTGGGCTAGTTGGCTTGAATTTTGCCACACCTCTATTTATTAATTGTACAAGGGCACACAAAAATTGGCACCATCACTCAAAAAGTTTATCTTCTCAATTTCTAAACTATCCAGCCTTGTACAAGCTGTGGCAGAAAGAACTCCCCGATTTGGGAAGCTAATAAAAACCAAACCAAGTAAGATAGGATATTTTTACTGTTATTATCAACACATAATGCCGTTTAAGAATACGCAATATTGATGTGTTTTAAACAATACGTCACTCGAGTGGCGGTCTCCTTGGTTGATGCATTAGTTGAGCCGTTCTCTGAAGTTGTTCATTACGCTACGAATCATGTCGGGCGTGATTGCTTCAACTTCTTGAGTTATTATTTCCTTGAGGGCTTCTAAAGTTTGAGGACGATGTTGGTATACCTTGGACTTGAGATAGTCCCACAGAAAAAAATCGCAGGCTCTCAAGTCTGGCGAACGTGGTGGCCATCCAATATCACCACGCAAAGACATGACATGTCCAGGAAACATTTCCCTCACCAATGCCACTGATTGACGTGCTGTGTGGGCTGTAGCGCCATCTTGTTGAAACCACACATTCGCACGACCATCAAACAGTTCGCCTAGTTTTGGCTGTAGGAAGTCACGGAGCATGGCACATTACCGATTGCTGTGTACAGTAAAACTTTAATCATTTTCTTCAAAAAAATACTGACGAATTACACCAGAATTAAAACAGCGCCCCACACTGTTACTTTGGGACTATGGAGTGGTCGTTCATGGAGTTCCTGGGGGTTATTTTCAGACCAGTAGCTACAATTTTGTCTATTTACCGCACCTGACAAATGAAAATGTGCCTCGTCTGGAAAAAATCACATCTTCTTGGTGAATGTTCCGAAGCATGTCTTGACACAAGTTTCTACGGACTTCGTAATCGTTTTCATTCAGTTCTTGCACCATCACAATCTTATAGGCATGCATTAGCAAATCTCGGTGCAAAATTCTTCTCACACTTTGATCAGATAATCGTAAGGCTGATGCATGCTTTCTTGCCGAACGTCGAGGAGATTGTTGAACTGAACCTCTCACTGCAGCATCATTTTCTAAGCCTGTAGCAATCCGTCGTCGACCTTGGGGTTTACATTTCAATGGAGAAGCAGTCTGTAGAAAATTCGACACCCACGAATAAATGGTTTTCTTATCGGGAACAGGTCTTTCGTCGACCGAGCATAAAGTGAATGCGGAAGGCACGTTGAGTAGTTATTGGCGATCCATTTTTAATAAACTGCTCAACAACAAACGCGCGATGTTCACCTGACCAAGCCATGGCGTACACTGGATACGGCACATATGCAGCTATTGAAGGTCACGCCCCCCTTCACTCTACTCTGTCGCTACCCACTGCACGCTGCCTCTCAAATCCGGGTGTTCTTTCCGCCGCACCCTGTATTAACGTAAGGTTAAGGTCGTCTGTGAAACTAAATGACGAAAAACTAGTTCCTTATTGGTTAGACCAGTAATTAACTAGGCTTTACACAAACAAACAATGCCTTAGCTGTAAACTAACCTCTATTTTTGTTGGAGAATATTCATTTCTAACTGTCTCTGCTCAGTGAAGAAGGTATGGGTTATAGTCTAAAAATCGATGGACATAAGGGCGCGACCTCTCTTGTAAATATTAAACCTCAAGAGATTCGACTTAATCGAGAGATAATCAGGGTATTCCTGATGAGTGAAGTAATTTACGGTAACGCAAGTAAACACGCAAGAACAGTAAAATTAATAATTTTATTTATTAAGACGCGCCAAGTTACAGAGGTCAAATAAAAGATAATCTAGAATTAACGAGTTCCTTGAAGAGGTGAAACAACGAGTTAATTAAATCATTTACTATAAAAAATAACAACAAGGACATGCACATTCTACTGAATGTGTACACGAGTATCGAAAACTTAAGCAAGAGACTCCCACAATTGATGAACTAGATAGCGCAAGAGATCTTTTCACTTCACATATAATCTGCAATTTGTATTAGTTCAGGTCGAGTCATCTCGGACTGCGGTCATACAAGTGTTACAACTAAAATAATACTTGGCTCCGATTAAGTCAATAACAAAGAGCATTGATCAGCTCGCAAGAGATGCTGGTAAAATGTCCCTAACAAATAAATAAACTAATATAAAAATTCAAATGTCTAATTGTCTAGTGGCAACTTAGAAAAAACAAACAAGCTAAGCAAATAACCTAAGTTACACGTCATTTAAACATACTGTGCATGTCACTCATGCTTGTCAAATATACGGGATACAAGCCCAACCCCAGCAGGCTAACATGCAAGGAAACAAATTTTACCGTCCCTTGGATCGAAGGATAAAAGAAAATACAAAAGCTTGATTCCTAGAAAATTAAAAAGCTCCAACAATTAAATTACGTTTATATTGACAGTTCTCTTCTAAGGTAAGTTGCCTAAATATGGCCCATTTAAGGTTTACGATTTTTTCAATTTTTTCTGTTGTCGAAACCCTACCGTAAAAAATGTTGAGGAGCTCTCTATAGTGTTAGTGTTTCAATTGGATGACAAACCTCATCAAGATAAGCCTGACCAGAATATAAAAAATTAATTACTAAAAGTTGTCATCTGGGCCGATTTTAGAACCCCGTGTTCGTAATAAGGCCCATCCCATGTCCCTAATTAGACCATACCTTTTTAACGCAACACAACTCTTAAAATGAACTTTTATTAACTATAATTGAACTAAAACAATATCTTATTACAAAATGAACACAATAATATTTCTATAAAAAATAATGGACACGTAAAGGCGGGATCTTTATCCGCGGCTGTTAAACCCACGCAGTCTTCATGGGCATAGCGTTTACAAATGGTACATACCGTCATGTTGCCCACTTCGTCAATTTGGCACAAATGGCAGTACCAGCTTTCTTTTTTTTTTGATTAATTTTGCTTGGTCCCGCTACTGCTTCTTTGGTTGTTCCTCCACTTTTTGCATCTTGTTTTTTAGGATTACTTTTCTTTCTCGTCTTTATTCTTCTTGTCATCTTTAAAAAGGACTGTTGTAATTTGTTGAGCTCGGTAATTTATTGCCTTTTCTCTGTCCGTGTTTTTCATCTTTACTTCTGGCGTGATCAGAATATCATTGAAACTACATGACGGCTCCCTTATTTGTTCGTCTGGTTCATCTTCATTGTTATTTTCCTCTCCCGAAACCAAACTAGTTTCATCTGAAGACGAGGAATCCGTAACATCTCTGCTTTTCGGTCTTATTTTTTCTACTCTCTTGGCTATGGGAGTTGAACTTGCAGCTGGTAGGCTTCCGGGAGTTTCAACATTGACTGCTTGAATGTCATCCTTTTCTGTAATTTCCGACGGGGCGTAAGCACAATCAGGGATTGCTTTTGGGTTGTAAGGATAGATGCCCGTTGCACGAAACCCCGACATCACATTTTCAGGAGTTGTTGCCCTCGGCTACACCCTTGAAAAAATTGTACCACATGTATATTTGATGATCGTGCGATCAGGTTTGTTAGTCCAAAATAACAGCACTTCCTCGTCCCAATGTTTCAAAAGGTTTAAATAATGACTTGTCAAGAGGTTGCAGTTCATGTGTTGCATTGCTAGGCAATCAAAATAAAGTGATTTCATGTTCATCTGCTTTTGTAAGAATTGTAGCATCGAAATGGGATGACGCACCGTCAAATATCAAAAGCACTGGCCTTTTAGGTTTGTATTTTGAAAAGTGGGCGAACCACTTAAAAAAACCGACGTTGTCATGCTGCTTTCCTCGGTCATTTCAATTGCTGTTCCTGGTGGTACGTTGTCTTCCCATTCCGCCTTCCTTCGTTGCCCTTTAAATAAAATCATCAGCGGAATCACTTGGCCCACAACACTTACGCAAGCTATTATAGATACATAATCCGTATGTTCCTGGGAAATTAAATGCACCCTTTTTGGCCTTTACGAACAAAGACTTTTTCGTCAATATTGAAAATTAATTGTGAATTCTCAAAGACATTCATTTCTGTCATAACTTGTTTCAACTTTTCAAAATAATCGTTTACAATGAATCTATTTAGTTTTGTGGCTCTTGCAGCATTCTTGGGTTGAGATTTACGAACCGCTACTTCAGGGTGTCGTTGTAAAAACAACTTCAACCATTTACGTCCAGCCAATCTATTTGCAACATTGAATGGATAGATAAGTTATTATTTTCGCAATAAGAAGATACCGTGCGTCTTATCACTTTCGATCTAAGTGGCCTACCAACATCTCCCAAGCTAAAAATGCGTTGGCACAGTTCATCTTCTTGCCCTATGGTTAGGAAACTGGGCCTTCCAAGTTTATTTTTGGTGCTTCTTGTCGCCACATGATTTCTGAGGGTTGTGCATGGAATTATATATTCCCTTGATGCCTGTCGGACAGACATACCAGCATCAATTTCTTCCATTGCTCGTTGCAACTGGGTTTCTGACCATCGGGCCCTCTTGGGCGGCATGTTTATCGAATAGCGTTGCTTTGAATCTAAGAAATGAGGAAAGCAGTGTATAGAACAGCATAATAATACTATTAGAAACAAAAATGGCCCGGGCCTTCTTTAGGACTAACCAGGCGGGCCTTATTTGGGTGATAAGGAAATTGTTGCATCATTTGCCATTGAGTACTGATTTCCAGTTTGATGACAAATAATATAGAATAACAACGTTACGTCTAATTAGTAAAATGTTCAAGCTTACTAATGAAGCAATGTAACTTAAAAAATACGAACGATTTTCTAGTACTTACCTCAAAATGATTTCCCAGCCAAAACTTTTAATACACCTAACCAAACTCAGGTGAACTAATATGGACGTCGATAATTCAGTTCACCCTCTTACCACTTAACAGGAAATTTAGAAATTAACACTAGAGGTCTCACAGATTTAAATCGTAAAGAGACCTGCTGTTGTTGCAGATTCCTAATAGGGCAAAGGTGCAATGGGTCTTATTGGGGTACCGGGCCTTATTTGGTCAACCTACCTTAGTGAAGTAACGTTTTCAAATTGAAATTTACATTTAAACATAAATTCGATGATCCACAATGTAATACTTGTATTCTATTTCACATGCTGTATTAGACAATAAGTTCAGAATAAGTTCAAGGTTACTTTGATTTGTTGACACACATACATACAATCATCAAGTGTCAATGAGACGACCAAGAACAAGAACTCGCCCACAGACTCGTGGAAACTATACCGTATGTGTCAATTTTCATTAGGTATAGGGATTCAATGTTTACTTGCGATTTATACGTATACAAGTAATACGTGGCAACGCGTGGCATCCCTACTGTCCGTCACCAATCCCGGCAACAATCGACATCACAACGATTTTCTCCGATCTTCCCACTTCTCTCCACCAGATTTTACATTCAATGTTTAGCTGCGAACACGTTGCGATCTAGTCTGCAATAAAAGCCGTCTTATTACTGGAACGGGAAACATCAAATGGCCGCCGCGATCTCCTGATCTAGTAGTTTATTATTATTTTCAGAATCCTTTTTTATTTACCTTATTTTTAATTTTATTAGAATTACGCTTTTGTTTGTGTCATACAGCGTGAACGCAGCTTAATAATTCTCAGCATTTACTGAAAGGAAAAAGAAAAACAAATCCTTGCAACTCGTAAATATTATTTCTGAACGCATTATAAACACCCAAGCGGTGGTCGAATAGTTACTGCTAACCACGCTAACTTGTATTTACGTGCATGCATCGGTCGTGCTGGCATTGGAAAGAAAAGAAGGGGTACTATGTTGCCACGTACTGTATGGATTAATCGCCTATGGCTAATGAAAATTGACACATGCTGTATAATGGCTTTTGTTCTGGTAATAAACTGGTTACCGCTTTCCCTTTCTTGCCGAAAATATGGCGTGTAGATCTTGGGGGCTACACTAGTTACTACAGAAGGAAATGGAGAAACGAAAATTAGGAAAGAATAAAAAAAGCGTTCCCACAACAGGTAATCATGAAAGATACATACTAGAGATGAGAGAGCTGCGAATGGAGTTCAACGTGTAACTTGACACAAACTACTTTTGAAAATGTCTGTATATAGTTAATGGATAGAAACACCATTCTTTGGGTTAGGCGTCTGTGGTGGTATGTCGTAGATCGAATTGAGTTATTGATATCATGGTGGTATTTGATCTTCGGCAGGGTGCATGGGCATTTTAATCTGAGTCTTTAATCCTGGTTCCATTTGTTTCGGATATCATCCTCTGAAGATGAAAGAAATCGGTCAGATCAGCTTATAGAGCATAATTTTCAACTTCTAAGAAATTAGGTTGAACGAACGCATATTAAGCAACGCTATTATCTGACTCTTCTGATGCATCAAGAACTGGATCGGAAATAAGCGTTCAGCATGATTGGAAAATCAAATTATCTATGGTCCGTTAGTGCCCAAGAAAGATAAAATCTATGGCTTGTGGGTGGATTATACGAAGTTTAATTATGTCACTTTGTCATGCCTATATGTTATCCTACATGTTATCCTACAAGTTAAATAAACTGCCAATAAATATTCCGCTTTTCAGCACCTTAACAAGAAACTGTGTAGATATTTTCGGCTTTCCCATAACTACTTCGTGAACGATGGCAAAGTTTTGAAGGAGGTTGTGCTCAAATAACTTTGCCCAGGATTATTTACTTTTACCATGATCTATCGTCTTGTGGTCACTTGGGTATTTTTAAGCACCTCTATCGTCTTTCCTGAATGCCCTTTTAGCCTAGAATGCATGTGATGTCATAAGATACATAAATCTATATGGAATGTGCATTTAGATTAAATCAGAGCAACGTATCGATTGCTGGCCGTTTGCAGATTTGAATATTAGAAAAAACAATGTATGCCATCAGTCTTTAGTAGAAAGAGATAGGAACCATAATACCATTTCTGCACACGAAATTAAGGATTTTGAGAAACATTATTAAAGTACAGGAAAAAATGGGTCAGTTTAAAACGCTTTCAAAAAAAGTTCCCAAAAGTAATGGAAGGAAAACTGAAAAAAGATATTTTTGTTGGACCTCAGATTCGAGAAGTAGTAAGTGATTTGAATTTGAAACCAAATTAACAGCGCGGATAAAACTGCGTGGGGATGTCTATGGTATAGTAATGATATTTTATGGTATTGGAAGCAATATGTCGCTTAAAGTGTACAACATTATGCATTCTCACTTAGACTTTTGTTCTGAAAATATGCGCCACCTTAGCGATGAGCACGGCGAGCGAAGTATATTATAAAAAAAAAAAATTCGTTAAAATTTAAACGAAGTTAGAGCTAACCTGACCATCATCTACCTTCTATTAATATAAGTGTATTTATGTGTTCTATACAAAATAGTATGTCATTTACTAGCAAAACTAAAAGTTGAAATTTGTTGGTCAGTGTTATTATTGGAAATAGTGAATAATTTAGAACTAGCGATTATTGACAATTTCCGGAGAAGTACGGTATGGAATCTACTTCATTTCTCTTTATCATTTGCGGGCCAATCATGTTGAACGGGTAAACCGTGATATCAATATCATCTTGGTCAGAAATATGCAACTCATACGAATCGATATATTTCAATATATCTCAGGAAACAAATTCTTAATAAATTTATGTTCTTTATGCAGTGCGTTTGTTCAACAAATAATACGTTAAATATTAGTTTTAAAAATAACAGCTAGTTTTATAATTACAAATAAATAATGAAAGTGCCATTATATATTATATGGAAAATTGCTGCTAGCTGCAAGAATATGAAGACGATGTGCTCAATTTAACATAAGTTGAGTTGAACTAACGTTATAAATGTAATTGAAACGTATAATATAATTTAATTTTACAGTTTAAATTCTCTGTTATATTGCTAGATGTAATAATTTAATTATTTGGAATAGTCTACTAAATTGACCTTTGTCAACGTTATATATATGTTGTATAAAATTTTCTCTAGTGTTATAATTTAATATTTTTTCATTTATACACATTAGTGACTGAATTGCGAGGATTAATTTTATATTTTATACATTTCTGAGGTCATTACTTCTTAAGCGTTATTAGAAATTAGGTGGGTGCACTTCAAATGCCGAGTGTAAGTTTGCCATGTAATCGCTGGAATTAAAATCGCTATAGAAATTTTAATTATCAGCAAATGTTCATAACGACCGTATTAAGATCCTTTAATTGGAAAAATTAACCGGATTTCGAACGGAATACTGAAACAAATTAGAGGGGTTTCTCTTGCATTTCTTTTTGGTCAATATTCCTTGCAACATTTGTTTCGCTTTCAGTTAGATGTCATAAATTACACAGAAGCATGTTGAATATTTTATTTTGTGAGTGGTACTTACTTAAATATGTTAGTTGCATTTGCTGTTGCTCAGATTTATTCCCATAATATTATATGACGCATTTCAGGAATGTGTCCCCTTTTCAAAATAATATTCTAACTTTATTGGTAAATAAATTTATAATCAATGCGTAGAGTCATTAGTTATGTAAATATCCCTATTTGAAATGTCAATAATAAAGTAAATAAGTAATTTCTAGAAAAACCGCAAGTAACGTTCTCAATAATTTGCTAAGTTACATATTGACATTGTTCATACCAGTATTGTCTGTTCTCCAACTATATATGACACATACTAGACATGTTGTTCAAGTTCAAGTTGACATTAACCGGAACAGAATTATACTAATTAATACTTAAAATCGGATGTTACTTTCAATTCCTACATTCTTTAGAGTTTAGTATTATTTTAACCCTTAAACTCCCAGCGTTGGACATGCACACCGCGTTTCACAGGCACTTTATAAAGAATACGTTCCAACTTCGAGTGTGTTCCAAATGTTTTTTGGGTTTGTAGCATATTTAAAAGTGGGTGGTTATTCAAATATCGAAAATATGTAGCTTAGGTTCGAGTAAGTACGACACTACACGATATTATTCTATATAATTTTGTTGTGATTTTCTTGACGTATACTATTATTGAGCCTGTTTATTTTTCGTCTTTTTCCCACAAGCCCTTTAACTAATCCGTTGCTTGGGTATATCTATATCTTGGATTTTGCCTTACCGTATTAGTGAACAAGGTTGATGGGATTTTCTTTACAAGATTCTTTGAAAATTATATACGCGGAGGACATGGATGTTGGCCCGATAAGTAGAGAAGAGCGCCGGGTCTTCAAATTTCGGTAAATCAACATAACAAATTATAAATAAAGCGTTTAAACTTAGTTTACAGTGTACCAAAAAAATAACAGGAGATACTTTTCGTTTTTCCAAGAACAAGAGAAAGGAGTTTTATAATTTCCACTCCGGCCCTGACCTCTGATCTCAGAATCCTCTGGCTTTGTTTTTGGAATATTTTGGAGCTATCGGAGGGTGCAAGTTATCCCAGGCTGGAGAGGTCCTAATACGAATGCATCGATGCCCTTACCTGTTTCATGGAAAAAACAAAGAGCGTATCAGTCCTCATAAATAACAAGTGAAAGAATACAAAAATATGAATACAAGCGTTACACTGAAGGTATTTTAGTGAGTTAAGTCAAAACCGAGTACACCGAATGAATTAGATTTATTTGAGAAAATATACTTAAGTCAGGTCCAACGAGACTAACCCATTACTGGCCAAGACAAGAAAAAAACATTTTAAACATTTTTTTTTTATTAAAGTAAACTCAGAACACAGTAAGATACATTTTTGGTACAAGAAAATTAGGTATTATTTTTAACAAAAAAATATATGGGTGCATGTACGTACCTTTGGCGAAAAGCAGGTTATTATAAAATAAAATACTAGTCTCTTGTATGAAAAATATCAAATGTTATGCCTTATTTTTACTTTTGCCTATGTTCCGCATTACTTATGCACTTCGCAGTGTATGGTACCTTAAATTTTACTTTTCGACCGTGCCTGGTATGTTTTGTGATCTAGTTTGACATGCCTTATATCTATTGTGTGAACTTAAGCTAAATTTACTGAAATTTAATTTTGGGTCCCTGCATGTATTCACACGTTGAATTTAATTACATGTTTAGGTTTACTTACGTGTACGTTTTATAATGAATAATTTCCGAGCCCGTTAAACTCATGCTGGGCTACCCTACCTGTATCTATCCGATTGTTCTAGTTTTCGGATGTGCACATTGTTATTTCCATCGACATTCTATGCTTACAGGTTACGATATCTGCGTGCATTTGCTTGTATTCATTCTGGCCTTTTGTATACTTCCCTCGTGACCATGTCTTGCGAAGGAGGACTCTGTCATAATATGTACAATCCTCAGTTATACCCTATCCATGCCTTGTTTATTGTAGGCTGGTAATATTTTTGTACGTGTCTGTCGTAGATTTTATGTCCTTCTTTTGACTCCTTGGGTCACTAAAAGGAAAAAAAAAGGATTCCTTAGAGTATGTATTTGGTTTAGGTAATGTAACATACTTGTTCCTTTCGTGTACGAATGAGCTTGTGTTATGAATGCACGTCTTACGATGAATTCCGCGACTTCGAATAACCCTAAGCTCGAATGGGATGCTTGGGTGTTGTTTATTACCTGTAAATGCAAATTATAGGTTGGAATGCTTCCGCCGTTGTTTTGAAGCATTGTACTCTCGTTATCTAACTAATTACCTGATAACTGGATCGTTTATTATACGTATTCTCTCTCATGATGTTCGGCAGGACCGTGCATTCTGTTTACATGTTTGGGTATCTGTCAACACGAACATAGCGCTATCAGCTGCATAGGTACCAACCGATGGGCCGTGAGGTTCCTTGTCCGGACTATTTAAAGGGTTGAAATGTGTGTATTACCGGTTTATTTAAGTTCATTCTTACCTTATTTGGAATTCTAAGGGACGTTTGTGTTTTATTATTAAGTTTATGTTACTGTTGATTTACCTGCGGAATGGTTTTAATTCTCGTAAATTTCAAATTCTGCCGCCGTTTTAGGCTTTAGTTTCCGTCTTCTCGAAGCTGCGTGAAGTCTAGGACGCATGGTCAGAGGAAGCATGCTATCGGACTTTTTCACTTTCAAGTCATTCTTCATGTGAAGTGCACAAGTGCAAAGCTGCTTATCTTTAAAATTATTGTATGTCTAAGTAGACAAATCGCTCTGCGGCTCTATTGAGATAAGTGGATATTTCCGTTACCTTACCGTATCGTATCTATTAATGGGGGCTTGTATGTGTATTTCGCCACCCAAGTTTTGCTGACCACGTGCGTGGGCTCTAAGTTTTTTTTGCACAATTGTGCCCTTTTGAAGTAAAGATATCGTGTTCTCCGAAATAAGTCGGGGTAAGTTTGAGTGAAGTTCTTTAAAGTTAATTTCCAGAGTTTTAATCTCTATTTTTCTTTATTTTTTTTGGTGATATCTAGGAACTAGTAGTAGTACGCTACCGAATTTTATGGTACTTGCTGACGTACCCATTATCGAATAAAATTATTGTGTGGAACACAGATCCTGCTTAGTCGAATTGACTGTTATACCTTCCGTAGTGGCTTGTACTTAATCAGGGGTGTGAAGCTACCGACACAGTGACTTCTACGAGGAGTGCTTCCTGAAGGACTTCGTTACTACATCACCAGGCACAGTGCCATTCTTCTCACCTGTATCACAAGATAAGTACAGCACCAATTTTAAGCCACGTTTTGTATCTCTACTATTTTGGTCAGGATTTTGTGCCAGTAAGCTGGACGTTTTACCTGTTTTGGGAACTAACGAGTGATTTGCAAGATTCTATTGCACCACCTTTTTATATGTGAGGTCACAATTACCGCTATTTAAATTTTGCTTATATTTTAACTTGATTTCGTTGTATACCGAGTGACCCCAAAGTAGGATTATTGTTAGGGCTCTCGTTGATAGCCTACTTTTGTAACTTCCTGAGGTACGACTCAGATTAATTTTCCTGGATTTAATTCCCTACAGTAAAATTCAATAACTTCCTTTTTTATATTATTTCTTTTTACCTAAGACTAATTTGTACTAACTAAATGTCAGTTGTAAACATAAATTCTTCCAGTAAAATTTAATAATTTCCTTTTTTATATACTATAATACCTTTGACTAAATTGTGCTAGATTAAATATCATTCGTAAACAGAATTCTTAAAATTTCATTTGTAAACAAAATTCTTACAGTAAATTCAATAATTTCTTTTTTATACTTTTTTTATATGTCTAAAAGTGCTAATTAAGTACCAATTGTATACCTAAGCATTTGTGTATCACGTTTAAACCTTTCTCAAAATTTAGATTTTCTTTTATAATTTAGTAGATTAATTAACGTTTATTGTAGTAACATCGCCGTTGGTTGGCGACTTATTTAAGATCACATGTAATTAAGCTTGTGAGGTTTACGAAACGTTTCAGCTGCCGACCTTTCTCTGCCAGTAAAAGCAGAGGTTATGTCAATTTTCTACTGATAATATCTTATTTTGATAAGGCTTTGTGATCAAGTGTTTAGAATAAATTTGCCGCACATATTAATTTTCAATATATTTCTCTAACCTAAAAATTTCACTAATGTTTCACTATAATAATTAAACCTTTTCTTTTGATAATTTTTAAATAAATAAATTTCGTAAATACCGTAATAGATTTGATTCATGTCAGTTCCATATCATATGATATAATTTTTGAAGTAATTTTGTTGAATCTTTAAGTGTTGATAAACTTATCTTTTATGTTAATTAATATATAGCGTACCATACATCTTTCTCTCTCTTTTATTTTAACCTCAACATTTTATTACGTGACTAGCACTTGGATAAGGTTGGTGTATCTGACCCATACAGGGTGATCTGTAGGTGTATCTCACTGGAGGGACACAGCCAGTGACAATTCAAAGAGAACGCAGGTAGGTTACCGCTTAAGGTAGCGCAGTGTCCTGGTACCCAGAGACAACGTCGCTAGCGTCGCCGCCGACCGACGCTCTTTTCATAAAGTTTAATTTCTTGAACCGTCACGTCACGTCTGCGACTTGAGTTAGCTCGGCCCTGCGATTTTCATATACTTCCACCTCACTACAGTGATCTCCCTATACCGTAACTTATCTAAGATTTATAATTTAATTCCGACGTTGTTCAGGGTGTAACACAAGGCAACCAGGATGCAAATGCACATTACATTTCTTACACGAGTAAATTGTATTACTTTTGCAAAGTCGACACTTTTTTCTTGCACTCTTAGCATTTCGAATTATAATGTGCCCGATATTGTCAAATCTTATGTCACCTGGTAAAACTGATTTAGGTCTTCCATAAGACGAGTTGGATTTTGCTGAAGTGGAAGCCTCATTGTGGGTGTCTTCTTTTTGTCCTTCGTATTTCAGCAGAGACAGCGCTAAACTTGAACGAAATTCCAGTTGGGAAATTTTGGTTTCATTTGCGATATTGAATATTTTCCAACTGTTAACAACCATAGTATCAACAACATTGGTGAATAATGGCCACCACCACTTTTTACCTCTAATACCAATGCGATAATTGGCAATACCATTGTCGTGAAGGTCTACTCCACCCATGTATTGGTTGTACTCATGAATCACTTTTCGTTGATTGATAAGCATTTCTTTACGCTCTTTGCGGTTGTAACGTTTGGCTTGAGTGACTGGTAATACACTACAGAAATTCGCCATAACAGTAACTACCGAGTTGTCATTCCACCGATTAACCAGAACTTTCAAGATCGAATCAAAAGCGAAAGTGAAAGAGCCTCTTTCCTTTTTTGACATGATTTTGTTATCTTCAAGTGGACATTTTGCAGTACGGTTGTCTCTTACCGTTCCAGTCGCGTAGAACCCTTTTCCACCTAAGTTTTCAAAAAGAGAATATGATGTAAAAAAATTATCAAAAAATATTTTATGCTGTTGCGGCTTTTCTACAACAGAAAGAAGCTCTAATACAACTTTTGATCCTAATGGACCCATGTTTTCAGTTTTCTCCGCCTTTCCACCATATGGAATAAATTTGAATAGGTAAGCGTTATCGGAGCAAAGACACCACAACTTGAATCCAAATCTCACAGGTTTTCCACGAATAAACATCTTGCATGATTGCCGGCCAAAATATGGTACCATTTCTTCACGAAACCGCTCACCTCCTTCAAAAATGCCATGTTGCAGTAACCAGTGCGGTCGAGCAGATTGGCACCGGGCGCGCGCTTTTACCTATGTATTAGCCAAAGGTGCGTATACGCATCCGTTACAAAATACCTGTCATTCTAGCTGTCGTTTTCAAACTATAGATATAAAGATGTGTATACATCAAAGAAGACATATTTTATTAAATATACACTGCGAGAAGAAATATATAACAAAAAAAAATAATTAGTACCCAAAAAAAATAATTATTTGAAGGTGTGTTCAAAAACCAAAAATACAGATTTTAGCCTGTTAAAAAAGCAACCCTTGCGACATAATGTATAAAAAAAATATTTTTGATGCCAAAAAGAAAATGTTTTCAAAAGGTTGCGTTTACGCACCTTTGGTAAGTAAAGGGCTAATACTGCGAAATAAGGATTCAGTAAATAAGAAAAAGTAAGAATAATATTGGTTAGGCCACTTGCACAAATAATGAAAGTTATAAGTTTAAAATTTATAAAAGCTAAAGTGATAAAGCGGAAGGCACGTACAAAAAATATATAATAATAATCTTGGAAAAAGTGGTACTTGGTTCTTATACTTCCGTTGTCCGATTTTGAAGTTCCATTTAATAGTTGGATATAAGATTATTTTTTCCCTAAAACAGCGCTTTTTACCTGTTCCCGAAAATGGAAGAGAGCTGCGTGAGAGGAAATTTACGAGTGATGAAGAAGTAAAGGACGCACTTTCCGCGCATTTATCAGACAAAGATCAGAATTTTTATGACGGCATACAGAAGCTAATTGAAAGATCTGAAAGTGTATTAGGGGTGCATGTGAATATATTGAAAAAGAAAAATAATATTGCGTTTTTATTTTCCCCATTTTTCCCTCATTCCGTGAACTTAAAAACGCACGTTTTATTCCGTAAACTGGTCATTTTCTGATCTAAA
Source organism: Amphimallon solstitiale (assembly GCA_963170755.1). Classification (NCBI taxonomy): domain Eukaryota; kingdom Metazoa; phylum Arthropoda; class Insecta; order Coleoptera; family Scarabaeidae; genus Amphimallon; species Amphimallon solstitiale. The sequence goes on along the minus strand of OY720678.1, from coordinate 10,979,170 downwards.
AGTATTTATGGGTTTGTCTTTTTTGTGTGGATTTTTCGATATTCTGTAAAGAAAGTGCTGCGAAACGTGTTGTTTGTTTGTAGCAATATAGTAAAGAGTAACTAGGAACGTGGGCGATGTAATACTGGAACAACACAGCATCAATAATAATAGGGAATTAATAATATATATATTACGAGTTGTATAATCAAAAATAATTTATTAAAATGCTATGTAGATACTTTTGACTTATTTGTAATTTAACAAAGTCACAGTAAAAAATTTCCTTGCTAAAGTCAGGTGTTACGCGTTTCATATACTGTAGGTGCATTGAATATTGCCTGACACAATAGGTAAACCTTATTAAGCACAAAATACAGTGAGCTGAAGTACAACTTAACTCCAACGTTATATAATAGTGCCTACAATGTAATCATAATTAGAACCGCATAAGAAAATACGTTTTATAATTAATGTAAAAGACAAGTGCAACGGAATGTTAAATTAAAAGTCTTTTATTACTTTCGTAAAGCTGACTTTATTACTTTTATGAATAACTGCAACATATTCACATTTTTATCTAATTATATAGACCAATGTTAACATAAAAAGCTATAATAATTTAACACATGCAAATAATAATTTGCAATCCCCTAATATAATATTAGGGTTGCATATCAGGGATTAGTCGGTTCAAAATTAAAGGTTCTAAAGTCAATGTAAAATGTATGGAACGATATGATTAATACTTAACATGTGTGAACCTTGGACATATTAACCTGTGTAAAGACGTAGGTACGGCTAGCAATAGTGAGAATTAGCAAACACTAGACGAATGTCACCAAACGACTCGCGTAACATATTAAGTAGAAATGATGGAGAATAATGAAAGGGTAGTGAAGGAGTCGGTAAAGAAGTTCGCTCTTTTACTTTCTTATACGTAGTATAAGGAAGTATTGTGATGATGAAAATTTTCGACCTCGAGATTTTTGCAGATGTCCACGTTTTGAAGTCCCCTGATACCGAAAAAGTGGTTTTTAAAAAATGTCTCTCTCTCTCTCTGTGTGTGTGTGTCTGTCTGTCTGTGTGTGACCACGATAGCGGTCAAACCGCTGTAGATATCAATTCCAAATTTTGTATTTACTTGTATAATCTCCCTCTTGAGATCTGATTAGTTTTTCAGTAAAATCGGTAGACCGGAAGTAGCAGTTTACTTCAGTGAAAAAATCGAATTTTGCCAATATTTCGTCAAATACTAAGTTTAAACAAATTTATAAAGAATTCATATGTACTTAAAATTAAAATTGAGAACAATTTTATTTAAAAAGTTTTTCGAAATTCCTACCGGAAGTAGGTCTTTTACTCTTATCGAAAATCAAGCTTTTTAGACAGGTACGTTACGGATATAAAAGTATTTAAAACATAGTTTTCAATATCTTTTGTATAAAAAAAATTTCAAAATTCGGACCGGAAGTAACACTTTTACTCTTACCGAATAGCGATTTTTTGCAAATATGTCGTAAATTATGCATTCTATATATATTTATTAAGAGTACAAAAGTATTTAGACTTGGATTTGCAATATTTGTTGTATACATGAAATTTCAAAATTCGGACCGGAAGTAACACTTTTACTCTTACCGAATAGCGATTTTTTGCAAATATGTCGTAAATTATGCATTCGATATATATTTATTAAGAGTACAAAAGTATTTAGACTTGGATTTGCAATATTTTTTGTATACATGAAATTTCAAAATTCGGACCGGAAGTAGCACTTTTACTTTAGCGAGTAGCACTTTTTTTTTAATATCTTGCAAAGTATGCATTCTATAGCGATTTATTAAGAGAATGAAAGTACTTAGAATAGGATTTTGAATAAGTTTTGTATAAAAAAATTCTGAAAATGATATAGTTTGAAACGCTCATACGTATAAGAAAGTCGTGTGGTGGCCACACCTCATTTTTTTTAAAGACAACTGTAGGACAACGAGGTAGACGGTAACTAACGGGAGGAAATAGTTATTTACGAACCAATTGCGGGAAGTCTATTTTCCCGCATGAGCGCACATTGTAAGCACGAGCGACCGCAGGAAGCGAGTGCTTTTAATTGCGCGAATGCGTGGAAGACGTCTTCACGCAAGTGGTTTGTACAATATTTTTTGTACGAACATTAAATTAAAAAAATATTGATTAATGTCATTGGTATCATACCTAACCTAAGATAGATTACCTAATTAATTTAAGCATTTCATGTACGTAACTATTACTCACCTTTCTCTAAAATTAAGTTATTATATTCTTACACAATGCGAATATGAGGTATTTATTCTTATATTTATAAATTTATAGTACATTTATTGCGTTTTTTGGTTTAAATATAAACAATTTCGATCTGCCAATATGAATGTCGATGTGGTTCAAATAGATGGCGCGTGAATCTTGCTTAAGATGTCGCTTAAAATATGGTCAAATAGATGGCGCCACAATTTTTTTGGAAGAATTTTTAATTATTACTCCTATTTCCTCAACTTTTAGTGAAGAATAGTGGAGGGAAGTAGTATTTTATAGACTAAATTTTATTACTACCAAGTTAGATTTTTTTTAAATGTCCCAAAGTGCCAGTGTTTTTTTCAATTTTTACAGTCGCCTCAACCGGGAAAACGTATTTCCCAGTCGAGCTACACAAGCGCCAAATGTCACTTTACAGACGGTGAGTACAAAAAAGCGGTTACGCCACATCAATGAAAATGATAAAGATTCGATATAATTCACGGTTCGCGACATTAACTGAAATAATAATCAAAATCATAATAATAATCAAATTACGTGGATTAAAGATATACAACAACAGATAAAGCCAACTACATGTACGATAGTTAGAGAACGCTAAATATGGGTTATCTGCGAATTGGTCTAACTTCCTGGCAGATTAATTGAAATAATAATAATGTTCAAATTGGTTGAAATTTAATAATAGATAGAAATATGAGATATTTAATAATGGAAATAAGGTATCTAAAAATTAATGTTTGAAGTGTTTTTTCGCAAGTAGCTGGCCAAAAGGAAAAAGGTCTTAGCTGTTGCCGCCTTAACAAAAGAACGAATTTTTTCTTCAGAAAGTTTCTGACGAAAAGCCAAAGTTTGTCTTGGGCATGTCATATTTTAAAATAGATTCAAAAGAAAATATTTTTAATTCTTAAAAACGAATAATGCAAATTGTAATATTATACAAGGTGAGTTATTAGTAGCCGCACATTTTTGCCCAAAACAAGTATGTATTCCGAAAAAAAATCGTTTTCGCATTGTTTAATTTTGGTAGTGCGTCTAGCTAAGAAAATTCTGTATCGTTTGGTACAAGTTGCACTCGACAATACCTCATAAAACTTTGTTTTTTCAAAGCCTACTTTCCGAAATCTTCAGATACCAAAAACTCCTCTTCAAACAGAACACCCGGTATTTTAGTGTGGCCTTTTGTTCCCTTTTTGTTCTTTTTTAATTTTGTTAAAAACGTCGTTTACCTATTTTTTTGTATATTTTGAAATATTCTAACTAGCTATTTATTTATACACCAGTGGTATGGAATAAATACAATTGTAATAGTTGTCTTAAAAAACTGTTATTAGCGACAAACAATGATACTTGTACCATTTCCAGATAATTGTGTACATAAAGTAAAATTAATTTCTTAATACGGGCTTTTACGAAGTACAACCGCAATTATGATTTAAATATTGCATTTACGGTACATATTCTTAGGAATATTCTTCATAATTATTATTATGTACCTTGTAAATGCGTACTATACATCTTTTAATATAGAATTCCAAAAAAACCAAGTTGGTTCATATAAGAAAAGTTAAATTGTCTTTATGTATGATCGTTTACATATCAATCTATCTCTTAATGAATAGCAACATGCGATATGTAAATGAATATATTCGTATGTCCCATTTTTTTGTTTAATAGGTTCCAGCGAGAAGACTCTTCTGAATAGCAGAGGCACATCCACAATGCCACATTACGCTTGTATACACGATTGCGATAAAAGTGAATTGCAGATTTAATCGCTACGTAGGCCCCATTGAAAGAAAAACAATGGATATTACTGCTCAATATAGATGGGCGTTCAATGGACCTAACCGACAACAAACGTCCTCCAACCGTAACTTCGAAACCTTCATTTTCCGCCCCTGTCAGAGATAACGGTTCGAATTGGAATTCGCGAATATTCGTGACTTACTCAACTATTTATAATAGATTGTTCAGGTAGAAAATAAAAATCTACCTAGTTGGTAGCGTTTACTTTGCTGTTTTACATAAATAGTAATTACCTGTGCACCGCTGAAAATACTCTGATATTAAAAATTTTGTTTACTGATTTTACAGTAACATGCAACAGTCACAAAAATTAACAAGTTACATATTATATAACACGGAAATTTTACAATAAATACATATTTCATACTTGCTAAGAGATGGGTTATGTTTGTAAAATTAAGTTAAACATCTTACGGTACAAATCAGTGTTGCGAAAATATATAGCAAGGTAAATATCTCGATAATTGTTTACGTATATAGTCTAAATAATTGGACAAAAATATGCAAGTTTAGTGTGGTAGTCTATAATACTTCTGAAAAAATGCCATTGAAAAAATGCTGTTTTGTTCAAGTATTAATGATCATTCTAGACGGACGTAATTTAGATAGCACAGGAATCTATTTATACTATAATAATTAATGGTGGTTTACTTTCTGATCAAGTAAGCTTTGGTCACGTACTTAAGAACTATACATTATTTCAGCGATTGTTGTTACTTGTTTCAATCTTTTAAATCATAACTATCATGTAGTTTAATGAGACGTAAGGGGGCGTTAAGATAAAGTATATACCTATGGGCCGGTAACAATTTTATATTTATGCAAATATCGGTTATAAAATCATTAAATGTTTGTTTTATTGTATGAAATAAGTCGTAATATCTTCCTACGTATGGTATAGGTGTTTAATTTACACAAATTCTTTTTATGACATTTTTATTTCAATTTTATCAAAAGAACCCCTTAACCCTATGACGCATGTTTCGTAGAAGAGAAATATAACAGAAATTCTGGCAATGATGCATTAGTTTGGTATATTTGCGTATTTTAAATATTGGGTAAACACCGGCCATATTTCTACACACACACATAGACACTACCTAAGCTATTTAAAACGTAGAATGTGGTATTCAGTTATATCTAATGTATCATACAAAACTTTATACATGCAAGAAATAGTAAATATTTTAATAATTAAATTCTTGTTCATTTTGAACTTATAGACAAAAGAAAATTCAGAGTATTATATGTATATTATATACATACATTATTATTTAAAACAAATTCAATTTAATTTGTACAAACTATATAAGGAATGGAAAGTAAAAGTCAAAGAAATACATTTTATTGATTTATTATAATCGATAAATAGTACATTATTGTAGTAATCTCCAGAAAGAGAATACTTTCACGCTTGCAGTTGCCAGTTTTAAAATAAATTAAAACTCCATTGACTATACAGGCAAAGTATTTTGTAGTTGTGTTTGAAGGAAACCATCAGTGAAATGTCCCTAACAATTACTAACGAAAATATTGCGCCTAGTTATCTATGACTACATTTTAGTTACTGCTGCCTTCGTTTCCATAATCTTTTCATTACAACATATTTCTTAGAGAACTTTCGTTGTCTGCACACCGTTCTTTTAGGTGGCATGTCTACAGTTAGTTAATTATTAAATAAATCGTTACAATTTACGAAAGTATATTATTTTAACATTTACATTATAAAAATTATTTGTTACAGCTATGCAGCTGGTATTAACAGTAAAAATTTCTGTGTAAAAGATAATCTACGAGTTGAAGAAATGATATCCAACTATTATTGTAAAAATGAGGTGTGGCCACCACACGACTTTCTTATACGTATTAGCGTTTCAAATTATAGAATTTTAAGAATTTTGTTATATAAAAATTATTCAAAATCCTATTCTAAGTACTTCTATTCTCTTAATAAATCTCTATAGAATGCATACTTTGCAAGATATTATCAAAAAAGTGCTATTCGCTAAGAGTAAAAGTGCTACTTCCGATCCGAATTTTGAAATTTCATATGTACAAAAAATATTGCAAATCCAGTTCTAAATACTTTTGTACTCTTGATAAATATATGTAGAATGCATAACTTACGACATATTTGCAAAAAATCGTTATTCGATAAGAGTAAAAGTGGCACTTCCGGTCTGAATTTTGACATTTCTTTTATACAAAAGATATTGAAAATTATGTTTTAAATACTTTTATACCCGTAACGTACTTGTCTAAAAAGCATGACTTGCGAAATATTCGCAAAAAAACTGATTTTCGATAAGAGTAAAAGACCTACTTCCGGTAGGAATTTCGAAAAGCTTTTTAAATAAAATTATTTTCAATTTCAATTTTAAGTATATATGAATTCTTTATAAATTTGTTTAAACTTAGTAGTTGACGAAATATTGTCAAAATTCGATTTTTTCGCTGAAGTAAACTGCTACTTCCGGTCTACCGATTTTACTGAAAAACTAATCAGATCTCAAGAGGGAGATTATACACGTAAATGCAAAATTTGGAATTGATATCTACAGCGGTTTGACCGCTATCCTGGTAACACACACACAGAGAGACAGACATTTTTTAAAAACCACTTTTTTGGTATCAGGGGACTTCAAAACGTGGACATCTGCAAAAATCTCGAGGTCGAAAATGTTCATCATCACAATACTTCCTTATACTACGTATAAGAAAGTAAAAATGAAGTTATCTATACCGCATGTGTCAAATTTCATTAGCTATAGGGATTCAATGTTTGCGTGCGATTTATACGTATACAAATAATATGTGGCAACGTGTCACCCCTACTCTCCGTCACCAATCCCGGCAACAATCGACATTACAACGATTTCCTCCGATCTCCCCACCAGATTTTACATTCAATCTTTAGCTGCGAACACGTTGCGATCTAGTCTGCCATAAAAGCCGTCTTATTACTGGAACGGGAAACATCAAATGGCCGCCGCGATCTCCTGATCTAGTAGTTTATTATTATTTTCAGAATGCTTTTTTATTTACCTTATTTTTAATTTTATTAGAATTACGCTTTTGTTTGTGACATGCAACGTGAACGCAGCTTAATAATTCTCTGCATTTATTGAAAGGAAAAAGAAAAACAAATCCTTGCAACGCGTAAATATTATTTCTGAACGCATTACAAACACACAAGGCAATGGTCCAACAGTTACTGCTATAACTTGAGCTTGTATCGGTCGCGCTCGCATTGGAGAGGAAAGTAGGGATGCCATGTTGTCACGTATAGCATCAATTAATCGCCTATGGCTAATGAAAATTGACACATGCTGTAGAAGCACATGGTAAAGAGTGCTGAAAGGCAATTGCATGCTAACTATTGACATTGTCAATGGATCCAAAGATAGAAATATCTTACTTTTCATTCATAAAATTTATTACAACATAGTTTTTGTTTATTTGATAATATTGTTATTAATTTATTTCTAACAAAGAGTGAAATATTCCGTCTATTTTACCTAAAACTACGTAAAAATGAATCTAACACAAGTCTTTCATAATTGTCTTTACAAAGAAAACGCCAAAACTACTCAAACAAAAAACAAAACTATAACAAGTACAAAAATATTCGAGAACCACAAATAAATCACTGACAACCACAAGAACAATCCAACCTATAAATTCCAACACTGTGTTCTATTGATAGATAAAGTGAGAGTTGGCAACGTTGCAACTAATGCGTTTCGAGATTCGAACGTAATGAAGGTATACAATAAGCAAAATAATTTTTTTTTATAAGCCCCATCACGTGATCGTATACATATTTATTATTTCAAACAAATTCTGCGATGCAGGCAACTCCTAGTACACTTCAAGTTTAACGTAAAGTAAAAGTAAAAGCCCAAATTTAAATTATTCGTATATTTCATACACCGCGCGACATCTTTAGTACTAAAAAGTTGTTATTTTTTGACAGGAACGAAATTTTTTGCAATCAAACGCCCTCTTAAATCCCTGCTTGTATTGTCTTTTTTAGTACTAATTTGTACTTGGAACTTTTTAATCTAAATTTTATAATACCTATTGTTCATAATTCAATAATATTGTAAATACTTATAATTTTGTTCTTTAGGCTATATCTCTATTCATTGGATTAATATTGTTTTCCTAAATGGTATCACTTTATTTAACCCTAAAACAAAATTTTATTTATTTTTAGCTGTTGCTCAGAAGAGTGCTTATTTAGTTAGTGTAATGATTTCCGGGGTTTGTTCTATAACTTATTTTAAAATTCCCTTTTCCAGTATAATGTTGCTTTTAATAATGTATCCTAGGTGTAATGGGTACCATCGTGTCGTATTCGTTTTATTTATATATGGCGCGGTATTTTCATGGGATCTTTATTCAGTATTATACTTGTCGCTATTTCCGTTATTTCAACTCTAATTCTTAATTGGGATGTGTTTTAACTATCTTTGTATTCTAGTGTTCAAATTAAACAACTACTTCCTTGTCTTTCTTGTTTAAATTCAAACTTTGTCGTAACTTTCTTTCTTTCTCTTTTTTTTTTTGGTTGAAGACGTCGCTCCTTAGAGCTTAGAGTACGTTTGTTATATGGTCGAGGTATGTCATATAGTTCTTTTGCGTTTTGACATTGTAACTTATGGGGTAAAACGCATTTCCCTTAGAATTTTCAACCTTCGCGTTTGCGCAAATATTATTATCGTCCTAAGGCGGATTAAATAAGCGCTGCTTGCATTTTTGAAGTATCTTAAATTTGAATGGATTTTCTTTTATGGTCACCATTTAAGGCGTAGTCGTATTTATCATTTTGGAGTTGTAAATCAATTAGGGGAATCGGTAAGTGTCAAAACTCTTTGCTTTTAGTGGACTTTACTTGTTTTACTTATTATTAATTTGTGATTTTTCTTTTTTTCCAAGTAGCGTTTTTTTATTTCCTGGTTTCAAATATTGCGTTTCGAAGATAATACGCATATAGAAAGTACGTCGTGATTCTTCTTCTATTGGGTTCTGACCTCATAATTGGGCGTGCCTTGATGTTTCTGCGTACGTGCGTTTGAGCGATCGTAGCGCCACGGATTTGACAGGCGGCAAGCATAATAACAACTTAATCGCAACATCGCTGTCAACCTTGGGAAATTTTGTTGATTTTCGAAGATTCTTTTTGTACAGAAGACAATAAGCGTTTTTTTTCCAACCGAAGCTCCATCATCAACTAATGAACTGTGGCAATTTTGACGAAGTTTTGAGTGGATCTCTAAATTTTGTTAGTTGCTGCGGTGTTTTACGTATAAAAAGGTTAGTGTCTCATTTCTCGTATTTACTACAGTCAAACGTTTGAATTTCTAGTAGGCCATCGTTTGAATGACCTTATCATATTATTTGTCTGTCAATTTAATATACGAGGGATGTCCGATATTAAAGGTACAAGCCAAAATTTCACTAACATATATATTTAAAGAAAATATTTAATACATTCTAGAAAAAAACATCTACTTTTGTTTATTTCTCGACATATTCTCCATAAAGATTGAGACATTTATCCCAGCGTGACAGTAGTTTGAACATCCCGTCACGGTAGTCTTGCCTGTCAAGTCGATTAAAGTAGTCCACAACTGCGTCTTGCAATTCCTGTTGATTGGCAAAGCGTTTCCCTGCCAAAAATTTCTTCAGGTTCCGAACAAATAAAAATCGGAGGGGACCAAATCGGGACTGTATGGCGGATGTTGGAGCACCTCCCATTTCCGCTGTGTCAATCACTCTTTGGTGTGATTTGACGCGTGCGGTCTTGCGCCTTCGTGCAAAATTTAACTCCTTGCCGTAATCGTCCTGACCTTTGCGTTCTAATGGCTTACTGCAATTTCTGGAGAGTTTCACAGTATCTGCCGCTGTTGATGGTTGTGCGCGGTTGGAGGAATTCACAGAGCAATAGGCCTTCGCTATCCCAGAACACGGTGGCCATGGTTTTGCGGGTAGATGGTTGAGTTTTGAATTTTTTTGAACCGGGTAATCTGGATGTTTCCACATCATGGACTGTTGTTTCGACTCTGGGGTGAACTCATAAACCCAGGTTTCATCTCCGACAATGATGCTTTCAATGAAAGAATCCCCTTCCTGTTGGTATCGGGAGAGATGTTGAAGTAACGCACTCATTCGATTGGGTTTGTGGTTCTCGGAGAGCATTTTCGGCACCCAGCGAGACGATACTTTGCGAAAGTTTAGGTCGCATATGATTTCATGGCCACAACTCTTAGGAATGCCAGTTATTTCCGCAACTTCACGAACTTTAATGCGACGATCCTCCTTAATCAAACCTTCAACAATTGAGCAGTGTTCATCCGTGTGTGAGGTCCTTGGTCTGCCTCTGTTCTTCTCCGGATCATCAAACAAGTCCGTTCGTCAATCTTTAAATTTTTTTCACCAAACGCTGACTTATTTTCGGCTTAAGACCCTCGGGCCATAAACGCCCTCTAATCTGCGATGAATTTTGCTCTAGTTGACCCCTTCGGCTTGTAAAAATCGAATAACCGCACGCACTTCACACTTGGAATGCTCTGCGATTACACACGCCATATTTGGTTGCTTCTCTCACGCTACTAAATTGAGTCTTACACACAACAACGCTCCAGACTCTACTGCCGTCTCAACCTGTCTAGGCACGCATATGGCGACAATATTTCGCTTGCGGTGTTTGTTTCATAGCCACCTACCTGTACCTATAAAATCGACTTGAAAGGCAAGACTACCGTGACGGGATGTTCAAACTGCTGTCACGCTGGGATGCATGTCTCAATCTTTATGGAGAATATGTCGAGAAATAAACAAAAGTAGGTAGTTTTTTGTAGAATGTATTAAATATTTTCTTTAAGAGGGGTGTTTACCTATCGAAAATTAAGGCATTGCCGTTTCGCGTTTTTTGAATTTATTTTGTAATTTTAGAATCTCAAATTTGGGTTAGTGCTGCAAAAGGCATCAATTTATAATGTCAAGGTCTGTTTTTGTACTAATTTATTTTCTTAAGAAAGTTATGTGTTTTAGAAATAACCACAATAATGCATGAATTTGATTAGTGTCTACTAACTAAGGTTCGTACACAAAAGAAGAAAAACGACCTCTACCCGCCAGCTGCACATTTGATGTACGATATAAAGAAAAAATCAAATTTATGTACTTACTTATTTTTAAAGATAAAAAACATTAAACAGTAAACCTTGTCACATATTTCACACAAGGTTTTACGCGTCCTCTATCCCTACTTTATGGTATCTCTACCGGTCCAAGCGAAGACGATAATCTATCGGAATCGGTCGGCTGTTGCAGACTTAAATGCTAGTGACAGTTTAATTACAAACTGTCACTGGCATTTAAATGTCATATATACCTATAATATTCGAGTGTATAATAATATAACAGTTATGGGCAAGCGAAAATTGGCTTATTATAAAACATGAACAACATCAACAGTTCTACCCGTCCCGCGAGTAATTTAAGTTGCATAAGTTTCTATTTGTTGGTAAACGCCCGTCTTAAATATATTTGCCACTACTACCACGAAGATATACATTTATATATATATATATATATATTGTTGGGAATAAATATTAAACATTTAATTCATGTACATTGTTGTTGTCTGAAACAAGTAAGAGTGAAAGCTAGAAATAAATTTGTACACTTTAAAAAATACTCCCTTTAGTAAGTATACAGGTTATGTTTGTATTTCATATAAATGCGTAACTAAAATGGATAATTAGGTTATCTCGTTGCCTGTCTTATATGTTCTGGATTTTAATCTTCATCTTTGTATTAAGGCACTGGAATTCTAAAATAAAAACAAATAGAATAGTTTTTATATGTTAACGTATAAAATAAAAAATACTCATCTTTAGATATGTTTAGTTATGTGGGACAGCCCTCTAATGTTGTATAGCATGTAACAGAATTGACGACTAATTAGTTTGATGTAAATGATCTGATCTTCATGGCATATGTGTATAGGGGGTTGAAGCTGATAGGAAGGTCAACATCTATACGTATAGATGTCATCTTGATTGGAATATACCTATTAGGAGCATTAAATAATTAATGTAAAGAACATTAAGCACGTTGGAAGCTTCGTTTATAAAGAAATATAGTATATGTTCGGTCGTAGGCATTTATCGGGACAAAATAAATATCCCTATATTGATTTTGAACAGAATTTTATTGAAAATATAATATTTTAGCCAGGATTTGAACCAGCTATTACGGAATATTACGAGTACGTAAAGATTTCTATTCGAGTATTGAGGAAGATAAATCTTTTATTATCAGTGTACTTTGACACATGTAATTCATTTAAAGTTTAAAACATATTATTTGAACCCTTCAATTTATGAAATACACAATAATTTAAACACTGATATTAGAATAAAACTAGAATCAAGCGTTTATTAATCTTGGGAACATGAAATCCTGATATATAAAGTAAGTTAAAACGTAGAGTATAATTCAATCTTCGTATGTGATATTTTTTTTCATATATTAACTAATTCAAGGGAGGAATAATTGTAGTATGCTTAGATAATAAAAAAATAAAACAATTGAGGAGTATGATGCCATCGAGAAAAAAAAAGCTTGGTTCATTTGGAAATAATGAGAAAATTAAATTCTTTATCAAGTAAAATACCGGTACCTGTAGTGAATATTAAATTTAAATAAGTGTTTAACCATGCAGATTGTAAATAACAATTATAATCTACGAAACTTCAACTCGAAGTCCATTTTTGTTGAAATTTTCTACGGACAATACTTGATGAACAGAAAAAGTTGCTGCTATCTAACATCTAGATGAATCCAGTTCCTTTTAGGAGCACAAACGGAGTATCCTCGAGTGAGAATTGGTCCAAATACTAAAAAGAAACCAAGGTAATTAAATACATGCATGTAGTATTCTATAAGTTTACGAGAGCTCATAAAGGTAATATTACTGATCTTCATATAGAATTAATGGCCTTTGAAAAGCATACTTACTCTTAATTAATAATGTTCGAACAAGTAGAGTCACTTTCCTCCAAAGAATCTATTCAATTTAGTTACGTTAAATGTTGTCCGTTTGGATATTTCTTTTGTGTCAGTAGCCATGTTGGTTCTTAAGAAATATCTTGAATAATTTCAATATGTAATTATATCAAATTAACGTTTTCTCATACGTTGAATCAACTATATTTACAGAATTTTAGTAGTGTAATGTAAAAATAGTAATCGTTATGAATTTAATATTTTAATTTGGGATATAAAATGAGTAAGTAGGAAGAACAATGTATTTAGAAATGTAACAACTGTTAAAAACTTAAGATTCTTGAAGTTTCAAGAAAGTAATTTATTATGTAATACTAATATTAGGGATATTCATGTTTCCAGATTAACCTTGTAATCTGACATAAGTAATAAATAACCTATAATTATTTCAATGAAAATATGAAGTTTAATTGTTAGAAATAAGTTAGATCTTAAATCCAATGAACCCAATTATCACTCATTGAATACCTGTTAAAAATTAGAATCAATCCACGACCCTGAATAATAGTACAGTATTATTTGCTACCTCTATACAAATAACAATTATACAAAAATTGGCATAATATATATATTTAGGTTACTAAGTAAGATTCCTATATATTTCTGTGTATCGTTTAAATCGAAGCACTTCATTGGATATTTAGATAATGAATATGTTTATGCAAATTTCATAGCACTTCTATTAAATTTAAGTTGGTAAAAGATGTATTAAAATTAGGACTATCTATATGTGACGTTTTATTCTCCTATTGTGACATTAAATATGCAGTCACTGAATTAGTTCATATTCTAATCTAAGCTACCGTCGGCTCGCTTAGATAGTTTATACTTCTAGGTCAGTTACTTATGGACCGATTAATTACTGTAAGTTGGTGTTGTGTTGTTTTTGTCCATTATTATATAAAAAATTACAGATGAGCTGTAAGAATATTTTTTAATATTATTTTCATGGAAAATCGGGTCCTTTTGTGTTAAGTCCTTATTGAAAAATACCTTCCTTAGTTTGGTGTCGGTTGTGAAAATAAGCATTTGAACTTTAAAAAGATGACGGAGAGCGAAGGAAGGAGGTTGCTTGAAGCTTTAGCGGCTTGTAGATTCAGGATTCAAGATCCATTATGTTTCCGTAAGGGGCGACATGCCGCATTCACAAAAGAATTTTTCTTATTTGAAAGGCTTGTACCGTATTAAATTTTTTTGTAAGTAAAAAGTAAGAGCTGTGGGATTTATAGAATGTGGGAATTATGTTTTCCTCAAGAGAGCTTTTATTTATCTTGTGCATATACAATGAAAGTATTGATTTTCAGTCATGTTGCTATTAAAATTCCTTATTTTTAATGTTCCTATTTAAATGTGGAAACTGTCTGTATTTTCACTAAAAAAATGTTGTCTTACAAGAATATGAAACTAACCTTCACTTTTATACACTGTGGCTAAGATAATGTGTCCTAATGAGAATCTCCGACAAGATCCAAGCTTTAATGAAGGTTAAATGCTGCAAGCTGCTTATAAGAAATGTTATGCATTTTTTCATATCATGTGTAGGCAGTTACAAAACTTAATATTTGAACGTCTTTTACTTCCATAAATTTGTATATTTGAATATTCCTTTATTTCTAAAATTAAATATACCGTATGTGTCAATTTTCTTTAGGTATAGGGATTCAATGTTTACGTGCGATTTATACGTATACAAATAATATGTGGCAACTATTCTCCGTCACCAATCCCGGCAACAATCGACATTACAACGATTTTCTCCGATCTTCCCACCAGATTTTACATTCAATCTTTAGCTGCGAACACGTTGCGATCTAGTCTGCCATAAAAGCCGTCTTATTACTGGAACGGGAAACATCAAATGGCCGCCGCGATCTCCTGATCTACTAGTTTATTATTATTTTCAGAATCCTTTTTTATTTACCTTATTTTTAATGTTATTAGAATTACGCTTTTGTGTGTGTCATGCAGCGTGAACGCAGCTTAATAATTCTCTGCATTTACTGAAAGGAAAAAGAAAAACAAATCCTTGCAACGCGTAAATATTATTTCTGAACGCATTACAAACACCCAAGTCAAT
The DNA here is from genome assembly GCA_963170755.1 of Amphimallon solstitiale. Classification (NCBI taxonomy): domain Eukaryota; kingdom Metazoa; phylum Arthropoda; class Insecta; order Coleoptera; family Scarabaeidae; genus Amphimallon; species Amphimallon solstitiale. Next base: position 10,963,932 of record OY720678.1, on the reverse strand, counting down.
GGTCCAAGAGTTACTGCTATAACTTGAGCTTGTATCGGTCGCGCTCGCATTGGAAAGGAAAGTAGGGGTGCCATGTTGTCACGTATTGCATGAATTAATCGCCTATGGCTTATGAAAATTGACACATGCTGTATATAATCCCGTAATGTAATTGATTCAATTATATATTTAAAATAAAATTTTCAATTTTAGTTTAGAATCTTTATTATTATATACCTACCCAATGAAAAATAGGAAAGGATGGATTGGACGCAATATATGAAAAACAAAGGTAATTCACGCACTACTGTTCATAAGAATAGTATCATATATTTTAATTTGCATAATTTTGGCATACATTGGCATTCATTTGGCATACCTGTTAGGAAGCCACTTGTGATTTGCGACTGATCTCTGCTCAGATGTAGTAGTTTTTCAGCTCTTTTGTTACATCGTTAGTCAATAAATTCCTTATCATGATTTTGCCTGGGAAGTGTTGTCCAATAATATTTACGTTCTTCACGAATCCAGTTTTTGATGTGGGCTCCGTCATACTTTTTATTACCTCCAGAGTCGATTTTGTTTTTGATCCTCTCCTAGTGAGTTTTTTAGATCTTGCGTTACTTACTTGTTTTTGGTTTTTCGAGGCACTCTTAAAGAAGTTTTGACAAGATATCGCCCTCTGTGGCCCTTGATTATTAGATAGACACATATGTTTAAAACACAGAGGAATACTATCTCAATGCATAGTATTCGATATGACTAGTAAAGTAGATTTCTGCTCTAGTACCAGCTGCGGTTTTCCCCATCTGTACACCAGATCCAGTCTCGCCTATTGACAACCCGTATAACATTTTCCGATTCAAATCCTTGTAGAATGCTTATCTTAAATAATATGTTGTTGTATCACATGGTCTGTTTTCATGTTTAAAATACATTCATACCCAAGGCCCACAAATATCATGTGCCTCGTTCTGTTTTTGGTATTGGCAATAGTTAGCTCCAGCCTAAATGCGCCTATCCTAGTGTCCCCTGTATCCCAAAGTGAAGAGGTGGGAGGTCAAAAAGGAATCCGTGGCTGCGTTTGGAGTGGTCCGCATTGACTTCATTTTTTACAAGCAGGCAAGACTTTGCGCCTTGCGTACTACAAAGACTTGTTTCCCATGTAAACGTCTAGTTATCTTTCATGATGTTCTCGTTTTTTGGGTGATGTTCTCCATATGTCCATTTCTGGTAGGTCTCGAGTCTACTGTTACTCCTACATACTTTAACTCATTCGAGATATGTATGGTTTCTCCCCTCAAAGTTAGTTTACCGAGATTCCCCAGTTTACGCCTTCGGGTAAATACTGTGATGGTCGATTTATTGGGTTTAGTATCTCCCAGTTGTGATATGATGACCATGGCGTTAACACATGTGAGGAGTTGGTGAGCTTCTTCACTAGGTCGTCCGCTACCACTTTCACAGAAGCGAGAATAGCACATTATCCCCTTAACACCCCCAACACACCTGAGACGCCAGAATTGTCCCCGTGACGGTGCTACTAAATTTTGTAACAAACTTTGGTTCGCTACTGAATAAAAATTCCGCTATTGTAAATATTAATGATAATGACAAATATTTATCTTTATATGTACGTAATTTTTATACAGATTTCAATAAGTTTTTTTTATTTAAGTCAGTTGAGCCCTCTGTGTTTTATATAGTTGCTGGAGCTCCTACGTATATGGGAAAAAAGATACGTAGGAGCTCCGGCAACTATATAAACCCCATGATTCTGCATATAAAGTCACTTGCCTTCGAAAAAGTCTTCTAGACCCAGTCACACCTAAGAGTCTTGGCACTTCCTCTAATGGCTGTCAATAGACCTTGGCGTCGGCGTCGTGTCGACATAACTCATTTTAGTCAGACCGACGAGTATTGGTGATCCTGCAATCTGTCTGTCGTCAGACCAAAACATCGTGACGACATACCTGTTTGTCAGGCAGTACATACCCAATCAATTACGATATGTATGTATAATGACGTGTCGATTGTCCAGTTCACTAAAAATATCCCTTTATTAGATTACCGACAGTCGGTATAGTAAATAATAAATAAAATTTCTTATATTTACATATTTAAATATCTTATTACATTAAAGCTAACACGTACAGGATTTACTTAAACTTTCTAATAACTATAATTTTATTAATCTGTCATGTGATTAAACATTTTATGATTATATCAAGAAACCTCGTCGAATGTTATAAGCATCAATATAATTGTTATTTAGATGAAGTAACATTATTGTTGATATATCTCCGTATCGAATATGATTTATAAAGAAAAGTTTGCAAAGTTGTAAACAAGAGATCTGCACTGATCAATGTCAAAAATCGATGTTTTATCATAGAGGTTATGTTAGAATATGAACACTCCTAGAATGAATAGGATTCATTCGTTTTATCTGTATAAACCTTTTTGTATAATTTTATATAATAAAATTTTAATTTATTTACCATTGGACGTCTCATATACACATATCTATGTAATTTTCAATTTATTTGTTAAATAAAGAATTGTAAACACATACACTTGTTATGTTTTTTACTATCATCTCGCTAAAGTATAAGTAAATTAGATAATAAAAATCCTTACCTGGTAAGAATAATTGTCTCCGCTGAAGTTACTTACTACGCAGGGACCCCGCGACCACGTTATAACTTCAGTACGGAGTCGATTCATACGAAACAGGTATCCATAACTCCCTATGTCAGATCTGGTTATTAAATCCGAAGAGGTATTGTCATAATTCACGTCTAGAGAAGCGCCCAACATCATCCTCCTTCTGTTTAGCGTGACTAGTATGAGCGATACTTTTGTTGACATACCTGTCCGATAGGCATACTGGTCAGGGTGTATTGGGCTATTCACGAATATCTTATACCTAATGTGCCTGTCTATAAGTTTTTCAATAATCTTAAGTGTCAATGACATAAGTCTTCTGGGTCTTGCAGAGTATTCTGTACAGAGGGTCGTTTCCTTTTTTAACAGTATATTCCGTTATTTCCGAGAGATTTGTATGGGCCAAATGTGCTTATAGCCTATTTGACTTTTTTCGAAGTCCAGCAGTTTCTGGACACCTTTGAAATTCTAACTCATACCTCCTGAGTTTGATTTACTATCTTTGATCCGGGAATGTTGACTTTTTGGAGACCCCAACAGATTTTGCTCCCGTGTTGGTATATTCACCGTGATTATTAAAAAAAGGTTATTGTTGTTTGAGGGCATCGCGAGAGAATTCTCTGCGGTCTGGCACATTCTTTAGTAGTTTACATTTCCTTATAGTACCACCGCCAAAACATTTTTTAGATTTTTTCAGCGCTCTATCGAATCTTGTCATCGAGGTGCTGTTATTTCCCACTAGCAAGTTCTTTTTGCCTTGTTATTTTGTCCTTGACTTGTTCCCTTATTTTCACAAGTTCTTTATTTTACGAGGAACTTTTCTGGTGGATCTCTTTGTTGCAAGTAGATGTATGCATGTACGGAAGGCTGCACTCCTTGTCTTAATCTTAAATTAAATGTTTTTATAATTCGAACAACTTTATTCAACAGATACTTAAGTTGTGACATAATTACTCAAAAAAATTTGAGGTGATATCACATCAATTACCTCCTTCCTAACTGTATTGACAAATCTGAATTTATTCCCTACATTAACGATATGTAAATTATGTGTATAATATATTGTAGTGAAGACGCCGCTGTTATTGGATTTCGTGCTTCCCCAGGTCGTGTGGTGGGCATTCAAATCACGAGTGCGTGATTAAGAGTCCTGTTTTGTCTGCAGTGTCTCACCATTTCTTCCATCCTCCGCTAGTTTAGGTTGACTCTGTGTCATTGAAAGCCAAGTAGGCCGATTCAATAATAATGTCCTTCTGCCCATTTTCTTAGATAAGCCACTTTATTTTATATTCTTCTTGATGAGTACACAGGTCCGAAGATTATCGGTGGAATTTTTGTATTTCCAGCTACTTTACTTAAACCTTTAATTTCTATGTGTCTGACCTACGACTCTTGACTCAGGGTGTGGCTGTCTCCCTCATAGCAACAACAGTGTCAGAGGTTAATCTGAACTATCGTGATCATTTTAGCTGCCCCTTTTAGAGTTTTGAAAGGGTTTTACTCGATTGAGAAGGAGGTGTCCCTTTTATTCCTCTGTTCTTGGGTCAGGATTTAATTCCGAAGACGGTTCATAACGACTTCTACAGTGATAGCTTCTGGTTTAGGCACGTATACAAGAAGCTTTCAAATATCTGACATTGCCATGTGTTCACCGGTAGCAGCACCAATTGCTAATTAGTAATATAATATGCAGAGCAAACAATTTTTAATGCACTAGATTTTAAACCGATTCTCTATAAGAGATATGTCGATGACATAATAACATGCATCCCAAAAAATAAAATAGACTACATTTCACAGTAGAGATCGAGAAAAAAAATAGTATTAATTTCTTAGATATATAAATAACACATGATGAACGAGGTACAATTTTTACAAAATTAAAACCATATTAAAAGAAAACAACTACCTACCACAATTAATGAACAAAAGAATTACATAACAACAACATACATCCCTCATCTATCTGAAAGAATTAAACATATGTTAAAACCATATGACTTTCAAGTGGCAAATAAACTTAAAAACACCAACAACCACCTATTCTCCAGGCTTAAACCTAATATTGAACAAAGCAAACGCACACATGTTATCTATGAAATACCATGCAGAATGTGATGGCTCTTATATTGGCAAAACAAACAATATCTATGTAAAGGACTGCAAGTACATAAATACTTTCAAACCGACAAAATCGCCCTCGTCACCCATAAATTAGCAAAGGATCACCATTTTGATTTTGAGAATACTAAAATAATTGGCACTGAATACAATACTCGAAAAAGGGATATAAAAGAAATGATTCTAATAAAACAAAACCCAAATAGCATTAACAACGGAAGTGATATAAGAAATCTTAATTCAGTGTACTACAATTTAATAATATGAGAGTAATTTATCTGCACCTGCACTAAATATTACTGTGATTACAAGCTAAATATAAGAACCCTAACGCTGCAGATGAACGGATTGTTAATATTGTTGGTTTCGAATTTTTTGATCTACATATTAAATAATTCATTGAAAAAGGGTTATAACGCCCGAAACATGTATGGACAGAGAATCGCACATATTGCAGTGATCTTGAGTTTGGTGGTAAATTGTAAATAAGCATAATCAAGATCACTTCTAGATTTAATTTAATTAATTAATATTTTATTTATTTTATCATGATCAGTGTAGATAAATATTTATTAAGTTAGTATTCTAGCAAATTTAAATTAATTTAAGTAAAATAATATAAAAATGTCATTGTAAATTTTATTCGCGAAGCAAATATTAAAATAAGCCTGGTATATCAAGTGAATATTCACAAGAAAGTGTTTCCCGTAAGCTCTAGCGCAAGAAAATATTATGACCGAATGAATACGTTCAATCAATCAGCCCGGGCGAAACAATATTCTCCGAGAGATACTATTAACAATCACAAACGTAAACAAGTCGACATCGAGATGGATGTTTGTTTACATTTTTAAATAAATAATACATCATCACTTTACCGATAAGTGCAGCACTATAGAAATGCAATTGAAGAGGTGGAATCGGTATTGTGCCGAGGATCCGTACTTTTTTGTTAAGAAAATATGTATATAAGCGAAGACATGAAGATTTTAAGTTAGATGCCTGGTGAAAACCGCTCTCTAAAAAGAAAAGATTTTTTTGAAGCAGGTGTGAACCGCTTAAAATGAAATAAGAATACAGCAGTTTTTTATACCTTTACTGAATTAAATTTTAACTTAGAAGAAATTTTATCATTTTATTTAATTGGACTTAGAAAAATCTAGATAAAAGCGGGACTTGAAAAATTTTACCGAATTAAAATTTATTTGAACTTAGAAAATTTTCAATCATTCTGAACTTATAATATTTTACGAAAATTTTTTATTGGTACTTAGAAATAATTTTGTCTTAATAAGACTGATATTTCTAGTGAATTATTTTTTTTTTATTTTATTGAACTAATGTTTTATTCTTATACGTGGGGTAATCATACCGTGCGTTATGGTAGAACATTTTTAGTAATTGAAATGATTTAGTTTAAGATTTAATGAGAAAGTATTTATTATCAAGTTGGAATAAATGTATAGACACTTGGTGTTTGAGACATTTATAAAATTAAAGTATTAGGGTAATTAAAGTTTTCTTTTTTTGTAGAATATTTCTTTACTGCCTACAAAAAATTTTTTTCTTCTTTAACGAGTTCGAGATTTTATATGAGGAATTAAGGTGATTAAGTGCTATTTATTTTATTTTGTTGTATATTATGTGTGACATAATTTGTGTGTTTGTAGTGTTTTGTACTGGAGTTGTAGAACGAGGTTAGTAATTTTTTTTATGTAAATATATTCTTTATTTATTTTATACTTTATTGTGTTTGTGTGTTGGAATTTTGGCGTGTTGGGTCATAAGTCAGGGATGTGTGCAATGAATTAAATAGGTGATTAATTCATAGCATGGAGCCTTGATTAATCCTAATAACACGAATTGGTCTTGGTGGTACTGTTTCGGGAGCGAGCAAAGGCGTTGATCAGAACTAATCAGGACTAAGTCAATAATTCTGAATACACAGAGGCATTTGATTTGAATTTTAAAGACGTATATTCATTAAGGGATGAGCACATTGTTGTGTATGTTAGGGGTGTGTTCAACGAGTTGAAAGACATACTCGTAGGATGGAACCCTGGGGTACCTGCCCATGTGAATCTGTCTTTTGGTGATACTGTTCGGAAGCGAGAAAAGGCGCTGAGCAGAATTAATCAGGACAGAGCCATTACCTTAATGTTTATATATTTGAAACCGATAAGTGATAAAATTTATTTATTTATAATCCAATAATAATTTTTTTTTGATGCGTTGATTCTTTTACAATTAAATAGAAATAAATTTAGTAATGATGAATGTTTAGTAGAGTGTTTACTGATAGTTTTTTTTTATATATATTATTTTGAATATAATTGTCATATTTATCATATTATATTATCATGACATGCAAAATTTTTAACATAACATTTATGATATGGTTAATTATAAAAATATTGGTTTTACTTGTAAATTAGTTATTTAATAAAGTATATTATAAGGTTTATTTTGTATTTCTATTTAATTATCTGACCTGGAGACAACTTGAAAGCATTCATATTGGAGAAGGAACATCGTTATTATTTTCTGCCCCTGAGAAAAAATTTCATTAGTAATTTTAAAACTGAGCTAGTGATTTGTGAAATTGCTAAACCTACTGTTTTGCAGAAAATTATAAGACTTTGGTCTAGCATAAGGCCTAGAACTAAAGTATATGCTTGATTCTGCTCTTGTTTATTATTTAAGTTAATCAATATATTTTATACAATCATTAATTTGCAAGAGTCACAGCAATATGTATATGCACGGAAGATTTCTTGAAGATCATCGGCATTTATATATGAAAACTAAAAATTACTTGCTTTATATCTATTAATTAATGAAGGAAAAAAATACACCATCACCGAGGACTATTTGTTTCGCTACTGATCTTAAGCCCGGCATCTGATGCCTTTTTCTCGTACTTTTCGAAATGTATATTTACACAAACCGAAGCGATCTTTGCAAGTATGAGAGTTAATATTTTAAGTTCTCTCTTTGAATAGATGGAAAATTATAAGTTTTCATATATTAATGCCGCTAATTTTTAAGAAATCTCCCCTATATTACAAGGTGAGTTTTTTTGAATGTTTAGCATTGGGATCTCAGAAACTACTGGAGATAGAAAAACGCTTAAATGGGGAAAGATGCGCAGTTTACGAGTTTGATTTAAAACTGCTTTTGTTTCTCCGATAACTTTCATGGCTTATTAGATATTCAAAGAAAACTAAATTTTACGATTTTCTTTAAACATGCTTAGCATCGTTAATAGTAATTTTAGAGAAAAAGTGTTCAGACAAAAGTTTTATATAATTTTACGCCAAATTAAACTATGTAGCTAATAATTTTTTTCCGTTCACCATTATCGAGTTATGACACAAACTTGTGTCTTTGTAAAAGGAAACCATAGTTGGTTTTGACATCATTAAAAAGCTTATTTTTTGCTGATTACAATGATATATGGTTTGATATGGTTATTTTAAAAAGTAAAGAGGATATAGACATTTCTATGATTGTTCACTTTATAAAATATAAACTTAAAAAAAAAAAAGTTTGGTGTTTTGTATTTCAAAAAAAAAAGCTTATTTTTTGTTGATTACAATGATATAAGGTTTGATATTGTTATTTTAAAAAATAACGAGGATACAGACATTTCTATGATTGTTCACTTTATAAGATATAAACTTGTAAAAAAAAAAGTTTGGTGTTTTGTAATTCAAAAAACGAGAAATCTGAGTTACAATAGTGTTCGTTGGAGCAGTCGAGATAAATATACTAACTTTGCTTTCACGTTGAGTCACAGAAGTGAAAGCTGTTAATTTTTACTTTTAAGTCAAGTTAATTGTCAAACATTGACAATTAACTATTAATTAATTTAATTGTAACTTAACTACAAGCGGTGCAAACGGCCGTTAATCATAAGTTTGCATTGGCTATGGAATTTTCTAACGTAGAAAAGCGTGATATGGTTGAATGTTACATTCAGTGCCAGAAAAATTCTGCTAGAGCTGCTGAAGTTTATTTTGAAAATTATTTTGATCGACGTCAGCCGTCGCTACCTACTTTTAAGAGATTAGTAATTTAGCAGATTTTGGTTCGTTCGTTAAACCAAAATCAAAAAAAGGGATGGATGAAGATAGAGAAATAAACATATTAGCATGTGTCGCTCAGAATCCATCTACATCGACCCGACAAATTTCAACAGAAATGGGCTCCTCTCAACGCACTAATGTCAGAGTGTTGAAGAAGCATAAATTTCGTCACTACAAATTATCAGTATCACAAACTTTACATGAAGGTGATAACATTAGACGAATAGCTTTTTGTAGATGGTTTAAAGATCAGTGTCAAAACGATCCACACTTTTCAATGAAAATAATATGGACTGATGAATCTCGTTTCACAAATTGTGGAATGTTTAATAGGCACAATGAGCACATATGGTCTCAAACAAATCCACTTCACGTTGAACATAGGAGACCACAAATTAAATTTGGGTTTAATGTTTGGTGTGGTGTTATAAGATCAACTGTTCTTCCTCCTTTTATTTTTGATGGATCACTAACTGGCAATCGTTATCTTAATTTTATACAACAAGATTTCGAGGAAATGTTGGATAATTTAAATTTAAGAACCCGAGCAATGCTGCAATGGTTTCAACATGACGGGGCGCCTCCGCACAATCAACTGAATGTTAGAAATTATTTAAATTTGAACTTCCCTAATCAATGGATAGGACGAAATGCACCTATTGAATGGCCTACTAGATCCCCTGATTTATCAGTTTTGGATTTTTTCTTGTGGGGTGTACTAAAGGACACAGTATACAAAAGATCATATGAAACAATCGGCGATTTAAGAGAAGCTGTCTTAGTTGCTTTTAATAAATAGGCGATAGGCGTAAAGTACGCAATGCTACAAATTCTGTTGTGAAGAGATGCAATTTGTGTATTAATAATAATGGAGGTATCTTTGAACATTAATAATGTTGTGTGCCCTTAATAAAAGTTCTTATAGTTTTCATTTTATTACTACATAAGATTTCGTTTGGTTTGTATTTTATAACCATAAAAATGTTTATATCCTCTTTATTTTTTAAAATAACCATATCAAACCTTATATCCTTGTAATAAGGAAAAAATAAGCTTTTTAATGATGGTAGAACCAACTATGGTTTCCATTTAAAAAAACACAAGTTTGTGTCATAACTCGATAATGGTGAACGAAAAAAAAATATTAGCTACATAGTTTTATTTGGCGTTCAATTATCTAAAACTTTTGTCTGAACACTTTTTCTCTAAAATTAATATTAACGATGCTAAGCATGTTTAAAGAAAATCGTAAAATTTAGTTTTCTTTGAATATCTAATAGGCCATGAAAGTTATCTGAGAAACAAAAGCAGTTTTAAATCAAACTCGTAAAACTGCGCATCTTTCCCCATTTAAGCGTTTTTCTATATCCAGTAGTTTCTAAGATCCCAATGCTAAACATTCAAAAAAACTCACGTGCGATTTATTGTATATTAACAACTACGGCAAATAACGTGATATATGTGTTTAATATACAGTGTGTCAATAAAGTAAGGAACACCCTAAATATCAGCTTTAAAACATATCTCTAGCAAAAACGCTCAGACACCTATTTTTTTATTTTTGAAGGCGCATTTTCTTAGATTAAATTGAAGTATACAGGGTTATCAAAAAAGAAGATATGACGTTATCATGTGTTTTTTTAAATGGAATACCCTGTATATTTTTAAGAAAATCAAAAGAGCTTTTCATGAAGATTTCAACGATATATGAGTTGATGGGGATATCTTTAATATTTACTTGTAGAAACTCAAAAAACACTTTTGGTGGAACTACATGATAATTTTTGGTAATTTTAATCTTTGAACGTTGTCATGACAGAATTGTCAGTATGGAAGGTGACGTCTTATCTAATTAGACAGTGACTAACCACCGTTAGTTTGTTTGGCCTTGCTTGTTTTATAATTGCCATTTCTTTTGATAAAAATGGGTCTAAGTGAGAGAGAACGGATTGAGATTCTTATGATGATTGGTTATGGTGACCGAAGAAGGAGTTCAGTGGAAGTTTGCGAACTATTTAATGCAGCGCATCCTAATCGGCAACCAATAACTCGCTCAAGTGTAAGTAAAATACTTCTAAAGTATGAGGAGTACGGAAATGTTAAGGATCTACCTAAAACTGGGCGACCAAAAGTGGATGATGAAACTAAGTTAAATGTTCTTTTGACACTGCAAGATAATCCGAATTGTGCTACTCGTGAAGCAGCTTTAAACTTAAATTGCAGCCATGAGACTGTTAGAAAAATTTGGCATAAGCAGAAATATCATCCTTATAAAGTGCATCTTATCCATGAATTGTCGGAAGATGATTTTGATCGCCGTTTGGAGTTTTCAGAAAACTTGCAAATACTTTGTGAACGTGATGAAATGTTTGCTAGAAACATTTTATTTTCAGATGAGGCAACTTTTTCTTTAAACGGAACAGTTAACCGACAAAATTGTAGATACTGGACAGAACATAATCCTCACTGGATGCAGGAAGCTCGAAGTCAACACCCTCAGAAGGTGAACGTCTGGGCTGGAATACTAAAAAATAGGATTTTAGGACCTTTCTTTTTTGATGGAAATTTAAATGGGGATATGTATTTGGATTTTTTACAGTTAGAGCTTCTTCCTGCGCTTGTGGAACTTTATCCTGATCCAAATAGCCCTGACAGTCCTAGTAATGAAATCTGGTTCGAACAAGATGGGGCACCTCCTCATTATTCTCGACCTGTGCGTGACTACCTAAATTTGATTTTTAATAACCGATGGATTGGCAGACGTGGGGTTGTTGAGTAGCCAGCTCGCTCCCCTGACTTAAGAGCCTACCGTAGTAGGTCGGTCACCATCTACGGTTTTTGCGGTGTGAAGGGGGAGGTAAAGCGAGGCGTAAACGTTTGGGTGGAGAAGCGACTGGCAAATAGGCAACACACAATTCAGACCTCCTTCTATTCACAGTTTTGTAATGTATAAGACCAGGCATAGGCAAGGTATATCTGGCCAACTGCAATAAGCTGAAAACCAAATAAACAGACATTCCATTCAACTTTTTTATTACATTAGGTACATTAATATAAGAGAATATACTCAACTAGTTTATAAAAGAATTACTGAAGCAAATATATTTTAAATGTGCCTATTTATGATTTATAGCATGATAATATTGATATATTGATTTATTAGAAAACATCTTTTTGCGGTTTTTATCCTTTTGTCTTTGATTGTCAGGTGAATGAATGTTTTATTCAGATCTCCGCTTTCTTTTGTCTTATTATTCTTGGTCTGGAATAAATATATATTATATCTGGCCGTTGTATTTACTCTAAATGTTGAAGTTTTTTAATCGTAATAATGCCGTGGACATCTAAAATATTACAAAAACAGATGTTGTAACAGTAACAGTGCCTTTTTTTCTTTTTTTTATAAAATGTAAAAATATTTATATTCTCTAATAAGCAGATTTTGGATTATTGAATGTAATATTGTTCCAAATCGACAAATGACAGTGTTGATTACCGAAATTAAATTATAAATATTTTTTCTCAGGTAACATAGGTACAAACTAAATTGTATCACCAAATAAGGAAAGTATTAATTTTTTAAATATAAATTTGAGCATACATTAAACAGGTTTGTAAAAGAAAATAGTAGGTATATATATACCTATACAAGCAAGTAAGTATAGGTATTTCAGATATCTGTCGGTGTTCATTTATGATTTATTACCAGATAACATTTTATTAGACTTTTTTTCCTTTTCTTCACTATTCTCCTCGCTTTCATAATGTATCTTATTTTTCAAGAGCAAGGTTACGGCTTTATTGAATTTGTACTTATTTTAATGATATTGGCCAGAAAAATATATATTTAGTTTTCTTGGGCAATAAATATATAGTATTATTATTAATAATTATTAAGTTGCATAATTTCATGCTTATTATTTCTCACCATGATTTGTATTTACCTTACATGTTGCAGCTGTTTAATAATCTGAGGAATGTTTAGAGAAAACTAAAATCTGATAAAAACAATTTTATTGTTATTTATATAACAGTGCTTGTTTTTCTTATAAAATATAAAAATACTTGTATTCTCTAATTAGTGCATATTTATATTCTTCACAATCTACACATACTCTCAATTATCAAAATTTAATTATAAATTAGTAAAATACTACAGCAATGTCGTCCTTATTACTTACTTTCATTGCTAAATATGCTTTACCCTCAGCTTCTTTTATAAACCGGTTAATATGATCTATTTCTAAAATTGTGGATTTCTTAGGCTCGTCACCTTTACATAATCTTTTTAAACATGCAAGAAGCCTAGAGAATGTCTTTACTTTTATAAATATTTAAACAACATTGTAATATTGAATATGTGGACCACGAGGACGATGCCTTCTTATACGCAGTATAAGGATGTATTGTGATGGTGAAAATTTTCGACCTCGAGATTTTTGCAGATGTCCACGTTTTGAAGTCCCCTGATACTGAAAAAGTGGTTTTTAAAAAATGTCTGTGTGTCTGTCTGTCTGTCTGTAACCATGATAGCGTCCAAACCGCTATAGCTATCAATTCCAAATTTTGTATTTACGTGTATAATCTCGCTCTTGAGATCTGATTGGTTTTTCAGTAAAATCGGTAGACCAGAAGTAGCAGTTTACTTCTGTAAAAAAATCGAATTTTGCCAATATTTCGTCAACTACTAAGTTTAAACAAATTTATAAAGAATTCATACGTACTTAAAATTAAGTTTGAGACAAATTGTCTTAAAAAAGTTTTTGGAAATTCCAACCGGAAGTAGGTCTTTTACTCTTATCGAAAATCAGTTTTTTGCGAATATCTCGCAAGTCATGCTTTTTAGACAAGTACGTTACGAATATAAAAGTATTTAAAACATAATTTTCAATATCTTTTGTATAAAAACGAGAAAATGGATGTGCTTAAAACCACACAGCAGAAGTGTAAACTTCATCAAGGCGAGGTTAATAATACGAAATACAACTTTTTTTTTCGCTCTATATTACATTTAAATAATCGTCCGCGAAGTTACCAATTCGCGAACGCAACACAGTTCGCGTAATACAATTTCGCGGCCGTTGCTATTGCAGCGGCCGTTAAAGTAAATACACATTTTGACACATGTTTAATCACACATTCTACGACTTATTTTGACAACTACAAAGTATTTGTAGTTTATTATATTCGTCTCACTTCCATGGTAACGCATGTAAAGCAAGTAAAACCACTTTAATTTAGCACCTTTAGAACTGAATTAAATTAAATTGTGTCTCAATTTAAATTAAATCGATTGAAAAATTTAACGGTTGCCCAAAAAATTGTGTGTATATCTTGTCCGCGAGAACTTTAACGTACTCGAGATTGTCTTGCCTCGGCCGCAAGCATTATTAAGGAGATTTTCGGACGCATGTATATATATAAATAGACGATATGAATACTGGCTTTCGACTCCCGCCCTTGGTCTAATGGTTAAGGGCTGGCCTCTCACCCAGGCGGCTCCGGTTCACATATGCTCTGGGACATGAATTTATTTATTCATTTAAATTTCAATTTAATTGAAATTAAATACCTCTATATGATATATTTATTTATCTTGTTCCCTTAGCCGACTACCCGAAGAGCGTTACATATCCGAGCGTTGCAGGTCAGTCTTGTTCACTGCCTTCAATCAGCGCAACGCGCCTAAAGAAGTTTACACTTCAAAAATTTCAAAATTCAGACCGGAAGTACCACTTTTAGTCTTATCGAATAGCGATTTTTTGCAAATATGTCGTAATTTATGCATTCTATATATATTTATCAAGAGTACAAAAGTATTTAGAACTGGATTTGCAATATTTTTTGTATACATGACATTTCAAAATTCGGACCGGAAGTAGCACTTTTACTCTTAGCGAGTAGCACTTTTTTTCGAATATCTTGCAAAGTATGCATTCTATAGCGATTTATTAAGAGAATGAAAGTACTTAGAATAGGATTTTGAATAAGCTTTGTGTAAAAAAAATCCTAAAATTGTGTAGTTTGAAACGCTCATACGTATAAGAAAATCGTTTTCATCCCTCAATTACTTTACCTTTTGAACTGGGCCAATCGTCGACTCAAATGTTTCCCTTTCTTTTTATATTCTTTTTTATTTCCCATTTTATATATAGAGAAAAGCAAAGACACAAACGTTTTTATCACTAACATTAGTAAAGCGTCTAAACGAAAAATCGTAAATGAACACAAATATTTAAGAGGCGTACAATCGTGCAAATTTTGCGTAGAGAGGGGGCATTTTCTTCTAAATAGTGACACACGTGTTTGTATTCACAGAAGAAAAACCATGAAAAGAAAAAGTGGCTAGACTTGTTCACAAAATAAAATAACCTGAAATCAGACTTTCGGATTTTGTTTGGTTTTATTTATATCGAGCGATTATGACTTTACTTTGGAATCGCCAGAATGTCGATATTTAAGAAAAGGGGACTGGAAAAATATCATTTTTTCCTATTACCTCAGCCGGTTTTGATTTTTTCTTTGGAATAGTTTCATCAGCATTTGGTAACAATATCGTTTTGTAATAATAGAACATTATATTAGTTGGAAAAATAGTATTGTTATAGAATTGCATCATACAAAAACTTCTTTCAACACTGTAATGTGCGGAAAGTGCAAGTTATTCCGACCCTTCTAAAATTGTTTTTTTCCTATTGTTTTTGCCAATTTCGATTTTTTCTTCTAATGCGTTGGAACAATTTAGAACCAACCTAGAACAACCTGATACAACTGTCAGAATTTAGATTTTCGAAAAAGGAAGGGCTAACTTCTCACTTTTAGATTTCGTTTGCAATATATTTTGATATATGGAATACGGTTTTGATGTAGTAGAACAGCGTTTAGAACAAATCTAGAACAACCTGGAAAAGCGGTCAGAATTTGAATTTTCGCAAATAGAGGGGCTATAAGAAAATCCCTTTACCTATTAACTCAGCCAATTATTATTTTTTATTTGAAATACTTTGGAACAGTTTAAAGCAAATCTAGAATAACTGTCAGAATTTCGATTTTCGAAAAAAGGGGCACTGGCGGTAAAAGTTGTTTTTTACAATTTACTTGACCGATTATGATTTATTTTTTGAAATACTTTGGAACAATTGAGAACAAACCTAGAACAACCTGGAACAACCATCAGAATTTAGATTTTTAAAAAATGAGGAGATAACTTCTCTTTTGGATATAGTTTTTTGCAACAATATCTTTTCGTATTTAAGAGACACGGTTGAGACACGGTTGAGACACGGTTTTGATGTATAGAACTGCGGATCCACACTATGAAATAACATAAATCTTTCTTAGATAGGAGATATAAGAAAGATTTATATTTTTTCATAGTCTGGACTCCGAAGAGTGTTTGGTATGAGGTAATACACAAAGACTGGACAATTAATACTGACTGTCACACGTTTAGACAAAAACGCGGATGTCAAGAAATTAATCAATCTTTTTATTGCACCTACAAACGGAACATCATAAATAATAGCCTTGAAAAGTTTCCAGGGGACTACACGGCCACTTGCTTATTCCTCTACGTTTTCTATGTTTTCGTGAACATCTTTTTTCAAAAAAAAACATAGTTTAGGCCTACTGGTGATACCATGAGAACAAAAGCGCGCTTTGCTTTCTACCTCCAAGGTAGTGCGGAAAGTAGTGC
The DNA here is from genome assembly GCA_963170755.1 of Amphimallon solstitiale. NCBI lineage: Eukaryota > Metazoa > Arthropoda > Insecta > Coleoptera > Scarabaeidae > Amphimallon > Amphimallon solstitiale. The sequence goes on along the minus strand of OY720678.1, from coordinate 10,947,381 downwards.
GGAAAGTAGTGCGTTGACGTTTTATATGCCACATAGCGGTTATTTATAAAAAATGAGGTGTGGCCACCACACGACTTTCTTATACGTATGAGCGTTTCAAATTATAGAATTTTAAGAATTTTTTTTACAAAAATTATTCAAAATCCTATTCTAAGTACTTTCATTCTCTTAATAAATCGCTATAGAATGCATACTTTGCAAGATATTCGAAAAAAAGTGCTACTCGCTAAGAGTAAAAGTGTTACTTCCGGTCCGAATTTTGACTTTTTCATATATACAAAAAATATTGTAAATTCATTTCTAAATACTTTTGTACTCCTGATAAATATATATGCATAACTTACGACATATTTGCAAAAAATCGCTATTCGATAAGAGTAAAAGTGGCACTTCCGGTCTGAATTTTGAAACTTTTTTTATACAAAAGGTATTGAAATTATATTTTAAATACTTTTATACCCGTAACGTACTTGTCTAAAAAGCATGACTTGCGAAATATTCACAAAAAACTGATTTTTGATAAGAGTAAAAGACCTACTTCCGGTAGGAATTTCGAAAAACTTTTTAAATAAATTGTTCTCAATTTTAATTTTAAGTACATATAAATTCTTTATAAATTTGTTTAAACTTAGTAATTGACGAAATATTGGCAAAATTCGAATTTTTCACTGAAGTAAACTGCTACTTCCGGTCTACCGATTTTACTGAAAAACTAATCAGATCTCAAGAGGGAGATTATACACGTAAATACAAAATTTGGAATTGATATCTACAGCGGTTTGACCGCTATCGTGGTCACACACAAACACACACACAGACACAGCCATAGACACACACAAACACACACAGAGACATTTTTTTAAAACCACTTTTTCGGTATCAGGGGACTTTAAAACGTGGACATCTGCAAAAATCTCGAGGTCGAAAATTTTCATCATCACAATACTTCCTTATACTACGTATAAGAAAGTAATAAAAAGTTCGTAGAAGCTTTTCTGAAAAAAAATAAACAATGTAAAATATTAATAAAAAATATATGAATAACAATCGGTTGTAAATTGTAGTATTAAAATTTGCTTCAAATCAATGATTACGATGAATCCGGCAAAACTCTCCTATCTACCGACGTTGCAATTTTTATAATTTAATTTTGCTAATTAACAATATCAGTGTCGATTGTGAAGAATATAATTTTTAATAATTTAAAACGTGCGCTACTTAGAGAATCTGAAAATGTTTACATTTTGTAAGAAACACCGGCACTGTTGCAATACAAAATTCTTTTTGTCAGATTTTAGTTTTCTCTAAAACATTCCTCATATTATTAAAAAGCCTCAACATGTGAAGTAAATACAAATTATGATAAGAAATAATAAGAAGTACATACGACTTAGATAATTAATAATCATAATAATAATACAACTATATAATTATTGCAGAATAAAATTTATTATCTAATTAATTCCGGCAAATATCATTAAAATAATTACAAATTACATAAAACTAAATAAATGCGAGCCAGAAGAATGAGTGAATGAATGAGAAAGAGCAAAAAAAAATTTGGAATAAAGTAGACCCATAAATATTTTCATGCAATAAATGTAAATGCCGGAGACAAATATCCCCAGTTTATTTGCTATCTAGTTGACCAGACATCGGGTCGTGTACGTGCATTCTCTAAAAGACACACGCATTTTAAACACCTCCCCTTAATTGAGAACTTCCCCTTAAAGCATTCTAGTGTATCGACTCACCGCATGGGGGGCGCCAGCGCACGGTGTACTTTTTAATAAAAACTTTATAAACATTTTATGAAGAAATGTCACAATAAAAAAAAATTAGAACATGCGAAAAATCCTAGAAAAAAATGCACTTTCTGGCAATGTAAATTACATTGCCGCAACTATCTTCATTTAGAATTAAAAAATACTTTTTGTAACTAAAATTTTCGAAAATAACATTGCCTTATTCTTTATTTATTTTCCATTCTTTTTTATAAAAACCATTTTTAATTTAAATTAATAATAACTGTAAGAAATTGTTCAACAAGAACGGACCACATAGTGGGACTGATGTAGCCTCTTAACACCACTAGATTTCTTCCTGTGGGGTTACCTAAAAAGCAAAGTTTATGTAAATAGACCTCAAAATATTAATGATTTAAAAGAACGCATACGCCAAGAGATCCGAAGAATCACGCCAGATGTAATCAGCAATGTTCAGAATGAGTTTATTTCTCGCCTAGGTTACTGTCAGATTGTGAACGGGCAGCAATTTGAACATTTACTTAAGTAAATTTTTGTTTTAGATTTAAAAATAAACAAGTTAAACTGTATTGTAATTATTTTATGACGTTGTTCCACCAAAAGTGTTTTTTCAATTTCTACAAGTAAATATTAAAGATATCCCCAACAACTCATATATCGTTCAAATCTTCATTAGAAGATCTTTTGATTTTCTTAAAAATATACAGGGTATTCCATTTAAAAAAACACATGATAACGTCATACCTTCTTTTTTGATAACCCTGTATACTTCAATTTAATCTAAGAAAATGCGCCTTCAAAAATAAAAAAACACGTGTCTGAGCGTTTTTGCTAGAGATATGTTTTAAAGTTGATATTTAGGGTGTTCCTTACTTTATTGACACACTGTATATTAACTACATATAAACTTAATATTAATATTAATTATCCTGAATGAAATAAGGACTTTTCATCGTTTCTGACGCTTCGATAACATATGTGCTTCGAGTCGGTAGAAGGTAAAACATATTAATTATAATGTTTCCTTCTGTTCAAAGAGAGAAGTAAGACATTAACTCCCATACTTGCAAAGATCGATTCGGTTTGAATAAATATACATTTCGAAAAGTACGAGGAAAAGGCATACGATGCCGGGCTGAAAAGCAGACGCGAAACTAACAGTTAGTCCTAGGTGATGGTGCATTCTTTTCCTTAAGTTAATTAATTAATAGATATAAAGCAAGTAATTTTCAGTTTTCATATATAAATGCCGCTAATTTTAAAGAAATCTTCCGTGCATATATATGTATATGTATGTGCGATTCATTGTATATTAACGAATACGGCAAAGAACATGATATATATTTAACTAAAGCAGAAGGAAGAACTCGCTTTTGATGTAGCACAAAACAATCACTAAAAATCTGTGAAATTACAATCATGAAATTAAGTAATCATGAAATTTATGCGAAAGGAATGCTAGCAAGGAATTTGTTTTTGAAGTAAAATAAAGAACACGAATATGATACATGTTGATAAGACATTGTATTAATTTATTTTCAAATGATTATAGAATTCTAAGCTTCTTTTAGGCATCCTGTTTTTTTCAATAAATACGTATCATCGATTTTTCTTTTCATGTGGAAAAATAGCTGCCAGTCGAATAAACTCTTTCAAACTAAACGATTTGATCATGTAGAAATATTATGCTAAAATAAATTGTGAGATTACATGGTTTCCCTTAATAAACTATCATTAAATCTTACAAATGACTCATGGAAGGTATAAATTGAAACAATAATAATAATTTTCAATATGCCTAGTAAATAAACAAATTTTCGTAAAATATATACACAAATGAAGACGACGCTTAGTTATAATTTGTTTCAGTCATATAACATCTATTAATATAATAAATTTGTCTCAGCGACTTCCACCATAAAAATAATGATCTTTTTCCCTACCCGTTTTTCGTGCGATCGCATCAAAATCTATTATTGTACGACGTGCGAACGAATTTAAATGCTTGCTTTAAACGAACGGTAAAAACTGACTTCCTGTCCAATAAGCTACCGAATAACAACTACTGGTAGCTGAGCGCATGTCAATGTCTCTTATATTCGTAAATATAACATTTCGGTTTATAGTATCCGTATAAAAATAGAGCTTTGAAGCTTATTGTATACGTAGTTGTTTCATTGGAGAGCGCTGAAACAATAACCTCTATCATCTTTCAGGAAGACTTCCTACAAGTTCATTTGTATATACATTTGTGCACGTCGCTTGAGGTGTAGTGGCATAGGAGAGTAATCGGTCGTACTTAGCTTCTACAACTATCATTTTATTTGATAACTAGATTTTTGTGACGCTTTCATTTGTTTACATAACAATAGCCAGATTAAAATAACTACCACACGAAGAAGATGGAAAATACGGAAAGGTACATATATATTTTGTCTAACTTAATTACATATTGTCATGAATGCAATAGAATTGACTTACAAGTAATCAAATATTAATTGCATAAAAGTTGAGTAATCTAGCTTTTAGTTTCTTGTTTGAGTTTCACAAGTGAATTATTATTAGTAGTACAATTAATTTGTGTCAAACATATAATAGTCTCTAATTTATGTCACATAAAAGAAAATAATAACAGTTAAAGTAACGCGAAATACAGAGGATTGGCTGATGGAAAGCATATAATTTACTAAAACCAATTTACTAATGTCGAATTCATAAATTCGCTCACATTTGGTAAATAACTTTTTTGTAATAATAATAATAATAATAATAGTTTATTTTCAAAGGAAAAAGAAAAAGGTACATTGCGATATCTATATCTATACGAAATACATACACGAATGTGTTTCTCCATTTACATTTCTCCAAAAGTTCAAAGGAAACTTTTTAATTGCATCTCTTATATATTACAGAACATAAGAATACATACAAAAATTAAAAAGTGACGTATTAAAAAATTTAAATTCATTCTGTGAAAAACGAAGAATAGCTATTTATGATATGTAGGGCAAAATGTGGTTCATCAACGTCGTCATTGTATTTATCACAGGAGCTATAAAAGCTGTAGAGGGGCCTGGTAAGGGAGATGGCGGCGAAGAAATAGAAGTATTTACAAGGGCAGGTGTCGTGGTTATAGCTTTTGAAAAGAATGTCGTTAATGTAGTCTGCTTTGTAACTTGTAAAACTTCAATTATTGGCCGTTCAACTTTCGTGAACCGTTCAACATTTGAATCCATACCTTCTAGTTTTTCACTTTCCTCTACTGGTTCCTCTTCCGGGAGCCGTTGTTCTTCCAACTCTATTAAATTTTCGTTTGTTAATTCTCCCTCAATATACTCAACTAATACTTCAATATCCTCCACTTCAGCTTCTAAATTAAGTTTGTTAGTAAGTTCCACTACTTTATGTATGGCATTAGTGTACTTATCTTCGTCAAAATCTAAATTAGTCGTGAACCCTTTCTGACATTTTACATTTTTTCCATAGACCCTGCATACATCTTTCTGTCACTTCTTCTTACGCGGTTTCAATGTTCTTTATGTTTTCTAAAATATGATATGACTCAGAAATCATGAGTTATTTCATTACTTTCTGTTGCTGTTATGGCTTTGGAAAACGTTGTGCACAAATAGTATTATTTGAACGTAGCTATTGTATCCTGATCCATTGGTTGTAGGATAGCGTCTGTGTTTTTAGGCAGATACACTACCTTTACATCTGGGTGTAAATCATCAAAATTTTGGGGATGATCAAGCATAAGGATAATTTTAAATGGCAAGTTCTTTTCCAAACAATATTGCTTAACCGACGGTATGAAGCAGTTGAGGAACCATTCCTCAAATAATGCTTGCGTCATCAATGATTTGTTGTTTGCACGATAGTAAACGAGTAGGGTGTCCTTATTAACATGCTTTAATGCACGTGGGTTCTCAAAGCAATAGATAAGAAAAAGTTTTAACTTGAATCCAGCGACATTACCTCCTAACAACAATGTAATTGTATTTTTAAATGCCTTAAAACCGGCATTGTCTCCGCTTCTACGTGAATATAGAAGCTCTCGGATTTTTTTCCCCAAAAAAGACCAGCTTCGTCCACTTTTCAACTCTGTTCCGGGCGGTAATTCCCTTCATCCATAATTTTATCAAATTGCTCAATAATTTTTTTCGCTGCTTCTACGTCAACGCTTGCTGCTTTACCGCTAATACTCCTATTAAACTTCAGAGATAATTCGCGCCTTTGACTGAATAATTAGTAGTCTCAACGGTATTCTGTTTTGTATCTGGTCATCAACCAAATCGCGAGGAGCTTTTCCATCTTATAAATCAGACCTTTCCGCTGCCTAGTTATACGGCTTTAAAACCTGTCAATGATTTTAATTCATCTTTTACGCATCAACAAAACGGTATCCGAGTATTCCCCACGTTAAACAGTTGTTTGTTGCGGGGAATACCCGACGCAGAAGCTTGAGTGTCGAAGTCGTATGTCCGAGCGGTCGTTAAACGGTTAGGTCGTTAAGTGGGAAGCACCTGTATACTCATATGTTTACCTTAAATTAAAATTATTATTGCGTTACTTTTATAAATTGCATTGTGGTTTGTAAGAAAAATTCGTATGTTGTTTTTTTTGTTGTTTATTTTTTATGTCAAAACCATGGCTCTTGTAGAGCAAAAGATATCGCCAAAAAATCGAAATCTTGTTCTAAACAAAGTTACAAAATGACACCCATATCACTTATAGATTTCTGTAGTGTGAAGTTTTCGAAAATAGATTCTATATTAGTTTTACATTATTTTTAACTCGCTTATAAATGTCAGTAGTATTTTATCTTGATAAATGTAAAATAGTGGAAGAACTAAAAAAGCTAGTATTATTTATGAATCATATGTAATGTTTTTGTTTAAGTTTGTATTTATGTAAAAGTTATCAAAGCCTACCAGAGAATGTGTACAATTTTATGAATTCTAATACAAAATAATATAAGTAAATTTTACAAAAAGAAAATATACATTAATTTTATAAAATTAAATCAAGGTTACTAGATAATGTTTTCAATTTTATGAAGTGTAAAATAATATAAATAATGTTTAATCAAACACCTACTCAAAACCGTAACAACGATTTCTGTATTCCGAATATAGCTCGTAAAGTGAATCCCCTAAACCTAAACAAAGTAACTCCGCCCTGTCTTGGATTACAAGGATATATCAAATATTTGATTGCAGGTGGCGTACTAAATTAGTGCCAAAAATGCATTTCGTTCTTATCAAATTACACAATTATCTTAATAAATACAAAAAAAGTTTTGCTAGAAATTAATGTTCACAATAATATTTTATACGTCGGTACGCATTTTATTTTTCGATTGTCTATTTATATTTAATTTTTTATAACAATTAATAAAAAATTGAAAAAACAAAATGCGTAGGGACGAGTAGATTAACATTATAAGAATATTTCATCTAAATCATGTTTGCATAAAGTTTAAAGGTAGCCTGTAATCTGTAAATATTTGAAAATGTACCTATACAACACCTTTAATATTTAAAGTTAAAGATATCCCTGCTTGACATGCTTCAGGTTTTAGTAAGCGATGAATTCGGTGTCGTCATCGCGGGTTTGTGACTTTTATTATCATTGCTTTCATTCAGCAGACACAACAGTTGCGCAACTGTTCAGTGATCATGTGCAGTAAACGAGCGCTCACTCTGAACATGTTCAGGAGCGGTCGCCATTTTTGTGAGCGGAAAAATTCTATGCTCACTTACTGAGCGTATTCTGTACGCATGCGCCATTGATGCATTCCGAGACCAACCTAATACATAATTTTGAAGAAAGTTACTAGAAAAGTAAGATACAACATATTAAAGGTATTGTGCAGAAATAAATGTATTATAATATTGGAGTTCACTCAGTATTTTATTCGGGGTTGGAAAAACCAGCCCTTCCACTAAAAACTACGTCAAACCTTAATGCAGAAAAACAATTTATTATTATTGTTTATTCGGTTTAATCTCTATAATTTGAACATATGGCAGCAATGAAAAGTACCAGATGACAGACGATGACATAAAGGTGAGCGGTCCTGTCCAGCGAATACTCAACTGTTGTGAAGTGAACGGTTGGAGCGGGATCGGTTCCCGATCCGCCTGCTGAATGAAAGCATTGTCACATAGAATCGCAAGTAAGTAGTAGAAAATATTAATCTAAATTTTGCTACTTTATATTGTTTTTTAGCTGTGGGACAAACATTGAAAAAGGACTCAAAGTAGTCCAAAACATCTATGTTTATTTACTTAAAGAACGTTAACAGAATAAACTACTAATTTCTATTAGTGGTAAATGTTACTTTTGTATTAAACCTTGAACAGAGAAACTCATGCCGCTATTCCCAAAGAAAATATCTGTTGTATTATACAGGGTTGCTCATTAGTGCGTCAAAGTTCAATATAGGCGTTATTAAATAGTACTGAAGAAATTTATTTTATAAAAAGTGGCACAGTAACAAAAAACACACATTTTGAAAATAATTTGAATTATACAGGCTGGTGCGTTAAAATGGCACACATTCGATTTTTTTTTTAAAATGAAACAGCCTGTATATCTTTTGTTTTTCCTTATCTACTTTAATTTGTGTTTTGATCGATATCTGGGGTTTTGGTTTTGGATGATGCATTGTTGAGTTATTAATGGAAATTATAAAAAAATGGTCGCGACAATGTTTACCATAATAATTCTATGCGGTAGTATTACGATTATCTAAGACAAAATTATTTAGTAAGTATGCAGCCAAGGGATGTGCTGAACCTACAAAATAATCAAACATTCATTTTATTATATAGGATGTTTATTACGATGCAATCAATTTGGCTATCGTTAAAGAGCGTTTACTGATTTTTTTCAAATGAAACACCCCGTATATTATTAAATATTTGGAATGATGCGTTAATTGCGCTTAATTTTTGTTAATAATGTCCTACACCCAAACCCAATAATTTCGGAGTTATTTTTAATTTTTCATTACAAACCGCTAAATTATTTGTTTTCGGTTCGATTGAGTGTACTGGGTAAACGATTTGACAAACAAAAACAAATAAACGATTAAAAGTATCAACTTTAATTTTTTTAGAAGGAATATTTATAATAAATTTTCAAAGTGACTCCCATTTTGAATAGAACACATTTGCAGCCTTGACAGAAAGGACCTATTTACGTGTTGCAACTTCTCAATGGAAACTGTTTCAAAAGCACGTATTATACGTTGCCTCATATCGTCTGCTGTAGTTGGAGGTGTCTGGTATACAATATTTTTTATGTACCTCCATAGACAAAAATCAAGTTTGATCATTGAATATAAAATGGTTGACGAAAGATTACACTTGGTAAAATTATGCTTGTAATTTATGGTTGATTGAAGTACACTAGTTCTCTGTAGTAATAACGAATAGGTAATAAGACAACAGTTTATTAAAACAAAAATCTGCTATACTTACCAATGATTGTGTTTTTTTTACTATTTTTGTTCCACTAAAAACATAGCTTAGAATAATTGAATTGATCAAAATTTTTTCAAACACATAAATTATGCAGAGTATTTAGAGATGTACTAGCTTTCATGAGGTGAAACCCACCAATTCTTAGGAAGATTTACAAACTGAGCCGTAAGAAATTTATACGAATAAATGATTACATATTCGTGTCAGAGATGGTCGTTAGATAAATACAGAATTTTTTAAAGTATATATATTTCAAAAACTATTTATTTACCAGCACATATTTATAGCACCCAACGTGGGGCCGCTATATAAATTTGCAGGCATTACTACATACTTAGGGTGTCCAATTCGTGGAACGAGTATATAGATTAATAAACCAATTAATTTAGTTAAATATTTTAATTTAATTAGACGTATTTATAATTTTTTAATTTCTAAAGCTACATTAATTCCTTGTACCGTTTTAATTTTTTATAATAGAACAACAACAATTTTATATAGTTGTTAAAATCATAATTTTAGGAGGCCTTTCATTTTTCTATACTCTTTCCATGCTGGTAATTCTTTTACATATATTGTTTAATATACGTTCATGTACTACACACACACACACACACACATATAATTGCAGGGAAAATATATTGAGGTGGCGTAGAGCGAACCTATGTTGAATATAAAATTGGAAACACTTAATCCCGCAGGTCTTGTATCTATACTGATGGCACATGGCGGTGCAAATTGCATTGGTTCAATTTCAAACTCAATATAACTTTTGCTCTGTTCATACTTCAATACGAAATACGTATTTTATAAAATATGTGTCTGCAAGTGTGTTGCACTATGAAATCTGTATTAATATAAAATTTATATTTGTCTGAAAAGAGCAACGTAAATTTTACATATCATTTAATTAATGCTAATGATGAACTTTCGGTTCAAGTTGGCGGACACAAGCAATCAATAATTTTACGCTGTATAATATATATATATATATATATATATATATATATGTATATATGCACTGTTGTTTAACACTTGGACATTTTTAGATTAGACTTTAAGTTATACTATGTTTTTTTAATGAACACATATTTAGTGCTTTAACATACACCTTCCTCGTTATGTTGCACTGACGAAACCAAACAAGGTAGAAACATATATGTCTGTAGCTACAAACACATCTTAACACATACATAGTTGCGTCGTTTATTCTTTGTGTATTTTCTATCAAATGTACATGTCTAGGTGAACCTAAACCATTTGATGGGACTGCATAAGTAATACCGGTTGTCCTATGCTTATTTGCTTACATTTTCATTTATACACGACTGATTTTACATTCTATATTGTCATAAGACCAACAGCTCTACTCGTAATTCTTTTAATTACATAGTTGTATCGTTATTATTTATATAATTACATTAATTCGCAGTTTAAGGTAGACCTAAACCATTTAATGGAACTGCATAAGTAATACCGATTGCCCTATGCTTATTGTTTACAGTTTCATTCATATATATTTGATTTACATTCTACATTTGTCAATGTATTCTAAATGACAACCAGTTGTCATATTATTATTACTTTTGCTCATCATTTGCCACTACTACCAAGAAAATATTAATTTTTTCAATACATTTGTATATTTGGCAAAGAATTTTAATATATTTATTAACTGCCTGGTTGAAATTAGGCATTACACACTATTAAATAAGTGCACTTGGACATTTTTGGATTTACATTTTAAGGTAATACTATATTTTTTAATGAACACCTATTTAGTGCTTTAACATACACCTTCCTCGTTATGCTGCACTGACGAAACCAAACAAGGTAGCTACAAACATATCTTATCACATATATAGTTGCGTCGTTTGTTCTTTGTCTATTTTCTATCAAATGTACATGGCTAGGTGAACCTAAACCATTTGATGGGACTGCATAAGTAATACCGGTTGTCCTATGCTTATTTGTTTACACTTTCATTTATACACGACTGATTTTACATTCTATATTGTCATAATACCAACAGCTCTACTCGTAATTCTTTTAATTACATACTTGCATCGTTATTATTTATATAATTACATTAATTGAACAGTTTAAGGTAGACCTAAACCATTTAATGGAACTGCATAAGTAATACCGATTGTCCTATGCTTATTGTTTACATTTTCATTCATACATGTTTGATTTACATTCTACATTTGTCAATGTATTCTAAATGACAACCAGTTGTCATATTGTTATTACTTTTGCCCATCATTTGCTACTACTACCAAGAAGATATTCATTTTTTCAATACATTTGTATATTTGGCAAAGAAATTTAATATATATATATATATATATATATAAATTTCTTGGACGATTTAGAGGTCAATACTAATTTCAAATTAATTTAAAATTAGTTTAATTGTTAATTAGGTAATTTTTAATCTTTAAAAATTACCCAGCGGTCCAGGAATCGAACCCGAAATCTCCTGATTACCAGTCAGGTGTGTTATCCACTACACTACCACGGGCTTTCGGTCTTGACTCCTTTAATTGTACTGATATACATATACATATACATATAGCAAGTAACAGATGGAAAGTATTGCTGGTATACCAGCGTATATAAGCACCGAAACGTCCATGTGCTGTATATGATAAATAATTCTAAATTTTTCTTGACCTTATTCACATATTCATGTGCATATATATAATTAAATTTCTTGGACGATTTAGAGGTCAATACTAATTTCAAATTAATTTAAAATTAGTTTAATTGTTAATTAGGTAATTTTTAATCTTTAAAAATTACCCAGCGGTCCAGGAATCGAACCCGAAATCTCCTGATTACCAGTCAGGTGTGTTATCCACTACACTACCACGGGCTTTCGGTCTTGACTCCTTTAATTGTACTGATATACATATACATATACATATAGCAAGTAACAGATGGAAAGTATTGCTGGTATACCAGCGTATATAAGCACCGAAACGTCCATGTGCTGTATATGATAAATAATTCTAAATTTTTCTTGACCTTATTCACATATTCATGTGCATATATATAATTACTGACTGGTAATCAGGAGATTTCGGGTTCGATTCCTGGACCGCTGGGTAATTTTTAAAGATTAAAAATTACCTAATTAACAATTAAACTAATTTTAAATTAATTTGAAATTAGTATTGACCTCTAAATCGTCCAAGAAATTTAATTATATATATGCACATGAATATGTGAATAAGGTCAAGAAAAATTTAAAATTATTTATCATATACAGCACATGGACGTTTCGGTGCTTATATACGCTGGTATACCAGCAATACTTTCCATCTGTTACTTGCTATATGTATATGTATATGTATATCAGTACAATTAAAGGAGTCAAGACCGAAAGCCCGTGGTAGTGTAGTGGATAACACACCTGACTGGTAATCAGGAGATTTCGGGTTCGATTCCTGGACCGCTGGGTAATTTTTAAAGATTAAAAATTACCTAATTAACAATTAAACTAATTTTAAATTAATTTGAAATTAGTATTGACCTCTAAATCGTCCAAGAAATTTAATTATATATATGCACATGAATATGTGAATAAGGTCAAGAAAAATTTAGAATTATTTATCATATACAGCACATGGACGTTTCGGTGCTTATATACGCTGGTATACCAGCAATACTTTCCATCTGTTACTTGCTATATGTATATGTATATGTATATCAGTACAATTAAAGGAGTCAAGACCGAAAGCCCGTGGTAGTGTAGTGGATAACACACCTGACTGGTAATCAGGAGATTTCGGGTTCGATTCCTGGACCGCTGGGTAATTTTTAAAGATTAAAAATTACCTAATTAACAATTAAACTAATTTTAAATTAATTTGAAATTAGTATTGACCTCTAAATCGTCCAAGAAATTTAATTATATATATGCACATGAATATGTGAATAAGGTCAAGAAAAATTTAGAATTATTTATTATATATATATATATACAGGGTGAGTTTTTTTGAATGTTTAGCATTGGGATCTCAGAAACTACTGGAGATAGAAAAACGCTTAAATGGGGAAAGATGCGCAGTTTTACGAGTTTGATTTAAAACTGCTTTTGTTTCTCCGATAACTTTCATGGCTTATTAGATATTCAAAGAAAACTAAATTTTACGATTTTCTTTAAACATGCTTAGCATCGTTAATAGTAATTTTAGAGAAAAAGTGTTCAGGCAAAAGTTTTAGATAATTTTACGCCAAATAAAACTGTGTAGCTAATATTTTTTTTTCGTTCACCATTATCGAGTTATAACACAAACTTGTGTTTTTTTAAATAGAAACCATAGTTGGTTTTGATATCATTAAAAAGCTTATTTTTTGCTGATTACAATGATATAAGGTTTGATATGGTTATTTTAAAAAATAAAGAGGATATAGACATTTTTATGGTTTTTATGGAAAACAATTGAATTTCGAACTGATAAAATACAAACCAAACGAAAACTTATTTTGAAATCTTATGTAGTAATAAAATGAAAACTATAAGAACTTTTATTAAGGGCACACAACATTATTAATGTTCAAAGATACCTCCATTATTATTAATACACAAATTGCATCTCTTCACAACAGAATTTGTAGCATTGCGTACTTTACGCCTATCGATGTTATTAAAAGCAACTAAGACAGCTTCTCTTATATCGTCGATTGTTTCATATATTCTTTTGTATACTGTGTCCTTTAGTACACCCCACAAGAAAAAATCCAAAACTGATAAATCAGGGGATCTAGCCGGCTATTCAATGGGTGCATTTCGTCCTATCCATTGATTAGGGAAGTTCAAATTTAAATAATTTCTGACATTCAGTTGTTTCTGTGGAGGTGCTCCGTCATGTTGAAATCATTGAAGCATTGCTCGGGTTCTTAAATTTAAATTATCTGACATTTCGTCGAAATCTTGTAAAAAATTAAGATAAAGATTGCCAGTTAGTGATCCATCAAAAATAAAAGGAGGAAGAACAGTTGATCCTATAACACCACACCAAACATTAAACCCAAATTTAATTTGTGGTCTCCTATGTTCAACGTGAAGTGGATTTGTTTGAGACCATATGTGCTCATTGTGCCTATTAATCATTCCACAATTTGTGAAGCGAGATTCATTAGTCCATAATATTTTCATTGAAAAGTGTGGATCGTTTTGACACTGGTCTTTAAACCATCTACAAAAAGCTATTCGTCTGATGTTATCACCTTCATGTAAAGTTTGTGATACTGATAATTTGTAGGGACGAAATTTATGCTTCTTCAACACTTTGACAATAGTGCGTTGAGAGGAGCCCATTTCTGTTGAAATTTGTCGGGTCGATGTAGATGGACTCTGAGCGACATATGCTAATATGCTTATTTCTCTATCTTCATCCAGCCCTTTTTATGATTTTGGTTTAACGAACGAGCCATAATCTGCTAAATTATCCGATAATCTCTTAAAAGTAGGTAGCGACGGCTGACGTCGATCAAAATAATTTTCAAAATAAACTTCAGCAGCTCTAGCAGAATTTTTCTGGCACTGATTGTAACATTCAACCATATCACGCTTTTCTACGTTATAAAATTCCATAGCCAATGCAAACTTATGATTAACGGCCGTTTGCACCGCTTATAGTTAAGTTACAATTAAATTAATTAATAGTTCAATGTTTGACAATTAACTTGACTTAAAAGTAAAAATTAACAGTTCTCACTTCTGTGACTCAACGTGAAAGCAATGTTAGTATATTTATCTCGACTGCTCCAACGAACACTATTGTAACTCAGATTTTTGGTTTTTTCAATTACAAAACACCAAACATTTGTTTTTAAGTTTATATCTTATAAAGTGAACAATCATAGAAATGTCTATATCCTCTTTATTTTTTAAAATAATCATATCAAACCTATATCATTGTAATCAGCAAAAGATAAGCTTTTTAATGATGTCAAAACCAATTATGGTTTCTATTTAAAAAAACACAAGTTTGTGTCATAACTCGATTATGGTGAACGAAAAAAATATATTAGCTACATAGTTTTATTTGGCGTAAAATTATCTAAAACTTTTGTCTGGACACTTTTTCTCTAAAATTACTATTAACGATGCTAAGCATGTTTAAAGAAAATCGTAAAATTTAGTTTTCTTTGAATATCTAATAAGCCATGAAAGTTATCGGAGAAACAAAAGCAGTTTTAAATCAAACGCATAAAACTGCGCATCTTTCCCCATTTAAGCGTTTTTCTATCTCCAGTAGTTCCTGAAATCCCAATGCTAAACATTCAAAAAAACTCACCCTGTATATATATACATATATATGATATTAAATTTTTATTGACCTTTAATTCATATATGTAAATATATATTAATTTTATTGGACGATTTTTAGGTCATTATACTAGTTTTAAATAATTTTAAAACTCGCTAATTTGCAGTGTTTGAAAATTATAATTTTCTAATTTTACTACTGACTATTAATTAATTAGGTAATTTTTTAAAAATTACCGACACGGCTGAGATTCGAACTCAGGACATACCGATTACTAGCCGGTTGCTCTACCAACTGAGCTACCGTCGGTGTCTGACTTCGAATTTCTAAATCGTACTGATATATGTATATCAAGTAACAGATGGAAATGAGTATGTATATGTTAAGCACTGAACGTCCATGTGCTGTATATATGTGATATTAAATTTTTATTGACCTTTAATTCATATATGTAAATATATATTAATTTTAAAATTATTTAAAACTAGTATAACGACCTAAAAATCGTCCAATAAAATTAATATATATTTACATATATGAATTAAAGGTCAATAAAAATTTAATATCACATATATACAGCACATGGACGTTCAGTGCTTAATATATACATTCTCATTTCCATCTGTTACTTGATATACATATATCAGTACGATTTAGAAATTCGAAGTCAGACACCGACGGTAGCTCAGTTGGTAGAGCAACCGGCTAGTAATCGGTATGTACTGGGTTCGAATCTCAGCCGTGTCGGTAATTTTTAAAAAATTACCTAATTAATTAATAGTCAGTGGTAAAATTAGAAAATTATAATTTTCAAACACTGCAAATTAGCGAGTTTTAAAATTATTTAAAACTAGTATAACGACCTAAAAATCGTCCAATAAAATTAATATATATTTACATATATATATATATATATATAGAGTGTCCTCGATATTATATATATATATATATATATACATCTTTATATCCATACTGAGCCAAATCAAATTTCATACTATCCTGCTCCAGCTATAAATAAGGTATTTAGAGTCTCATTTTACACATATATCTGATGAATAGTACCTTTGTTGCTTAGTGTTCAAAAGTATACATTAAAAATAGAAGAAAATAAACTACATATTTATACAAAATAAATAATACGTTTCTGAACCAATAGCTTTACGTTATCCTGAACCACTTTGTATATATTTTTATAAGATAATGCCATTCTGATCCACATTCGGTTTTGAGATGTGTAAGGTTTGTTTCTTGTGTGAACAGTAAAAGCAGTACAAGTATTGCATTATAATGTTTAAGAGAAAGGTGAAATTTTCAGATTATTGAGGATTGTGAAGTTTTACTGCAGCCAATATATTTTCTTTTCTGTGATAGCCACTCATTAGGAGTACCTTTTAAATTTATTTTATAATACATAGAGTGTCCCATAACTTGATGGCTGACCATAGTAATAGTTTTTTAAAAGTATATATAAGTCGAAAACTTTTAAATTTTAGGCCTACACTATCTTTTTGACTTTTTGACTAAGAATTATACGAAGAATACAAAAATGTAATAATATACAGGATGTTCCATTTAGTAAACTGTAGCTATGGTCAATCACCAAATATACCAAAATGTGTGTATAATACAAGATAAACTTAAAAGGTACTCCTACGCGCTTCAAAATATCTTTTCTCAGAAAGTCACAGTCTGGCTTCCCCGGGAAGATGACTCACCCTATAGAGGATGCCCATGGGTAACTTTCTTAATATTGAAGACACAGGATCGGCTAAATTAGCGATGTTGTTAAGAAATTTGAGGAGGAGGTGTATTTTCAGATTTAAAATTTATTGTCAACTTTTGAAGATAGAAATAATATAAAAATGGTATCTGGTAGTAATTTTTAAGTAGAATTAGCTGAAAATTCATGGCATACTTTATTATCAAGATATAATATAAACTTTTTTTTTAATGGCATCATAGATGGCCATGACTTCATAAAAATGTATATATTTTTTTTTGATTTCATGGATATTTGATTTGGTATTGTAATCTTTTTAAAAATTTTATTATAGCTAGAGTAATTCAACTATTGTTAATTCAATGTTTTTATAAAATTATATTTCTCGAAAACGACGTACTAGACGGACACAATTTTTGGTAGCGCTGTTCATAATAAAATGTTCTAACACAAACATATTTTTTTTTGCAATTATTAATTGAATTTGCAGAAAACTGGATTAAAGTTACATAAAAATTTTTTGTGTAGAAGTAATTTTTTCAAATGGAGCACCCTGTATATCGGTTCATTTTTCAATTGCTTACTATATTGCGCACCAAAAACATGTAACACGTTCTTATTTTAAAAGTGACCATTACTAAGCTATTGTCGTTTCTTGATATAATTTTTCCAACTTTGTTTTTTATTGTAATACGGTCTTTCTTTACTGAAGTAATGTCAAAGAAATTATTTATTAGCGCAAAGAGTTTACCAGAAGCGTTACCCTAACAGAAGATATCCCAGAACAGATGCCTTTAGAAGAGTAATGGATGCCTTCATTACTACTGGTAGTATTGCTAATTCAAAAGCAAGGAAACTTAAATATGTGGTTAATGATGAAAATTAATTAAGCATTCTTATGGCAATAACAGAAAATCAACACGTTAGTATCCAAACCATCGTTGCAAGGACCTAAAATGAAATATCGTCCATAATGACTAAATTTAAATAGAGTTACGCACCCATCAATTTAAAGCTAGAAGAATGTTCTGTCAATAGGAAATAATTAAAATGAACGCCCGGGCAGTCCTCTTGATAGTGTGTTATTTGCGGATGAAGCAGGTTGTCATAGTAACGGAATAGTTAACAAAGGTAATTTTAATTACTGTTCAAAGCAAAACCCTTACTTCACTAGTAAATAGATCATTAACATAGGTGGAGCATAAATATATGGGGTGGCATTCGTGGAGATTGG
Source organism: Amphimallon solstitiale (assembly GCA_963170755.1). Classification (NCBI taxonomy): domain Eukaryota; kingdom Metazoa; phylum Arthropoda; class Insecta; order Coleoptera; family Scarabaeidae; genus Amphimallon; species Amphimallon solstitiale. Next base: position 10,928,884 of record OY720678.1, on the reverse strand, counting down.
ATGATAGGCCTGCATTTATTTGAAGGTCGTATTAACGGAGAAGTTTATGAGTAATTTCCATCAAGCAGTTTAGTGGAATTTTTGGAAGTTGTTCCGCTAAATTTACGAAGAGATGTAGATACAATAAGACGGCGAATCCCAACATTCTATGCTACAGACCCAAAATAATTTAATGAAATGTTTTCAACGAAGTGGCTAGCGCATGGAGGCCGTGAAGACCCAGCTGGGTCTTCAGACATCACAAAATTAGTTTCTTTTTATAGGGATCCATAAAAGAGCATATATAAAGTATACTTGTAACCAAAAAAGAAGTTATGAGGGAACATATTCGACTAATATTTAGAAATATAAGTACTAAATGCCTTATTAAAGTCGAGTTATTATTTTTTAAGCATTTGAATTTCAATTTTTATCTACTTTATAATTTCTGTCCCACTAATTACTCATCCATTCACATAATATTTCCTACACCTACTAAAATCAAGTTATTAATTTGTTCGGTTTTAAAATTTGTTTACTGTGACATATTCTACATATTCTTTGAATTACATTGCTGTATTGTAAATAAGATATATCCATTTTTTTGTCATAACCCCAATACATAAAAATCTTATCTCTAAGCTCATTTTTAGGAAAAGCCATTATAAAATCAAACTTGACAACTTATTAAATGTCATTCAATCAATTGTCAATTTCGCAGCGAATATCATGGGCTCACTTAAATACGGTATTCAAATAAAAAACATTATTTCGAAAAACCACAATAGCTCAGTAATGGTCACTTTTAAAATAATAACGCCCCACATGTTTTTTAGGAAATTTAGTAACCAATTCAAAAATAAACCGATATACAGGTTATTCCGTTTGAAAAAATTTACTTTTAGACAAAAATATGTTATGTGACTTTAATCCAGTTTTCTGCAAATTCAATTAGTATGTAATTGCAAAAAAATAAAGCATGTTTTTTATGAACAACGCTGTACACAAAAATTGTTTCCATCTAATACGTCGTTTTCAAAAAATATAATTTTATAAAAACATTGTATTTTTAAAAAAAAATGGTAATAATTCAAAAATCTTAAATTTTGGGCCTATACTATCTTATAACTTTTTCGCTAAGAATTATACGGGGAATACAAAAATGTAGTGATATATAGGCTGTTCCATTTAAAAAACTATAACTATGGTCAATCACCAAGTTTTGAAACACCTGCATAGCAAGAAAGTCGTTTCAAAATATCTTTTCTCATAAAGTCAAAATCTGCCTTCCCCGCGGAGATGACTCACCCTGTATACAAACATTGAAACATGTTAATACTAAATAATTTATAGTAAGAATAGTATTCAGTTGGCTTTATAAGAATTTATTCTTTTAGATGAAATAGTGAATTTGCCGTATTGACTGGCGTATCTTTCCTAAACTAAAAGTTTCATTATCTATACTTATTTTGACTGAATTTTGTTGTTGTAAGAGATACCAACAAAACACCTCTACCAATTATTTTGTTCAATATATGAGAAAACATACTTTAACACGAAATTACGCCAGGCACTCTAATACATAAATGTTGCGAAATCAGGGAACACCGCATGCTTCAGGATTGCTGTTATACAGATATACAAACAGAGTCTACAACAGCGCCCTCAAGATATGGCGCGGAAAAGGATGGAACTTGAAATCGACGATTCGTACAAAAATGAACCTTTTTAAAATTTCTTCACACACGTTATGAGGTCACTACGAGTGACTTTATAAAGGTCTCCAATCCTGAACCATATATATGGTTCAGTTTTGTCAGGGAGGTTCAGGATAAACTGCTCGTAAACATACGTTTGGTTCAGCATCATACTAAAGAGCTATATATATATATATATATATATATATATAATATCGAGGACACTCTAGCTGAAGCCTCAATTGGTAGGCTGTCCCCTGTGTATGTCTCTGATTGATGTTTTTCAGCTCCAAGGTTATCCCATCCTATTCCTTGGCTACACTGCGCTGACGAGAACCAAGTAGTTCGAAACACGTGTTCGCAGTTGCATTTTCAGCGGAGTTAACCCATTAAATTCTTTACTATATATATATATATATATATATGTATATATATATATATATATATATATATATGTATATATATATAAAATATATTACAATTCTTTGCCAATTATACAAATGTATTGAAAAATTGAAAATCTTCTTGGTAGTAGTGGCATAAAATGAATTAAAAGTAATAACAATATGACAACTGGTTGTCAATTAGAAAACAATGACAAATATAAAATGTAAATCAAAATGTATAAATGAAAATGTAATCAATAAGCATAGGACAGTCGAGATTATTTCCATAATCACATTAAAAGGCTTGGGGTCTACCACAAACTGTTCAGTCAATCCAAATATACAAGTAACAACGACGCAACTATGTAAAGAAAAATTAAGAGTATATATATATATATATATATATATATATATATATATATATATAGTAAAGTAAGGGTGATCTCGACTGATCAGTTAAGACAGAAAACGTGGAATTTAATGGGTGTAGCAGTCGGAGGGCCAAATAAGACAACTCTTTACAGTTTTGGTCGAGCTTTCGATTGATTTATTTAATCTTCTTCTGGACCTGTTATAATTATTTGATTGTTAGCAAAAATTGTACATTCAATTCAAAGATTTTACATACCAATCTAATTAAGTTACAAAGAAGTCAACATCACACTGTATTTCATTTGGATACAACCAATATGGACAAATCACAACACTTTAAAATTTATTGAAAAAAGTCATTAAAAATCATACTAATTAAAATATTCGTTAGTTACATAAAAACAAAATAAACATTTTAAAATTACTTTAAGTCGGATGATTGACGTAAAACAGCTGATTGATGCAAAACAGCTGATTTTATTCGTGTGCACGAGCACCTGTTGAAAGTAAAATGAACAGTGATAACGGTCAATCACCCCGAAGGTCATAGTAATGCTTTTTAAATTTAACAGTGCGGCAACTTCAGGAAAATGAATCCCCTCGTACGTGGAATGTCATTACACGTTGTATTATTTGGCAGTTGGTATCGGTCAATAACACGTACGAGGTTAATTCATAAATTCATATTTTTTATACAACTGATGTTACTGAAATAGTTTATTTAAAATGATAAGTATTTAAGTGTAGACATAAACTAATAAATTTTATTATTACTATTATTATTATAAATATATAAATTCTTGTTTGTTGTTCGTTAGGAATATGTGCAGAATCAGAGTTTTTATGGAAAAGATATCCTTTTCCCTCGAGGTGGGGGGGGGGGAGCCATCGCTCATGTATCAAGTAACATGATATTAAATCGTACGAAAAACATTAATTTTTTGTTTGGTATTTGTGTCATTTTGTTTGTACTAACGAGTTATTTGCAAGTTGTGAGTTCGACTTTTGATATCTGCATTTGATTATTTAATAATAATAATAATTATTATCATTATGTTACATGTACTGGTATTGATTTCATCCATCGTTTTTCGCCTCTTCTTCTATATAAATCTCTGATACTACTTATTTTGTACATTCCCATTCTATCCAGCGTTTGTATAATCTTACCTTCTGCGGAACTCTAATATAATAATAGATATAATATAATGTGTCTCTTATTGATTTACATGTTTATATTTAATGTGCGATTTTTATGTTTAGCAATCTCCACCGCTGCTTAAATTGAAATTAATTGTTAAATTTGATATTAAAGTCATACAAGGGCAGTATAAAGGTGTTTTTAGCAGTGATTTTGTAAAATTATCGACATAAACTGGTCAACTTTACACAATTTTAATTCAAAATTGCAGGTTATTAATATTCTATTATTATGTTGCGTAATCATGATCATACGATTATAAAATTATATTTATTTTGTAAATTAGGTATTTAGACATGACTCTGGTGGTATAACAAATGAAGCAACACGTTTTAAAGTTGTCGATACAATAAGATAGAAATTTATAAACCGCAATACGTAAGTCAATTACGGACACCGTTATATATTTTTTAAAATTCGTTGTTATTTCTAATATATTTTCTAATGTGTACAGATTGTTTGTAGTTTGTTTATTACTTATAGAAGCTGTGTGCTCGTCTTGTAAACAGTTCTCTTGTATATCTTTAAGTCAATTACCCTCGTATATATTCCAAGAAAATATGCACTGTTGGCAATACACAGTTATTAAAGGGGTAGTTTTTAGAATATTTTATTACTGGATGTATAAAGAGAATTCTGCATTAGTACATTATGCATTTGTAAATAGGAACAAAGGCTTTACTTGTGATTGTCTTAAATAGTATTATTATTTATGTATTGAAATTATTGGGTATAATACAAGGATCTAATCTGGCATGTTTCATTTTTTCAACTACTATTTGCATGTGCAGAAAACTGAATTAAACTTACATGACACATTTTTCTCTAAAAACTTTTTTTTTTAAATTCAACAACCTTACATTGGTTCATTTTTGAATTGCTTACTAAATTTTACATCAAGAACATATAAAAAAATGAGGTGTGGCCACCACACGACTTTCTTATACGTTTGAGCGTTTCAAACTATACAATTTTACGAATTTCTTATACAAAACTTATTCAAAATCCTATTCTAAGTACTTTCATTCTCTTAATAAATCGCTATAGAATGCATACTTTGCACGATATTCAAAAAAAAGTGCTACTCGCTAAGAGTAAAAGTGCCACTTCCGGTCCGAATTTTGAAATTTCATATATACAAAAAATATTGCAAATTCAACTCTAAATACTTTTGTACTCTTAATAAATATATTTAGAATGCATAATTTACGACATATCTGCAAAACATCGCTATTCGGTAAGAGTAAAAGTGGTACTTCCGGTCCGAATTTTGAAATTTTTTTTACACAAAAGATATTTAAAATTATAATTTAAATACTTTTATACACGTAATGTACCAGCCTAGAAAGCATGACTTGCGAGATATTCGCAAAAAACTGATGTTCGATAAGAGTAAAAAACCTACTTCCGGTTGGAATTTCGAAAAACCTTTTTAAGATAATTTGTCTCAAATTTAATTTTGAGTACATTTCAATTCTTTATAAATTTGTTTAAACTTAGTAATTGACGAAATATTGGCAAATTTCGAATTTTTCACTGAAGTAAACTGCTACTTCCGGTCTACCGATTTTACTGAAAAACTAGTCAGATCTCAAGAGGGAGATTATACACGTAAATACAAAATTTGGAAGTGATATCTCCAGCGGTTTGACCGCTATCGTGGTCACACACAGACACACAGACAGACAGACAGACAGACAGACAGACAGACACACAGACATTTTTTAAAAACCACTTTTTCGGTATCAGGGGACTTCAAAACGTGGACATCTGCAAAAATCTCGAGGTCGAAAATTTTCATCATCACAATACTTCCTTATACTACGTATAAGAAAGTAAAAGTAGTTAAAAGTAACCATCGCTGAGGTTATTGTCATTTCTTTAATGTAATTTTGCCAACTTATGTACTTTATTTGAATACGGTATTTTTGTATTGGAGGAGTGTTTGGAAAATTTGCTAGTACATCAAGCCAATTCCGGAACAACCAATAGATACATGTTCCGAAGTAGCTGTACCTGTTAACGTCGTTCCAAAATAAAAAGCTGTTCGTAATCCTTGCGGAACAATAGTCACATTTACATTTAGTACTTTAGCATGTCCAGCAAATGCAGACATTTCAGCATGATCCAAATAGAATCCTAACATGTCAGCAGGCAATGTCGCTAATGGTGTGCATAATTCTACTAAATCTCCAACATCTACAGTTTGTAATTCTTGTTTTTTGATTATTTGTGTAAATGCATAGCCATAAGTATAAAAAATACGACTTTTACTAAAACGTAGAGTATACTTCTTTAATCCTATTGTTCGTGGAATGGCTAAATGCTTATTTGCAGTTTCTATACCACCTAAAGCATTACTTACTCCACCACTTCCAGAACTAAGTACATTGGTATCCTGTGTATCTTCAATCATTGGTTCTTGAAACATGGCTTCTAATTGAGCTAAAGTATCGTCTGTCGGTTCTTCGAAGATACGACGACTTGATGTACTAGCAATTGGTGGTCTTTCGCCGATTGGTTGTGTCGTTGTCGTTTTGGATGGACTAGAAGGTGTTACTACATTCACTGGTGGTACTTGAGTTGTTCGATCTCCTTGTGAACGCAACCAATCTTGCCAACTTCCTGTAAATCCCCGCGTCCGTGCTACTTGATATTGTCGGCTAATCATTATGTTATAAACCAGTTAATGGTGTTATTTGGTTAATATTATAATAGGGGGGACAATCGGATCGAATCAAATCGACGGCGTCATGATTTATGATTCATGATTCATGATTGACCCCCCTCGCCCCGCTTCCCCCTTCCCCCCCGCCGGCGCTGCCGTCGTGGGTATAAAACCAGTCGGTTTTGTAATTTTTACCAATTTAAAAGTTCCAATCCAACAGTTCAGATAATCATGTCGTTATTACCAAGTGGCAGTGCTGCTAGTGTTAGTGAATCCGCAAATATTACTTCTCAAGTATATAATAACAAATTTCTCAATTACGAACCCGAACTTTTTCACTTAGATCCCGACGGTTTCCTTGAAACCGACGAGGATTGTTTCTTAAATGTTAAAATTTTTAAAGAAATCAAACAAAATTTATTAGTAGTAAAAAACGGACATGCATACGGCAATTATTCTGCTTCTTTCAAATTTGATGGCAACTTAAAAGAAAAGTTTCCGCGTTGGCTTCACGAAAAATTATACAATGTTTCGACTCACTTCGCTTATGACTTATACTGCCAACAGTACATTTTTATTAGTTGTATGGCAGAGGGTCGTGCTGCAATTTCTTGCGGATATTGTATTAATAAATTTAAAAATATCGATAAAAATTATTATGATGCTCAGTTTTGGGCAATGCACTCGCACAGTTTTAAACATGTACACTGCACTTGGTGTTTAAGAACTGTTGGATTTGGCAACAGTAAATGCTGTCTTCTCGAAATCTCCGATGAAGAGATATCGATGGAGCCAGTATTAATCAAACAGCTAACAAAGAATCCTTTATTATCATTAAATGTTTTTATTGAAAACGATAAATTCCTTCGTAGCATAGATTAAAAGTAACTATCTCATATAATTATAGGGAAATGACAGCACAATTCCAACAAACACAGGACCCAGACGATTACTTATTAACTCTGATGGACAAATCACCACTGGAAGTAGCGACGGAAGCGACGGAAGAATGTCAACAGGATTGTCTTCTGAATTTGATCGAATTGATATGGACGGATCCCTTCAAGATAGCAGCAGTCATAATGTGGTTGGAAATAACAATTGCGCGATCCGTGAAGGATCAATATCTGACTGGGAAACGGATTTGCAAGAATTATTTAATGCCGCTGAGGAAAATAATGAAAGAAATGAAAGAAGTCAAATTATCGGAAAAAGCAGAAATTTTTTATTAGCCCAGAGAGTTTACCAGCGTTACTCTGGAAGAAGGCGTCCTAGCACAGATTACTTTAGAAAAAGAGTAATACTGGTAGTATTGCTTAGTCAAAACCGCGAAAATCTAAATATGCGATAAATTATAAAAATCAGTTATGAATTCGTATGGCAACAACAGAAAGTTCTCACGTTAGTACCCGTGAAATAAGTCGTTTGCTGGATATTAGCCAAACTAGCGTTGCAAGGACCTTAAAATAAAATATAAATCATGCGTAATGAGAATGAGTACATTTGAATATTGCGTTACACACTTATCATTTTGAAGCTACTGAACGGAACAGTTAACAGAAGAAATTTTCATTATTATTCAAATGAAAATTCTTACTTCACTAATAAATAGATCATCAGCACCGGTGGAACATAAATGCATCCCCATGCATTTATGCATTCTTTAGGGATTCTTGGTGATCGGATGATATGCCCGCATTTCTTCGACGGTAGTAATAACAGACAAGCTTATGCGCAATTTCTATCAAGCACTACTATACTACTATATTGTAAATAAAATAATATAAACAAATCAAACTCTTTAGCTAGTAAACAATTTTTTTGACATTCCTCCAATACACATAAAAAATCATATCTCTAAGCTCATTGTTGGATAAATTCATTATAAAATTATGCAGCAGATATCACGGCTCACTATACCGTATTCAAATAAGAACAGAATGTTGGCAAAATTATATTAAAAAATAACAATAGCTCAGATATGGTCACTTTTCAAGTAATAAAATCTTATACGTTTTTGGTGCGAAATTTAGTAAGCAATTCATAAATAATATATACGCTATTTCCATTTGAAAAAAGGAGCTTTATACAAAAATGTGCCATATGACTTTAATCCAGTTTTCTGCACGTGCAATTAATAATTGATATTTTATTATAAACAAGACTACCAAAAATTGTGGCTTTCTAACGTTGTTTTCGGGAAATATAATGATATAAAATCATTGACTTTTTCAGATAAATGGTAAGAAGACAAAATCTTTAAATTTTAGGCCTATACCTAACTACTATCTTATTACTTTTTGACCATGAATTGTACGGGGAATACAAAATATTATTATTATGTTATGTAACACAAAATAAATTTAAAAGGTGCTCCTTATGTATGACTGTCACAGGAAAAAACCGCTTCAAAATATCTTTTCTCATAAACTCACAATCTTCCTTATCTACGGCGATGACTTAGCCTTTATATCTATAAACGAGTTTTCTTTTCTAAAAACTGCTTTGCCGAATGTCTTCGTCCATAAGGCATTCCAGTAAGAAGCTTTCACAAATAAAGATGAAAGCTCACAGGAACTCAAGCAGGCGCTACAATTTAATTAGGTAACCAGACTTTGGACGAAAAATGAAGCATTTATATCCAAGCGTTAAAGCTTCTCAAAATTATGAGCATGTAGGTAATGTCTAACCATCGTATCGATCATATCACGAATATGTTTCATTGGAGTAAGATTTTCAGCCGATCTTGTCTTACATGAGAGGTATGTGCGTATTAATGTAGTCGAGTGCGTAGGAAGTGCATTATTCTGCTGAAGAATATTGTGCTTAGATTGAGGAATACATTTCGTGAAATACCTCTCGTTTTAACCAGCTGACAATGTCAGAGACAATGTTGAATAGAGGGTTCTTTGTGGGTTACATTAGCGAGATCAACTGACTACACGTCAACCTATACAGGCTGTTCCTAAATATCATGTACATAAGGAAGGGGGTAACTATTTGGTTTATTTTGTGCCTAAAATTTCATATAAACATAGGTCTGCAAACGCTTCGTTACCAATATGCAGGGTGTTGAAATTTCAAGAATTTTTCACTTTTTACTGTATAGCTCCTGCAGTTTTTGAGATATTTTGTTCAAATTTGGAAGGTAGGTTACGCTATAAGGCCTGCATCATTAGCCATGCCAAATGATTATGTAAATCTACAGGGTAATAATTTTTTCGGGGTCATGCCCTCTTTTCTCACCCTGAACTTTTTTGCGATGCGCCACTGCTAGATTCTAAAATACGCAATAAATTTTCTGTCTTGTTTAGAAACTTTTTGATCTCTTATATTTTTTTCTTATCTCTGACCGTTATCGAGAAAAAAAATAGAAAACAATTTTCTGTAATTAGCCAGAGAAAATTAAATTTTTTAAAATGGTCTAGCAGGCTCTGGCTTTATTCAGATAATCACTTGAGTTTATTAATTTGACAATTGACATTAGAAATCGTAAAAAAACTGCAGGAGCTATACAGTAAAAAGTGAAAAATTCTTGAAATTTCAACACCCTGCATATTGGTAACGAAGCGTTTGCAGACCTATGTTTATATGAAATTTTAGGCACAAAATAAACCAAATAGTTACCCCCTTCCTTATGTACATGATATTTAGGAACACCCTGTATAGATGTATTATTAGGGACACTAGTTTTGTGTTTGATTGTGCGTCCATGTGACCTTGGGTGCAGATTGCATCTTGTCTTATATATTCTCTTCAATTTTTTAATAACAAGAATGTCTTTGATATTTAATGTACAATGTACGTTATTTTCAATTTTAATTTACGTAAACTATTCTAAATTTAAAAAATTACTGAGTTTTTCTTCTTGGCTTTAGATTGTTTTCACTCTACATAATAACAAATTAAACCTATAAACATCTAAAAAATACTAAATTACTTCCTTCATTGTCTTTTTTAACGGTTTTAACAGTAGTTTTATTTTATGTAATTACGCGAAATCCTCATTACAAAGTATTTTTTAAATAGTATATTTTGCACTGAAAATAGCAATATGAAAGAAAAACTGGCGAAATTTTACAAGCTATACGAAGAACGGGTTGTGTTGATTGTGTGATCGGTATCGAAAAAGGAACTGTCAGATATGAGATAAGAAGAACATAAACAACTAAAAGTCTCAGATGTAAAAAGGGAAGACCATAGCACACTGCGACCCTCGCACGGTAAGATAGGCGATAAGGGTAATCAGAGACATAATTTAAAGGAAGCAAAGGACTGGAGAACTTTTTCCTAGTTTATTCGACGTTTCAGGTGTTAGCATTGCCGAAAGGTTAGAAATAGCTTCGAAATAGTGGAAAACTTGAGAAAACAGACAAATTTTACGAATTACATGTATACCCTTAGACACGAAAGTCTAGACGCATTACTGAAATAATATCGGGTTTTTCTTAATTGATTACTACGCATTTAAGATTTAATGAAAATTGTTATATTAGAAAGTATGTTTTGGTTAAACACATAATCAGTATATTAATAAGATTTATAATAATAATAATTTAATACGATTTTCCAAAGTGTTTGTCATAAGTTTTACAGCACTGTTTTGTGATTTAATATTTGTTTTGTACATCAATAAAATTTTATGATTTGTACTGCTCGCAAAATTGACAGATTCCATTGTTAAAAATGTGTATGAATTTTGTAATATTGTTTTCCAGTTTTATGAATAAATGTAAATATAATATCTTAATGGGATTCTATTATAACACTTTTATTGTGACTGATAAAATTTAATAGTATAATTGTGCCGTGTAGTTTCTTTTCCAGTTTTGAATTTTTAAAACACATCCAAAGATTTCGTCGAATTTGTGGGATACCATAACTAGGATATTATGGTATCCAAAAGATCCATTTTCGCAGTTTTGAATTTCGGTAATAAACCAGCATTATTATTTGTTGCCGTTGTATTGATCTCGTTAGCGATATTATTATTTAAACTAAAGATAATGAATTGAATCTCTTAATGATTGTTGCTTTCCTTATTTTCTTGTAAGTCAAACGAGCTAGAAATATGAGTCTCCTTCGACAACCTTTAAAGCGAACCTGTAATTTCTAAATATTAATATTATCACATTGAAATGGAAAATTTTATAAATCTGAAAATTGTTCTTGATAAAGTCAATCATTTCCAATATTTGATAAATACTATAATTTTCCCAAAAGGATTTATCGGAGTGCCACTCAAATAATTACTGACATGACGATGGTTTGTTAATATAATTATAGATGTTAAACTAAGGTTGATTACGACAGGCACTAATATAGTTAAGAAACACCGATTGTGTGACCCATATATCTGTCATTGTCCAGTTCGGCCGAAATCAAATAATTTAATTTATATGATAGAACTCTTATGTTCCATTAGTAATATAACACGGATGATAATTAGATTTTGAAATTATAATTGCCTACGTAAAACAGTATGTATTGACATGTTACATATTTTCAAAAAAGTACGAGCAAGCACAACAAGCTATAAAAAATAGTTTATTAATGCTGAAATAATTATTAAGGATTTAGGCATTATATTGATCAAAGATGAAGACATTGGTTAAACTATTATCATAGTGAATTCTGAAATACTTAATACCTATTTCAGTGAGTTAGTTTTCTCTGCGGCTAAAATACGCTTTAATCATGCCTTAGACTATACTTAGAACTCTACCAGTAGCTTGATACGAAAAATTAAATGCAAAATTCAACATATCCTATATAAAAGACTTATTCTTATTATGAGGGACTTGTGAATTTTTTTTAAGAGGTAAACTTAATATATTCGTATTATTAGCATTGTTTCACAGAGTAATTTGAGGAGTCAGAATAATTATCTATAAAGGCGAGGCTGCAACGCATGAAGTGACTTGGTTTTGTAGATTTATGGATGTTTTTTTCGGATTAAGTCCGTTAATAAACAGTAGCAGCTGCTGTTTTGTGAAGTACTATTTGTGAAGGAATAAAAATATTTGTATTTATAGGATTTACTGCTCGCATTTGTGTAAAGATTGCTTATTGAAAACACGATAAATTGACTATTTTAATGATGTACATACGTTTATAGCTTACCATTAAATACAAAAGAAGACAACAATTTACAAGTCATAACTGAAAACCGAAATTTTTCGTAATTTTTTTTATTATTGATAAATATGCACAGTGGTATAGGCATTGCAACATAAAAGTATGAATATTTGTTGGTTAATTGTGTCAGACAACTTGCACAGTATTTGTAAAGTACAATAAGTCATCAAAATTTGATACAGGTCAAAATCGGTTTAAGAGAAGAAGATTTGCTATCCATTGTAATTTTTAACAGTGTAAAAGTTGGTCTACCGTTATGAGTCAATAAAGATAAGGACATCGAAGAAGTGATATTGGAGCTTAAGTTGGAGCCACTCCGGATACCGATAATCCGGAATATACAGAGATTGTGCCCATAGAATGACCAATAATAAGATAGCTTTCGTTTATGTGTAAATAGCATTTAGAAAATTCATATAGTTGGAAATAAAGGATGGGAATAATGGATAAGCAGTAAATACGGTCTGAGGTAAATGGCAATTTTCTAATTATATAAATAGTAAAAAAAAAGTTTCTGAAATTAATAGCAATTGAACTATTTTAACTAAATATAACTATTCACACATTTAAATAAAAAGCATTTTATCTGGCAACTGTTTTAGAAAAGAAATAACTATTCTCAATTTCTGAATTTAGCTTGTGGAATATGAGCAATACATACATATTATATAACCCTGTACCATCGGATTTTTTTTGGTGACTAAATAAATAACCCGCTTTTTATATAGCCCAGAATTTTATAATAAAATTAACATTATTACGTTGTTATATCACTATATTTTGCACAGTTTGCAATTTCGATAATATGTATTGTGTTATTATGAAGCTAAATACGAGGGGTCTTCTCTTTCCGCTGAGCCTATCTAGTTTCAATCAGTTGTTTACAAGTTTAGTTATAGTGACAGTTGTCAAATATACCTGATTGTTTATAAGTTACATTAGTTTAAAGCATTCCTTTCGCCAATAAATCATGGAACTGAACATTATTGAACGGTGATTTTCTTACAATTTCAAGCGTGGCTTAAGCCGTAATGAACGTTTTGAGGAAAACAATCGAGTGTTTGGTGATAAGTAGTGTTACTTCGCCACCTTAAAGCGGTGGTACAATGAATTTCAACGCTGTCGATTTTCCTTAAATGACAGTTTTCGAGCTCCTAAGCTAAAAACGGCAGTTACAAAAAAAATATTGCTCTTATTAGGAATATGATTGTATAAAACCGGCATACTACTGTCGGAAGCATTCAAGCAACTTTAAAGATTGGTGTGAAAGCAATTACCATTATTTTACACAAACATTTGAACGTAAGTAGTAGTAGTAGTTCGTGAAAAAAGTCGAAACAAGAAGATGGTCGCCACATTTTTTGGAATTACTGGGCATGTTTTTACTGTAGGACTGGAGGATAGACGTATATACTGTTAATTTAGCGTACCAACGCTAGTTACACAGTTTGTTGTCAAAATGTTTGCGAAAAAGGGCCAAGAGGGAAGGATGATCTTGTATCAAGATAACTCTCGGGCACACACTGCCACTCGAACAATTGAGGTATAGTCCAGACCTAGCACCTAATGACTTCTTATTTCCGCGGATAAAGGATAAATTACGGTGTTTACGTTTTACATGGGCCGCAGAAGCGGTTGATGCCTTTAAAAATGAAATAAACAAACTACGACCAGAAGATTGAAAAAAATGTTTCAAGATTGGTTTTCACGGACGCAAAAATGCAGTAACTGTGGAGGGGAATACTTTGAAAAATTATAAATAATTTTTTTTGTAAAGAAATTGTGTTTTACTTTACTAGACTCAGCGGAAAGAGAACAGCCCTCGTATGTTTGTTACACGGACACGTACACTACTTGTTATTTATGACTACCGCTTCAAAAATGATGTTACATGGACTGACCATAGCAACAGTGTATAGTTCTGCACTTTAGGTGTACCAAAACGGAGGTAATTATATTTTCTGGGTAATTCTAATAATTGCAACAGTAAATTCAGCTGGTTTACGATTCTTCCTCTTAATTCTGTCCATATCTTGTCTAATATCCTCCTTAGGTACAACGCCGATTAAAATGGAGATATCAGTTTTGAGATACTGTAAAGCATAAATATCCATCTATCGGTGTATTGACCAAATTGACTTATTCATAACCAATTACGTTATAAGGGGGAAAGAGCATTTCTGACAAAAAATGAAGCCACGAGGCGTACGTGTACACTGTACATCCTCTATGGTCACATTGTAATAATTTGAGTATACATGGTAGCATATAATTTTGCAGAAGTGTTTTTTTAATTTACATTATAGATAAAGCAATTTAGCCATATTTAAATAGAATTAAGAAATATTTAGTTAAATGTATTCAAAATATTCGCTAAAAGCAAAATTAAATTTTGAGTATGTAAACTACATTCAGTACATAATCGTCTAGAATATATTTAGTATTCGTTCAATAATTACTTAAGACGAGCGTTTACCAACCAATAGAAACTTATGTAACTTATATTACTCGCGGGATGGGTAGACGTAAGGGGGTGTGAGTAAGTGGAGCTACATGATATTCGGTTTCCATCACAGCGTTTCGGTTTTATTCATAGATTAAGGAAATACTATAGGAAACATAATGTATAAAGCATGAGTACTTACGGAACTGTTGATGTTGTTGATGTTTTATAATAATCCAATTTTCGCTTGCCCATAACTGTTATATTATTATACACTCGAATATTATAGGTATATATGACATTTAAATGCCAGTGACAGTTTGTAATTAAACTGTCACTCGCATTTAAGTCTGAAATAGCCGACCGAGTCCGATAGATTTTCGTCTTCGCTAGGACCGGTAGAGATACCGTAAAGTGGGGATAGACGACGCGAAGAACCTCGTGTGAAATGTGTGTAACAATGTTTACTGTTTAATGTTTTTTATCTTCAAAAATAATTACATTAATTTTTTTTTTATATCGTACATCAAATGTGCAGCTGGCGCGTAGAGGTCGTTTTTTTCTTTTGTGTACCAGCCTTAGTTAGTAGACATTAATCAAATTCATGCATTTTTGTGGTTATTTCCAAAACACATAACTGTTTTAAGAAAATAAATAAGTACAAAAACTGACCTTGACATTATATGTTTAAAAAACGCGAAACGGCGATGCCTTAGTTTTCGATAGGTAAACGCCCCTCTTAAGTCAAAACAATTGATTAAAAAATTAGTTGATCGTCAAATAGGTAATAGCAAAAACGTTAATGTAATATAGGTTGCTGACATAATTTATTATAAGAATAAATGTGAGAAGTAATAGAAGAAATAAAACATACACACTATTTAGCGATGTAAAGAATATAATTTAATAATATTTAGTTATAGTACAATAATATAGATTTAATCTGTTCAATTTCTTGAAAATCCATTTGACCAACGTTCGTCTACCATACACCCACAATGGAAAAGAACAGAAATGAATTAAGAAATAAAATAATAAATTATAAGCCAATAAAATGTTGTTAATTTGATATAAGAATAATCAACTTAGTAAACTTACCAAGTACAGTACGCTGGTTCAAAGAGAGGGAAATACAAGTTAGAGAAGATATTTAGGAGATTGCAACAGGAAGAAAAATAACCATAATCTGCAATATCTTTCCAATTTTATACAGCTAGAATTATAAAAAGAAAAGGATACGTATTAAATTATCAGATTGAAAAAGAAGATATACAGGGTGTTATAAATTAAGTCGGCACTATTGCTAACTTTGTTATTAAGGAAGCTATATTATCGGTTAAATTAGCAAAGTAATAGTATGTTTATCGTGCACAATGATGGCAGAACCGAAAAGACAGT
Source organism: Amphimallon solstitiale (assembly GCA_963170755.1). NCBI lineage: Eukaryota > Metazoa > Arthropoda > Insecta > Coleoptera > Scarabaeidae > Amphimallon > Amphimallon solstitiale. Next base: position 10,912,602 of record OY720678.1, on the reverse strand, counting down.
TGAACTTCTAATTTTCGCGGTATTTACAAAAGTTACTTTTTTTTTTAATGGAACACCCAGTATATTTTTGCATATATTGAAAGAAGGAATTATTTAAAAAAAGAAGGCTTTCATATATTATTGACAAAAAATGAAAGTTGCGGCAGTTATCCCCTGTTTTGTACAGCAATTCATATCAATAAAATCAAGATGGCTATGATAAAAATAACAGCAAATATTAAACAAGCATTGTGAATTATGTATATTTATTGATAATAGATGTTCGAAGACATCACCGTTTTGTCCAATACACTTCCGAATTCGTTTATGTACGTTGCAAGTTACTTTTAAAATCGATCTTGCGTCTATGTTATAGCAATAGTAATTATTTTATTTTGCAGCTCTAAAACGTTTTCATATCTCCCTTTGTAAATGTCATTTTTTAAATATCCCCAAAAATAAAAGTCAATAGGGTTAGATCCGGGGACCATGGTGGCCACTGAATTGGTCCATTCGTATCTATCCACTTATTCCGAAATATTTCGCTCAAGAAATTTTGTACTTCGCGATGATTATGCGCTGGTGCTCCATCTTGTTGAAAATGTATATGTTGCCGAGTAGCCAAGTCCAGGTTCTCCATAAATATTCCGAAATGTTCAGTTTTGAATTGTAAATATCTTTGCCCGCTTAATGTACCATTATAAAAGAATGGTCCGACAATCGTCGAGTCAATTAATCCACACCAAACATTAAAACTAAACCGTATTTGTGGAGCATGGGGCCGTTCCAACAATAAATTTTCTCGTGACCAATAGTGATGGTTTTTCTATTCCAAATTTCAGAATTAGAAAAATTCGATTCATCGCTCCACAAAATATGAGGAAATGCATTTACATTCTGCGCTGAATAATTAAGGTAACAGTGACAAAACGTTAGTCTCCTCTCTTGATCAGCCGGGAATAATGTTTGCACTGGCTGGTACTTAAATGCGATATATTTAAATTTTCTTAATATTCTGTGCACACAGTTAACGTTTACAACTAATTCCCGAGCAGCGTCTCTTATAGAATTATTGGGATGCACTTCAAAGTAAGCAAAATGTCAATCTACATTTCCTCACTAATTACGTAGTCCTTTCTTGTTCTAGTTTTTTTGAAAACATTATCATTTTTCTGAATTGTCGATACAGTGTTTGATAATAGCGTCGATCTGGCTGCGGGCGTAGAGGATAACACTCAGCGTAATATTCTTGGCTCCTTACAGAGTTTTTACGACACACGATATACGCTTCTAACATATCACACTTTTCCAAATGATTAAATACCATTGTCAATGACTTTTTTAAAGTTACAACGCAAACTTAAATATAACAACGGCAATGCGAAGAAACGATGTTGTACTTATCATATCAACAGTAAATCAATACTAACTTACCTTAACCTAAGAAACAAACATACAAAAAGCACTCCCACTCCTCCGAGTGTGCGTCATTAGTCATAGCCATCTTGATTTTATTAATATGAATTGCTGTACAAAATAGGGGATAACTGCCGCAACTTTAATTTTTTGTCAATAATGTATGAAAGCTTTCTTTTTCTAAAATAACTCCTTCTTTCAATATATGCAAAAATATACTGGGTGTTCCATTTAAAAAAAGCAACTTTTGTAAATAGCGTGAAAATTAGAAATTCAACTGTCTTTTCGGTTCTGACACCATTGTTCACGATAAAAATACTACTACTTGCTAATTTAACCGATACTGTAGCTTCATTAATAATAAAGTTAGCAATAGTGCCGACTTAATTTATAACACCCTGTATAATAAATAGTACAGATAGTACAAATTTACTGATGTAATAAGTATATAAATTTTGTTAAATTTAAAATATTGTTTTAATTAGAAATCAGGTTATAATTTAAGGAATAAAATAAAAGAAAACATGAATAAAAGATTATTAATACTGTAATTATTTAATTTTGGATTATTATAATTACTTTAAGTATTTAATATATAAAAATTTAGATATGGATACAATATATATGAAAGAGTTTGGGGAAATATATAGTCAAAAAGAGTGAATACGTACACAATACTATCTTTATATATAGTTATTATAAGATTTATATCTAACATACACGCATAGGTTTTATAGAATCTTTAAATATTTTTTTAATTGATTGTTGTTTATGTTGTGTCATACGTATCATCGCAAATGGGAGAATGTTTAGGCATGATGGGCATTGAACATATTCGACAGATGGTTTATTAATTACATTAGTAAAAATCAAAAAGGTATATGAGTGTATGTATATTTCTAAACTTTGTGAATGATTAAAATAGAGTAAAAGATATCATTAAGACAATGATAACAATTTTTAATGTATAATTAAATGCATAAATACTTGATTTATTTAATGTACTATATATATATTTTTATTTAAGTATATATATATATATATAGTATATATATATACTTAAATATTCAAATGAAAATAAAATTTGAGTTTCAATATACATTTATTTTTTTTAATTAGTAATCCTTATCCCATTGAAGTATAAGGGCATTACAAAAGATAGAAAGAGCTACCTCTAAGGAGATAAAAATTATAAGATACACTGAAAGCGACAAAAAGGTTAGGCATACTATTAGAATTCACGTTAAAATAGCAAATGCTGTAACGTTATAATAACAAATAGATACATTCATATTTCTAAAAATATAAGGCTTACAGTAATATGTCGTGTTATAATGATATTTTTAATATTTCGTCATTTATAGTGTTATGATTATTTATTTATTTATTTTCTATAATTTTAGCAGTATAATTTATTTATCATAATCCCTGTTTATTCTAAATTCTAGAAAGATGCTATTAGAAGGTATATGCGAACAAGAGCACCACGTTGACATGGAACCAATTGATATTATAAATATTTTGATGATATTGCATATCTGGAAGATAATGCTATTCCAACATATAAATTAAACATTGTCAATTTACATTTTGATAAATTTTTAATTAATATTATTTACAATAATATATATATACATATATAAATACACGGATTAAGCTAAAACAAATTAGTTTAAAAAGATTAAAATCTATAGGTACGATCCCACCTTGTACGTCGACAAATTGGGCATGACTTATAAGTTGAAATGCAATTTGTTTCTTAAAATAGCCATATGTTGATATAACCATAAATAATGCTTAATATATCGACTAGAACAAATTTTGTAAATAACCCGCAAAAGAGTAAATGAATAATAATGAACACAACACATAAATAACAATTAAAATTACCTTGTACAAATGTGTCTAAGTAATTAATACAACAAGTTTATGCATATTTTTGAAAATTACAAAGTAAAACTCTCGGGCTAGGAGTAGAATGTTTAACCTTACTTTTGCAATGGATTTCTACTGATATCACAATAATGTACACTTTCTACAGTCCAAATTCTTCATGTACATTTAAATGTCCACGGAGCCTTCCTGGCAACATTATTTCTTAATTTATAATCATTTTTGTGTCCATTGCAATATTTTGCTATAAAACCTATACCTGAACATGATTCAGAATTGCTGCCATGTTCCAAAATTCCAGTATCAAGAGATACGATGAAGACGTTATTAATTTAGAATCTGAAAATGGGTTCTGGAAATAATGTGAACGTTACTGAATAAATCTGATATATTTCATGGACCATAATTTGATATACCAGCTGCTACTGATACATATACGAGAAGCGAAAAACTGGAAAATCTTAGGCTCAATCGCAATGTAATTTCTACATCAGAATGTTCAAGAGATTCAGAGTCTTTGAAATATCTTTTCAAGAAGCCATGAATTTGTCGACAGAAACATAAAGACACTCCTTTCTTGGCTATAAACATTGTAATGTAGAAAATGAAAAAATGAATGAATTTGCGGTTAACAACAAAAAATAATCCAATACCACGATCAACACCATCAAAACAAGCCATGAAGATTTACCTAAATTAAGTATAGTAAAAAATTCGATGAGGTGTAAATACAATAATTGCCACATAAAAAGCAAATATTTGTGCAAAACATGTGAGGCTTATCTTTGTAATACCGCTGAAGGTAATTGTTTCTAACATTAATGTAGAAAATGAAAAAATGAATGAATTTGCGGTTAACAACAAAAAATAATCCAGTACCACGATCAACACCATCAAAACAAGCCATGAAGATTTACCTAAATTAAGTATAGTAAAAAATTCGATGAGGTGTAAATACAATAATTGCCACATAAAAAGCAAATATTTGTGCAAAACATGTGAGGCTTATCTTTGTAATACCGCTGAAGGTAATTGTTTCTAACATTACCATGTCTCTGTACAAAGAACATTGAAGATTTTTATTTTCTTTCGTAGCAAATTTTGAGTTGACTACGATTCAATTGCCATTAAAATACACATATTTTTTATAACTTAATTAATTATTCGAAAATAAACGCTTGGCTCAGTTTCACAACTTCTTTATTAGATACACTAACAATTGTTTCGGCTATGAGGCCATTATCAAAGAGTTATCTAGAACTAAACTTATTCTACTTAAGGGTTAACTTATATACCTGTGTTCATTATGGGTGGGAGGATATGGATAATTGATATTTAAAATTACATCGATATAGGGGGTATTTACAAATTCTAATTGTGTGTTTGTGATAACTCGATTTTGTTTTTGGGCTTTTTTAATTTCAAAAATCTCTAATATATTTAACTTTTTACTTTTTACTACATTATGAATGAGGTTACAGCTATTTACATCTGGTACGTGGTTGTTCTCTATACAATGTTCTGCAAATCCAGTGTGTTTAACACTATATTTTATATCTTTAATATGTTCTGTTACACGTGTATTAATACATCTGCCACTTTGTCCAATGTAAATAGCTTCACAATCCTGGCATTTTATGGAATATACTCCTGATTTATCTAAGTTATTCATTTTATCTTTAGCATTATTCAACAATGTACCTAGATTTACTTTATTTATCCACACTATGTTAATATTTAGTTTCTTTAGTAATTTGTTTATTTTCTGTGTTATGGGAGAGATATAAGTGATTACATGCCACCTAGGTTTATCTACATCTTTTATTTCCGGGTATAACAATTTTTGGAGTGATTTTCTTTCTTTATGTTTTAGTAAATTATCAATGATATTTGGGCTGTAACCATTATTTTTTGCTATTACTTTAATTGTGTTGATTTCATTGTTAAAGGCTTCCTTATTCAGTGGTATGTTCATTGCTCTGTGTATGTAGCTATGGAAAGTTGACATTTTAATTTTTTGTAAATTTGCGTTAGCGTGTAATATGTTGTCTGAAAATGTTGGTTTTCTATATATTGTAAATAATAACTTGTTGTCTTTTTTGTGTATTGTAATATCTAGAAAATTTAATGTATTATTGTGTTCCTTTTCTATAGTAAACTGTATTTTGGGGTTTAGAGTATTAAGTAGTTTTAGGAATTCTGTTAATTGTCTATCTGTACCCTTCCAAATACAGAAAATGTCATCGACATACCTAGTCCAATAGTGTATTTGTTTTGTAAGGGTATTATTCATCTTAAATAGTTCTCGTTCTAAGGTGGTCTATGTATACATTAGCTAACAATGGGCTGAGTGGATTTCCCATAGGTAAACCATCTATCTGAGTGTAAATTTTATTATTAAATTTAAAATAATTCTGTTGCAAACATAACTTTAATGATTCTAATATTTCGGATTTCTCAGTATCCTCTAAATCGGTTTTGTTAATCTGGTCGCTAATTAAGCTACTTATTTCATGGATTGGAATAGAAGTAAAGAGGTTTTTAATATCGAACGATACTAATTTAGCATTATCTGGTAACTTAATGTCATTTAATTTATTTGTTAAGGTGATCGTGTTTTTTATTGAATATTGTGACTTGAAATTGATTTTTTCCGGTAGTATTTGACTTAGATATTTACATAGTTTGTATGTGGGGGCATTTACATATGATACTACAGGTCTCAAAGGGTTATTATCTTTATGTAGTTTCGGTTGGCCATATAGTCTGGGGGTACTAGGATTCATTATGGTTAAGTTTTTGTTCTTTAAGGCTGGCGTTTAGTTTTCAGTTTGGTGGTGATGAAGAATATAATGTGGGGGGGTAGGATTAGGTGTCGGTAATGTGGCGGTTCATGTTGGCAAATAGACGAACTTAATTGAGGATGAGAGATGAAGCAATAGAAATGTAGATTGCTATTACAGCAACAAATTTATATCTGGGGCTTTTAAATGAACTCGAACATAGACAGACAAAAAACTAACAGGCACAAAAAATTATTAAAGAAACGCTTTCAACACGTTTTTGTCTACATAGGTATTTTAAATTTATGCTAGTATTTATTACGAACCTGACTATATAGAAATAATCCCAACAGTCAAGCATCAAAATAAATACAAGCATTCATTTATAGCAATTTATAAAATTTCAAGTAGGTACACCTTATAAAATAAATAGGAATAAAACAATTTATGTTTGGAAAAAATATTTTTTGAAGTAATAATAATAACAATATTTAGTAATTCATGTGACTATAAACATGGTAAAGAACAAGTCAGTTTGAAGTATTCTTTCTCGCTTAATTTGTAATGTGTTTAATGAATTTTGGATTTAAAACATGGGTCATTGTAAAAAGAATGATGAACAATGCCATCAAGCTTCTATTGCCGCACAAAAACTGTTAAAAAGTAATGAAAATAAAATATTTATGAGTGACATTTTGTGTGATGTGTTACAAAGGGTAGAAAAAGTAGAACAGTCGACCATAGACTGCAGTTTTATTCTAAACATTGTGTAATGAATGACAAAAGAAATAATGTATAACATCACGCAGTTATTGAATAGCACTATTCGTATGGTGATGCAACATCTGGTTTCGTCGAGAAAACGGACAGCAAAAAAGTCGATTTTAATGTTAAATTCCTTTCTTCTATTTACCTACCTTATATTTCGTAAGATTAATAAAGTACGGAGAATTTACTCGATTTGAACTACAACATAAACAAATAAAAAAGTATTTTGTATTTTATAGATCACCACCCACTTGTTATCCAATTATATAAATAAAATTAAAAACTTTTTAAAAATACAAAATTTCAATAGTGCGCGTGGGTGATGAGTCATCGGCCGCTCGTGTCCGGTCTCTGAACATATGAACTAAAACATACAGCTTATATTGTGATTTTCGTAACTTTAACTGTGTGTTTAGGAGATATGATTCAGAATGTAACCAGAAAAGATCAATAGGTATTAATTACTTACGTTTATATTTTAGTCCACAATTAATTTTCATAGTAAATCTGTTTAATTATAGGTTGTCTATAGGTGACACTAGTGTTTTTGGCAAAAATCAACTGCGCTTCTGTACTTAACATTATTCATATTTTATTATCTTCTTAAATAATATTGGAGATGCGCAACATTCAGAAGTGAAAGTAATTATTTTAGTTGTTACACGTACCTAAATATATTTTACCGAACTGAAGTAAGTTTGCCAAAATAAGGTTTTGATTTTCCATATTATCCAAAGATGACATATCAACTATTATATTCTTTTAATAGACTTACCTAATATTTCACTATTACCTAATGACAACATAAAGAATTTTTGGTATAAACCACCGAAAAAGAAGCTATCTACCTGACGAAATGGTTGAACATGCAGAACACATAATTTAAGCCTATTGTGCCATATTTTTATATGGTCTACCAAATCTAGTACCTTCAAGAGATATCTAAAACGTAGAATATTAACTTTCTGTGATAGAAACACCACCGATGTAATATCCTTGGAGAATATACATATAGCCCAGTCAAACTATACCAAAAAATCTCGCATGGTTCAATTAATTAGGGTACCTTTGATATTTTGATATGGTGTATGGATTGGTACACTGTTTCAAAGTCCCAAGTTTTCTTATTTTCCCCACTACCGCAGACGCCGCCATCTTGAAGAAACCGCTAAATTTTTTAGCCTCTTTTTACAAAATATCTCCTAAAGTATTAGTTTGAGCAAAAAAGCCGTTTATGTTCTTATTAAACTAGAGAAAATTTTCTACAATTTAATACAAAAACGGAATATTTAGCTTCATTACTTCCCGAGATAGACCTCTTTGAAATTAGAGAATTTTTTTTTAAAAATGTCAAAATAAAGATTTATAATCGGTTTTTGCTCGATAGTAAGTAACTGGTGTATTCTCCGCTAAAGTCTGACATAGCATTTATAGTAGAGGTAGGTAGCTAAAGTTTAAGACCAAACTGATTCTTCTAGCTCTTTTAGACTATGATACTCTCTTTTGAATATTTTTGTAGTCTTTTAGGAAGACACGTTACGCAATAACTTAATACTGACAAAATTAATGTATCTATTTATTAAAAACAAAAAAAAGTTCATTTATTGCTAAGTTTGTATATCTCATATATTCAATAGGTCTGTGAATTATATATCAATAAATTTGTAAGTAAATAAATAATTGATAAATAATTATAAATAAATTATATACTACATAAGTTTCATCAACAAAAGTGTCAGATATACCACAACTTTACATTATAAGAACCAAATGGTGATATTTTGTTATATAAGACAAAATGTGTCTGGACGACAAGCCACATTTGGAGCTTCGGAACTTTAGCTATTTACCTCTACTATAAATGCAGAGTCAAACTTTAGCGTAGGATTCACTATATACTTACTATCGAGCAAAAACCAACTAAAAATCTTTGATTTTTACATTTTTAAGAAAAAATCTGTAAATTCAAAGAGGTCTATCTCGGGAAGTATTGGAATACTTTGGAAGATATTTTGTAAAAACTGGTATAGTGCAAAAATTTAGCGGTTTTTTCAGATGGCGACTCATAAGCCAAAAAGTTTTCAAAAAAGCTTGTTATATTTATCGTGTATAGGTATTATATTTAATCCTTTCTACCAATTATCAATCGGAATCATAGCAAATTAGACGTATAAATATTATTAGTAGGAATAATATAGATTTTGTTATGCTCTGCAACAGTAAATCTTGCAGCTTCTTTGTTTGTGTGTACGTGTATAATATAAAAATTACTTTCGTAAGTTATTGATGTAATTTAAGCTATTGTACATTTACATATTTCAAATATACTCTTATTAATAAATACATAGGTACATATTTTTTAATTATTTAATCATACACTATGAATAAATGAATTAGTATTTATTTAGAGTAATGTACACAATGATAATTTGCGTTAAGCACCGGTAAATCTCAAAATTTATTGAATAAGTAAAAAATGTACCTATATATATTTATAGGTATCAAAATGCCTTTGTAGTCCCGTCGCAGAATTCAATAAATTTGTGCATCAAGAATTATTTAATTTTCTGAAGTAGACTAAATAAAATATACCTAGAGTTGGTATACCATCTTCTAGTTTATCCATGTTTATGTGATTGTTTGGATATTATATTCTGATAATAGTACGAGCAGAAGCATTGTTTAAGTCTTCGAGATTATCAAGATATAAGCTGTACCACTGCAGATTTTACTTATTTCAGTACAATACAATACACATGTAATCGTAATTAGATTATATATTATTATATATAACATTATAAGAAGTTAATTATATCATATATTAAATCAAGAAAGGTTTTCCCTTTTCGTCCAGTTATCACAACACACATATTTCAAATAATGTCAAACTGTCAAAAATTGCTATAAATATACATCGCTCGAAAGTAAACAATGTGTAAGATTATTATACCTATAGCAAATTTATTATCGTTTTTGTTTTTTATAGGTATATATTTTATATTACATTCCGCAAAGTGTTAAACTGTTGAATATATAATAATAATAATATATAACTGTTTTTATTATTAGACGAAGTATTGTGAGCAATTGTACTTTTGCGTAAATAAAAGTACCTATCCTGACATTTTTAATTAATAATAGGCACATATATACGCACAATTTCCAGTGCCCCCTAATGCCCAGAAGCTACACTAATATTCAAGTTCCTGGCGTGATAATTCTGCATCTTAATGGTTTTTCTCCACACTATAGTTGATTGTAACCCTAATTTCATATAATGTCCACGCATTTTTATTTTGGATACCATTTACAAACGAAGATATTATTTTCGTTGCAGTATTTTTTGTTACAATGCAAACTAATTTTTTGAGGTCAAGGGGGGTGCAAGAATGCTATACTTTATTTGAAAATTACAGATAAAAAATATTTATTTTTACCTCTAAAAGGGGTATTTTATTCACAGTATATAGTGTAAAAACAGCCCAATTAGACATTTAAAAACCCCCTACGACCTCGAATCAAGTTTCCTTAACATAACTGTGTACTTTTTATAACAATTAAATTAATAGTTTCCATTTCTTATCAAAAAAATGTGGGCATGTTTTCAACGTGAATATTGTCCGGTGCAGCGTACCGAGACGCCAGCCTTAAATTAGTATTGTTATTTATTAGCTTTTTTATTTTTGTTTGGTAATTTTTAGTTGGGTCATTTTTTAGTTGTTTAAATTCGTTAATGTTTAACATTTCATACATTTTCTCATTATATTTAGTTCTTTCTAATATTGTGACCGTATTACCTTTGTCTGCTTTAGTGATTATTAGATTATTATCGTCTAACTTCTTTCTTATGGCTTTTATGTTGTTATTGTCATGTGGGCTTTTTGGGGTTAGTTTTAGATTTTGATATTCATTACCTATTATTTTCTTTATTTTTTCTTTCTCTAAATTATGTCCTTCTATTAGTTGTAGAGCTACTTCTAGGTCTACTGCTAAATTGTTAATGTCATTATTGTTATTGATGTTTGGGTTGTATTTTAAACCTTTTTCTAATAATTTAGTGTCTGAGTCTGTGAATGATGTTTTACTAAGATTTATTAAATGTGGATAAAATGTGACATTATTAGTTATATCGTTAGGTACATTGTTTTTTATTGCTAATGATAACTTACTGGTTTTTAAGTAATCGAGTTTCTTTAACTGTGTCTTGTGTTGTTCTTGGCTTCTATGTAATACTTCCTCTCGAACGTCCCTGTCCATGATGTCGAATGTTATCGGGTGTAGCACTTCTAACAACCGCATATGGACTATTTTGAGGTGTAATTTTAAATTGTTCCGTCGGACATACCATTTTTGTGTTTCTTTATTAATCCATATTTTGTAACTTTGTTGTATAGTCTCTTGTGCTTCTCTACTCTTGTTGTGGCACGTTATTTTCATATATTTTGGAGTGATATCTTCTTTAACACATTGTTTATTGAACCACAGGTGATTGTTACACTTATGTATTTTAAGTAACGTTTTTCGATATATTGCTGCTAATTTGCCTTCGCTGGCTGATTGAATTTCATTGGTTGACTTGGCAGATATTTCTTGGTGAAACATTTTGTTATAACTTAATTAATTATTCGAATAATTAATTAAGTTATAACAAAATGTTTCACCAAGAAATATCTGCGAAGTCAACCAATGAAAGACATATTTTTTTTTCAAAGAAAGCTTACCTAAACTCAACTTGCAGCACGTCCAACGACAATCTAGCTCCGAAGCTAAAAACTAATTATCATAGGATATATCATCCCAAAAATGTACCATAACAATAATTGTGTTTTGTAATCTAGTTTGCATTTTACAGCATTGTAAATGTGCATAATATATTGACAATGTCCGTACTTAGCTCTGGGTTTTACGATAATAAAGAAATGTGAATTTCAATTTAAGTGATCAATAATTCCAGATTGTCTTTGGGCGTGCTGTAAGTTGAGTTTGTGTATACTTTCTTTGAAAAAAAAATTTCTTAGTGGTATATAATTTACCTCTGTATTGATTGACACATTAAAATAATAATAAAACAGTCTTCGTTCGTGTCATTATAAAAATATATACACTTACACCACACCACATACTGTTCAATGGAGAGATCAAACCCACTCACGCTCGCACTTGCAATAACAGTAAATTTTAAAAGATAAGATCACGTAATTTTAAAATCGGGAAAGTGGTCCGTGATGTTCGTCAAATAAAATAAATCTTTGTTCAAGATTCTCGATACTTCGTCTCTATTTCAGATTTACTCATGAGATTACTGATAGTGTCCCTCTCCTTCTCATTATCTATACAAGCGATAGGTTCGCATTGCCATGGTATTCAACAAAAAGTACGTAGGAACGGGCAACTCTTTAAAATTGCAGTTATACAACATCGTTTCAAACAGTTTCTGTTTCATATAATGTGTATAATGTATACTTTACTTCCATTACAGTCCATTTGTAACCGTTAGCAATACAGAAAAGCGTCCTAATGTGTTTGTTAGTGTCGGTGAATGGTTAGTTGCAATCATTCTGACCACATTTCAAATAGTATAGGTGTTATGCTACAAGTGGCATATTCTACATCAGATCCAATGGTCTTGCGAGTGCATCTTTCCACAAATAATTAAGTGTATTTTATAATGTGTGTATTGTTTTAAAATGTAAGTGTTGAATTGTAGGTATACGAAAATGATCTGTCTTTACAACACAGTAACAGACATTTTAAATACATTTGCCGCTAAGAAAATATTAGGTTACTGATTACTGATTATACTTATTCGTTCCTCACCTAAGATGGTAGATGATGCATTGTAAATTCTTATATTTTATATAAAAATTCCGCAAAACGTAGTAAAACTATCACACATTTGAAGTTTCGTTCTCAACTATGAAACGAACTACATACCTAATTGGAAATTATAATACAAAACAGAAAACTCCAATAAAATTAGGAAAAACCAAACTGAAAAAAATTGGTGGTCAAGCAACCACCGTGGAGACTGTACAATGAAAAACGAATATTGAAATTCATTTACCTATTCAAGGAAAGCTTCGTCGGTGTGCTTTTTGTAGCACTAAAGCATCAGTCAAACGTTCTAAAATAATATTTGAAGGATATGATGTAGGTTTATGTCCAAACTGTTTCGCGCCCCTTCTAAAAAATTAGTACGTAGCTGTAATGTTGTAATAAATAAACATAATAATTCTAATAACTTTTATTTGTCCGTTGCATATATCTTTTTATTGCTGGTGGCACTTATATATGCCACTAAACAAAAAGATATTTCAAAACATTTAACGATGGGTGGCGCATATAAATGCCACCCCAATCACTAAAATACCATGAAATATCAAAATATTGCAAAACAATTGAAGAGCTAGTTTCTGAGATATTCACTAAAACAACAAAATTTTGAACGCAACATCCTGTATATTTCGACATTTTTTGAATAAGCGAATAAAAAGACCTTAAACTATTTGATTATTATTGCTTTAATATGTAAGTAGGCGATGAATATAAAATGAAATAAAAAATTACTTGTAACGTCAACGAGTTTGTAAACTTAATTTGTTTTGTAATTAATTAGTTGTGCACAGCTATCTACCTATTGTTAACAGTTGCCTTTCGTACGTCTAGAAAAATGTGATATGCTTGAAGCTTATCTGTTTTGCAGAAGAAACACTGTGGTAGCCATTTGCGGCCCGTGATTTTTTGGGACGGGAGGGCACCGGGGGTGTCTGAGTGTTTAATATCAAAAATTAAGTACAGACAAAAAAATAAACTCAATATGTTATTTAATTAACTTGTTTGAAAGTAAAATCTATTCGCCGTTCCTTACGATCAACAAAATAATTAATAACAAATTCATTGAAGTTTGGTGTTGATGTCAGTAATTGTTTTTCGATGGAACATATTGCTAAGGCACATAGTCTGCTTTCCTGCATGGTATTTCTAGAAAATGTTTTTATTTTCCTCAAAGTAGAAAAACACCGTTCACTTTCAGCTGTTGTCATCGGTATGGTGCAAATTATTTTCACTAGCTTCACAGATTCGGCAAAAGTAGTTGTTCAATTATTTTCATAGAAACGTTGCAGTAATGTTAGAGCAGATGAAGCAGTTCCCAAATCTGGTCTATTATACAAAACTACTAACTCATGCTTAAAAGTAATTGATTTCAAATTAAAAGTCTTCACGGCCACCTGGAATTCAGTTTCGGCGAAAGAATTTTGATATGGTGAAAATAAGTGTGATTGAAAAAGAAGAGCTATAGATAGGTGATCACTAAACAAAAAACGGTCATTTATATTGTTAATAATAATGTCGCACACTTCTTTAGCAAACATTTTGTGTTTGTCTTCATAACGGGGTCTTCTGTTCGTTGCCGGGAATGTTCCTCTTCATTTTCATCGTTATCACTATTTTCATTGTAATAATCGTAATCAGTTGAGTTCCTCACATGCTGACTTGACGATTTAAATGATGACACACAAGACTGTATTTTAACCCATTAGTGCATAAGGTTTACCAAAAAACAAAATTTTGTGGTTTTTGTATTTATTGCGTATTTAATAGAGAATAAAGATCATTGTAACACAAAATTAATTTTTTCTATTAAAATAAAGAAAATTTTTGGTATCCGATATATCGGATTCTGTGCGGAAAGCTCATTTAAAATGTGTGAAAACTTTTGAAACATATTTTTGGGTGAAGGCCTAATTTGCATTTAGTGCAAATAAATTTGCTTTTCCCTCCACAGAATCGACACAAGCGTTCGGTATTTACATACTCCGGCCAATGATCGCGTCCATCATAACGTATTTCAATTCTAGGATCGGGCACAGTCTTTCCTTTGTTAGATGGTTTTCCGTATGTTGTGAGTAGTGTAACGGCTATATATCGTCTAAAATTTAAAAGTGAGTAACAATTCTTATCATTCGGTATTAACTGTTTCATCAGGAGCCACGCATTTACAGTTGATACGTCTAGTAAATAAAATAAATAAGATCGGCCACCACCATTTCTTTTGCCGCATTCTGGTGCGATAGCACGCCACCAATTGATCCATCTTATCGACACCTCCCATGCCACTGTTATATTTTGCAAAAAGTTGCGGTTGAGGTACGGCGATTTTACCTTTTTTTACTTTTGACTATCTGGAACATCTACCTTCTATAACAGTGTCAAAATTTGAATGAAATCATGTATCCGGTACAAAGAGCCCAATTTTTAAATCCAAATCTAATTGGTTTTTTTCCTTTTATGTACTGTTTAGCGTAATGACGACCATAGTAAGGAATCATAGACTCGTCGATTGAAATGTTTTCCTGTAAACCACCATGCATCTGAAACCGTTCATTCAGTTCTTTTATGAGCGGTCTCAATTTGTATAGACGATCTTGTGGATCATTGATATGAAAATTTCTTATAATTTGTTCAAATCTGTTGACTCTCATGCTGTTTTTCAAAATTGTAGGTACGTCACTACTTTCAGACCAAAACATCCTTTTGTTGGGATATTTAGCATATCCAGAAAGTAATAATCCACCAATAATTACTTTTATTTCATCTTTCACCACATTGAGAACATTGTTTTTTTGAGACGAATATAAATTTGTTTGCTCTAATATTTTGTCAAGAAGTTGGTCGGTAAAAAAAAGTTCAAAGAAGTCTAGTGGAGTTTTAGCTGAAACTGCTTCTTGTGAAGGCGGTTTTTCAATGCAGTTGGTGTTTATGGTAAAAGATGGTTCAGCCTTTTTCCATTTTAGGTAACTACATTTTTGTTTTTTTGATGCACGTTTAGCTGCATCATTTGTACGACAATATTTAGATAAAGGTTCTTCATCACTAGAGTCGAACTGCTCATCATCATTATTGTTGCTGTGTGTTACATACTCGCATTTAGTTCTCAACATCCTTGGACCCAGATGATTGAGATTTCCTTCATGCTCATCATCACTTCCGTCAGTGTCACACTCAGTATCTTGACCATCATCTGGTGGTTCACCATAAATATCTATTGTCTGATGTATGTCATCCTTTTCAATTTCATCAAGGAGTTCAGCCAAAGTCAACCTAAAGTATAAAAAAAACAATGAATAAATCACTTCTAATCAGAATCCAAATATTCAAAAATATTGAGTCCACTTCACTTTGTGCACAGAATCCGATATATCGGATCTAAAAAATAAGTGCTCATATTTCTGCATTTTGCATAATTATATGAAATCAATTAATGTTAACATATCTGATGAACTTTATTAAGTAATTATATATGAAAATTCGGTAAGAAATAAGATATGTAAAAAATAACAAAATAATTACTTACCCTCCGTGCCGAGTGGAATACAAAGAAGGATCCATAGCTACCAAAGTTTACTATGAGCGACAAAATGTTGTTCAAATAAGGCAAGATTCAATTTAGGACACAAGAACAACCTTGTAGATGTATGGTTAGACACCTCAAAATTGTGAGGTTGGGTTTATATTTGTTTGGCGCCTGAAAATATGCTCATCCGATATATCGGATCTTATGCACTAATGGGTTAATACTGTCAATTTGACGATGTTGTAATTGGTTGTAGAGAATTTCCCAATGCGGCATGATTTTATTAAAAAAATATAACCAGTAATTGAAATTATAATCATTTAAAATGTTTTGCAAGCCTACAGCTTTCCTTATTCTTGACTGGTCACTAGATTCATCATCTATGATCCGCGTCAGACATGTGTAAGATCTTTTTTATTTCTGAAGACACTCACAACACGTCTTGATTTAAAGTTCCATCTGGTTGGTGTAGCCCGCGGAACCTCATCCAGTATAGCAGTGCGTTTTGGGGATCTTGCAAAAGATGTAGAAAAACCACCTAGATTGCAAAAGAAAACTTTCACCTGTTTGTTATGTGAGGCGTTCAACTATCAGATTTAACTGGTGCGCGTAACAGTGAATATAATTTGCATTTTTGAAAATATCTTTAATTTTTGCTTGAACACCGTTGTTTTTGCTACTCATTACTGAGGCGCCATCGTAATTTTGAGATATAAATTTTGCAGGCATTTGGTCCAATTTAGTTTTCCTAAGTTCTTCCAATAAACATTTGCTAATGCCATCAGCAGTAAGATTTTCTGATTGCAGAAAAGACAGAAATCGTTCTTGTATATTTCCGGTCAACTCGTATCGAAATATAAAAGCTAACTGGGAAAATGTAGCCGAATCTGTCGTCTCGTCTGCTTGTATAGCGATATAGTGGGCTTTGTTAATTTCGTCTAGAATCAAAGTGCGGGAAACTTCGTAGATACTGTCCAGCAATTCATTATGAATGGTTTTTGACAAACCCATAAACACTCTATTATTAGACTTGTTGATGTGGTCCTTGAGGGGTGCTGTCAATTCCTGTCAATAAATTAACAAATCCACGAAAAATCCCCGGATTCGCACTGTCGTGTGTTTCGTCATGGTCTCTTAAAGCGATTTCAAACATGCCACAAAACTTAATGCAGTCTATTAATTTTCTAAGAATATGTCTGTTTTTATTGACGTTTTAATTGTGCTGACTTATATTTAATCTATAGGCAGTGTTCAGCTGGCACATTATATTTACCTTCCCCAAAACTGAATATTCTATCATGTTACTAAGATGTTTTTCTCTTACTTTATGTCTTTTTACTTTTTAACCAAAGTGTTTTAAATCCCTAATACCTCTAGAAGTCCAGGGTCGCTTTATGGAGAATTCCTAATTAACCACACATAAGAAAAAAAAGCATTTTGCACATTACACCCACACAACCAGTATGATAAACTGTAAGAGCTTCTGTTGAAGCCTCGTTGCCCTCCCTGTAGCAGCCGCCACTGGTGGTAGCATTGGCATATTATTATAATAAATTTCCGGACCATGAAGCTCTAAATAGACAAATCTTTTTAAAATTGTACAGGAAACTAAGGAATAACGAAGATACATTTAAGAAATTTAGAAAAAGGATAGGAGTTATAATCAACGAAGAAACGGAATTACGAGTGGTAGCATATTTTGAAGCATTTCTTCAAAATTCAATTAGAGTCATTATGCGAGAATTGAATGTCAATAGATGCAGTGTTCAACTTATTTTAAGGAAGCATAAACTGCATCATTATAAAAAGAGAAGGGTACACATAATATTACTAGGAAATGCAGAGAGAAGATTAATTTTTCATAACTGTCTAATTAATTTTGTCACTAAACATCCAGATAATTTTAAACTTATTTTGTTGTCAGACGACTCTAACTTTTGAACTAAAGGTATGTGTAATAAGAAAAACCAACATTATTGGTCTCGACAGAATCCCATGATAGAGGATCCACGAAACCCGCGGCATTGGTTTAGCTTAAATATTTGGTGTGGCATATACTAGGTTCTCGAGTTATTGGTCCAATGTTCGATCACGGCACCCTAACGGGGGTACGTTATGTTAAACTATTAGCGCAAGTTTTCCTGAATCTTCTAGAAACCTACTATTATTTGATTGATTACCAGCGTATAAATTTTCAACAGAATGGGGCCCCTGCTCTTAGTTATCATGATTCTGCTGCTGTGATAGGTAGACTCTTTGATAATAGGTGGATACGAACAAACGGACAAATTCCGTGGCCTCCACGATCCCCTGATTAACACCTTTAGATTTTTATCTGTGGGGTTACATCAAAGACGAAGTTTATAAACAACAATATAGAAATGTGGTGGAGTTGCAAAACAAAATTAGAGACATAATATAGTATATTATGCAATGAGCATTTAGTGATAGCTATTAAGACACGAGTAAGGGAATTACAATACGAGGCGAAGCCGAGTATTGTAATGAATACGAGTGTCTTAATAGCCATTAAGTGCGAGTTGCATACACTATTTTTCTACGACCCCATAATAAAACATATTTTTTAAAGAATCCATTTCATAAATAGAACGTAAAATTTTCCGTTCGTTTTTGCGAATTGGGCTGGTAATAAATTGTTCGTGGCTACTAAGGCTTTTTCCATAATTTCTGGTGGAGTCAATTATTACATTTCACTGTCATTATCCCTCATTTTTACCGTTTATATTTTCAAAGAAGCACAAATGTTAACTACTTACTTGTAAATTGCAGAGAACTGTCACATTTAATTAATTTTTATATCTGTCAGATATGCAGTCGCCATATTGAATATTAGTTGAATATTGGAATGTCGCATTCCTATTGGATATAAACTTGTATCGTAATGAAAAATCTCTATTCCTATTGGATATAAACTTGTATCATAATGAAAATCTGTATCGTAATGGACATCATTAAAGTACAGGTTTAGCATATCTAATAATACAATTAAAGTGTGGGAGTATAAAAAATAATATTTCCACTAGAACTATCCTAAAAATGACAAGAACTGTACTCAGAAGAGCTCAGAAGTGTATTGATCAACAAGGCGAACATTTACTAAGATAAAAAATGTCTAAATTTATCACTTTTTGTTGCTTACCGTTCTGTTATTCAATGCTTCATATAATTTAATGTACTGAAATTTATAACTAGTTAATTATTTTCCATCGCCTACTTACATATTAAAGCAATAATAATCAAAGAGTTTAAATGCCTTTTATTCGCTTACTTTGAAATTTAGAACGAAAGGATATTACTTACTTTTGTTTAGAATTTAACTCTCTTTCAAAAAATGTCGAAATATACAGGATGTTCCAATTAATTATTTGTTGCTTTTGTGAATATCTCAGAAACTAGTTCTTCAATTGCTTCTCTGTTTTGACTAACTTAATCAGCAAAAAAGTCCTACCGGTTTGCTAATTTAGCCGACTTCGTAGCTTCAATAATAAGAAAGTTAGCAATGGTGAACACTTAACTTTAGACACGGTGTATAGTAGTAGTATAGTGGAAATACAGATATCGATCATACTTAATAAAGCAATAAATAAAATATCGGGGTTATCGGGCCGTCAAGTTTTATGAAATATGACTCAATTTGGTTCATTTAAACTCTATATTTCGCCAAAGTTGTTTGGCTTCTTATTGGTTTTAAATGGTAAGTCTGACAGAGTGTGGTTTTAATTATTGATTTTATTGATTCCCCTTTTAATGGTTTTTTTTTAATATAACGTAAGGGTGTCACTGATATTGTAAACAACATTAGTATATTTTGCCAGTGCCAACTCATTGTTCACTTCTGATGAAGCCATTGAACATTGGCGAAATATAGAGTTAAAACAAATCAATTATTTAATAAAACTACACGGACTGATAACCTCGATATTTTATTTATTGCTTTATTATATATTAATATTACAAAAGACTTCTATATCGGAGTACCTACTTTATAACATGTCTAATTTTAGTACTTGGGTAGTTTTGCGTCATCAACTAGAAAATCTCTCCAACGTGTATCTCAATATATTTCGTCAGATTTTTCCGTAGAATATGTTTTATATACCTATTGAATCTATTTATGTACGTATGAGTAAATCGTAAACACGGCTGAATATTTACACTGTCAATTTTTTCCTGCTGGCACTTACTCCCCTCAACTGTTTTCTGCTCACATGTAATCTACATATCGATGACGCCGTATATTTTCAACATCATATGCAAAATGCCTTTTTGTCAAACGTTCCTTCACCTTCATAAATTCGGGATTTTAGGATATTTTATGTTATCGGATGGCCGCGATGGCGTACCCTTATATATGTATTCACATACATACGATGGGGGTGGCTCGTTTAGGCTCAGTTGACGTACCTTTTTTTTAAAGCCATTGGCGATAAGACCGCCAAAAATAAGACGAAAGAGGGAAAACTTTTATCCGTTCGTAGAAAGGAAAAAGTTATTCTCTCAAAAACTGACAGAGCATAAAATAATGCTGCAGATCTATTTGAAATATTAATAGTTATCAACGGAATAGACTGTCTCCGTCAAAGATGTGCCGTAAACTATTTCAGTGTCTGAATTAGAAAGGGCTATAAATTACTGTATTATATATGTTTTTCTTATACAGGCTGATTCAAATTAAGTGCGCATCACCATTGCTAACTCCGTTATTATTAATTCTAGAAAGTAGGTGTTAAATTAGTAAAGTAGTATTGTTTTTAATGCTGGTTAATATGCAGTTCACGAATAAACAATTGAATAACGCATTTACGAGAAATATTGACATTTCTTATTTTTTAAATAGAACAGCCTATACCTATATATTTAAAAATATTGATTAATAATTTAAGTTGTGATATAAATGTTTCTATGAACTATTGTCTTAAAAGGGATAATAAAGAAGTTATACAAATTAAGTGCACACCATTGCTATCTCCGTTATTATTAATTCTGAGCTTGTTCTGCAATTCGTGTACGGTATTGAACCGCGTTTTGTACACCCTACCATTCGATAGCCAGCACAGTCTGGGGACTGCGCTGGCTATCGAATGTGACCATTGGTACCAATGGTACCTTTGCCAATACCATTTATTGACAAAGTTGGCGTTGATATAGTTTTGTATTAGGTGACAGTTGTGTGCAGGAGCATTGTTCTGTTGAAAGTATAAAATTTGGTGCATCATACATTTGGCGTTGTCAAGGAAATCCGCCAGAACGTTACGAAGAAATTCCAGATATCTTTCTCCTGTCAAGGTACCGTTATAGAACACTAGACCGAAGACTAAAACCAAACCGAACTTGTGCAGCATATGGACGCTTCTTCTTCTTCTTCTACTACTTAGAGATCTGTCGATCTGTTAATTCTGAAGTTGCCCCTGCGTCTTTACCTGAGAGGTAGATAGCCAACTATCTATCCATCTCTTAGGTGGCCTTCCGATAGGTCTGTAGCCGGGCAGGTTGTTCTCTAGGACTATCTTCGGGAGTCTGTTCTCGTCCATCCGTCTTACATGGCTGTACCACTGCTTCTTACGTTGTCTTCCCCATCTCACAATATCCTGTATCTCGCATTGTTCCCTGATATCCGAGTTTCTCACCCTGTCTCTTCTTGTCTTACCCACTATTGTTCTCAGTGTTTTCATTTCGGCGGCCCTAAGCATGTGTTTCGTCTTGTTGGTGTCTTCGCGGACTTCTATACCATACGTCATAACCGGTCTGATGCAAGTCTTGTACATTCTAATTTTGATATCTTTTCGCATGTACGGGTTTGACCAGACTGTATCTCGTAGGCATACTGATAGTGCGGATGCTTTTTTAATTTGGCTCCTCAGGTCTGTAACTGGGTCGTGGGTACTTGATATGTCTATGCCCAGATATCTGAATTGCATCACCTGTTCTATGGGATTATCCTCCACCACTAGCTTGCATCTGACCGGATCTTTCGTGATTGTCATACATTTGGTTTTGTTGATAGAAATGTTCATATTGAGTTGGCGGCTCACTTGGAAGAACCTGTAGAGTTGTCTCTGTAGGTCGTTTTCTGATTGAGCAATAATTGCCGCATCATCGGCGTAACACACCATACCAATTCTTTTGTTGCCCAGCCTGTATCCGAGGTTAAGATCTGTTACTTTGTTTATAATTTTATCCATGAGAAGATTAAACAAAAAGGGACTTAGGCTGTCACCCTGTCTAATTCCTCCCGGTGTTGGGATGTTGTCAGTGAATTGATCTCCTACTTTAACCTTTGTTACGTTATTGTTATTCAGGTTATGGTTTATCTTTGTTATGTTCGCCGGTGCCTTATTTTCCATCAATATATACAGAATGTCTCCCAAACGAACCCTGTCAAACGCCATTGTTAGGTCAATGAAGCAAATGTACGCTCGCATACTGTACTCTATAGCCTTTTCTTTGATTTGTCATATGGACGCACTATTAGTAAATTTTCTTGGGACTAGTAATGAATGTTCTTCCTATAAAACATTCTTCTATTTGAAAAATTCCCTTCATAACTCCATAAAATACATTGCGCTCCGTTTAAATTGTCGTTGCAGAAATTTACGAACCATTGACAGAAGGTTAATCTCTTGGCTAAGTCTCTGGGTAGTAATGTTTGTGAGGTTCGGAACTTAAGTGGGATATACCTATGCTTTTTCACAATTCTTTGGATTGATGAATAACTTAAACCCAATTCTATCGTAGTATCCCTAATAGAAAATTCACGATAAGCTTCAAAATATGCTAACATCGTAATTTCTATTTCTTCATTGAGTATGATATTTTTCTTGGTTCTTTTCTTTTTAAATAAGCAATCATGTCGTATAAACTGACTGTATAGTTTTCTAAAGTAACGTCGATATGGCTGCTGTCGTAAAGGATATCGTTCAGCATAATGTTCGCTAGTCCTTTTCGAATTTTTATTGGACACGATGTATGCTTCCAATATATCACATTTTTTCAAATGAGAAGACACCATAGTCAGATATCTAACACTAAACAACGTAAATGTGGAAAATGGAACAAAAGTACACAACGCAAAGTAAAATGAAGAACTACTATTATGCGAAAAAATGCATGCACAAGATTTATACTTAGTACGTTGTTGAAAATGTTAGATAGCATATTGTTTCTCTTTTCTAGGTTTAAAGTGAAAGAAGTCCACTATTCATTTTATATGATACATAAGAACATCATCACTAACATCAACAGCAATCCACAATAACTCCTATAGCATACAAAAAAATTCGCTTGTGCTTTAATCTACTCTCTAGAATTAATAATAACTCAGGTTGCAATAGTGCGCACTTAAATTGTATAACTACTTTATTATCCGATTTAAGACAATAGTGGATAGGAACTTTCATATCACTAATTAAATTAATATTTTTAAAAATATATAGGGTGAATACTATTAAGGGTAAAATAGTATTTACCTCTTGATGTCAGTTCCAGAATCTAAGTATTTTAACACTTTTCATTTTCATATATAGCGTGTTTTATTTAAAAAATTTAAATTTTCAATGTTTCCCGGAACAACGCATTCAATTGTTTATTCCTGAGCTGCATATTAATCAATATTAAAAACACTACTACTTTACTAATTTAACCTACTTTCTAGAATTAATAATAACGGAGTTAGCAATGGTGCGCACTTAATTTGAATCAGTCTGTATACTCTGTATTTTGAATGCATTATTTTTAATTAATTATATAGCATAAAATGTACGCTATTCACTTAAGTCGCACTATATAATTCCTTGCTAAAAATGATACTTCTGCGATTAGAAACTATTGAGAAATGTTGAGACATGAATTGTCATTGTTACCATAAATTAATATATCTAGCAGCAAAATCAGATTTAGAATTGATTTTAAAAGCATTGTCGATAACCAATTTTGCAAAAAATATGTTTGGAAATAAACAATAGTTCAATGTTAAAAACGCAAATAATGAGGTTGTCTAGAGGTTTCTATTTACCAATATGGTAAATAGAAAGAATAGTGTATATAGTCACATACAAGTTATTCTTTTTTTTTTTTGGCGTTTACGTAGCTATACAGTATTTTTGTTTCCAAGAGTTGGCATTTGATAATAAATTAATTACCTATGTTAGTAGATGTTTTCAAAGAGAATTTGAGGAATAAATAGTGGTATCAAGGTGTTAAATAAGAACTGTGAATATCTTTTATTCCCAAAATGATCAAGATATTGCGTTGCAGTATAAAGAATATATAAGAGTTATTGAATAATAATAATAATAATAATATCGTTCATTTGCCATAGAATGCCTACAAAATAGAGATAAAACACACACACACACATATTAAATATTTACTGCTTTAATACAAGCAGAATTATGGACAGGGAAGGATTATGTTCTTCTCCTATATAACGTTTCGGGATATATTTATTCCTTATTCTGATCTTTAAAAGAACTTAATTAGGGGCAACTGGTAATTACAAATTACTGGCTACCTTACATTTGCCACTCTATGGCAAAAGGCAAAAAAAATAGATATGACAAACATTAATATTGTAGGACAAATATGTGACAACAACAATTGTAAGTAGCACGACCCAAATAAAATCGTTGTAAAGATAAAACAGATGATCAAAAAATTAATGTTAGGCTTTAAAACTCAAATACCAGTTATATTTGTATATGTCTTTCTTTAAAAATTTTGAAAAAGTATTATTTGAAATGTAATAAGTGTTATCCATGTTATAAGAACAATTTTAAAGGATGGCCGTTGCAGGATTTGAATTGTATTAAATATTATAACTACATGGCTTTTATCTGCACGGCAAACAAAATTCCACTGGCTCTAAGTATTGTTTGAACGGGCAAAGTACCCAAGTCAAAAACCTTTGTTCAGCTTGGGTGCATTTCAGTCAAACGCCTATTAGTGTAAGTGGTCTTATACCACATTCTCTTAGAGACTTTTCACTTAAGAGCATCCAGCCTGGAGCAGTGTTTACGAGTTGTGTACTTTGCTTCTTCAAACAATAGATGGAGCTAGTATAGCCTTGGTATGCCATGTGGATAAAAAAAACACATGCTTATCTACATGGTGTAAAAACGTGTCAGTAATTTGGGGTCTTACCTTTTTTTATTTCACAGTTAGTAAAGTTCAAGGTATCCTCAACTGCCATTTAAGACCCTTTCATTTTTAAAGATTTATTTAAATTTACTTTAAATGGAAAATTCTTTTACATATTTTAGTAAAAACGAGATTAACAGGACTTGCACAATTTGTAACACAGCACGCTGTAGACATACTTTCTTGATAAACCCTTATAAAATAAACAAATACCTGAAAATACGGTTACTTATGTCGTGACGTTCATGTATATCAGAATCAATTGAATTAATATTTATGTTAATGTTGACTAGAAATATTAATAGAAGCTGTCTCAGTAAGTATAATTGCGTATAAGAGTATATGAAACATGTCTTCCGCCGGTCATATTTATTTCGATTTGATAGTGCCTTTAACAACCTCATAGTCAATATTTATCAAGTCCTTAAAATTTTCAAAAACTAATTGACATGTACTAATAATTTATTTCAAGAATAATTTTATTTCTCGAAAAATGTGGTCAAATGATTTAAAACAGTAATTAACTCTATTCAAAACAAAAATTATCAGGAGAAAGTAAGCGTGTGAAAGTTTAATATTAAATCATTAATGAACAATTAATATTGCAATATGACAAGAAAACGTGTTATGGAAGAGGTTATCTAGGAAAAGCCATGAAATAATGCATATATAGTATACAACAAATATAAAAGTATGACATTCAATTTTTACTGTGACTTACATATATACATTTATACGTAAAACGTATATGCATATATGCATGTGTTTGAGATATACACATACATTAAGTGCCATTGCCGACAATCGAACGTACAGGCGCCGGTGTTTCGACCTTTGAGGTCTCGTCAGTGTACGTGGAGACTGTCGACAATGGATTTGAGACTTAAATCACTGCTTATGTCATTTTTTCGTGCTAAATGCAGTGAGAGTATCACAGCGACATCTAACACCCAAAAGATGACACAGAAATAAGCAAACACATGCATATACGTTTTACGTATAAATGTATATATGTAAGTCACAGTATTTATTTACTGCTTGATGTTAGTTTTAACATCCATGTGTTTACACTTTTCATTTTCGATTCAATTTTTGTGCCCTAAAACGTTAATTGTCTCTGCATTTATTTGTACGCTCTTTTCATTGAAATACCGTTTTACTGAAAGCGTATATTTCACAAGATAAGGTTAGTCTACGTTTCAATCTGACTATCACATGCGAGTAAATGGCGATAAACGCTTGAAAAAACAGTTTAGGTTCCGTTGAACACTAGATGCGGATCGGAGAATATTCCTCCTGCGTTTTAGTGTTTTTCGACTGAATTGACTCGCGAAAGGATTCGACAGTAAGCAATTGAATCTGTTCCGTAAAACAGTGCGTTCAAAAGGTCGAATATGTATCCGCTGGTGGACGGCACAGATTTATTTCTTATGGTCTTTGTCTTGAAGCTAAGGTGTTTTCACATAATATCCACGAATAGTTTTATTTTAAAATCGTTTGATTAAGGGCCTTGCTTATATTTGGATCATTCTGCCAAGCTAAATTTTATCATTTGTTACTCTGAATATCTTGGTGGCAGTACACAATTCTAAATCTATGTCGTTAAAGCGAGTTAAATTTAGAACAACTTTTGTAAAAAAAATATATGATACATACGCATAAAAAAGTCTTTTGGTGTCCACTCAAAATTAATTAGTAATGAGATTAGACTTTCAAGTAAGGCTTTGTGTTAGTCAATGTAAATACATCTAATAGCACTTAGAGTTAGCAATTCCATCGTCTATAGCTTCAACATGAAATATATCAATGTACAGCAACTGGCATATAACTTGGCGAACAATGGATGTGCACTCTGAAAGAATTTGAAAGTAGCATTTTCGATTAGTGCAGCTAGCTGGCGTACCTCTCCTACTCTATTTGCGCTCAGGCATCTATACGTGTCTTGCCAATTTATTCCCTGGTTGTTGCATGTACCAATAAACTGCATAATGGAAGTAAATGACATTCGTCCTTGTTAAAGGTAGAATCATTATTATAATACCCCTTTATTTATAGCCATTAATAAACATAAAAATCTAAAATGGCACAGTATGCCCCAATTTTCATAAATGTTATATCTATCTTAAATTAATAATTGAAAGTGCTTATATCAACATAAGTGGTATCACTAACCTGTTATTTAATAATAATAATAGTAATAATAATAATAAGCTTTATTGCCCAACAGTTACTACCAATTACAGGACAATTTATTGGAACATTACAATAATGAAGTATGTACATACAAGTTATACAATAGAACAAAGAAAAGAAGAAAGGAAAAATTAAATATTAAATATTATAGAGCATGTAGTGATAACGAATGTTAATAATATTTGTTGAAGTGTTCCGCGATTACTGCCCTCACAAACCCGATGCTGAAGCAATTGACATCGCAGTTTACGCTGATTTCATTAAAATTAGAACACATGGAATAAAGAGGTGATCTAACCGCGACATTAGTTTTTGGAAAAGGCAAATTGGAAAGTAATGGCATGGCGCGACGCAGGACGGGGTACAGCAAACCTTATTTGCTGGAGTAATGCAGGAGAATCAACTACGTTGTGAAGCAACTTAAACAAAAAGCATATACCCGAGGCAATACTCCTGAAATGGAGAAAAGTTAATTCGAAACGGGCTAAAAGTAGACAGTGGTCAGCATTCCTACACGGATAAACTCCGTTAACTCGTGTTGCTAATTAGTTGCTATAAAAATTGTTTAAGGTAATAAATGGTTAAATGATTTGTTAAATAATTATTTTTCCAATCAGCAACGGGACTGGATGCGAGAACAGAGTGATTGGCCCAGCAGCACAGTCTGCATCCAGTATCTCAGGGTCGTTTAATACTTATTATCGCAATAGAACCTATATGACTAATAATTGAACTAACAAGGAGTGAATGTGCATATCTAATTTAATGACAAAACTCACATACCTTAGTCTTATACTTTACAATTCCAATAAATGGTTCCCCAGGTAACAGGTGTTGATTCTCCTAGATAGCTAACTGCTTACTTGAATGATCCTGTGATTATTTATGAAGTTATTGTTGAGCGCCACTTACTTTGACTTATGTAATCGTAATCTTTTTTATTATCACTAGAATTAGCACATCGTGGCTCTAGGTATATTAGTGAAAGAAAGTAAGAAATATTCACCGAGCTTATTGAGTCACCACAAGGAACGAGGAACAATTAATTTATAACACCAGTGCCGTAAACTTAACAATATTTATTACATGAAATAATTTAAACAAAGGTACAATGAACATTCAATAATAATAAACAGATTTTTCTTTCAACATACCATATCAGATGACACAATTCTTCAGTCGATAATCTGGCCAGACGGAGATATCATTATTACATAAACATTAACATATAAAGGTATTACAATATCATAGTTGAATATACAAACATTGAATTAAAATCGGACATTGAATTTAGAACAAAATACAACAACTAATGCATGTATTACTATGACAAAATCAATAATTATTATAGTAACTTTTAAAATATTAACTTAAGGTTATGGTATTATAAGCAATAGTAACAAAGATTATGGTGACGAACTCCAAATTTAAGATTAATACAATTATTTAACAATATTGTGATTATTCAAATAACAATGTGAATAAAGGAAAACAGATTAACCCTCAAAGCTAGTTTGAC
Organism: Amphimallon solstitiale; assembly: GCA_963170755.1. Classification (NCBI taxonomy): domain Eukaryota; kingdom Metazoa; phylum Arthropoda; class Insecta; order Coleoptera; family Scarabaeidae; genus Amphimallon; species Amphimallon solstitiale. The sequence continues at coordinate 10,883,540 of OY720678.1, read as the reverse complement.
GTTATCCGACGGAATGTCTAATACAGATTTATCGTTACGAAGCCAGAAAGAATGGCCTTTGATTTTGCTTTAGCGACGGTACAATAATTTTTAAGCACTCTGAGACACAAACAATATTTAAATTACCTTGGATGGTGCTGATAATATAATAACCGTGGATGCCGAGGTCGAGGTCAGAGGATCGATGAATTTCCGCGAAGAAAAGATGGGCTTCTTCGGTAGCTTGACTAAGGACGTAGTCCGACGGCAATGGCTCAACGCCAAGATTGCTTCAAATTCCACATAAGGGGAATTATCGGGATCGGCCAATCTTCCCTTAGACTGGACTAATGTTCTTTCGATAATTTAAAACCACTAGGCACGTTAAATCGTCACTTGACGAGCTTTGGCACAGCTATATTACGTATGCTAGGGTAACAATCTTAACATTCACCTCGGTACCGAACTATTTATCAAGCATCTGATGATCACCGACCGGACCAACGGTCCACACTCGAAATTACTCAGATGTGTCGACTGTCACTATGCGGTTAATAATAATTATTGTTTTAAGCGTTCTTGCCTTTTTATTAGTACCTTCGGAGTGGGGTGAAAACACGCGTCAACGCTTGTTTCCGTATTCGAGAACCTTCTCGAAAAATTCAATTCTGTTCCATGGCCTCTATGCAATACGGCGCCTACCAGACGCATAAAAAAAACTATGCGAACACCCTAAATCTTCTTTTCCCATCGTGTCTTACAAAGAGATGTTTGAGAAAATCAGTGTACGTGACTCTAATATTTATTTTAAAAAGAATTTCAATTTAGATTATGAATGCTGTTATTTTTAAGAAATAACTACGTAATTGAAAATAAGAGGGATGACCTCATCACGGAAATTTAACAAGCTTGGCTGTGGTATTTATGACATATTGCTGTGACCTTCTCTACTATGGTTGATAACCAATAGTTAAATTAATAAATTGATATTCTTTAATAATCTCAGGGTCTAAAGGTGAATTTCTTTGTTTTTCTATAACGGGGAATGTGTCGCAGCTTTTTGCTTATTGTGAGTTCTAGCTGTGATAGTGATGTTTACTTTCCTTATGTTCTCCTTTGGGATGGGTATAAATAAGTAAATAGTGAATGTCAGCACAACTTATTTTTATTTACAATATAAATTTACAAAAACATGGAGAATAATATTTTATTATCATACAATACAATACTTTATTTTTATTTTTATGTGTTCTCTTTTCATCAATAGTACAAGCACCTTGCAAATCCTTTGTTCCTTAAGAAAATTGTAAAAAATTACTGAATTAATTCTTCATGTATGCTTACAAATCAAGGAAATTACTAAATTCACTTTCTTTACCTTTTACCGATGTATCCCCATTGGATCATCTCGACCTGAGATTCTCACGTCAAAATCGAGATTTAAACAATGAAGAACTTATTAGATGTTTCCCATAATATTTCAAAATTATTGTTATTCAAATGAGAGCGTTAATGCCTCGTTGAGTCGCCCTAACTTGAGATTCTCACGTCAACCCAAGGCTTACTCAAAGAAGGATTTATTAAATATTTAAATAATATTCTAAAAATTGTTGCTATCCGGGTAAAATTATTGATACTCCGTTGAATCGCCTTAACTTGAGATTCGCACGTCAACCTAAGGCTTACTCAAAGAAGAATTTATTAAATATTTAAATAATATTCTAAAAATTGTTGCTATTCAGGTAAAATTATTGATACTCCGTTGAATCGCCTTAACTTGAGATTCGCACGTCAACCCAAGGCTTACTCAAAGAAGAATTTATTAAATATTTAAAATAATATTCTAAAAATTGTTGCTATCCGGTAATTTTATATCACGCACATGACGATTCCTTTATTTATTTATTTATAGGATTGCAAGATGGAGTTTTATTTAATAGTGCTTGTACTTACTTTTCTTGATTGTATATCATTTCGAATTCTTCTTGATAATCCGGGCCTTCCATCCTTGTGGAAATTTTATTATGGCGGGCTTTGTAAAGTCGAATAATAATATCCCGCGCTTTTACTGTATATAGCGCGCACTTATCGTCTGTGAAGCGTATCACACGTTTTGTTTTTGCAACGTCTAGATCTTAAAGGCGTTTATGCCTTTTTAGATTTTTATTTTTATTTATTTCTTTACAACACTTGGAGCACTGGTTTAACTTTTCTTTTCTTCTTGAATATTGGAGATCTTCGGGTCGACTTCCTCTATTTTGCAGATGCACGCATTTATATACCCTTCAACAATTGCCAAACGCTTTATTTTGTTTCAAATTATTTTTGTTCAGTTTAAATTTTCTTCTACTGCGCCCTCCGTGTTTGCTATGGTAACTATCGATGTCACGTGGTCATGTGACCTTTCTTCCGCCATGTTACCGTTGTTGTTGTTTACATATTCTATACTTGCATATCCAATGGACATCGATTGATTTCATCGATCTGTAGGTATTCTTAAGCTGTACTATATTATATACTGACTAATGTTTTATTTATTTTTAGCTTGGAATCTCTTGAAGCATTTTTATATAGGAAATTGTATACCAATCGCATATTTAGATGTGCATACAATAATATCTTTTATCAGTGAAAATTGCATATCCTACATGATGTTTTATTTTTAATAGTGAAACAGAAATGAGTGGAATATATTTATTTATGTATAGAGACCTTTGTTCTTGCCGTAGTGTTTATTATTATTGCAATATGTTGAACGCAGGCTTCTATTCATTGATTATTATTACTGCTAAAGAACGCATTACCGAATGACCTACTTTCTATTAATTACTAATAATAATGTTTAAATCGTTACATATCCTTTTTTAGACTGAGGTCAGTATTTGAGCATCATGTTTTGTATGATATTTAACACAATTTTTGTGCTCTAATTTATTTAAAATTGTTTTATATAATATTCAATACCGTTTTATTTTAATTGCTAGTGCTTTCTTTTTACGGGTATGCAACCCACATTGCATTGATGTGTATTCTACTGCATATTCATTAGTTTGAATAGGTACCCACTGTTATGGGATAATTTGAATTATATATATATTTATATAAATTAGTGGATTATTCTGTATTTATTTGTTGAAATATTAAATTATAATTTATGTCAAATATGTAAATTTATATTTATCTAAAATAAATGTGCTGGTATTTTATTTTTGTTGACTCTTTATTTGTTTGATTTCTTTATTTATCTATTTATTTATTTGTGCAGAAAATACCACAGCAATATGTATTTTTAAATTTTGAATATATTTTGCGTATCAAGACTAATAATTGTGTACAGTAGGAGCCAAAAGAATGATATTACAATTAATTTGGAATTCTTAAGTAATTTAGTAATTGCTAAATTAAGTAAACAGATATTATTTAACATTTTGAAATTAAATTAGTCAGAAGTGCCAAAAGCACGCAACATTCGTCTCCATAGAAATTTAACAAACTTGCGCTGAACCCATTCAAGCTGCCGCATTTGACAGTGATAAAGTGGATACCATATCACACAAGCATACTTAAGACGTGACCTAGCCAACGAGAAGTATAACGCCTTTAATGATTCAGGATTGGTAAAGGATTTGCAATTTCGGACGATGAATCCTAGCAGTCTCAAACCAGTAGACGTTACATTGTTTATGTGGTCAACGAACGTGAGTCTCATGTCAAAAATCACACCCAAGTCCTGCATTGTCTGAACCCGTTCCAAATCCACGGCATTTAAACTATAGATACAATTACATGGTTCCGCACAGCGCGAGAAAAACATAGACTTACACTTCGATACATTTACTGGTAAGTTATTCATAGTACACCAATGGAAGATGTTATCCTGGTCAGCCTGAATGCGAATACAGTCTGAAATCGAAGAGATACTACAAAAAATCTTTAAATCATCCGCGAAGAGTAGCTTATCACAACTGATCACGGTTGAATATTAGGGGATCCAGATTAGAACCCTATGGGATCCCAGACGTAGCGGTTATTTAGTACTTTTGCAAGTTGTAATTGGGTTTTTAACAATAGAATGCAGAACCGAGAATGTTCATATTCTTTATTATGGAATATTCTTAACCTACGAAGTATGCTATTGATATCGATATTATGTTGCAATTTCTTAGTATAGATTTCACAACGACGTCTATGTTTAAGTGGAAAAAAACACCAAACAAGCTCATTTTCGTAATGTTACCAACCGCAACCGTTCCACCAACCAAATTGGTAATTAAACATATTTCTTATGTAATCCAGTTATTGAAACGATTGAACGGACTACATACCAAATTCATTTCGCGTTGTGATGAGCGAAATCAAGTTAAATTTTGAACTGTGTAATTATTAGCAGAAAACAATATGATATGAAAAAATTGAAAATATTGTAGATAACAACTATCGAAGTTATATTTTATGAACAATCGGAATGATTCATTGTCCGTGTGGTAACAGACCAAAACGTTTCAGAGACAGTAAAATTTCATTATCATCCAAACGATATGGAAGGTCGAAGAGGACATAATAACAATTTGGGCATATGAAAGATTAATTGAAAAGACCAAAGAAGCATAGGATGAAAATTTTCGATATCTTTAAAACTGATGTCCTTCTTGACATTATTAAAACTGCTCACATAGCAACGAACAAGGGGTACTTATCTAAACGCTCCTATTATTATAAAATAAGCTCAATGAAATTTTTGTTTTATTTTTAGTTATGGAGGCTGAAATTAACAAAAAATTCTGCGATGTCACTAGAGCAGTTATTCAGAGTTATTTGTCTCTCTGCGAGCAATGTCAGGGAAAGCAGTAAATCAAGAAGAAGGGGTGAGTTTGTACCAATCCTATCAAACCACATGAATTCCAGATGTCAAATGGACTTCATCGATATGCAGACCGAGCCAAAGCGACACTATCACTTCTATTGAACTATTAGGATCACCTTACTATATTTACCATTCTAAAACCACTTAAAACGAAAATAGTTGAAGAAGTCACGTATAACATAATGGAAATAATTGAAGCTTTGAAGTCTCTGGTGCTAGGTCTTATTACAGAGCCAAAGATCTGTAGAATGATCCAATAGAGACAGAGAGATGGCGTAGATGCTTGACCTTGAAACCAAACAATGTCTATTCATAGCAAAAAAAAGTCGTGCTCTGCGTGAAGGAATTAAAACAAAGTCCTTATGAGACTGAAACCATGTTTGGTAGTAAGCGAAGAATCGGTCTGGCAGAATCCTCCTTCACTATTTACAAGTTTGTTTTTAATATGTTTGTACATAAGATCTTGTGACTGTATGCTGGGCTTATAATATATATAATAACATGCAGTCCACATACCCGTTACAAGCCAGTACGGTAACACGTTCTATTTGCAAAGAATTTGGAATCATTCAATCATGTAAAAATGCGGTCTAAAGGTACACATAAAGTGTGGTGATGAAATTGAATTTTAAGTCGTATGCAGCATTTGTAGAAGACGTAATGCAATCGGAGAGCAATATAAAAATGCGAAAGCCAGACTGAAGAAGCAAGAGGCAAAAATGTTTTTCTACTCCCATACTTTAATTGTATTATTAGATATGCTGAACCTGTACTTTAATTATGTCCATTACGATACAGATTTTCATTATGATACAAGTTTATATCCAATAGGAATACAGATTTTTCATTACGATACAAGTTTATATCCAATAGGAATGCGACATTCCAATATTTAAACAATATTCAATATGGCGACTGCATATCTGACAGATATAAAAATTAATTAAATGTGACAGTTCTCTGCAATTTACAAGTAAGTAGTTAAAATTTGTGCTTTTTTGAAAATATAAACGGTTAAAGTGAGGGATAATGACAGTGAAATGTAAAATTTGACTCCAGCAGAAATTATGGAACAAGCCTTAGTAGCCACGAACAATTTATTATCAGCTAAATTCGCAAAAATGAACGGAAAATTTTACGCTCAATTTATGAAATGGAATGTTCAAAAAATAATGTTTTATTATGGGGTCGTAGAAAGAATAGTGTATGCAACTCGCATTTAATGGCTATTAAGACACTCGTATTCATTACAATACTCGCTTTCGGCTAGTATTGTAATTTTCATTCTCGTGTCTTAATAGCTATCATTAAATGCTCATTGCATAATATACTATTATCGTAGTCAAAGTTCAGGATGTTGACAGAGGACGCATTGGCCCTAGAAGTATTATAACTGTAATTCTACGATTTATAGAATTTATCTTATATAAGTTGGGAACCAAAGGAGCGCTGGCAAGACTTTATAGTTGAAACGAATTCACTTTCGCCTATTCTAATTTTATAAACCTATCGGATGTTCCGAACTTTCGTTGAAGTTGAAAAAGCTTTAGCAGTTTTGTCATGCCTGCAACTGTAGGGCTAATGTAGTGCAATTGTAAAAACCATAACAGTAGTGCTTGCAACAACAAAGGAATACCACTTTTCAATTTTATTATTATTTATTCATTTTCTATAGTGCCGTGTTGAAATAAACATATTAAAAAAAATTGAAATTTTCGGTTATTTTTATCCGATCGATTTATGAGAGTTCCGAATAATTTAGAATGCGTCGTGGTTAAAAAGAGTTTGTGGCTGTTTTTTGCCCACTAACCGGTTTTGATGTTTATGCGTAACATACACATACATTAGTTTGTATTTGTAATGTGTAAATGCTTAATTTCAATTGAAGACAGTCATATAAATGATCATAGAGAAATAAATGATTTTAATAAGAAGAAACGACATTTCAGATAACAGACTTTCAGTAAATCATAGTAAAAATGTGATAGCATTTAGGAAGTGATAAATACAACTACAGCTTAGGTTTCTTAAAAAATAATTTTAAAGTGTTGTAAAAATGGCAAAAACCTCTATGAGCATGTTTTCTATTCATGTGTTCAAAATTTAGTATAAGATGAGATAAAAGATAAGTCACAAACATGTCGTTCTTAATTCAAATAAAAATACAAAACTAAAGTGCTAATTGCTTTCTCATTCTAATAATGTTAAGTTTCTATGTACATTGTTCAATAAAGTATTTTTAATTGTAGTAGTAATTCATCCTTATACATAATAACGTGTAACGATGTTGCATCGTTAAATTAATAAATAAGTCAATATTGTACATATTTTTCATGTTATAGATAATCATTCACGATATGTATAACTTCTTTATTAATTTTCTCTTGATGTTTTATATACAATCAAATGTTTCTTTTATATGTCTAATAACGATTTGGTAATGGATTTAAATTGATTTTTAAATTATTAATATTCTCCGTGTGCAGAAGGGAGTGTTACATGTCACTTCTGCATACGTCAGAGATGCTCGCGCTTACTATTGTTCTAGTGAGTGGTCCCCAGACCTTTATATAAGCCGACGACTCAAGATTTTGAAGCTACTTGTTTCCTTCCAGTCAACCAGGTCCGCCCACAGAGGCAGACTTGTTTTCCTCGAGTCTTCTAGCCCTCTCTTGGTGGAAGATTGGCACCCTTCCTATCTTAAAAGAACCGTTCCCTGGTAGAAGGTTCTTTCCCGCAACAGAGCAACGAGTTCAGACACTTTGGGACTCTGTCCGTCCGAATCTTTGTCCGCTTGTCTTGGTACAAGTGGTGAATTTCCTTATATTTAACAAAACCACCAATCTTGGCTTTGGAGTATGTTATAGTTATTTACGAACCAAGTGCGGGAAGACTATTTTCCCGCATGAGCGCACATTGTAAGCACGAGCGACCGCAGGAAGCGAGTGCTTTTAATTGCGCGAATACGTGGAAGATGTCTTTATGCAAGTGGTTTGTACAATATTTTTTGTACGAACATTAAATTAAAAAAATAGATAGATTACCTAATTAATTTAAGCATTTCATGTATGTAACTGTTACTCACCTTTCTCTAAAATTAAGTTATTATATTCTTACACATGGCAAACATGAGGTATTTATTCTTATATTTATAAATTTATAGTACATTTATTGCGTTTTTTGGTTTAAATACAAACAATTCCGAACTGCCAATATGAATGTCGATGTGGTTCAAATAGATGGCGCCACAATTTTTTTTGAAGAATTTTTAATTTTATTATTACTCCTATTTCCCCAACTTTTAGTGAAGAATAGTGGAGGGAAGTAGTGGTATTTTTGGCTAAGGTAGCCAAAAATACCACGTTTAACACTCTTTTTTGTTTTATACAGATATCTACTGAAGATGGCAACTTAGTTGCCGAAATACGTATTTAGATTTTTTGATATATATTTTTTGTGGTAAGGGATTTTCCTTTTGCATTTTATTTAACAATATCTATAAAAGCTAACAGAAAACCAAAGATACACAATATGCAAATGAAGTAAATATCACGAATGAAGACTAACAACATCAATTCAATATTAATAAAGAGGCCGTAAAAGGAAGTAGCAGTAATTACAATAATTTAAGAAGAACAGCTGCAGCATAATAATAAATATATAAAAAAATTCTAACAAAGCAGTTTAAGTAAGTAACAGTAAAAAAGTGTTTCGATTTTAAAGCAACATAATTTGATAGTAAATTAGCGAGAGAGAAAGAAGACTGGATTTCAAAATTCCTACTTCAAGAGAAAGAGCCCGGAATATCTACTTACACAGTTGCGATAATGAAATAGGTATACATATATAACTTTTACCATACATTTGAAACACTCAATATTTATAAATACGTCAGACAGTTAACTACAAATCATCATAAGTATACATATATACATTTATACGTAAAACGTATATGCATATATGTAAATGTATGAATGCACATCTACCCTAAGCAGGCATTGCGAACAACAACATGCAGACAGCTGTTTCGACCTTACATTGGTCTCATCAGTGCATGAACGTGTTATTCACAATGCATAAACAACTTAGATCACCTGATAATGTCAACTTAATGGTACGCCACCTATGGCGTGTTCATTGAATGCACGTATATCTAGAGTTGCCTGATTAGTAGTAGTACTACGGGAGGGTAACATTACCTTGCGATGTCGCGCTTGTGTAACAGATGCCGCTGGGAATTTCTCATGGCGTTTGGTGCGTAAGTTAACATTATCAGGTTATCTAAGTTGTTTATGCATTGTGAATAACATGTTCATGCACAGATGAGACCAATGTAAGGTCGAAACAGCTGTCTGCATGTTGTTGTTCGCAATGCTTGCTTAGGGTAGATGTGCATTCATACATTTACATATATGCATATACCTTTTACGTATAAATGTATATATGTATACTTATGATAATTTATCCGTTAATGTACGTTACACATTCAAGTATTTTATATTGTTACATTGAACTACAAATCACACTGTATATTCGGTATGCAGTATTAAACAAAACTTAATCGAGTGTGTGTAACAGCTTTTTAGAACACCCTATAATATGTAATGTATTATTATTATCAAGCTAATTGCTCATCGGTATGTTATTACGAAGAGCTTAAAAATATCATGAGCGCTGTGTGTGTTAAATTTTTTTTTGTGTTTGATTTTAATAAATAGTATGTAGCAGTCATTGTTATGCTCGATATCAAAGAAATTAACTGCTATAGAACAGAACGTAAAGACAATGTGTCCAATCTATTGCAAAAATGGCAATTTGTGTTTGCTGCTGTTTATTAAACAAGATAATTATAATGACAACACAGCAACATTCAATAATCTACTACTTCTGTTTCTGTTTATGTATTTTGTGCCAAACTTATGACAGAAAAGGAAATTGTCTTCGCTATTTCGGTATTTAAAACCCTGAGTGAAAGTCTTATTACTTGTTTGTTAGTGTACTTTAGATTTTTTCGCGAATTAGTGAAATTATGTACAATTTGAATTCAGTAGTTATAATTTTAAATCTTGTTATTTATTCCTACATTGAGCACTTTTTCATAATATCAAACATTACATTCGCCATTTTTGTATTTTTCCTCCAAGTCATTTGTTAATTAAATCTAATTAATCTCCCGAGGTGGGCACTTCCTCTTTAGCAACCCAAAATTACATTTTTTTCGCTTATCCGACACTTACTTTGGCCATATTACAAGGTATATTTCTCTGTCATAACGTTAAGGAGAAATTTACCTTTTTTTTATTAATCGCATAACTTCACCCTTCTTTTGCAGTTTTCGCTTAATATTCGTGTGCAGTGAGTGTGTAAATAGGCTTCCCTTCTCTTCAAAGGACAGAAGAGGTAGTCTAATTTGACGATAATTAAAAAGAGTTTTAATAAATCTTGCAGATAAAAAAAGTAAATTAATCAAGTGGGAAAAGTTGGAATTTTTTCTTTTTTCAACTCATTAAATTTACTTTTTTAATTGTAAAAAATATTATTAATATGATTATTTATTGAATTGATGGTTATGGAAAGCCAAAATAAGCTAAAAGCACTTCAGCACCTTTCATCGCAGATGTATTTTTATAACTTGGTTTATGTATATATACTATACTCAAACGACACAATAGAGATAAAATTCTGCTGTAGTAGAGTATATTTACAGCATATTTCTTGTTCCAAAGAACCGCAATGCATAAATATTCAACCCCTTACGTCTAGATAAATCTATGTGCGAAATTAAAAGCGGTGGTTGAAAACGGGAAAGCCGAATACGATTGTGCGCTTTATCTTCGTCATGGACAGAGATAACCATCCGTAATGAAAAAAAAAACAATAAAAGTTGATTACACCACTGTGAAATATTGTTTTAGTATAGGAACGTAATTTAAATCAGTAAAAGTGTGCTTTTTTATACATATATAGATCTTGTTTACAAATACATTCTGTTAGAATGCATTTGTAAAAATTTGAGGATTCTTTTACTTTCTTATACGAAGTATATGGAAGTATTGTGATGCCGAAAATTTTCGACCTCGAGATTTTTGCAGATGCCCACGTTTTGAAGTCCCCTGATACCAAAAAAAGTGGTTTTTAAAAAATGTCTGTGTGCGTGTCTGTGTGCCTGTGTGTCTGTCTGTGTGTGACCACGATAGCGGTCAAACCGTTGCAGATATCTGTTCCAAATTTTGTATTTACGTATATAATCTCCCTCTTGAGATCTGATTAGTTTTTCAGTAAAATCGGTAGACCGGAAGTAGTGGTTTACTTAAGTGAAAAAATCGAATTTTGCAAATATTTCGTCAATTACTAAGTTTAAACAAATTTATAAAGAATTCAAATGTACTCAAAATTAAATTTGAGATAGATTGTCTTAAAAGAGTTTTTTTGAAATTCCTACCGGAAGTAGGTCTTTTACTCTTATCGAAAATCAGTTTTTTTCGAATATCTCGCAAGTCATGCTTTCTAGGCAGGTACATTACGAGTATAAAAGTATTTGAATGATAATTTTAAATATCTTTTGTATAAAAAAAATTTCAAAATTCGGACCGGAAGTACCACTTTTACTCTTACCGAATAGCGATTTACTCTTAGCGAGTAGTACTTCTTTTCGAATATCTTGCAAAGTATGTATTCTATAGCGATTTATTAAGAGAATGATAGTACTTAGAATAGGATTTTGAATAATTTTGGTATAAAAAAATTCTTAAAATTGTATAGTTTGAAACGCTCATACGTATAAGCAAGTCGTGTGGTGGCCACACCTCATTTTTATTACATAAAAGAGCACAAGTAAAACTAAAAAATGAGGTGTGGCCACCACACGACTTTCTTATACGTATGAAAGTGTTACTTCCGGTCCGCATTTTGAAATTTCATTTATACAAAAAAATATTCCAAATCCACCTCTAAATACTTTTGTACTCTTCATAAATGTATATAGAATGCATAATTTACGACATATTTGCAATAAATCGCTATTCGATAAGAGTAAAAGTGGTACTTCCGGTCTGAATTTTGAAATTTTTTTTATACAAAAGATATTTAAAAGTATGTTCTAAATACTTTTATACTCATAATGTACCTGCCTAGAAAGCATGACTTGCGAGATATTCGCAAAAAATTGATTTTCGATAAGAGTAAAAGACCTACTTCCGGTAGGAATTTCGAAAAACTTTATTAAAACAATTTTTCTCAAATTTAATTTTGAGGACATTTGAATTCTTTATAAATTTGTTTAAACTTAGTAATTGACGAAATATTTGCAAAATTCGATTTTTTCACTGAAGTAAACTACTACTTCCGGTCTGCCGATTCTGCTCAAAATCTAATCAGTTCTCAAGAGGGAGATTATATTCGTAAATACAAAATTTGGAATTGATATCTACAGCGGTTTGACTGCTATCGTGGTCACACACACACACACAAACACACACACACACACACACAGAGAGAGAGAGAGAGAGAGAGAGAGAGAGAGAGACATTTTTCAAAAACCACTTTTTTGGTATCAGGGGACCTCAAAACGTGGACATCTGCAAAAATCTCGCAATATCATCACAATACTTCCTTAGAAAGTAAGAGAGTTAATTATACGACTGTGAAATATTGTTTTAGTATAGGTACGTAATAAAGTTAGTTTTTTTTTACAGATCAGCTCTTGTGTGCTATAATTGTATAGAATATGTTTGTAAAGTTTTGAGGATTGTTTCATTACTTAAAAGGAGCACAACTAAATTTAATAAAAGAAAATATATATCTTAGTGGTTACACAAGTCTCTCATGTGCTTAGATATATCGGTTGGTTATGTAACTACAGGGAACTAGGAGATACCATCCCCACAAGATAATAAGGAATGCGTAACACAACATTTAATTGTATTCATTAGGGATGATATTTATTTAATTTTAAGGTCGTTGCAACGATGGTTTTGCTAATATCCAACAAACGACTTCCTTCATAGGTACTGTTGTGTGTTATCTATTGATGCCATAAGAATTCTTAATTGATTTTTCAATTTTCTGAAAATTCAATTACTTAGTAATTGTATGGTATGCGACAGCCCTATTCCTATTTTTAAATTAGCTATCCTTTTAATTTTGAAGTTTGCATCGATATTATTGTGTGGTGTTACTGAATGTCTCATGTATTGATAAATTAATACGTTTAGTGATACTACATTGATAATAGTGGAAGGTGGATGTTTTTGACTTTAATTTAGACCAAAGATGTCTGAAAGTGTTAGTGGTGTTATTCGCTATTATTAAATTGTAAGGTTTGAGAATGTCAAAAACACCCAAAGAATTGCAAACGCATATTGTTTATGAAATTCCTTGCGGAGAATGTCCTGGTGTTTACATAGGGCAAACCATCAACACCTCAAAAACAGAATAAACGGACATAAGTTTAGCAAAAATAGTACTGCCTTGAAAAAACATACCACTATGACGGCCCATTCATTCGATTTTAAACACGTGAAAATTCTTGACAAAGAATATAATCATAAAGCTAGGGATGTTTTAGAAATGATCCATATTAGAAAACAAAAAATGTCCATTAATGATCGTGGAGACACCCCCGAACTAATCAAATTTCTATCATGCAATCATATAATTTTGTATTTAAAAAATCTTATGAAACTAATTCATATATCTGATTGTAGTTAAAAATTTAAATTTAAAAACCTATAGTTATAGCCTTGCACACTAGTAATTGACATTTGATACATACTCTCAATTTATATGTTTTGATATATACAACACAACCGGCTGTGTTTAGTCTTGGTTTTTGAATTTTTTAGTTTGTGATATTGCTGTATGCGTTTAATGTAAGTCCCTTTTATTTTATTTTGATAATTTTTTTTATATTTAACATATAGTATTATTTGTGTGAAAGTGTTGGATGATCATCTATAGCGATAGTTCAATACTTAACTGTTCACATTTTCAATTTTATTTGCAAATTTTTATAGTACACAATGATAGTAATTGAAATTTTTTTAAATGACAGCTTATTGACAAATTTGTCATTATAGTGCCTCTAAATCAATAATTGAAAGGCATCTTCTTTTACTTACTGAAATTCACGTTTTACAATTAATTTTAACACAAGATTTTCACTATTTATTGCTATATAACACTGTATGACACATAATATAACAAATGATTTGTCAATACAGTAACTTCATCACATATGTATATGTTACACAATAGCGTAAACGCAGTAGGAATGCGACTGCAACTTAAAAAGGATCTGCTTTCAGATGCAATGAACTAAATGTATTATGCTATCCTTCAAAACTGCTTCAGTGTAGTAGTAGTATTAGTTTATTTGAAAATAGAGTAGAATGTGTACATAGAATGGTACCTACATACCTCTATGTAGGTACCATTCTATGTACACAAATAATAATTACGTACATTTTTTATCTGAAATTTTACCGGTCGATATGAATTTGTAGTGGCATTAAATTGTCTGCTGTAATTTTTACTTTAGCCATGATAATATTTTTGAATTAGTTCTTTTATTAGTCTTGACTTGCTTGCTTGTGTAGTGTAAACGAACTACAATATTTGGAAATGTTGGCAATATTTTATCAGTTTAGTATTTAAACTGTTAATTTGCAACAATAAAAATGCCATAAAACACTAAATTTAGATTGACAAATCAAGCTTCTTTATCACGAAAACATCAGTAACGTGGCTGTCGTTGTCATATCGCAATTTTTTAATAGCAACACATGTAGATTTGCTTGTCGACCAGCACTCGATAGAAGAGAGCAAGTCTCGAAATGTGAAATTTGACAATCCAACGTCGACATTTAATTCTAAGAAACGTCGTATTGACGACCGATCAAGTTCATATAAGAATAATATAAATTGCTGAACATTATAAATTAACTTATATAAATGCTCATGAACACAGATTCTACTATACAGGGTTATGATAAAGTAACGCACAAAATTCATAAAACGTACAATGTTCATTTTTGACAAAAATGCAAAAACAAGTCAAACTGTTTATTTTATTCCACGTGTCCAAAAAATTAAACGTCAAATTTGTCAAAGTTATGACGTCATCAATATTTTTTTTAAATATGAAGCTTGTTTTTTTTTACTTTATTTGATAAAGCTTGTTTTTCTGCATTATAAAGAAATAATTGAAGTAGGGGTCACATAAAAAACTGAGTGAATTAATAAAAAACAAAATAAACTAGTTTTTGAATGTATGAAAAGAAACTAAATATTAAAAGAATTAAAACTTAAAGTTACCTAGTAATAAAACAACTGTTTGTCAGTGTCAGTCTTACAATTAGTATCATACCAATTTTATTATGATGGCTCCTTTAACGGAAAGAGAAAGGATAGAAATTCTAATGATGGTAGGTTACGGCGATAGACTTCGAAGTCATGAAGAAGCATGTGTTTTATTTAACGAAACACATTTTGAAAGACCTCCAATTGCTAGAAGCACAGTAAGCAGAATTGTTGCAAAATTTAATGAAACAGGGAGCGTAAGTGATGCTCCAAAATCTGGAAGACCGGGAATAAGCGACGATGCAAAGTTAGATATTTTGCTGTCATTAGAAGACAACCCTCACGCAACTACAGCAGAAATTGCCTTACAACAAGATGTTAGTCAGTCGTCTGTAGTAAAGTTTTTAAAAAAAGATAAACTGCACCCATACAAAGTTCAACTTGTTCACGAACTCTCAGAAGATGATCCGGACAGACTTTGGAATTTTGTGAAATCTTCATGAGGCATTGTGACGAAAATCTAAATTTGCTTAATAGTGTAGTATTTTCAGACGAGGCAACGTTTTATTTAAGTGGTACAGTAAATCGACACAATTGTCGCTACTGGGCTCGGGAAAATCCCAACTGGATTCAGACAAAACACACCCAGCGCCCCCAAAAAATTAATGTATGGGTAGGAATCGTCAGGGGAAAATTTATTGGTCCTTATTTCTTTCGTGGGAATTTAACAGCTGAGCGATATTTGGAACATCTTCGTATGGCAGTGCTTCCGGATCTAATTGCGGCATTTCCGGATCCAAATAATAGGGAAAACTTGGATCCCAGTATTTGGTTCCAACAAGATGGTGCACCACCACATTATGGTCTTAATGTTCGAAGGTTTATGGATAACCAGTTTGAAGGAAGGTGGATTGGAAGACGTGGACCAATGGAGTGGCCATCTAGGTCACCTGATCTCACCCCCTTGATTTCTTTCTGTGGGGACATTTAAAAAGTTGGGTCTACGTTAACCGACCAGACAATTTAGAAGAATTAATGGAACGAATTAGACATGAAATGACTCGTATAACTCCGCAGATGATCGAAGACTCTGTAAATCAGGTCTACCATCGTCTTGGCCTATGTCAGATAGTGAACGGGGGACACAGTTTGAACAATTCCTGTAAGAAATCGTTTTGGTTTAATGGACTGTTTAGTTAATTTAAATGTTATTACTATAATAAAGTTTATTTTGTTTTTTATTAATTCTCTCAGTTTTTTCTTATGTGACCCCTACTTCAATTATTTCTTTATAATGCAGAAAACAAGCTTTATCAAATAAAGTGAAAAAAAAAGCTTCATATTTAAAAAAAATATTGATGACGTCATAACTTTGACAAATTTGACGTTTTATTTTTTTTTGACTTATGTTAAAAGACGCGGAATAAAATAAACTGTTTGACGTGTTTTTGCATTTTTTTTGAAAAATGAACATTGTACGTTTTATGAATTTTGTGCGTTACTTTATCATAACCCTGTATATGATATTGAACTTTTCTTATATTGCTACTCCGTCGCCTTAAGCAGGAAGAAGTGCGACACTTTGTAAAACGATCGTTAGATATGATTACTATTCACATCCCAACTTGGTCGAAACATATCTAAAACGATCTAATATACAGGATAGCTCGCCGCCACTGTGCTGTTGCGGAGTAGGAAGTGGTTCAAAGTTATTCCTTAGAACGACGATGGAATATGTGGAGCTCCTTGATTGGTGTTCTTCGTTGAGAGGAAGGAAAGGAAATTACCAGGATGTTCAATCACAAGACAGATGCATAACAAAAACAAGATTTATTTAAAAATTAAAATTTGAGACATGATAATATTATGTGAAAATGAGATTTTTCAAATTTTGCTGCGAATTCAAATTTTTGATATACTCCCAGGTATATTACTTACAAGTTTTATAATGAAATTAATTAAGGTCTATTAATAAAGTACATCCAGTGCTTAGTTAATATTTGCACTAAAAAAAGATACGAAAACATTTGTGTACATCAATCGTAACAAGTTTCCAATCGGACGAGTTGCTCAAACGACTATCTGTTCCTAGTTTCCTAATATATAAGCACCACCTTGTGAAAGTTCTATCAATTTATGGTTAAAACAAGAAATTAGGGCTAGCAAAAAGACTACGCTAAAATTAAATATTAATTTACGATTAAAGTCTTAAAATTGTGATACGTCATAATACAACTAAAATTAAATTGATACATAAGAATTGAATCACCCACGAATCACAGCAATGATCAAAAGAAGTAAAGCTTTAATCTGTTCAATACATTAAACGCAAATAAAACCATATCTAAATACAGAGAATCCCACTCCTAGATACTTAAAATGTAAATTACCAAAGAAATCCCTAATGCAAATTAATCGTAATTTCCGTTACATAAATTACAAAAAAGAAACAGAATTACCCATCCAGGAATTTGATCCAACAAAATCGATCATCACGATAAATAATTGCTTCTCGTTATTTATCCATTACAACATCAATTCATAAAGAAAGCAAGAGAATTCAAGATCAAAATATAGTTAAATAGATTAAAACACAGATATGGTTACCACATGTCACATCCTTTCAATACTATACCTTGTATTTCAGGATCTGATAAGATTTTGAGATAAAGAGTTGACCGAAAATTTTTATCGGAAGTCGGTCTCTCAAGAGAGTTTTTTTGCGAATATCTCGCAAATTATGGATTCCATATAGACTTAATTGTATTGTAACATTTTCAAAATTCGGACCGAGAGTAACACTCACTCTTATTAAATAGCAGTTTCTTGCAAGTATCTTGCAATGGATGCAATCCGTACAGATTTAGTAAGAGGAAAATAGCATTCTAAACGTAATTTAGAACAAGTTTTGTAAAAAGAGGACCACATAAACGTTTAAGAAGGTAATGTGTTGTCTACACCATTTTTTTTTTGATCTTGAATATTAAGTTATGGACATAACGCATTTAAAAGCACTGTATTGATGCTTATTATTCTTTCATCTTTAATTCTTTTGCCATTAGCCGCGGTGTAATCCTTGGCACAATGCGAGTTGGGGAATTCATTTTATTATCTTTATATAGCAATAGTTCGGATTTCGCCTTTCTAACGTCATTTCACCAGGCCCTAATCCGAATTTTATTGTTATAGTATTATTCCGTTGACGGCATAGAAATATTGCTAGTTACTGCCTCCGGCTTCCAGAAAAGCTTTACGTTTTATGATCTATGGAAAAATATAAAACTGATCATAAAATGTTTTACCCTATCATTATTATCATGGAAAATACCTTTATCGTTGCTCTTCCAAAGTCAACGTGTTAGAATAGCGTTTTGAATTTAATACTATTTATTGTACTTTTAACTTATATATATACATACATATATATATACCGGGTGTGCGTTTAAGCTCGGCCACCGGACATAACTCGGTAACTGTTTATCGTACAACCTGGCGGAAAAAATCTTGATTGTAAAACGGACCACGGGGAATTACAACAAAAATATTTTCAAGTTTCCAAAATGATGGCAAGGGGACACAATTCTCAAGATCAATTCGATAATTTTTCATTGAATTCTAGATTAAGATAAATTAAAATTTTTAATAGCAACATTTTTAGACGATTTTAATGTTTCTGGACTTATTAGATAGAGAATTTTACATAGAATTGAAGGATATGTAGTACGAGTACGAAATTACGTGGTTGTCAAAAAAGTAACACGAGGCGCTGTTCTCAATTTATTTATATTACTTGTTTTTTCTTTAAAATTTTAAATGAAATGGTATCTTCTTAATATCGTAATATTGAAGCACATAAAAAACTGAAGAGAATGATGAAAAAGTTGCTACCTTTTTCTTGACGAAGATATAGTCATACGAAGATAATCCAGAAAAATAAAAATGTTTAAACATACATTTTTTATTTATTGATATTAATAATTTTAGTTTAATTTTAAGAGGGCCCAGACAGTGTACAGTTCGTTTTCACTTGAATTTTCATCATACTCTTCCATAAATGTATTCATTTCAATCTTCTTATCAATTTTTTAATTCATGGCATATTGCAGTAGCACTGGTAGCATAATTATATGAATAAAATAAATGTTCTATTGCCATACATGGGGTACTAATGATACAAAAACCATATATATTTATTTATGAATGCAGAGATTGTATTCTTTTAAATTATAACTACTCCAACAAATATTTGAATCTTAATCCCTGTTATCATTCACATTATTCTTGTAGGTTCTAGCAGTGATCCTTCCTTTATTTGTCGACAACATTTCTTATTTAAAATTAAATAGGATAAGGTTAATAATAAAAAAATGAAATCTCATAAAACATTTGTATTAAACTCAATATTCGATAACAACAACAGTAAAGAAATTCTTTTGCCATATGTGGCTGTAAAAGAAATTGTCCTTTTATTTTTCCAACCACAAACAAAAAAGAATGTATATTTTTATATATGCGAAAAACACATTGCTTTTAATCTATTATATGGATTTAAATAAAAATATTATTTCTTGCTATCTTCAAATTTTTAATATCGTATAATTTGAAAGAAATAAAATTTTTCCTTTACGTCGCTGAAATTTATTTCAACAAAGACATTCATTTGCAGGAAATGCCTCTGGAGATCTAAAATCAGGCAAAGTAGAAAACACCTTGATAAGACTCTCACTAATTGTCATATGCAAATGTTCGCACGTTGTACATACCACAAATTGGCTATTTGTCCATCAAAAATGCTTATACCTTTACGTATTCAAATATGCTTGAAATCTTTATTAAATTTTTATCTAATAAATTGTTAATAATGCACAGTAAACATCGCTAGCAAACATTCTCACGTTGTGCCATTAATGCCCCTTTTACATCATTAACGACTCTCATGATTTGCAAAATTAAACTAGTATAGCAAAGAAAATAATATTTTATTCAAAATATTGACGATGTTAAACGCTTTGCTAAAAATGAACATTCTCACATAGCATCTTTAGCATACGCCACACATCACCAAATATCTATTATGAATTTATTTCAAGAAAAACTTACTTATAATATTGATATACATTATCAAATTCCTCTTGATTTATATCTACCATTTTGATAAAAAAAAATGAGGTGTGGCCACCACACGACTTTCTTATACGTATGAAAGTGTTACTTCCGATCCGAATTTTGAAATTTCGTTTATACAAAAAATATTCCAAATCCAACTCTAAATACTTTTGTACTCTTCATAAATATATATAGAATGCATAATTTACGACATATTTGCAAAAAATCGCTATTCGATAAGAGTAAAAGTGGTACTTCCGGTCTGAATTTTGAAATTTTTTTTATACAAAAGATATTTAAAAGTATGTTCTAAATACTTTTATACTCGTAATGTACCTGCCTAGAAAGCATGACTTACGAGATATTCGCAAAAAAATGATTTTCGATAAGAGTAAAAAACCTACTTCCGGTAGGAATTTCGAAAAACTTTATTAAAACAATTTTTCTCAAATTTAATTTTGAGTACATTTGAATTCTTTATAAATTTGTTTAAACTTAGTAATTGACGAAATATTTGCAAAATTCGATTTTTTCACTGAAGTAAACTACTACCTCCGGTCTGCCGATTTTGCTCAAAATCTAATCAGTTCTCAAAAGGGAGATTATATTAGTAAATACAAAATTTGGAATTGATATCTACAGCGGTTTGACCGCTATCGTGGTCACACACACACACACACATACACACACACACACAGACACACAGACATACAGACATTTTTTAAAAACCACTTTTTTGGTATCAGGGGACCTCAAAACGTGGACATCTGCAAAAATCTCGAGGTCGAAAATTTTCATCATCACAATACTTCCTTATACTACGTATAAGAAAGTAAAATAATGAAATTAAACAAAGTAACAATGAATTAATTATAATGTGAAAACTAAACTACTTATTGAAATCAAAAATAACTTAATACATTTAACTAAAATGATTTTATGCAGTGTATTAGTACGCCTGCAATCAATTGAGTATGAAACAGAATTTTTACGTTCGAACAATTCAAAAGATCGGCAGCTTCTCTTTCCCTATCGTCGTTCGCGGCTTTTTATCATCTCGGTTCTCGAAAAAACACGACTGTTCATCTGCAGCGCCACAACTCACACACTAATGTTTATGTTGGTATTGTCCTGTACATATTTGTTTTCTTCAAGTTTTCCCCCAAGTTGAACTATACCTATATTGTTTTTGACAGTTAAAAATTGCACAAAAATATACACACACAAATTGTTTATTATTAAAGTCCGTGCACATTCGCGATTCCCTGTCTTGAGTAGGTATATTCTTTTTCTATTAACGCCATCCCTCATTGTATTTGTAAATGAATTTGTTGCCTCTTTCATCATTGTTTAAATACTTCTTTTTCCTATTATTTAACACTATCCGTATTTTCTTTTTGTAGATATCTTCGTTAGAAATAATCGGAAAGACATTGCATACAGATGGTATCCTTCCTTTTATGATTACTTTGTCAGGAACATGGACCTCGACAGCTTTATCCCTGTCTTCAAGCCACCTTTTCTCATCTTCGTGTAGGTTGATTTGCACGCAGCTGTTAACAACATTAACATTATTCTTTTTCTTTGTAGATATATTCAGATCAAACCAGATTTATCCCATTATTTCTGGAACTTTTCCGGATCAAGCCAGATTTATCCTATTATTTCCAAAGTTTTTTACTTTATTATATCGTGTCGAATAAAGAACACCTTTTTATATATCTTTTTTAAAAATACTATTAAATATAAGTATCAGGTATTTATTGTTTTGTTAAATATGACCATAAAATGTCTAACAGATAACAATCTTTTAATAAACTTATTCACTACGTTTATTCATGATGAAAGATGTTTTCATGTCGTGAATGTCTAATTTCACCTTTTTCATACAATTTTACAGCATTCAAATGACTAACTCTTTTCACTGTTCCATCTTTCATCATCACTCTCTCTCTCTCTTATTTATTTTTAACACATTATTAAGCTTGAAAAGTGGTTCACTTCTCAATATATTGAGTGTCACTCTTACACAATGCGAAAAGTTTGGTTCGGCATTTGTATATTGAAAATACATCTTGTGCTCCTCGTTTCTATAAATATAGAATACATGAATTTATTTTTGTGTTTACTTTCGTATCTTTCATATAAATTTATTTCAATTTCAATTACCGTATACCCATCATCATAATGTGACGCCGTTGCGGTTATGCAATTCATAATTCGTTTTTTAACAATTATGTTTACCACTAAAAAATATTTTCTTATTCTAATACTTAATTGTCTAACTATTTTATAATGCCTAAACAATAGGGATCACGGCAATATGTTACGTTAGATTCTCCTTTTAAATATTTTCAAATTCTCCAGCTATTATTTTTCAAATATTATTTATTGTCCATTCCAACATTGAAATAAAATAATAATAATACTGAACAGTGTAGTTGCTTCTTACTTTCTTGTACGTAGTATAAGGAAGTATTGTGATGCTGAAAATTTTCGACCTCGATATTTTTGCAGATGTCCACGTTTTGAGGTCCCCTGATACCGAGAAAGTGGTTTTTAAAAAATGTCTGTATGTCTGTCTGTCTGTATGTGTCTGCCTGTGACCACGATAGCGGTCAAACCGCTGGAGATATCATTTCCAAATTTTGTATTTACGTGTATAATCTCCCTCTTGCGATCTGATTAGTTTTTCAGTAAAATCAGTAGACCGGAAGTAGTAGTTTACTTCAGTGAAAAAATCGAATTTTGCAAATATTTCGTCAATTACTAAGTTTAAACAAATTTATAAGAAATTCAAATGTACTCAAAATTAAATTTGAGACAAATTTTTTAAAAAAAGTTTTACGAAATTCCAACCGGAAGTAGGTCTTTTACTATTATCGAAAATCAGTTTTTTGCGAATATCACCCAAGTCATGCTTTCTAGGCAGGTACAGTACGAGTATAAAAGTATTTAGATTATAATTTTAAATATCTTTTGTATAAAAAAATTTCTAAATTCGGACCGGAAGTACCACTTTTACTCTTACCGAATAGCGATTTTTTGCAAATATGTCGTAAATTATGCATTCTATATATATTTATTAAGAGTACAAAAATACTTTTGTACTCTTAGAGTACAAAAGTATTTGTTGTAGTGTCTATCTCTCTCTCTCTCTCTCTCTGTGTGTGTGTGTGACCACGATAGC
The DNA here is from genome assembly GCA_963170755.1 of Amphimallon solstitiale. Classification (NCBI taxonomy): domain Eukaryota; kingdom Metazoa; phylum Arthropoda; class Insecta; order Coleoptera; family Scarabaeidae; genus Amphimallon; species Amphimallon solstitiale. The sequence goes on along the minus strand of OY720678.1, from coordinate 10,860,102 downwards.
GGTCAAACCGCTATAGGTATCAATTCCAAATGTTATATTTACGAATATAAACTCCCTTTTGAGATCTGATTAGATTTTCAGTAAAATCGGCAAACCGGAAGTAGTAGCTTACTTCAGTCAAAAAATCGAATTTTGCCAATTATTCGTCAACTGCTGAGTTTAAACAAATTTGTAAAGAATTCATATATACTCAAAATTAAATTTCAGAAGAATTTTATTAAAAAAGTTTTTCGAAATTCCTACCGGAAGTAGGTCTTTTACTCTTATCGAAAATCAGTTTTTAGCGAATATTTCGCAAGTCATGCTTTTTAGACAGGTACGTTACGAGTATAAAATAATTTAGAACTTAATTTTCAATATCTTTTGTATAAATATTTTTTCAAAATTCGGACCGGAAGTAACACTTTTACTCTTATCGATTAGCGATTTTTGCAAATGCTTCGTAAATTATGCATTCTATATATATTTGTCAAGAGTACAAAAGCATTTAAAGTTGAATTTGAAATATTTTTTGTATAAATAAAATTTCAAAATTCGGACCGGAAGTAACAGTTTTACTCTTATGGAATAGCGATTTTGGCAAATATTTCGTAAAATATGCATTCTATATTGAGGTAGTACTAGGTACTGACCATCAATAATTTGTGTTTGGTTATGGTAAAAAAGTGTATTTTGATGTTAAAAGTTTAAGAACGTATAAATAGAAATAGTATTATGAAGAGTGGTGTTTATTATTCTAGAATTAATATTTACAATTGTTGAGTTGATATTTTAGTAAAGTCCTTTGGTTAAGGTCCATAGTTCAGCAAATGATACCAAAACCTGTAAAATAGAGATTTTGATATTAATTGAGTGTTTATTTTGTAATATAAAATTGTAAGAACTTGTTCAATTGTCTTAAATGATGAGAATTGATTTTTAAAAGGGAAACTATGTTTAAATGTAACGTCAAAATAGATAAAAACTCCCGCCATAATTTAATTAGAGGAAAAGTCAATGGTTGACAGATTTTGACATTTACAGAATTTTTGAGATAGTATGTTTTAAAATTGTTTTGAATACTGAAATACATTTATAAATTCATGGTTAAAATAGTTAAAATATGAGTATTGAAATATAGAAAGGCATACAAGAGAATATTAAAATAATAGAATGTATTTTGAATATAAATAAGAGGTGTTGAATAGAGATTGGTCAATTCAAATATAGAAATTATCACTAAGGTAATTGGAGTAAATAAGAGAATTCTTCTTAGAAAATTCTGAGAAGAGAGTTGATGAAAATTCGGTACGAAGAATTTAAGCCGTATTTTCATACATAAAAGTGCATAAAGAACATATTGTGTATAGAAAATTAATATTCTGATACTGGGTTACGTAAAATATAAATTTAAACTCAGTATTTGTACATCATTACTGCAACGTAGGCAGTATAAAGTGATTTGGATAGCAAAAGAAGAGTTGAATGAATATAAAACATAAAAATAAATAGAAGTACTCACCATTAAAGGATTTAATTTCTTGGGGAATTCCAGTAGCACGTTACAGTTGGAAAGGAAAAGGAGAAGAATATATCCATAGCCAGAAGTTCATTGTGAGAATATTCTTGAGCGCAGTTCACGAACATTAGCAATATAAGAAGTGCATATCCAGTTAAAAAAATCCAGCCGAGGTAGGCGTTTTACCAGTTTAACTATTGAGCGACCATAGGTATTGAAGATTTTTCTGTGACGAAGACACCGAATAATAGGATCCAAGTACATGCATATCCAGTAGAATATCCAGTTCGAACACTTGTAATTATTTTTCCGAAGCATAAACAGCTGGTATTTTGTGGAATTCCAGTTCAACCGATGCTACAAAGAGACAAGAATCAGCAAATCAAAAGGAACTCCATAATAAGAAGTTACACATATAAATTATAAGGTTGTATTATTTAATTGTTCCTATTAATATGAAAATCTCTTTAATTTAACGAATTGACACAGAATAGATTAAAATTAAATGTTTAAATGTATAATAAATTAAACACTGAATCATAAATATTGGATACATAATACTATTTGTATTAGAAATCAAGGGTATACATATTAAAAGTTCTAGTACAAGCATTAATTTAACCTACCTTGAAAAATAAAAAATAGGGTTATAATTTCAATTCTTATCATAACCACAGATATAAGTACCAAGATATTGGACAAGTTTAAATAAGAAATTGTTAAAATACTGGCATTTTCATCAAATACATGTATAGTGTCTGTTATTTCACAGCTATATATTATATTTGTAGTTTCTCAACCATTTTTTATTTTCATTTCGTAGATGTATTTTAGTTAGGAAAACATTCAGCAATCTTGGTTATTTGACCTCCTAAAAAAAATAAAAGTGAACATACAGATTAATTTATAGGGAAGATATTGTAACAGTTCTGAAATAACTTACCAGACTGTGAGATAATTAAAGGTGTAGTCTTGAGATTAAACTGAATATAAAGATTTTAGATATTGGTTTAATAAAATATTTAGTAGAATTATTAAAGTTAGTTCACATGAGTAGCGGTAAAATCGTTTAGTTGCGGATTACCAACGTTTAGAGTGAAAAGAACTTGGACAATAATCTTTCTTAGATATTTTAAAAGAGACAGGTCCGGACTAAGATTTTTTATGAGTAATAAAAATATACAAGTATTAGAAATTTTTTAAACGACTGAGTTAGTTAGGGCATATAAATATTTGATTTATATTCAAGTAAGGAAATATATTGAAAACATTTTACTCTAATTTATTGGCTTACCCAACGTGTGACGTAAGAAGAAGTTAAATGTCTAACTTAGAGTGTAATTAAGGGATATTTTGGGTGATTGATGGTTATAATAGCTTGATTTTACTTAGGTATTTTTTATGCACTCAGGGTTACGACATTAATATGGCTTCCGAACGTGGGGCGTTATAAAAGAAACTCGCAAAGATTGTGTTTTCGATAATTTATTCACTTTAGTATAATTAGAAAAATACATTTTTTTTTATACCAAAAGGTTATCAGTATAATAAAACTAGGTTTGAGAGTATAATACAGGTTATTATAGTAATATTACATACAATTTATTAATCATGAATACCAGGTCAAAGAGTAGTTCTGGAATAAATAGGCCCGAGTCTTCAAGTGATAGCGAAGAAGAAACACAACAGATAGGTAGTATACAAGATGGAGGGGATATACCACAGGTACAGGAAGGAACACAACAGTTAGAAGGTCAAGATAGAGGTGATAAGACGCAGATACAAGGGGAAATTTTGGAAACAGGAACGTCGTCAGCAGCAGTAGATATGGTATCTATTATGCAGATGTTAAAAGAAATGAGCGAAAAAAATGAGAAAAATAGAGAGGAGGATAATAGGAAAAGTGAGAAAAATAGAGAGGAGGATAATAGGAAAAGTGAGATAAATATAGAGAAGTTGAGTGGTAAATTAGACAAGACGAGCGAGGAAGCTAAGAGAAATAGGGAGGAAGATAAGAGAGAATTAAGTGGAAAGTTGGATAAGTTAACCGATGAATTAAAGAAAAATAGAGAGGAAGATAAAATTGAAATTAATAAAAAATTAGCAGATATGAAGGAAGAATTAAGTGGAAAACTAGATAAGACATGTGAAGAATTTACCAGGAATTTAAATAATTTAAAAGAAGAAAATAAAGTTATCAGAGAAGAAAATAATAAGAAGCTTGAAGATTTAAAAGTATCGTTACTGAATAATACACAGGATAGTATTGACAAAGTTATAGTAGATATGAACGAAAAATTTATTAATAAAGAATCAGAAGCTATAATTTTTATTACTACTGAAGTTCAACGGGTAGAAAAAGATGTAAAGGAAATTAAAGGTAATATAAGTCAGTTGGAAGTAGATAATGTTTCAAAACATAAAGAGATGGCTGAGAATTTAAAACAAGGATTGGAAAAGGTAAATAAAGAAACTACTGATCAGATAGTAAGAATGGAAGAAAATTTGAATAAAAAAATAGAATCAACGGAAATAAACTGTATAAAAGAAATACAAGCAACTACATCGACTACTGATGCACAGAAGTCTTGTATGGAGGGAATTTTAAAAGAATATGAAGAGCAGAAGAAGAAAATACAAGATTTGTTAGTTAAAGCACAGAATGTTAGGATTTCAAATGGTAATAGTATTCCAGTGTATAGTAATTTGAATACAGGAATTAGGATAGAGAATATCATGCATTTTAGTGGTGATAAATTATCTACACATCCTATGGCTTATTTGACGAATATTTTAAAATATGTAGAGGACTTACCAGATTTCAAAAATCAAATGAATGTCATACGGGCTACATTAAGTAACGGAGCAGCTGTTTGGTTATTACGGATGGAGGTTAATATATGGGTTGAAGAAAATTTGATTCGAGAAGAAACATATGGTACATTGAAAAATAGAATAAGATTAAAATTTATAATAGAAAAGATGTCTCGGATAATGTATGCTATAGTATAATCACATTTAATTATGGACATGGCGGATACTTTAGGGCAGTATTCGATGGTACCGGCGACACCATCCTACCAGAGCTACTTCAAATTAACAGCCCACATTTAAATAATGGACATGGCGGATACTTTAGGGCAGTATTCGATGGTACCGGCGACACCATCCTACCAGAGCTACAACAAGATAACAGCCCACATTTAAATATGGACATGGCGGATACTTTAGGGCAGTATTCGATGGTACCGGCGACACCATCCTACCAGAGCTACTTCAAATTAACAGCCCACATGTAAATAATAGACATGGCAGTTGTATACAAGGGCGACAACTGATGGTACCAGCGACACCATCTTACCAGAGCTACAACAAGATAAAAGCCCTCATAAAAATTATCCTACCCAAATAAAGAACATAGACATGGCAGTTGTATACAAGGGCGACAACTGATGGTACCAGCGACACCATCTTACCAGAGCTACAACAAGATAAAAGCCCTCATAAAAATTATTATACCCGAATAAAGAATTTGGACATAGCGGATACTATAGGGTAGTATTTGTTGGTACTAGTGACACCAACCGTTACAAGAGCTACCACAAAGTACAAGATAATAGCCCTCATAAAATTATCTTTCTCAATTTAAGGACATGGATCTAATATACAGATATTCCCACTCGATTATGAGATAGGGGCAGGATATAATTTCCAATAATAGAATCACTCATAGAGTATGTTAACCAAGACAGAAGTATAGAGATAATTCTTGTAGGTGTTAAGCATCACCAATTATCAAGGATAAAATTAAGAATACAATGACCAGAAAAGGACAAGACCCTTATTACAATATTTCTCCAATTAAATGTTAGGAGCATGAGAGTTGATATTATAAGGGGCATGGAGATTGATTAAAAGACAATAAAATGATGGTGAATTTAGATATTTCACTTATAACCAGAGCGACTACAAATAATACGAGCCCATATATGGAAGGTACCTATTTGATAATAAGGTAGGGGCAGGAATTTTTCAGAAACTCGTCCGGAAGTATAGTTAAGTTATAGAAATAGGAACGTTATAAATATTAAATTTAGTATCATCATTTATTAAAAGTTATTCCCTTATTTCAAAATATTTGTATATAGTAGAAACAAAAAAATGATGTAATATAAGTTGATAATATAAGAACATGTGTGTAAAAGAAAAGGAATTTAAAGAAGATAACTGGAATTGTAAGAAACTTAAAATAAAATAAAATTGTCTATGGAAAGAAAATATTATCAAGAAAAAATGTATAGGAGTATTATAAAACTAAGAGATATACTACGATAATTTTGCGCGATAAAGCAAATCGTGTGATACATTAGGTGAATAAGAGAATATAATTATTAAGAAGAAAGAAAATTTGGTACGAAGAAATATGATAATTGAAGTAATTATAAAATGCTTACTATGATAAAGTAATATAAAATGATCCATGAAAATATGGTATAATAAATGTATAAATGTATGAGAAAGGGTAAAGAAACCCAGAGTTATAAAATGTATAGGACAAAAATGTCTACATATTATTTAAATGGTAACGTACGCCAATAAAACGTAAATATAAGTAAAAGATTTTGTATGATGAAAGTAAGGGATAAGACGAAAATGTCTAATAAGGTATATAGGGGAAATGTTCGAATAAGAACAAAATAGATAATAATTAATAATGTATAAGTGAGCATGACTAAAGCATATTTCAGAGAGGCAATTTAAGTTCCAAAGAAATAATGGAAAAGATGATTTAATATTCACCATAATGTGACAAAAATATTACATATAGTAGTTATAATAAAGTTTTCATATATGTTTTAAAATCATGATATAGAGGTATACAAAGAGAAAATATTTTATACAGAAATTGGAGACAATAAAGTACTTACAGATAACCAGATATTTTAAAAAAAATTATTCTTAGAATATAAATAACATTTTTGAGAAAAATAATTTTCCTTATACCAAATACACATAATAAAAAAAAGACAAAAAAGAAACTTATGTTACAGTCAGAATAGTTATAATAGTAGTACATGTATATAGTTGTGCATAGAAAATATAGTGATGAATTGTTATAAAAAATATTTATGATAAAGTTTACATGATGAAAATGACATATGGTTGAAGTGATGCAAACATAATGCTAGAATATAGCAAGCATAATTAAAAAAAATAAGTTACATTAAAAGTTGTCAATAGTGTAAATACATTATATAGGTAACAGATAATTAATTATAATTTGAACAGAAAATTTCTTATTTAATAAATGAAAAATTATTCAAACCTGTTGAAATTTTACATTTATTAAAGGGGCAAAATGAGGTAGTACTAGGTACTGACCATCAATAATTTGTGTTTGGTTATGGTAAAAAAGTGTATTTTGATGTTAAAAGTTTAAGAACGTATAAATAGAAATAGTATTATGAAGAGTGGTGTTTATTATTCTAGAATTAATATTTACAATTGTTGAGTTGATATTTTAGTAAAGTCCTTTTGTTAAGGTCCATAGTTCAGCAAATGATACCAAAACCTGTAAAATAGAGATTTTGATATTAATTGAGTGTTTATTTTGTAATATAAAATTGTAAGAACTTGTTCAATTGTCTTAAATGATGAGAATTGATTTTTAAAAGGGAAACTATGTTTAAATGTAACGTCAAAATAGATAAAAACTCCCGCCATAATTTAATTAGAGGAAAAGTCAATGGTTGACAGATTTTGACATTTACAGAATTTTTGAGATAGTATGTTTTAAAATTGTTTTGAATACTGAAATACATTTATAAATTCATTGTTAAAATTGTTAAAATATGAGTATTGAAATATAGAAAGGCATACAAGAGAATATTAAAATAATAGAATGTATTTTGAATATAAATAAGAGGTGTTGAATAGAGATTGGTCAATTCAAATATAGAAATTATCACTAAGGTAATTGGAGTAAATAAGAGAATTCTTCTTAGAAAATTCTGAGAAGAGAGTTGATGAAAATTCGGTACGAAGAATTTAAGCCGTATTTTCATACATAAAAGTGCATAAAGAACATATTGTGTATAGAAAATTAATATTCTGATACTGGGTTACGTAAAATATAAATTTAAACTCAGTATTTGTACATCATTACTGCAACGTAGGCAGTATAAAGTGATTTGGATAGCAAAAGAAGAGTTGAATGAATATAAAACATAAAAATAAATAGAAGTACTCACCATTAAAGGATTTAATTTCTTGGGGAATTCCAGTAGCACGTTACAGTTGGAAAGGAAAAGGAGAAGAATATATCCATAGCCAGAAGTTCATTGTGAGAATATTCTTGAGCGCAGTTCACGAACATTAGCAATATAAGAAGTGCATATCCAGTTAAAAAAATCCAGCCGAGGTAGGCGTTTTACCAGTTTAACTATTGAGCGACCATAGGTATTGAAGATTTTTCTGTGACGAAGACACCGAATAATAGGATCCAAGTACATGCATATCCAGTAGAATATCCAGTTCGAACACTTGTAATTATTTTTCCGAAGCATAAACAGCTGGTATTTTGTGGAATTCCAGTTCAACCGATGCTACAAAGAGACAAGAATCAGCAAATCAAAAGGAACTCCATAATAAGAAGTTACACATATAAATTATAAGGTTGTATTATTTAATTGTTCCTATTAATATGAAAATCTCTTTAATTTAACGAATTGACACAGAATAGATTAAAATTAAATGTTTAAATGTATAATAAATTAAACACTGAATCATAAATATTGGATACATAATACTATTTGTATTAGAAATCAAGGGTATACATATTAAAAGTTCTAGTACAAGCATTAATTTAACCTACCTTGAAAAATAAAAAATAGGGTTATAATTTCAATTCTTATCATAACCACAGATATAAGTACCAAGATATTGGACAAGTTTAAATAAGAAATTGTTAAAATACTGGCATTTTCATCAAATACATGTATAGTGTCTGTTATTTCACAGCTATATATTATATTTGTAGTTTCTCAACCATTTTTTATTTTCATTTCGTAGATGTATTTTAGTTAGGAAAACATTCAGCAATCTTGGTTATTTGACCTCCTAAAAAAAATAAAAGTGAACATACAGATTAATTTATAGGGAAGATATTGTAACAGTTCTGAAATAACTTACCAGACTGTGAGATAATTAAAGGTGTAGTCTTGAGATTAAACTGAATATAAAGATTTTAGATATTGGTTTAATAAAATATTTAGTAGAATTATTAAAGTTAGTTCACATGAGTAGCGGTAAAACCGTTTAGTTGCGGATTACCAACGTTTAGAGTGAAAAGAACTTGGACAATAATCTTTCTTAGATATTTTAAAAGAGACAGGTCCGGACTAAGATTTTTTATGAGTAATAAAAATATACAAGTATTAGAAATTTTTTAAACGACTGAGTTAGTTAGGGCATATAAATATTTGATTTATATTCAAGTAAGGAAATATATTGAAAACATTTTACTCTAATTTATTGGCTTACCCAACGTGTGACGTAAGAAGAAGTTAAATGTCTAACTTAGAGTGTAATTAAGGGATATTTTGGGTGATTGATGGTTATAATAGCTTGATTTTACTTAGGTATTTTTTATGCACTCAGGGTTACGACAATATATATTTGTTAAGAGTACAAAAGTATTTAAAGTTGGATTTGAAATATTTTTTGTATAAATGAAATTTCAAGAAGTAATACTTTTACTCTTAGCGAGTAACATTTTTTTGCAAATATCTCACAAATTATGTATCCTGTAGAGATTTGTTAAGACACTGGAAGTATTTAGAATAGGATTTTGAATAATTTTTGTTTAAAATAATTTTTAAAATTGTATGATTTGAAACGCTCATACATATAAGAAAGTCGTGTGGTGGCCACACCTCATTTTTTTTAAATTTCCATCATAGAACATGGCATGCACAGTGATACTAAATTACATCATTATGAGATTTCCAAGGTGGGCCTTGAAAATATTAGTGTCACTCGTAGTTAAACTTTTTGTATGTATTTAGCAAATTAAGCCTTTTTGGACACCTGCACATAAGTATTAAGTTTTTAAAAGGTCATATCTAACGTTGAAGCTTATGACATGATCAGAATGTATTTTCAATGCTTTGAAAATGCATTCTTGCTTCGGGGAAATATTCCCTAAATTATCCCGAAAGAAGACATTATTGAGTTTTTATTCACCTTGCTAGATGTTCTTGATGTTTATTTATGGGGCAGAATAAAAGACAAAGTTTATCACAAAAAGCCGAGTACAACAATTGCTGCCTCCGAAATGGAAGTAACTCTGCTCTCTACTAATCGACAGGTAAACGGGTATTGAAAATGAAGGTGAACACTTTGAACATTTGTTAAGTGGAAGTTTTTTCTTGTTTTTTTTTGTACTTTCTGATTTAAATATATTTTCTTTTCCTTTATATTACTTGGTCAATATATTTTCTTATTTATGTTTAGGTATATAATAGGTTCTTTTATTTACTTTCATTTCAGGCGGGGATGATTTAGATATCAATTTGTGTACCCTTTCGTTAGTAATGAGTAAATGATTTGATTATAACTAATGCATTATATTATATTCTTTTTTTTTTCTCGTTATTGTCTACTTAGTTCATGAGTTATGGAAATTATTTTTGCTGTTTTTCTATAATTAGATCTACCTATATCAGTTGGGTGATAAAGATATATTATTATTATTATTATTATTATTATTTTATTTCAATGTCTAAAAAGGCAAGACATGAAATTTAAAAATAGCTAGAGAATTTGAAAACATTTAAGAAGAAAATCTAATGTAACATATGCAAGAATTAAAGAATCGGTGAGAAGATTGAAATAAATACATTTATGGAAGACTATTATGAAAATTCAAGTGAAAGCGAACTATACACTGTCTAGTGACACTTAAAATTAAAATAAAGTTATTACTCACAATAAATAAATAAATTTATATTAAAAATTGTTTATTTTTTTTTTAATTGTCTTCGTATGACTATATCTTCGTCAAGAAAAAAGGTAGCAACTTCCGGTTTTTATCATTCTCTTCAGTTGTTTATGTGCTTCAATATTACTATATTAAAAATATGCCATTCCATTTAAAATTAAAAAAAAAACAATTAATACATTAAACATTGAGAACAGCGCCCCCTGTTATTTTCTTTGACAACCACGTAATTTCGTGTTACACGTGCTATCTAATGAGCCCAGAAACATTAGAATCCGTTTGTGCAAACCAAAATTATACCAACTTTGTACGCAGACATACCCCCCACCCCTCTTCCCTTCGTATGGGAGTTAGATCAAAAAGTTTCAAATGAAAGTTGTATAAAAACGTCTAAAAATTTTGCTAGAAAAATTTTCAATCTATCTTAATCTAGAATTTAATGAAAAATTATCGAATTTTTAATTTATCTTGAGAATTGCGCCCCCTTGCGATCATTTTGGAAATTGAAAAATATTTTAGTTGTAATTTCCGTCGTCCATTTTACTATCAAGATTTTTTCCGCGAGGTTGTACGATAAACGGTTGCCGAGATATGGGCGGTGGCCGAGCTTAAACAGACACCCGGTATATACAATTTTTTACTTGGATACTCGCGTTAATTATTAGTTTAATTTTTTTTAATGTTATGTCTACACAGGACTGAGGAAAGACTAAATAAATGTCCGAAAGGTCACAAAGATAAATTGTTTCATGTTTAAATCCCGTTTAAATCATGTAATTCGTTGAAAAGTCTTTTGAGCAGTACTAAAGATAAAATTGAGGTAGAACAAAAATCTGGAATTTATGAAATTAATTGTAATAAATGCGAGAAAAAATATTTCGGCCAAACTAGACGTTCGATTGCAACTCGCTATAAAGAGCACATTGCTCATTTTCGGTTTAATAGGACAGAGAAGTCTAGTGTAGCTCGACATATTTTGGACACAGGTCATGATATTCCAGCAAGCGGCCTCAAACTTATAAAACAAGTGCATAATTATAGAGAACTAGATAGTTACGAGAGTATATACATTCAGAAAAATAAAAATATATTAATGAATTCAGATAACGGGCCAATTCCCCAATCTTGTTTATATAAGTTTGTGGTGTAAACAATACCCTTTTAGATACCGATAGTTTTTCATAGTACATTAGATTTAAAGGATAGAATTATAGTATTAAGCATGACGAATTTAACGATACAGCGATCAGGTACTGTTAATGATGTAGTTAATAGTTTAGGTAAAAATATATAAACCATCCCTGTAAATTGGAAATTATATTGTTAGTTTTTCATAGAATATTAGAATTAAAGGATAGGATAGAATAGTAAGTATGACGAATTTAACGGTACAACGATCAGGTATTGTTAATGAAGTAGTTAATAGTCTAGGTAAAAGTATAAATAAACCATCCCTGTAAATTGGAAATCAGTGTTGTTCTGTTACGCTACGGTGTGTAGACAGCGTCATTTTTAATCACTGCTACTGATGATGACAACTTAGTTGTTGAAATACGTATTTAGCCATTTTTGTGCTTTAGTGTGAAGGTGTTTTAGTGTTTTTGTGTACCCCCATTATTGACACTGTATTTAAAGCACTAGCACATACATATAAATAGGTATTGGTAACTTTCTCAGTTTAGTTTAAGTCTATAAAGTCTTCGATAATGACCGAGAGGTCGAAACACGTGTCAGAGAAAAATAAATCTGTCCTAAGTGAAACAATATAGTGTTTATTCGTTTCAAATAATTGTAATACTAATTTATAATGAAATTTTTTTATATATGTGAGTAATTTGGAAGTGGAATGTTATAAAAGTGTTAGAAAATTAGTTTTATTTAATACCTGTTAAATTCTTTCTATTCATATTAAGTGTAAACGTACTGTTATACTTGATTTGAAATTCTAATATTCATTAGTAACTAGGGCGTTATATACATGTAGATTCTGCTAATAACATAACAGGTTATTTCATCATAATTAGAAAGATTGGTAGTAGGAGGATATACGTAGCTAGTAAACATAGTATACCGAAAATGAAGCTGGAATTGAGCCTATTTCCGGTTGTCCTAATGGCGATCATATCCGGTCTGTGATGCGAAAGGCCCGCAGAAAAGTAAAGAACGTTTTACTGGTTGACGACTATATAACTCCCCCTCTAGAAGTACTACCATACTTTTAATCATCCATTAGGAGTTTGTAAATGACAGGGATCAGATGCAGAGCATCAGCAGTTAGCTTACGAGCGCACTCCAGAGACAGTTTCTATCGAGAATGAAAAGCTTTGGATGTTCTGCCGCTGCGTTTTTTTTTAATTTTTCTGTTACAAAAAGAACTTTATGGTCGACTACTCCAGACATTTACAATTTAGCGATATTGAGGCGGTTAAAACGGAAAAAACTTTCTGCGTCTGATGCTAATTATCTTGTTATGAATCATATTTGTCAAATCTTTCGTATAATTTGTTATATATAGGGAATATAAAATAAAATTTCACTTTGAATTTTGCAATAATATTTTTAAAATATAAAGAATTAAAGTAATTGAATATACGATATTACTGTACTCAACCAAAACAGTAGATAGCAAATTCAATAAACGCAAGTTTAACTAGTAATAATGTTTATGCTTTTACAATTTTATTGTATAATTTTATTATATAGTGTATATGAATTTTATCTTGCAGTAAGTGATAATTCATTTCGACATTATTTTACCAAAAACCAACTTTAACTGAACAATACATTTTTTATTCAACACTGTTCTTATTTTAACACTGTTAAGTAAAGACAAATTTTAATATTAAATTTTTGCTATATCTTCTTCTATCTATCTTTATCGAAAGTCGATATTAATTAACGTATGTATGTAAACCTAAATAAAGCCACAGAATGGCATACTAGATAGGAAAGATTTGTGCTTTATACTCAAAAAGAACCAGTTTGTATATATGTATTTCGTAATATCAATATTTTGTTCTCTCGGCATTTTCCATATAGGGGAAGATAGGGTAATTGTGCGCATTTATATTTAAGCTACTATATATTCCGTAATTTTGTTAATAGAGCACCTGGATTTGATTCTACTGGAACATTAGGGAGTACTTTAACCTTTCGTAAATATATTACTGCTAAAAAGTTTTAAAATTTTGGAAAAAATTTTTTTTTGTAAGCTTCTGGGACTTATGGGAAATAACGTTATGTACGATTTAAACAAATCAACAAACGAAATGATAAGCATTAATGTATTAAAATAAAAAAAATATAAGACATATTTTAATTTTTAACTGCAGAGGTCACAAACATAGTTTTTGGGTGAATCCCAGCCACTGCAGAGTTGATGGGCCCATCTTCCACAAACTGTACATCTGTACCAGGTTTCATTCTTTCGTGAATAGTCGCCACAGATCAAATAAGTTTCTTCTTGAGTATCAGATAAGTCATCTAATTCGTCATCGTCACATAATTTTTTTGGATCAACATCATCGTCAGAATCATCGCTGCTGCTATACAATTTTCTTTTTGGTGCTTTCTTTTTTACTGCTTTTTTTTGGGTTTTCTTAACTAATTTCTTCTCCACATTAGCTTTACGTTCTGCTCTCTTCCGTTCCATTTCTTCTAGGTCATCTTTATATGGCGTGCTGGTTAGAATTGTTGATTTCTGTTTTTGTCTATTATTAGTTTTCCTTGTATTTATTCCACTAACTCCAGGAAGTGGGAACAACGAATCCGCAGTGACATGGTCAGCATCTTGAGCGTTATTTCCATCTTCTTCTTCTTTTTCTTCTTCTATATTACTTTTTTCCTTATGTGAAATTGATGATTCTTCATGAGTTTCGTCTGGTTCATCAACTATTACAGGATTAAAGTGAGCTGCTGGAGCAAAATCTTCTGCGGTAAATTTATCTGGTTAAAATGGATATATGCCGGTAGTGTCAAAACCAGAAATCCCTCTTTCCATTGTAGCTACCTTAACCTGTGTGAAGTGTGAGGAGGAAGTGTAAGTAAAGCTATACCACTACTTTTACAAAAGTTGTATATTTGGAGACTAATGTGACTTGTGTGGTTGTCCACGATCAGCAAAACTGGTTCATCTTGAGTAGGTTTAACTTTTTTTTTGAAATGTTGCAACCAATCTAAAAAAAAGGGCGTCGTTTCTCCACCCTGTAGGTGAACATGAGTAAATTGCCCCTACAGGACCGTGTTTTTCTAGGTTACTTGCCAATCTTCGTCTGGGAAAGATAAACATGGCGCAACGTATTTCCCACTTGCACTCATGCAGCATATTACTGTCACATTTTTACCCCGTTCATTTGAAGTTTTGCAACCTAATTGTTTAATTCCCTTAGGACTTAATACTTTAGACGGCTTCTGGACGGTAGTAATACCGCTCTTATCTACATTATAGATGTTTTCAGGGGCAAATTTATATTTGTCAAAAAGTTTACCCAAATTTTCATAAAACAACTTAACGTCATTTTTATTGAAAGCTTTGATTCTATTGATGTTGGTGCCTTCGGGCTTTCTTAAGCTTATTTGGGGATGACGTTTCAAAAAGCCATAATAATAATCGGGTCCGGCCATTTGGGTACTTGTATTGAAGCTATGTTTGACATTATTGCCTTCAGCATAATTAAAAGCTAACTGCCGGAACTGCAGTCTACTAAGCCCGTGAAACATTTTTGCCATAGTAAGTACATGATTCGCCAGTTCATTTTCTTGAACATCAGTAAAAGTTGTTGGTTTTCCTAAATGTGGTGTCTTCGTTATGTCCGCACCTTGTTTAATTTTTTTTCGAAGTGTACACTCTGGAATATCATATTCCCTTCCCGCTGCTCTGATTGACATACCGTCCCTAATTGCAGATATTGCATTTTGCAGTTGTTGAGTGTCCAACAACCTTTATTCGTTTTTCTTGTATATGTTCTTGGCATCTAAGACGGAAAAAAAACTTTTAGGTATTGCTTTTAAACAAAGGGGTAATTGTACGCGCGTCTGATTACCCCTACAAATTTGCGTGCAGTTACCCTACTTGCTTCTACCGAAACAAAAAATAAAAAACAAAAAATACAATCAATTGTTGTCGTGTTCGATAGTTTCACACGTTTCCTTACATTCTACGGATGCAAACAATATTCACTTGCACTTGGGTTAGTAACAAAACAGGATACTTACAGCTTATTTTTAAACACCAGACACTTATATGCACACATTGAATAATGTTTTCCATTGAATACGACTGTGATCATAAAGCAGGTTTCCAATTTTGAGCGGTAGGTTAACATTTGGAGTTCAAACACAGATGGCAATAGAAGTATGACATTTTTAAGTATTGTCAGTTTTAAGAAAAGCTGATGCGTACACTTACCCAATGCGTACAATTACCCTACTTTTCCCTACCGATGTTTATTTAAATAACAAAATAGAAATTTCAATATTTTGATATATCAATAAATATCGATGTTCTATATTCCAATATTGTCCACGTCTATAGTCCGTCTCAACCCTATTATGCAGTACAGGTTTAATAGGGATATTGCATCTCTTATTATCTTTAGTAGTCTCTTAATAACGACATCTTTATATCCGGTTGCCTTGTTGCAAGTTCTATTATGCAAAGTATATGATGGGTATATGAGTAATCGTTGCTGTCAATTGTCAGTTTTTGCCGTAGTGTGTAAACTTTTATATCGTCTTTAATTTATCTATATATAATTTCTGTTAAATCGTTCTTTTTAGCAAGCATATTATCTTTTTCAAGCATTTAAAAGTAAGTATGCATACCTAGATCTATAATTCTGATTAACGTGATAACCTATATACATATACATATACTTTTTACAGATTGCTACATGATATGAGTTTTGAATTTTAAAAGGTGGGACGAAAGAGTATTCTTATTGAAAGAGATGACATCATTAGGTGGAGACATAAATACTTGCGAGACATCAGAAAATTCAGAGACGAAGGTATAGTTTATCATTTAATTTGTTATACTTTTATGTTCATTACGCAATTTATTATTTGCTTGTGTTTGATTGTGATTATTTTATTTTTAGGTAGAACTATAATATATACTGATGAATCATGAGTGAATGCAGGACACTCGGTAAATAAAAAGTGGACTGATGTTACTGTTCAAAGCAGTCGACAAGCTTTTATGTAAGGACTCAGCACTGGTTTAAAATCACCAACTGGTCTTGGGCATCGATTTCCATTAATTCATGCTGGAGGCGAGCCAGGTTTTGTTATTGGTGCTGAATGTACATTTCTTTGTAAGAAAAATACTGCTGATGTTCATAGAGAAATGGATGCAGATACATATGGAGATTGGTTCAAGAATAAATTGCTTCCAAATATACTAGAGAACTCGGTTGTTGGTCTCGATAATGCCTCATATCACACGAGAAAATTAGAAAAGTTTCCAGCAGTAGCACGGAGAAGACCAAATTATTGAATGGCTCACTGAGAAGAATATTCCACTTGATAATGACATGTTAAAAAGAGATTTACTGGCTTGTGTGTCAGAGGTTAGGTCTCAGTATGAGAGAAACAAAATTGATGAATTTGCAAAGAATAAAGGGCATTATGTTCTTCGGCTTTCACCTTATCATTGTGAATTAAACCCAATTGAAATGGTGTGGGCGCAAGTTAAGCACTACGTTGAAATGCACAATCCGACATTCAAACAAAGAGATATTGAACAATTAATTGTGAAGGGTTATCAGAATGTAACAGTAAACAACTGGCGGAATTACATTGGCCACCTTGCCAACTTGCAAGACGATGTTGAAGAGTTTATAATTAACGTCACACATTCATCATCAGATCAAGATTCTTTAAGCGATGAAGAAAAATAAAACAATATGTGTACCTACTATTTTGTATGGTCATGGTTAGTTTTTTCATAAATGTTATCATGTATTATTAACTTGTTCTTATAAATGGGAAAATATGTTTTTGCAAAATGAATTTGTGAGGAATTTGTGTCTTTAAATGTGTATAACGCAATGTAGGTTAACATATTAATATTCAATAAGACTATATAAGTCATGTAACATATTAAAAAATAAAAGTACATGTTGTGTGTGGTTATTGTTATTCTTTTCATAAATATGTATTATTTAAGTTGTTTTTATAAATAGAAACGTTTTTTATGAAAAATAAACTTGTGATTAACTTTGTCTTGGTCTGAATTTATAGTGGATAGTTGATTAAGATGTCAATATTCAGTAACGAAGAAAATTGTATACCTTAAGTGTTTCTTTGAAATATTAATTCATTTACTCTGACTTACTATATTCAGTTAGATTTTAAATAATCTTTTACAGAACAATCCCAAAGAATTATATTATTACAAATATTTTAACTAATCCATCTTCCCATATATTCTCCCCTTTTAGTGTTTCAAATTACTATTAATTTTTTGTATGCAGTATGCATCAATTGAATGACAAACAGTCGTATAGGTTATGTTTTCATTACAAAAAATGTCAGATATTGAACCGGAACTGTAACGACATTATACAATGAGACGATTTGGCAACCATGAAATCAATTCCCATAAGACCTGTACTGCATAATAAGGTTGAGACGGACTATAGTTCAGATAGCGCTTGTCATACAAACGAAGTCGAATCTCATCTCAGATCAGAATTTTTATATCAAAATCTAATTTCGTAAAATTAATGTTAAAATAAATTATCATTTATTGCAAGAGTACCTATACTAAATAGACACAAATTATCCAATAAAGCTGAATGGAAGAAGCTGGATAACACATAAAAGCAGTACATAACAGTTCCAAAACATATATTACGTGCTTCTACTCTATCCCATTTCCCAAATTCAATTAGCTAGGTGCAATTGCAACTCGTTACATTGCTTGAGTTAAATAGAAAGTGTCTTATTTAGCTGTGTGCACTAGTTTATTTGTCAACATAATGTAGGAAGCGTTTTATTCTACATTTTCTAAATTATATACTAATAATCAGTATATCTTTTCCAAATTTGAAATGAGATTTGATATATATATACATATATATATATATGACAAATTGATATTTTGGGTTATTTGCCGCGTTAATTCAAATCAAGTATGCATATACGAAATAATTCGTATATGCATAAGTGATATGAAATGTATGCATATACGAATTATTTCGTATATGCATACTTGATTTGAATTAACGCGGCAAATAACCCAAAATATCAATTTGTCATCACATAACCGCGAAAAACGTCATTTTTGATATATATATATATATATATATATATACATATATAAAAAGGCCGCTACACCCACGACAATCCTCAACTTATAAAATATAATACGGCCAAGGAAAAAATTACCAAAAAAAAAATATATACATATATATATATATGACAAATTGATATTTTGGGTTATTTGCCGCGTTAATTCAAATCAAGTATGCATATACGAAATAATTCGTATATGCATAAGTGATATGAAGTGTAATGCATATCTATCATATCATATAGATATGCATTACATTTCATATCACTTATGCATATACGAATTATTTCGTATATGCATACTTGATTTGAATTAACGCGGCAAATAACCCAAAATATCAATTTGTCATCACATAACCGCGAAAAACGTCATTTTTGATATATATATATATATATATATATACACAAATAATACTGAATATGTGTCAAAGATATAATATAGAAATGTGTAAATCAATCATGAAAGAGTTAAACTAGTAACCATAGGCATAAATGTTTCTATCTTATTTGGCTTTTTCAGTGTGGCATAACTATGAATGGCGTGTGTTGATTTAAAAAAATATGTGTCGATTAAAATAATATGTGTATTAACCTTAAGAATGTGAATATATAGGTGTTCATAATGAAAAAAATGAGGTATGGCCACCACACGACTTTCTTATACGTATGAGCGTTTAAAATTATAGAATTTTAAGAATTTTTTTACAAAAATTATTCAAAATCCTATTCTAGGTACTTCTATTCTCTTAATAAATCTCTATAGAATGCATACTTTACAAGATATTATCAAAAAGTGCTCCTCGCTAAGAGTAAAAGTGCTACTTCCGGTCCGAATTTTAAAATTTCATATATACAAAAAATATTGCAAATCCAGTTTTAAATACTTTTGTACTCTTGATAAATATATATAGAATGCATAACTTACAACATATTTGCAAAAAATCGCTATTCGATAAGAGTTAAAGTGGTACTTCCGGTCTGAATTTTGAAATTTTTTTTATACAAAAGATATTGAAAATTATGTTTTAAATACTTTTATACCCGTACCGTACTTGTCTAAAAAGCATGACTTGCGAAATATTCGCAAAAAGCTGATTTTCAATAAGAGTAAAAGACCTACTTCCGGTAGGAATTTCGGAAAACTTTTTAAATAAAATTATTCTCAATATTAATTTTAGGTATATATGAATTCTTTATAAATTTGTTTAAACTTAGTAGAATATTGGCAAAATTCGATTTTTTCGCTGAAGTTAACTGCTACTTCCGGTCCACCAATTTAACTGAAAAACTAATCAGTTCTCAAGAGGGAGATTATACACGTAAATACAAAATTTGGAATTGATATCTACAGCGGTTTGACCGCTATCGTGGTCACACACACACACACACACGCACAGACATACAGACAGACAGACAGACAGACAGACAGACAGAGAGAGAGAGAGAGAGAGAGAGAGAGAGAGAGAGAGAGAGAGAGAGAGAGAGAGAGAGAGAGAGAGAGAGAGAGAGAGAGAGAGAGAGAGACATTTTTTAAAAACCACTTTTTCGGTATCAGGGGACTTCAAAACGTGGACATCTGCAAAAATCTCGTGGTCGAAAATTTTCATCATCACAATACTTCCCTATACTACGTATAAGAAAGTAAAACAACAGTGGTCAACAATGCACTCAGCAACGACTGTTCTATTCTTAATTCTTCACATTTTCACATAACAAGTTGCTTTCCAATTGTCAAAGATAATTGATACTTTTTATACATTTCTTGTATATTTCGGCAAGGAATTTTAATATATTTACTAATACAGACAATGCTAGCCTATGTGAAAATGATAAAAAGTAACAAATATATGATATTAATAAAGTGAAAATATGTAGAGTAAAAACGAATGTGGAAAATACTAAGTGTGAGTGGCTACTATAGACATGCATGTTTCAAACTCTCAGCTCTCAGTTATCGTCAATATAACTCGGTCCAAGTGCGTGTTAAAATAATAAATGTGTATAAAATCTTACCCTTAAGAATTCCAACCTTCAAAAGCCTAATCATGTTTAATTGTGTTCAACAACAGTAGTTAATCATATACTGTGTAAATGCCAAATTCTCAGTCAGGTATACTATTAAAAAGTTTAATAACTGAGAGTTTGAAACATGCATATCTATAGTAGCCAATCATACTTAGTATTTTTCACATTCATTTTTACTTTACATATTTTCACTTTGTTAATATCTATATTTGTCACTTTCTATCATTTTTCACATAGGCTAGCAACGTAGACATCTGCAAAGAATACGTATAAGGAAGTAAAATAAACTAGCTTACTTGGTAGTACCGGCAAATGATTAGCAAATAATATCAAAATGACATTCTATATTTGTTATTGAAATTCTTTTTAGATGACAGCCAATTGTCATTTTGATATGATTTGCTAATCATTTGCCGCTACTGCCAAGAAAACTAGTTTTTTTTTCAGCGTATATATATATACCGTAGTCGACATATTTTAATTTCTGATACGAAAGTAGAAAGAGGAAAAGAGCGCGACGAAATAAACTAAAGATAAACATATAGCGAGGCTGCAAGTACAGCCGGCAAAAGTTTCATGTGAAATGTGAGGTTCCCCCAACTGCGTCGTCGCTTCTCCCACCACCGTTGGCAAGCAGGCATCGCTGCATATTATAAAGTCATCTTCTGCATGGGATAGAAGTACAAACCGAAATTAAAATTTGTCGACTACGGTATATCTCCAATTTTTAATGAATTATTGCTCCTAAGTGGAAGCGAGATGAAATATATAATAGGATTAAGTGCACAACACTGTGCTCTGAAAGAACACGCAGTATGGTTATCTTTATGTTAGAAACCGTAGACCGAATCCAAACAATGTATAATTTGTAGAGAATAGATTTAAATATTTCGGAATAATTGCAAAAAACCGAAATGGGATGATTGTTACACAGCTCATATGCTCATATGGACAGCGGTCAGCGTTCCTCAGAATAGAGCACACAGGCGTTTTTACGAATGTTCGAGAAGACTGACTTTAGCAAAATCATACTGAAAACTCCATGTAGCAGTAACGAAGAGATGCAAGCACAGTCCTTCATTAAAAAACTAGGTATCGACAATAGCTTTAGAAACTATGTTAACAAACTATGTATTCTAGTATCACTTTTTTTGCTTTTAATGAATGCCAAACATTTTTTTGGATTATGTGATATACAGGGTGGGGCACCTCATTTCCGTCGGTTTATATACGAAAAGCGGTAATATGTTTTATTTTTATTTTTATTAAAGGTTGTGTAGGTTTATTAGGGGCACGTTTTAAAATTATTTTGAAATATACAGAGTGATCCAAAAAAATTTGGCACACCAAAGTTATTAACATTTAAATGGAACACCCTGTATATTATGGGATATTTTGATGCTATAGGCTAAATTAAGGTCACTTACTGTTATATTCCCTATACCTAACTCAACCACTTTTCGAGATATTTCACTATTTTTGAAAATGTAGATCAAAATTTCAGAGGCATTGCTGTCTTCCATATTTGAGCGAATTATTTTAAATTGTATTTAATGTATACTCAAAGCATTAGACTCTAAGATAAAGTAAAGTTGATATCTAAAAATTATACAGGGTGTTTAAAAACTACATTTGTGTTTTGACTAACATTAAAGGCAAATAACTTTCTTATTTTAAATGGAACACCCCGTATATCAGTTCATTTTTGAATTGTTTATTAAATTTCATGTAAGAAACATGTAAGACGTTAATACTTTAAATGTGACTATTACTGAGCTACTGTCGTTTTTTGATATGCTTTTGTTAGATTTTGCAAAAAAGTCAATTTTTTCAAATGGAACACCCTGTATATTATTTCATTTTTGAATTTCTTATTGAATTTCACATCAAAAATATGTAAGACGTTAATACTATAAAAGTGACTATTACTGAGCTATTGTCCCTTTTTGATATAATTTTGTCAGTACTATACTATATTAATTAAAACCACAAAACTGAGAAAATGTTTCTTACATGAAATTTAATAAACAATTCAAAAATGAACTGATATACAGGGTGTTCCATTTAAAATAAGAAAGTTATTTGCCTTTAATGTTAGTCAAAACACAAATGTAGTTTTTAAACACCCTGTATAATTTTTAGATATCAACTTTACCTTATCTTAGAGTCTAATGCTTTGAGTATACATTAAATACAATTTAAAATAATTCGCTCAAATATGGAAGACAGCAATGTCTCTGAAATTTTGATCTACATTTTCAAAAATAGCGAAATATCTCGAAAAGTGGTTGAGTTAGGTATAGGGAATATAACAGTAAGTGACCTTAATTTAGCCTATAGCATCAAAATATCCCATAATATACAGGATGTTCCATTTAAATTTTCATAACTTTGGTGTGCCAAATTTTTTTGGATCACTCTGTATATTTCAAAATAATTTTAAAACGTGCCCCTAATAAACCTACACAACCTTTAATAAAAATAAAAATAAAACATATTACCACTTTTCGTATATAAACCGACGGAAATGAGGTGCCCACCCTGTATAGTGGTATCTTAAATGAAATGTCTATCTGCAACATTAGTGAGATTTTGTACTCCAGAACGATAATGTTTAAAAATATTGTAGTAATGAAGCGAATTACGTTTTTTGTAACGCTTGAAGTATGATAATTTAACGCGAAGACAGTCAATAATTTCTCTGGTAAACTAGGGCGTTGCGATTTTGAGGCCGATTTACATCTTGAAACAGTTTCATTAAATATCTGACGTAAAATTGCATAAGAATGTCACATGCTTCATCAACATTATTTGTCTCAATTAATGGAGACCAATCAGTATTAAAAAGAAAATTGTTTAAAAGAGGAAACTTGACAGCCTTGAAATTAAATTTTTTATAATTAATTGTTATTCATATGACATTGGCAGCAGGGTATCTAATCGAAAGCAACAGACAACGCTGAATAAAGGGTACCTTTAGATACAAAAGAGCATTCCTTTTGCGTGATAGTGTATTGAAATTTAGCATAAAGTCTCACATATGTTCTCGTGAATTTATTTCAGTATTATTTTAAGAAAAAAAAATAAGCACTGAAATTGCTAGTGTAGTATATAATTTATTTTTATCGGCTTGATTATATACACCGAAATCTCCTAGCACTAGTATTACCGTTAAACAAACAATTCAGAGCCGAAAATCTTTCAAAAAGTAATAATAATCCAATTAATATGTGTTAAGAAATTGCATTTTCTGTTTAACACCAGCTCTCAGTTCAACAGCGACAACATCTAAACTGAGAACATCACACAAATGTCAATATTTAATGAAGTAAGTCTCAGGTTCATGTCAATAGCAAATAAAACGTCTCGACACACCCGCGGCTTCATATTTTTGTCACACCGAAAAACAATGTTCAGGAAATAGCCCACTACTGTTCTCGGTTAATATAGTTTCAGTTAACGATGCAGTATCACAATTACTTGACGAAACTTTGATTGCTAGCCTGGCAAATACAATGGAAAGAGTCGACTTGTAGGTGGTGGAGTTAGTTAAAACATACTATTTTAGGTAGGACATTAACACAGCGATTTAGATATTATGGTCAACATTAGAGATTAAAGTTTTTTGTAACTAGGTGATATTATCTGTTGGAATAAATTATATTATTATTATTTAATGATAAATCCATATGGATACTAAACAGAGAGGAAAAGGAGGCATATCATTGTACTATCTTTGAGAACAACATAGAATCAATTACAGATACGATCTTCTCATATTAATTAATTGCATATGTAGAACTTTGCAAAAGGGTACTTATTTACTAAGTTAATCAAAAACAATTAACTTTGAAATCATTGCGACCTATAAATCTGTTAAATATCTAAGGATAACGATAGATGAGATGATAGTGAACATTTGACTGGAGTAAAAAAAATCGGAAATAAGGACGGCAAGAAGTGAAAAAGTGACGTGTAGCAACACACGACTTTCTTATACGTATGAGCGTTTCAAACTATAGTTTTAAAATTTTTTTATATAAAAATTATTTAAAATCCTATTATAAGTACTTCTATTCTCTTAATAACTCTCTATAGAATGCATACTTTGCGAGATATTCGAAAGAAAGTGCTACTCGCTAAGAGTAAAAGTATTACTTCCCGTCCGAATTTTGAAATTTCATTTATACAAAAAATATTTCAATACCAACTCTAAATACTTTTGTACTGTTGACAAATATTTATACAATGCATAATTTACGACATATTGGCAAAAGATCGTTATTCGATAAGAGTAAAAGTGATACTTCCGGTCCGAATTTTGAAATTTCATTTATACAAAAGATATTGAAAATTAAGTTGTAAGCACCTTTATATTCGTAATGTGCCTGCCTAGAAAGCATGGCTTACGAGATATTAGCAAAAAACTGATTTTCGATAAGAGTAAAAGACCTACTTCCGGTATCAATTTCGAATAACTTTCATAATAAAATTCTTCGCAAATTCAATTTTGAGTACATAGAATTCTTTATAAATTTGTTTAAACTTAGTAGTTGACAAAATATTGGCAAAACTCACTGGAGTAAACTACTATTTCCGGTCTGCCGATTTTACTGAAAATCTAATCAGATCTCAAGAGGGAGATTATACTTGCAAATATAAAATTTTGAATTGATACCTATAGCGGTTTGACCGCTATCGTGGTCACACACACACACACACACAGAGAGAGAGACTGACACACAGACACACAGACATATAGAGACATTTTTTAAAAACCACTTTTTCGGTATCAGGGGATCGAAAATTTTCATCAAAGGCATCTTCTGCAGCGTTATATTATCAACTTTTTTATACGGAGCACTCCAACATACAGATCACTACTCGAAAAAACTCAAAGAAAGTTTTGTTAGGAATGACTGCACATATAAGGTGTTAACAAAGGTACTACAAGTAATATCAGTGGTGATACCGATATGTGACAAGCAATAAATTTCGGTAACCTCCAAAGACAGAAAATCATAATTGTAAAGTAATCAATAGCGTATGAAATCTACGATAGAGCTAATGGTGTTTTCGAAATCTACACTAACTTCGTGTAAATGTTATTAAAAAAGTGAGGTGTGGCCACCACACGAGTTTCTTATACGTATGAGCGTTTCAAACTATGCAATTTCAAAAATTTTTTACACAAAAATTATTCAAAATCCTATTCTAAGTAAGTTCTTCTATTCTCTTAATAAATCGCTAAGGAATACATAATTTGCAAGATATTTTAAAAAAATTTCTACTCCCTAAGAGTAAAAGTGTTACTTCCGGTCCGAATTTTGAAATTTCATATACAGTGCGTTCATGATGAAAGGAACAAATTCGTTTAAAATTCAGGTAATTATTTTGCATGAAAGCGCTCGGACAGGTCGATTAGTATTTTTAGTTTAGAATTTTTTGACATAAGAAAATTATATACAGGGTGTCTAAAGAAGAACATATGCAGCAATCATTGGTTTTTTTAAATGGAACATCCTGTATATTATGCCATTTTTGAATTGTGGGGTAAATTCTAAACACACTAAACACATTTAATGTGTAATGTGTACATAGGTAATGAAATAAAATGTTTAAATTGAACAAGGACACCTTGAAAATTTTTTTAAAAGCCAAGAAAACCAACCTGGTATTGCAAATTTTATCTTCAACAAAAAACTCTACTTCAAATTAATCGATTTTCATGTATTTTTTTTAATTTACCACATTTCAAACGTCATTCTTCCGAAAACCGCTGATTTTGGGGATATGGTATGTTACACAAAAAGTGTTGAGAATTTACCATACAATTCAAATATGGCATAATATACAGTATGTTCCATTTAAAAAAAACAATGATTGCTGCATATGTTCTTCTTTAGACACCCTGTATATAATTTTCTTATGTCAAAAAATTCACAACTAAAATACTAATCGACCTGTCCGAGCGTTTTTCTACTAAATAATTACTTGAATTTTAAGCGAATTTGTTCCTTTCATCATGAACGCACGTATACAAAAAATATTACAAATCTAGCACTAAATACTTTTGTATTCTTGATAAATATATAAAAATGCATAACTTACGACATATTTGCAAAAAATCGCTATTCGATAAGAGTAAAAGTGGTACTTCCGGTCTGAATTTTGAAATTTTTTTTATACAAAAGATATTGAAAATTATGTTTTAAATACTTTTATACCCGTAACGTACCTGTCTAAAAAGCATGATTTGCGAAATATTCGCAAAAAACTGATTTTCGATTGGAGTAAAAGACCTATTTCCGGTAGGAATTTCGAAAAACTTTTTAAATAAAATTGTTCTCAATCTTAATTTTAAGTACATATGAATTCTTTATAAATTTGTTTAAACTTAGTTGTTGACAAAATATTGGCAAAATTTGATTATTTCACTGAAGTAAACTGCTACTTCCGGTCTACCGATTTTATTGGAAAACTAATCAGATCTCAAAAGCGAGATTATACATGTAAATACAAAATTTGGAATTGATATCTACAGTGGTTTGACAGCTATCATGGTCACACACACACACACACTGACACACACACACACTGAGACATTTTTTAAAAACCACTTTTTCAGTATTTGGGAACTTCAAGACGTGGACATCTGCAAAAATCTCGAGGTCGAAAATTTTCATCATCACAATACTTCCGTATACTACGTATAAGAAAGTAAAATGAAAACGTAATTGACAACTTTTCTTGTATTCGATAGGCCCCAGTGGTGTATAATCCAGAATATTACTTAGAGTGCATCAAATCAATAATTCTAAAAATATCCAAACTTTCTTGTCTTGTATCCTCGACACAGTGTGTTTGTGAAAATTAGTTAAGAACAAAAAATCTAGGCAAAGAAAGATCCCTCTTAATTTTTGCCATATGTTTATGTTATTTGTATATTGCTTAATGAGAAATGAATGTGATGGTTTGCTGTTTGATCTTCTTTTAGTAAAAGTGTCATAGACATATATGAATCACTTACTTGTATGATGATACTGATGTGCACATAAAAGTAAGTTTCCAAGATTAAGTAAATAAATATAAATAGTACATCGATTTCTAAAGAATGAAATCACTTGATATATATTTTGGTCTTTTTATGGAGGCGTATTAAATACGTCTGTATATTTATGTATTCTCCCATTTTCTAACCTCCTTGTTATCAATTCCTTATTGTCCCCACTAGACAGTAAAGTTATGTGTAGTAGGATACCTATAAACATTACGGTATCTTCGTATTCCTTGCTCTGATTCGAGATTTTCAATTTCCTGTAATTAAATGTCCCTACGTTGGGATTATTTTGTTAGTTAACTCTTACCGAGGCGAACGATAACAAAACAGTTGTCAATATGCTGATTTAGTTAATTATTTACAGTAAAGTAAAGAGAGAATTATGGAACTATACATCCGTCTTGTACCATAATTAAAAGAGCTTAAGGGTAGACTTTCTAGCAATACCTACTTGATTATGTGAATGCCCGTTTATAAAATATAATGACTATCTTCTATTTCAACTTTTACAAATTTTACAGATTATTAGCTAAATAGAAGATAAATTAAATTTATGTTGTACGTTGATATTTTCGTCCTGTAAAAGTGTTTAGGTTATCTAAGTTTTGCAGTCGATGATGTAAACCATACCTTTTGGGTAATCAAGGAAAGTTAATTTCGGGAAATGTGGTGGCCACTAATATAGGTAAATTGTTCCAGATGCTTGACTATGTGAATTAAATGTTTCACACACTGGACTTGAGTAATGGAAATTTTGTTGGTAATAGAGTCCATGAATACAGTTATTAGGATCATCGTGATCGAATTATACTGAGTGGGCCACCGAAAACGAAACAGATTGAATATCTCGAAGGAGAAAACTTTCTTGAAAAAACGGGAAAACAGGTCGATTTTTGATCCAAGGGGGACACCCTTCCATCATATCTTGAACTGTGATACGTCATTCCCCTCCCCTCCATCACTCTAACCATTACAATTTAAATAGGGAAAGTAGTATATACGATACATCATTGAAAAGGTAATTGTACGGAGAATTCAGCAAAGTGATTGTTGGTTGCGCTATTTTTGATTTTAGCGCCCTCTAGCGGAAGAAAAACGGTTACGTATTCCACAATGTGACACATCATTTCAAAGCTAATTTTATTAGCAACTAAATACGTAATATCTTTGACATTTAATTGTCATCATTCTCAAGTACAGACTGTCAGTGTCTTTTGTAAACTAATAAGTTCGTAGTTTCTAATATTAGAGCTCTGCAAGGTGTTTCGATTATTTAATTTTTTTTCAATTGTGCATTAAATTGCTAATAAAATTAGCTTTGAAATGATGTGTCACATTGTGAAATACGTAACCGTTTTTTTACCCGCTAGAGGGCGCTAAAATCAAAAATAGCGCAACCAACAATCACATTGCTGAATTCTCCGTACAATTACCTTTTCAATGATGTATCGTATTTAGTACTTTCCCTATTTAAATTGTAATGGTTAGAGTGATGGAGGGGAGGGGAATGACGTATCACAGTTGAAGATATGATGGAAGGGTGTCCCCCTTGGATCAAAAATCGACCTGTTTTTGCGTTTCTTCAAAAAAGTTTTCTCCTTCGAGATATTCAATCTGTTTCGTTTTCGGTGGCCCACTCTGTATTTCCATAGAGACAGGGCTCTGTATAGGTTCATTTCAATCTTCATGAAAGAAATGAGGTTGTAAAGTTCTGTTTTTTTAACTTTTTGCCCAAACATGCATATTCCGAAGTCTATTGAGTGTGATTTTCTTAATTTCCAGTTGATCAATTTCTGTTCCTTTTGGGTAATTAAGGAAAGTTAAATTCGGGGAATCTGGTGACCACTAATATTGGAAATTTGTATTAGATGCGTGACTATATGAATGAAATGTTCTACACACTGACTTGAATAATGGAAAAATTTGTTGGTAATAGAGGCCATTGTTACAGTTGTTAGGATAATCAAATTGTTCCGATATCTCGACAACCACTACGGTTAGACAATTTCCTAAAATACACAAAACTACTCAGAAGTGAATGTGCGGGTCATCGGAATTGATTGTCATGGCCGCTCCTATATATGCTTTTAAGGTAAATTTTATGCAGTCTTAACCAATGAGAGTGGTGGTTTAAATAACAAACTTTTCATTGGATTGTTGTCTGAATAGACCAGAAGCAGTATTTTAAATCATATTTACCAATATCAGTTTCTTGCATATTTTTTGCAAATTATGCAGTTCATAGGATTAATAAGTATTTGAAAAGTAATTTGTAATATTAGTTACATCATTGCTGGACTCTATGTGGCGATCGAAAAACGCTTCCTTTTAAGTTTGAGTATTTTTGAACCCAACTTATTGGTGAAACGATACAGATTTTTAGATAGGAATTTGTTTTCTCGCTAAATCAGTGCTGGTGACACCAATACGTCTGAATATGTATGTATGTATGTACCTACTGATGGGCTATAATATACACCGTGTCCAGAAATTCTTCTTCTTCAGGTAGGACGATTTTAAGATTCATTCTGAGTCAACAATCCTAATACAAAAAGGTTGTTGGATCCGTCATTAAGCCGCACGGATTACTTTAATGAAGTGTAGGTTTGGGAACACTGTACTATAGCGTCACAAATAATATGGGCTTTGGCTCTATTTGAATTCTGTTTAAAATTGGTTTGCAAAACATTATTCACATCATCATTTCTATACAATATTCGTACTTTTGTTACATGGAACGGCCGCAAAAGGTTTGTGTTAGCACTGAATGAACTGTTGTTTTACTTGGAACATTCAGTTATCGAGCTATTTGTGTATTGGTGACACCTTCGTGAACAGTATTCACAATTTGTTCTTGTAACTGAAACGTACGGCGTTCCAACAGTCATAATAATTAAATACAAATATACCAGATTCACGAAGGCGCTGATCTGAACTTCGGAATGTCGTTCGTGTTTAGTCATATTCCAATTGCCGTTGCAAAATCCGAATACATATCAGCATATTCATTAAAAGTATATAACATAAAATTGCGCACTGATGATATAACAAAGTAAAACGGAGAAACTAAATGTCAATCTTACAAACATCAAAATTTGACAATAAGCTGTTTATTGAAATCGAACATATTTTCGTGTTCAAAACTGCCATATGTACTTTAAGGTAAAAAGTGCAGTTGACTGTACAAGTTTTTTATATTAGGATTTTGTCTGAGAATTAACCATAGAATCGTTTTACCTGAAGGGCTCACATATCTGGGTAAATCGGGAAAATCGATTTTTCAAAAAGGTGCTCATTCAAAAGTACTATCCTTCCAGTGACTACCCTGAAAATTTCATAAGGAAATTCGCAATTATGACGAAGTTATAGCGTTTTGTAACTGACCGGGTAAGCAACGAATAACGGTCGGGGCGCAGGTAGACGCGAAACAGTATTTTCAAAATCGGTACCAGAAATATCTCCGCAACTACTGGACCGATCGGGATCAAGTTTTGCACAGTTATGCTTCACACAATAATCTAGTACTTATCGAGCCGTTTTTTCGATATATGGCATAGTTTTTTTTTTGTCATAATTACTCAACAATTTTAAGGCGAAAAACCGCCAATTTTATTGAAATGACTGCCATGATCCGAAAAAATTGAATTCGCAAATTCCGGCTCGATAAGTACTAGTTCTGTCTATCTACTTTGAGCAAATATTTTTTTTTTCAAATAAGAAATGGCAGAGGCACGTCTGGTACCGCGAACGCTGTCGACAAAAACCCAACTCAGGAAAACGATTGTAATTTTTTTACCGTTCGAAATTTTCGAACCCGATTTTCACACAATTTATAATAAATGCCATACTTCAAAATGTATATTATGCTTTTTTAAAAAAATGCAGTTTTATACACGAAAAAAAATCTTAAACGTGACTCTACTTTTAGGTGCTCAGGTATATGTGAGCCCTTAAGTTTATCCGCCAATTTCTGGACACGGTGTATTATTTTCTAATTACATGCTGTATTACATAGCTAACGTGTATTGATTTGCGTATGTGCCATAAGTGTCTTTATTCTACAACCATTTTAAACTCGTTTGATTAAAAAACAATTTTTATGTATATATTACATAGTGAGCATCGAGGGTTTTTTCAACTACTATTAGCGAAGGCCATATGGATTTAATTGCTTTTCTCTGATTATTCGCAAGTATATACAGATCGTATTGGTTTTTCTCACTTAGCATATTCTTCAGAACTCATCAATTCCCCGTATCAAATCGTTTAACACAAAACACCACAATAAAGGATATGATACGTACTGCTATCAATCCAGGCTAACACCGGATGTCGTCCCCTTTTAGGACTATTGTTTTATTTTTATTTTAAAGAAATATATTAAAGTCACATAAAACTAAAATGAGCTTTACATGTATGAAGGTAACATATTAAAGACTATTATACAATAATATCAATATCTTGTTTTCCCCAGTTAGATAATTTTAAATATTATGAAACCTTTATGTGTGATAGTACAGTATATGTGTATTATTCTAAAGTATTAAATCCTCTAATTCAGTCTACCATCCTATCCAAAATCCTTTGATTTTCGATGAATTCAGATTCTTATTTTCTATCTTCACTAAAGGTACCTATACTACAACATTTTTTACACATAACAGAAAGAAAGTTGTGCATTTGCACATGTAAAGTACTTGCTAAATGCGTTGAGGGATGAAATTAGAAAGCTTTTGGATAGAGCGAGAAGAAGTGGAGAGTGGGGAAAATATACCATAGTCGTCAAATTTTAATTTCGGTTTGCACTTCTATCATATGCAGAAGATGACCTTATGATATGCAGCGATGCCTGCTTGCTAACAGTGGTGGAAGCGCAACGCAGTGGCGGGGGACCCCCACGCCTTACATTTCATAGCAAACGTTCGTCGAGTGTGGCAGCATCGCTTATGTTTATCTTTAGTTTATTTCGTCGCGCTCTTTTTCTCTTTCTACTTTCGTATCAGAAATTAAAATATGTCGACCGCGGTATAAGTTCCTTGCGAGAAACAAAATAGAACAAAGAGAAAAGCATAATATGAAGCAACTCCTCTGAAGAGATTGAAGTATTTACGGAAAGATGGAATCTTATACATTTCGGGGATACTTCAGTAAATTAAACGACAGGCAGATTAACGAGAAATATTACACTAAAGCGACTAATGTGATTCTCACTTCCCAGAGAGTATAAGGGATTAAGTAAACTATGGGAATTATTGTATTGCTACGCCGATCCAAAGTTAACATTAAAATTAAACATCAACTGTCAAAATAAAAGACGCAGTAAAATGGCGTCGATGGAAACTAAAATGATTCATCCGTTCGGCACTGATAGCAAAACTGTTTGGCCAAGCTAAAATAATTGTAACATCGCAAAAATAATCCACCAAGCTTCGGCCTAATATTTGCTCTCACCTTCAAGGATGTCTACTACCCTTGCGTACGGATGTGAAATATGGAAAAAGGAATTTACACAGAATCTCAGTTGGATGAATTTCGCACGCCACCTTCCTATTGTGTAATATTCCCTTTCCCAAAATGTAGTTTGAATCGGAAGGAAAACCAGTTGGATAGTCAAAGGTAGCAAAAGTAGCGACAATCCATCAAAATTGGAAAAAAATAGTGATGGGTATTTGTTGTGAAGACTGATACTAATAAACAGATCTAAATATACCTAATAGCAAGGCTGTTTTAAATGCTTTAAAAACAAGAAATATTCTCCACATTAGTACTGAAATAGCTTGAAATATTGTAAACAGCTGGCAAACAATTGTAATATAATCGCTAGTTTATATAAACGTCAAGGCAATAAGGAAGATGACTGTCTTAAGCAAAGTATGGAGTAGAAAAAATTACAATAAAATGTAACAGTAATTCTTGGAGAGTAAGCGCTCTCACACTATTAAATCACGCAAGTATACATATACGAAACAATATTTTTCGTATATGAATAAATGTATGGATGTACATCTACCCTAAGCCGGCATTGCGAACAAAAAACGTGCAGACAGCTGTTTCGACCTTACATTGGTCTCATCAGTGCACGAACGTATTTGATCACAATCCCTCAAAAGCTTAGAAAACCTGATATTATCAACTTACGTACCAAACGCCATGAGAGATTCTCAGCGGCATCTGTTACCCAAGTGCGACATTGCAAGGTAATGTTGCCCTCCGTAGTACAACTACTAATCAGGCAACTGTTGATATACGTGCATTCAATGAATACACCATAGATGGCGTACCTATTACAATACAATTAAAGTCACTATATCTAACAAAGTACCGCAATTGGTAAGGACCATGAGTAAGAGAGAGAAAGATATATTTTGGAATCAAAATGGCCGTTTGACTGCTGTCATATTATTACTGTAAAAACACGAAATCGCTCGTTGGTCGCTTATTTATATGTAATGTGTTATAATTGGTGTTATACATAGTAAGAAACGTTTGTATTTGTTGTGACAATAACTGGCTGTTGTGTTGCACGATGCAAAAGCAGAAGCGAAAATGGATATCGTCTGTTCCGATTGCCAAGTGGTATGTAATTATAAATGCAATGTATTTAATATATATGTACATACTTTGTCTAATTGTTATTATATTTTCTTATTTGTTTTGACAATAAGGCAAACGTAACACACAACGGATAGAAGTATGGATGAAATGTATTGGACAAAGTGACTTAAGCCCAATGTCTATGATCTGTGAGGTAAGTGCGCAGTAATCTAATATATCGTTTAATTTGATTAGAAAATATTTAGATTCATTTTTCGGAAAAACAATTCGACGGATGGATCGAAAACTGTTACGTCCAGATGCAGTTCCAGATTTATTAACAGAAAATGAACGTTTATCTAATGCCATACATTACAACACCGATGAGACAATAATAACGGAAGCAAGTTCATTTGGTGAAACTTAAGGCCGGAAAAGGAAACGTATAAATGAAGAACTTGCAGAAGATGTCCCTAGCAATATTACATTAAATGATTTATGTCATGGTATGAATTTGAAATACTTTATTTACCTGTTGTAGTTATATTGCATATTGTAAAACTAATGTTTATCGGTCTGTTTATTAAGTTATTACATTATACATTGTGGATTGTTAGATGAGAAAGATCGGGCAGATGAAGATGAGGCGATGGTATTAGTTGATCCAGATCCAGAAATGTTCGTACTGCTTTCCGATGGTGACATGCAAGAAACTCAAACACTGTTGATCGAAAAGTTGAGGAAGGCACTAAGGAAGAGTATAAAACAATGTAGTGTGTATAAGAGACAGTGTATCAACAACTTGTGATAGAAATAGTAGAAGCATTACTATGAGATCCGTTGACAAAAAATAAATATAAGCTTGCCCTAATACATATTTCGTTTTATTTACAAAAAATGCATGTATAGTTACTAAAACAAATTTAAACAATAAATAATATTGAAAATCGTCATAATATCTGTCAATTCCATAAAGTCACTAAAACTGGACATTTAAAAATCGCGCTACTCACTACATTTCAGTTGGTATTGGAATCAATATGGCGTCCTAATTGCGGTACTTTGTTAGATATAGTGACTTTAAATACAATGTAATAGTAATTCTTGGAGAGTAAACGCTCTCACACTATTAAATCACGCAACTATACGAAAAATTTTTTTTCGTATATGAATAAATGTATGAATGCAATGTTTGTTCGCAATGCCGGCTCAGGGTAGATGTGCATTCATACATTTATTCATATACGAATTTTTTTTCCGTATATGTATACTTGCTTGAGAAAAAAATTAGTTTACCGTGAGGTAATCTATAGATTTGTAAATACATGATAGCAAGTGAATCATAAAAAAATAATTAAGAGAAAGACGTATGATATACTGGTTAGAATGTCCAAAGTTAATACAGTCTCATCAATATATTAAGGAGATATATGTAAATAAAACTGCTGCATGAGGTCAGTTTAACTCAGAAAAATGGGTGGAGTACTAATGGGTTATTCTAACCTCAGTAAACATCTGCATTTATCTCTACACGGCAAGTAATATGGATGATGAAACGGGATATCACGTGTGTGTGTGCGCAGCTACTGTCCGAATATACAATAAAATGTCTGGAAATTAGAAAAACGGTTAAAACATTAGAAGCACATTAGGTAGAATTATTCTGGCATGTATTGCTATGGTGTTCTTACAATAGGTGAACGGATCAGAACAAAAGTAAAAATGCTGAGAATGAAATCCCGATATTAAGTTTCATATGTACCGTGCCTTCCAATACTTTCCTCATTAGAGTAGGCTGTTTTTTAAGTTTTTTAAGTAATTAATGTTGTTGTACATGCTACGCTTTTGAAAACTTCTTCCAATTATTTACATGACATAACCAAACTATCAAAATTATGCGTGCGTGCCTGATTACGTGCACTGTCACCAACCATTAAAAAAAAGCATGGCAAGTATTTGAGGGCACAGTATATACGACAAAGAGGAAGACGCTCTTCTTATCTGATAAAATAGGATCGCCTTTGTATTAATTTATTATTTGATATGTTATGCTCTGTAGGTGATGATTAATTAATTTGCAGGAGTTGAATGTTTCCTATAAACCAAAACACTAACTTTCTGACCAAATAAACATATAAAGGGGTTTATTAATATATATATTTTCACTTGGTTTCTTGTTGAAGAAGCTACCTCTATTATACTTTCACTGGAAATCGAACACAGAATATTAAGTGGATAAATTTGGCAATAGATGTTTTCATTAACACACGTGCCTTGAGTTCTAAATACATGATTTGTGTAATGGAGTTTGCAATTATAAATTGTATTTTATATCTAGGATAAATATCGTTAAATAATAGCAAAGAGCAGACTTATTTTTTTACAATTTCGTGTTAGTTCTGTTAAAATGACAGTTAAAGTCTATATATATATATATATATATATATATATATATATATATATATATATAATAAAGTATAGATATATATATATATAAAATATATATTACAATATATTACAAATCTTTACCAAATATACAAATGTATTGAAAAAATGAATGAAAATCTTCTTGGTAGTAGTGGCATACAATGAATTAAAATAATAACAATATGACAACTGGTTGTCAATTAGAAAACAATGACAAATATAAAATGTAAATCAAAATGTATAAATGAAAATGTATTCAAATAAGCATAGGACTATCGGTATTACTTATATAGTCACATCAAAGGGCCTGGGTTTACCACAAGCTGTTCAGTCAATGCAATTATAAAAAATAATAACAACGACGCAACTA
The DNA here is from genome assembly GCA_963170755.1 of Amphimallon solstitiale. Lineage (NCBI taxonomy): Eukaryota > Metazoa > Arthropoda > Insecta > Coleoptera > Scarabaeidae > Amphimallon > Amphimallon solstitiale. Next base: position 10,822,892 of record OY720678.1, on the reverse strand, counting down.
TGTAATGAAAAATTAAGAGTAGAACTGTTGAATTATAACAATATAGAATGTAAAATCAGTCATGTATAAATGTAAATGAAAGCAAATAGGCATAGGACAATCGGTATTACCTATGTAATCCTATCAAAATGGCTTAGATTCATCTAAACATGTACAATTTTGATTGAAGTACATAAATAATCAACAATGCAACTATGTATGTGTTAAGATGTAATTTGTAGCTACAGACATATATGTTTCTACCTAGTTTGGTTTCGTCAGTGCAGCATAACAAAGAAGGTGTATGTTAAAGCATTAATATGTGTTGAATAAAAAATATAGTATTACCTTAAAATGTCAAAAAAATTCAAAAGATTCTTGGTAGTAGTGGCATACAATGAAGTAAAAGTAATAACAATATGACAACTGGTTGTCAATTAGAAAACAATGACAAATATAAAATGCAAAACACAATGTATAATTGAAAATGTAATCAAATAAGCAATAGGACAGTCGGGATTACTTATATAGTCACATCAAAAGGCTTGGGATTTACCACAAACTGTTCAGTCAATGCAATTATACAAATAACAACGACGCAACTATGTAATGAAAAATTAAGAGTAGAACTGTTGATATTATAACAATATAGAATGTAAAATCAGTCATGTATAAATGCATTTTATATTTGTCATTGTTTTCTAATTGACAACCAGTTGTCATATTGTTATTACTTTTACTTCATTGTATGCCACTACTACCAAGAATCTTTTGAATTTTTCAATACATTTATATATATATATATATATATGAAGCGTTGTTCTTCGGGATATTTCGCCGCGTTTGGATGATTTTGCCCTGATAAGGACATCTTTCTTCCTGACGTTTCGGTGACATCACTTTCACCTTCTTCTTGAGGATCTTCTAAGTTCGACGGTTTCTTCAAGAATGCCCTCTCTGTTCGAATCGCCTTGTATTTCTAGTGCCGTGGTAGTGGAGGGGCGAGTGCGGCTTCTTGTGATTGGCCCGCTGATTGTAGTGTTGCTCCCTCTCTGTCGGTCTTTCTGTGTTCGGTCCGTGTGGTTTACGTTAGGCGGTGGGATGCTGTTGTTTCGTCGTTTATTTCTAATTCGTCTGTCCGATAACGTTGATTTCCATATGTCAGGTAAACGTTGTGCGTCGTCACGTTTATTCATGCAGTCCTGTCGTTTTTCTATCTCTATAGCCTCCCTTATTGTCCGATATGTCCAATTCGTACTACGGGCTATAGTTTTTGTACGTTCGAAATCAATTGTATGTCCGGAATGTAGTACGTGTTTGGCAAGTGAGGAAGAAACTGCCTTTTTAGACACAGCATTTCTATGTTCTTCCCTCCGTACGCTGATTCTTCGATTCGTCTGGCCTATGTATGTCTGATCGCAATCTTGGCATGGTACTTCGTATACACCCTGGTCTTCTAGTAATATTCTGTCCTTCGTACTTGGTAGGACGTCCCTAATTTTCTTATCGGTGGTGTATATTGGGTCTATGTCGTGTCGCCGTAGTATTCTACCTATTTTCTCTGTTGTCCCTTTCACGTAGGGAAGAAATGCAACTCGTGAAAGTTTTTCTCTTTTTCTAGTTGTGTTGTTGTTGCTCTGAATTGCTCTGTTAATTGTGTGTTGCGAATATCCGTTTGCTTGTAGTATGTTTCGAATTTTCCCCATTTCTTCTTTCCTATGTTCTGTGTCCGCTAATATTTGTGATCTATGAATTAGTGTTTTCACTACTGAGTTTAGTTGAGCCGGATGATGGTGTGAGGATGCGTTCAGATATCTGTTCGTGTGTGTAGGTTTTCTGTATACTGTGTGACCCAGGGACCCATCCGGTTTTTTAATTATTAGAATGTCCAGGAAGGGTAACTGGTTATTTTCTTCTGTTTCGACGGTGAATTTTATTTTTGAGTGTCTGTTGTTTAGGTGAAATAAGAGCTGATTCAATTTCTCTCTTCCATGCGGCCAAATCACTAAGGTGTCGTCTACGTAGCGCAGCCAGAGTTTCGGTTTGTATGTAGCGTCTTCTAGCGCCTTTTGTTCAAAATCTGCCATAAACAGATTCGCTAGTATAGGTGACAACGGTGAACCCATGGGAGCTCCATCTGTTTGTCTGTACCATTGTCCGCCGTATATAAAATATGTATTGGCTAGGCAGTGTTTCGTTAGCTCTAAGATGTGTTGCGGTAGGTGGTATTTTGTATCAAGTAGCTCGGTTGCTTCACCGATCGGTATTTGTGTAAATAGCGAAGTTACGTCAAAGCTTACTAACATATCTTCGGGTGCCATTGTAACTCCTTTTAATATTTCGGTGAGATGTGCTGAGTTCTTGACATATGATGGTATTTCTTCGGCTAGCGGTTGTAGTTGTTGTGCCAAGAAGCGGGCCAGAGCTTGGGTGGGTGATCCGATGGAGCTCACTATCGGTCTTAGAGGTACGTTTGGTTTGTGAATTTTCGGGAGTCCGTAGAATTTCGGACATCTCGACGATTTCTCCCTTGGGATTAGCCGATTTTTGAGTTCTTCTTCGAACGGTGCGCTTTTAATCTTGGCCTTGGTCGTTTTCTCTAGGTATGTAGTGGGGTCATTCGGCGTTGACTTATACATGGAATCCTCTAGTAGTGCACGTATTCTTTGGTCGTAATCGTTTCTATCCATTATAACCGTGGCATTTCCTTTATCTGCGGGCATTATAACGATGTCTTTGTTTTTCTGCAGGTGTCGCAGCGCTTCATTTTCTTCTTTTGTTATGTTCGGCTTCGGTGGTTTGGCCGTTCTCACTATTTGACATACGTCGAACATAACAAAAGAAGAAAATGAAGCGCTGCGACACCTGCAGAAAAACAAAGACATCGTTATAATGCCCGCAGATAAAGGAAATGCCACGGTTATAATGGATAGAAACGATTACGACCAAAGAATACGTGCACTACTAGAGGATTCCATGTATAAGTCAACGCCGAATGACCCCACTACATACCTAGAGAAAACGACCAAGGCCAAGATTAAAAGCGCACCGTTCGAAGAAGAACTCAAAAATCGGCTAATCCCAAGGGAGAAATCGTCGAGATGTCCGAAATTCTACGGACTCCCGAAAATTCACAAACCAAACGTACCTCTAAGACCGATAGTGAGCTCCATCGGATCACCCACCCAAGCTCTGGCCCGCTTCTTGGCACAACAACTACAACCGCTAGCCGAAGAAATACCATCATATGTCAAGAACTCAGCACATCTCACCGAAATATTAAAAGGAGTTACAATGGCACCCGAAGATATGTTAGTAAGCTTTGACGTAACTTCGCTATTTACACAAATACCGATCGGTGAAGCAACCGAGCTACTTGATACAAAATACCACCTACCGCAACACATCTTAGAGCTAAGGAAACACTGCCTAGCCAATACATATTTTATATACGGCGGACAATGGTACAGACAAACAGATGGAGCTCCCATGGGTTCACCGTTGTCACCTATACTAGCGAATCTGTTTATGGCAGATTTTGAACAAAAGGCGCTAGAAGACGCTACATACAAACCGAAACTCTGGCTGCGCTACGTAGACGACACCTTAGTGATTTGGCCGCATGGAAGAGAGAAATTGAATCAGCTCTTATTTCACCTAAACAACAGACACTCAAAAATAAAATTCACCGTCGAAACAGAAGAAAATAACCAGTTACCCTTCCTGGACATTCTAATAATTAAAAAACCGGATGGGTCCCTGGGTCACACAGTATACAGAAAACCTACACACACGAACAGATATCTGAACGCATCCTCACACCATCATCCGGCTCAACTAAACTCAGTAGTGAAAACACTAATTCATAGATCACAAATATTAGCGGACACAGAACATAGGAAAGAAGAAATGGGGAAAATTCGAAACATACTACAAGCAAACGGATATTCGCAACACACAATTAACAGAGCAATTCAGAGCAACAACAACACAACTAGAAAAAGAGAAAAACCTTCACGAGTTGCATTTCTTCCCTACGTGAAAGGGACAACAGAGAAAATAGGTAGAATACTACGGCGACACGACATAGACCCAATATACACCACCGATAAGAAAATTAGGGACGTCCTACCAAGTACGAAGGACAGAATATTACTAGAAGACCAGGGTGTATACGAAGTACCATGCCAAGATTGCGATCAGACATACATAGGCCAGACGAATCGAAGAATCAGCGTACGGAGGGAAGAACATAGAAATGCTGTGTCTAAAAAGGCAGTTTCTTCCTCACTTGCCAAACACGTACTACATTCCGGACATACAATTGATTTCGAACGTACAAAAACTATAGCCCGTAGTACGAATTGGACATATCGGACAATAAGGGAGGCTATAGAGATAGAAAAACGACAGGACTGCATGAATAAACGTGACGACGCACAACGTTCACCTGACATATGGAAATCAACGTTATCGGACAGACGAATTAGAAATAAACGACGAAACAACAGCATCCCACCGCCTAACGTAAACCACACGGACCGAACACAGAAAGACCGACAGAGAGGGAACAACACTACAATCAGCGGGCCAATCACAAGAAGCCGCACTCGCCCCTCCACTACCACGGCACTAGAAATACAAGGCGATTCGAACAGAGAGGGCATTCTTGAAGAAACCGTCGAACTTAGAAGATCCTCAAGAAGAAGGTGAAAGTGATGTCACCGAAACGTCAGGAAGAAAGATGTCCTTATCAGGGCAAAATCATCCAAACGCGGCGAAATATCCCGAAGAACAACGCTTCAACAAACGACCGCGAAAATATTCGAAGAAATATATATATATAATAAAAACAAAATTACGGGTGTTCGGTCTGTGTGTGGAAATAAAAAAGTATTTGTTCAAAGGCTCAATATTTCGCCATTTATTTTATGGCCTCTTCAGGAGCTACCACTAAAAAAGCAAACACATACAACTAATACAACAAGTCAACAAACACAATCAATATAAACCTACAACAAAAAATTAACATGGAAACACTTCGTCAGACATATAAAGGTTTGATGGTAAAACCAACGTTAACCGGACATTCACAAACTGTTTGTCATGACTAAATAAAATGAAAATTATTTCGTACTAAAATGTTAACAGATAAAACATTCATGTGTATACAAATAGCGTTTTTTTGTTATTTTTTCCTTACAAAAATTTTTACATTTCTTTTAAATTTTCTTATATTGGATATGAACAAACCAAAATTACACTTCATAGATAAATAACTGTATACAAAGGTGTACGAAGTAGTAAAAAAACTCAAACATCATTTATTTATAATTTGAAAAATGTTGCAATAAATACTGCTCAACTGATTGGTATCGGATTTGAAATTAATCGCATCGTTGTGTCTGTTAATGTGGACCATTTCTAAAAATAATCGTTTTTTATAATGCGTTTCGACGTCCAAAATAGTTGCATCATCATAGTTAAAACCGTGGCCCAAGTTTTGAGAATGTATCGCTAGGGCACATGATTTTTTACCCAACCTAACATCGCTCTTATGCTGAGTGATACGTGCTTTTAGCGTTTGTGACGTGTGGCCAATATAGCAACCACTACAATCACTGCATGGAATTTTGTAAATAACATCACTGCGCATCAAAGGAGGTGTCTTATCCTTAGGCTTAGAGAAAATACTTCTGCTTGTTAGCATGTTGTAGTTAGCTATTTTTATATTTTTAAAAGGCTTGAAATGTGAATTTATTTTCTCAGTAAGACCGCGTACATATGGCAACTTTTTGTACTTGACTTCAGTGCCACCAACATCAACCGGACCATCAAAAAAATTGGAACTATAAATCAATTTATCCAAAATGTGCTTGGGATACCCATTGTTGGCAAACATATCAAAAACCATCCTCAAGTTCTCCTGCAGGAAACGTTCATCACTTATATGAGAAACTCTGTTTTTTAAAGCAAAAAAAAAACAGAGTTTCTCATATAAGTGATGAACGTTTCCTGCAGGAGAACTTGAGGATGGTTTTTGATATGTTTGCCAACAATGGGTATCCCAAGCACATTTTGGATAAATTGATTTATAGTTCCAATTTTTTTGATGGTCCGGTTGATGTTGGTGGCACTGAAGTCAAGTACAAAAAGTTGCCATATGTACGCGGTCTTAGTGAGAAAATAAATTCACATTTCAAGCCTTTTAAAAATATAAAAATAGCTAACTACAACATGCTAACAAGCAGAAGTATTTTCTCTAAGCCTAAGGATAAGACACCTCCTTTGATGCGCAGTGATGTTATTTACAAAATTCCATGCAGTGATTGTAGTGGTTGCTATATTGGCCACACGTCACAAACGCTAAAAGCACGTATCACTCAGCATAAGAGCGATGTTAGGTTGGGTAAAAAATCATGTGCCCTAGCGATACATTCTCAAAACTTGGGCCACGGTTTTAACTATGATGATGCAACTATTTTGGACGTCGAAACGCATTATAAAAAACGATTATTTTTAGAAATGGTCCACATTAACAGACACAACGATGCGATTAATTTCAAATCCGATACCAATCAGTTGAGCAGTATTTATTGCAACATTTTTCAAATTATAAATAAATGATGTTTGAGTTTTTTTACTACTTCGTACACCTTTGTATACAGTTATTTATCTATGAAGTGTAATTTTGGTTTGTTCATATCCAATATAAGAAAATTTAAAAGAAATGTAAAAATTTTTGTAAGGAAAAAATAACAAAAAAACGCTATTTGTATACACATGAATGTTTTATCTGTTAACATTTTAGTACGAAATAATTTTCATTTTATTTAGTCATGACAAACAGTTTGTGAATGTCCGGTTAACGTTGGTTTTACCATCAAACCTTTATATGTCTGACGAAGTGTTTCCATGTTAATTTTTTGTTGTAGGTTTATATTGATTGTGTTTGTTGACTTGTTGTATTAGTTGTATGTGTTTGCTTTTTTAGTGGTAGCTCCTGAAGAGGCCATAAAATAAATGGCGAAATATTGAGCCTTTGAACAAAAACTTTTTTATTTCCACACACAGACCGAACACCCGTAATTTTGTTTTTATTATTGAGTACGGTCGATATTTCAATTATTATATATATATATATATATATATATATATATATATATATTGGAAGTTGTGATGTTAGACACTGTTTTCAGGGTGTATTGGTATGTAATTTACTGATCCAGGAAGGTCAGAATGTGTGGGCTGAGTTAATTAAAACATTCTATTTGTGGCTGGTAACGTTTCGGAATAATTTATTCCATCATCAGACTTTGCCACTATGGACACCGAAAATTATCTTAACAGATCCAATCATAAAAATAGAGAACCCGTGTTGGTGGTCACTAAATTAAAAATTTTTAATATATTATATAGGCCATTAAGGTGTCACATATTAAAATATATATATATATATAATATAAAAATGCGTTCTTTTCGTAGCCGTTTGATAAAACAGTTTCCTTTCGTGGTTTAGCGGCTGTAAAATGAACTCAAAAAAACACAATAAGAATTAAAACGTGTCGATAATATAAATATTATCTTTGTCAATTATTTAACACAAACTAACTAAATCAAACATTAAAACACCAATAACTATTAATATATAATATATATATACCGGATGTTCTAGCTTAGGGGTCCATTATTGGTATCTAATAATGTAGCGAATAATTTTTAATACAAAAATTGTAGATAACCATAAGCTCGACAATGAAATAACGATTAATGATGAAATACCTATTATGAACTCAATTAGAAAAGATATTTTTTCAGTACGTGAAATTAACGTTTATTTCGACATATCTACGCATGTTCTTTAGAATTAAATACTATTCGCTAGAGTTCAAAATTCTAAAAAAAATTAAAAGAACATTTTGTATATTTATGTCATTGAAAAGTACACAAAATGACTTGCACTACAACTATAACTAAAATTAATCGAAAACAGTTATTTCTATTTTCCGTTTACATATAAGTAATTTTTATTAAAATTTTAAAACTCATGAGAATTTGGAATTTCATGAATGAGCAATAAATAATATAAAAAATATTGCAGACGCGGTGTGTCGAAAATTGTTAAACGTTAGACTTAGATTTATAGCTTCAGTTTAAAGGAATGTAAGTACATGAATTTACGTTAAGTGCAAAATGAAATATTTAAAATTGGAATTAATAAATATGATCTATGTTTTGGGGAAAGTGATTGTTTGTTGGCACAAAGATATTCAACCAAAAATATCCAAATATGGAACTGTCATCGATGAGTGCTTTTCAAAAATTGTTAACAATTTGAAGAAACTGGCAGTACTCGTATGAAAAAGGAGTCGTGTTACTGCTGCCGTAGAAAACGCAGATGCACAAAAGGTTCTTTTGTTATGCGTTCAAGAAAATCCTCATACAAGTGTGCGTAAACTTTCTAGAGTCCTTGATGTTAGCAAAAACTTTATTAAGAGAACCTTAAAGAAGATTCTTTAAATTGTTATATGATAACCTATAGTTAATGTAATGCTTGAAAATAGTAACTTATACATTCTTCATGATATTGCGAAAGTTATAGAAGCTTTCAATAACGTACATTTAAATACTTGTATTGACGGTTTGCTTTTCAAGTGAAGTTATAAATCTAAGTATGACAACAAACAATTTTATGACACAGAGCGACTGCGATATTTTAACTATTGTTAATTTATGAACTTCTAAAGTGTTCATTTTATGAGTTTTAAAATTTTAATAAAAATTATTTATTTGTAAAAAGAAAATATTAGATATATAATATTAGATTAGAAGTAACTCTTTTCGATTAATTTTAATTATGCTATGTGTAATTAGGTCATGGCAACTCATATTTTTAAGTCGTAAACAGGTTTATTCAGATATAATATCCTATAACTCTTGCAATATTGCCCATAGGTCAAAGAAAGTATATATTTTCCATTAGTAAAATTTAGGTACTTTTTAATGACATATATACTCCATTTCCCATTAATTTTTTTTGAAGACATCTTCAAATATGTCAGCAAACATAACCTTTATTTTATTTCGATATTAGCGAATAGAGTCAAAAATTAAATACTGCAACTGGACATTGCCGGAATTAAAAAATTGATATGCGATGCTCATTATTATTATTACACTTGGGATAGTTGGATTTAACATTTACTTTGTTTGACAGTTGACTGAGGAAGTCAAGCGCCAACAAATATTTTGTTACACACTAAATCGAACCGAAAACAAATAATTTAGCGGTTTGTAATGAAAAATTAAAAATAACTCCGAAATTATTGGGTTTAGGTATAGGATATTATTAACAAGAATTAAGCGCAATTAAGGCATCATTCCAAAAATTTAATAATATACGGGGTGTTCCATTTGAAAAAAATCAGTAAACGCTCTTTTACGATAGCCAAATTGATTGCATCGTAACAAACAGCCTGTATAATAAAATGAATGTTTGATTATTTTGTAGGTTCAACACATCCCTTGGCTGCATACATACTAAATAATTTTGTCTTAGATAATCGTAATAGTACCGCATAGAATTATTATGGTAAACATTGTCGCGACCACTTTTTTTTATAATTTTCATTAATAACTCAACAATGATTCATCCAAAACCAAAACCCCAGATATCGATGAAAACACGAATTAAAGTAGATAAGGAAAAACGAAAGATATACAGGATGTTTCATTTAAAAAAAAATTTCGAATGTGTGCCATTTTAACGTATCACCCTGTATAATTCAAATTATTTTCAAAATGTGTGTTTTTTGTTACTGTGTCACTTTTTATAAAATAAATTTCTTCAGTACTATTTAATAACGCCTATATTGGACTTTGACGCACTAATGAGCAACCCTGTATATATATATAATTTGGAAAATAGATATTACCGTCTAAGTATGCTCATTTGAGCGTCACTAACGTCATTGCGAAGCAACGTAGTTTTAACAGTTGTCCTGTGTTTTGGCTTCATTTATTAAGTTTTTTAATTCATATTTTATTTATTTACAGCGATACTCAAAGTGAATTAATTGCCAAGTGTTACTCTATAAAGAGAATTGTTATTTTAATGTAGGTAGGTACTTGAACTTTTATACAAATTATCAAATGACATAATTACTAAAGACTGTATTGTAACCATAATTTCTAGAAAAAACAATTAGTATAAATTCCACTGATTTCAAGCCATAAATTAATCTTGATACTAGAGTTTAAACAATAATAGTCGTCATGTATTTTGGAATTTTAGAGGTCTTGTATAATAAAATACTTGTTAAAAATAAAATTGCCAAATATACTTTTTCCAGCCTTCAAAAGATTATCAGGTTGTTTCTGTATTTGATAAAAGCACTGTATATTTGAACAAAATAAAGATATTTATAAAGAGCAAGCGATGCACAATATGTTCTTTAAGGGTGCGTTTCAAAGTTGACAAATCCATTTCGGTTCGTATCTAAGATTTTAGCGTTTCTTAAGTACTACTAGTAATAATTGGATGGCGCCACGATGTTAATTCTAACAAACTAAACTAATTCTGAAGATCTAAAAACATTTCAAGGTCATTTTACCTGCTTATTGAATTTCTACCTACAAACGTAGATTTGGTCTGGCAGACTTTCTTTGCAATTCGATTTTATACATATGAATCTAATCGATACTTGTCAACTTTCATGCTGAAGGGAGAAAGACGCGCGAACTTTAAGCATTCATTTGAATTTATTTGTAAAAATTTATAATTACGTTTCTTTTATTTATAAATTAAGTTATTCTTAAACATATTCGCTAAAGGTAGGTGATACTCATCCATTCGACTTTCTTATTTTCTTATTTCATATATATTTATATTTTGTAATTTATATTAATACAATGTTGTTCTCTTATTTTGGAAATAAACTAATATTATTATTATTATATAAAACCACACAATAAATAAACAGCAGTGCGTTTGTGTTATGCAAAATAAAACATTTTCTGTTACTTGATACATTTAGTACGTAGCCTGCATCTCTGTTGATCATGTCTAATAATAATAATAATAATAATATGCAAAACTGAAATATAGTCATATTATTGTCTTCATAACGTACCTATTAGTTCAACATTCTAATAAATATATTTCACCTGCTAAAAATACATGTAAAGTTAGTATTTGCAAATCCCAAGTGCCAGTTTGACAGTTGATCAGTTTTTTTCATGTTTTTATTTTATTTCTATTTTGTAATTTGGCTCCTGGACAGTTTTCAGAATGGATTTTTTTTTGTGAGATTACTAAGTTCGAATAAGAGAAATTCTATATACATATTTTAAGGCAAATTTGGTCATAGGTACGTTGTTACTTTATATTATAACTTTTCAATTCAAATATCGCGCCAAAACGGTACCATTTTTAACAGAATGTATAGGTTCCTATGTAAGTAAATTTAACAAGGAATTATAAGTATGCTATATCTGTATATTTTATAACATAACCTAGCCATAATTTGTGAAGCTGTGAACATTCTCTTATTATATTTTACTGTGTTATTATACACTATCTGTACGTTTAAGTACGTCACGAACATATTAGATAATGCACTTCTAACCAAACCGTGAAAATCGCCACCCAAACAGCGTCAAGTATTTTTACAATAAAGATGATAAAAACAGTTTTAAATATGTACAAAGATTTAACTCTACAAACACCAAAATTAAAAAGAACAGTAATTGTAATAAAAATCTTCAAAACTAAGTAAGGTAAAGGTATTATTTTAATGTTAATATATTATAAATAATGAGGCTATTATAAAGATTATTGTTATTAATCGAAACTAGAAAACCGGCGAACTGACCTCCGGAAGAAAGAGTGGGCAGGCATATGTGATTTGAACTAGGGATGCGCACGATATATTGTTTTGTAAAAAAGTATCGATGTTTTCGATAATCGTGGTTGAAATCGATATTTTTTTATTTAATAATATTGACTGTTATCGATTTTTTTATTCGATAATATCGTTTAATCAAAAATGCCATTCTACTTATATCCTGGTAAACAATCTTTGACATTTTACACATTTATTTTACATTAATATACAAAAGAAACTGTTCATATTATACAGAATACAATAGAATATATTTTTAAGAAAGAAATTGGAAATTTGAAAAATGCCTACTGCGATGTTTGCTGTTTCGTAGAAATTATAATCCGGAAGCGGCAGCGGAATATTGCATTTCATAGACTTGACATCTCGTATAGTTCGCTGAATCGCCTTCATGGGGTGTTTGTTATCTTTATCACAATTACTATTTCCTCAAAATTGTAAAGAAGATATGTTTTAAGATGTTTATTTTTTACTTGTATTTATGTATGTGTTTTATACAACTAGAATTATATATTTGAGTTTTGGATTTCTTATACGTTATAGATACAAATTTATATTTTGTTTGTCTTTTTATTGGATTTTTGTTTGTTTTTTGAGTAAATATATATTTTAAGTTAAAGATTTTATTTGTTACTAAATGGCTTGAAAAGCCACATCAAAGAACTTTTAATATAAACATGATAAAAATGTCGATATCAAGGTATATCGATATTCTTCATTCAATATTTGTTTAAAATCGATTTTGAATTTTTGATACATTATTCGATTCTAATATTGATATTTTTGAAACGTTGCGCATTGGAATTTTTTAATTTGCTATATATAGTTTGAACTATAAAATTTGATGAATATGTCAAAAATACTATAGACGTGGTGTGCAGTTTCTATTTAAAAATAAACGATTTCAAAGTTCTGAAAACTGCTAACAAATAAAATGTACCTATATTTACATTTTAAGTAATTAGCAACAACCTTAACAAATTTTGAAGAAAAATGTAAAACGTTCTTAGCCGACAGTTTCTTTGCGAACTTCGTAAATATAAAACAGCTATTAGGCTTTTGTCGGCGTAAACAGTCCCAGTTTAATTGATTTACATAATTCATCTCATTAGTAAAAGCATAGGCATCTTTCAATTAAGTATAACAGAAAACTCCATATTTTAAAATATTGCAATTTCATTAAACTCGCAAATTAAACTATGTAGTTACTTTTTGGTTTTGTGGTGCCAACCAGTGATGCCAACTGTTGATTGTCTATTACGTACTTTCAAATAACTCGTAACATACTAAATTTTATAATTAGTAACCGCAAAAATTGTTGTTAATTATAATTTTAAATTATAATGAATAATTAAAGTATCGCATAACACACAACTAACCTCTAAATAATTGCAAGATAATAACGCCATCTGTATTATATGTGCTACACTGTTAGGCGACGTAAATGTAACAGATATCTGTAATGTATGTAAAGACCCACCAAAAATGTAAACAAATTTTATTTCATGGATCACTTAAAAAATTACACATGTATTTAGCTACTGTTACTATTTTTACCTTCCAAATATAAATACCGAGTGTACTAGCTATATTACATATAAATTTACCGTGTAATTTTTAAATGTAGCCATTTTTTCTAGTACTTGCAAAACCACTAACTTCCCATTTTATTTACGGCTTATATATTAACTTAATTTAAAAAAAAATACGACCGTTCACTTCGTTTAACCTTTATCTATGTTTGTTTATGAATTTAAATTTTTAATGCCCGTGTGTAAATAATTTAGTATTTATCTTTTGTTGCTTAGCGTTATTCCTGCTCACTAAATATGAAATGGCAGCTTTGTTCAATTTTTAATGTTAAGCAGTATACAGCAGTATTCGGGCTCATGTGCATAGTTACATACACACATACATACATATGTGTCAGCATATGAACAAGACATGTTTAATAAATAAGTAGAGGCGTCTACGCTATTGTATTCAACTCAACTCCCTTTAGTTTAGGTATACATAACGCGTGTACAACCATTCATCAACGTATTTGTCAACCATATGTGCTTGGTAAATTTAGTAAAATCTTATAGAGTATTTTGTTATTTTATTGTATGAGTTTCCTTTTAGCTTTGTTTTTATAGTAATAGTAGTAGATTGTAATGCTGTATTAATTTTAAATATATATAATTTCCGGAAAATTTTATACCTCTTTAAATCTTGCAATTTTCTTATTTATTCAGGGCCCGGCAACGTAGCAGAGACCGAGGAATACATACTTCGAAATTAATGAAATACTTCAATACCGACTGTTACCATCAAAAATATTTTTAGACATATTTTAAAATTGCTGGAGTTATAATAATACAGTATTCAAAATATACATTATCCTTAAATAGAAGTTTCTGCATACATTTAACTTATTGAAATATTATATTAAAATATAAGTTTCATAAGACACGAATTTTGTGAACGCGTATAAGTTTAGAAAACATGGCCGTACTCTACGAGTTTTCTAAAGAACGACTGCGCAAAATGTTCTATGAAACGTGTATTTTATGCTATTTTTTTTCTGTTTCGGGTATTTTAAAAGCTTAAAAAAACTTAAAATAAGGGATACGTTTTATTCCAACATTTCAGAAGTTTATTTTTGTTGACTCTGACCTTTAACTAGAACATTTTAAATATTTCAATATCGGCGGTATTGAGAAGAAAGCTAAACTTTCATTTGAACACACAGTGTAAAATTATATACTTATAACTTTATTTAGTAAATAAAAACGAAACGGCTATGTGCACATTTATATATACATATAATAGGAACATACATATTATACATATCGGCATGCACATATACAATTTATGTACTATCTTATAAAATAGTCTGAAATTACATGCCAATTTTGCCTCAAAATGTAATGATAGCTCACTAAGCATACCAAACGCTATTACATCATCTTTTTCAAAACAAAATAGTTTAAATTTTTATATTTTCAGGCGACCATCTTTATACGATACTGTTCTTTTCACATAGTCATCAGTTCTAGGGATTTCTATTTCATGTTCTTTTTCTTCATCATCATTGTTTTGACTTTCGTTTTCTAAATTATCGGGCAAAATATGATCTGGATTATCGTCTTCTGTATACAAATGAATACGGGTCACTTGCGCTCGGCGCACTTGCGCTCCTACCTGAAATCGACCTATTTGCGCTCTGACCCTAATGATAAGAAATTAATGATATCTTCGCCGGCCGACTTGCGCTCCCGTTCTCTCGGGATATATACATGTATAAATACATAAAACTTAGGATATATATTGTACATAGTGCCTTTCATATTAGATGACCTATCTTATCACAGGCGAGTATATGAAAATTACTTATTGTAGGTTTTTATAAAATATATATACTCACTTCAATAGGGTAGGTCATTTAATATGAATGTATATACCGTAGTCGACAATTTTTAATTTCTGTTTATACTTCTATACTAGCTATCTATCCCATGCATTCTAAATGCAGCGATGCCTGCTTTCCAAAAGTGGTGGGAGAAGCACAAACATTCGGGGGGTATTCACATTTCATAGGAAACTTTTGCCGGGTGTACTTGGCAGCCTCGCTATATGTTTGTCTTTACTTTATTTCGCTGTGTTCTTTTCCTCTTCTACTTTCGTACCAGAAATTAAAATTTGTCGACTACGGTATACATAAAACTATACAAGAATTATTTTTTTTATGTATCTCTAACCTGACCAAAACTGTTTGCTACTTCAATTCGTATTTTTATTATATAATTACGTGACTATGTATAGAATAACTCAAACCATTTTTTCTTGAGTATTTTGCCAAATTAATAATAATAATAAAACAAGCAATTAAACAAGAGAATTATAATAGTCAGATAAAAGTTAATAAAACAACACTTTCCTTCACATTTCATCCAGACTTAGGACTGGCAAAGATTAATACATAAATATAAACTTACTGACGTAATTATATAATACAAATACGAATTGAAGTAGCAAACAGTTTTGGTCAGGTTAGAGATAAATAAAAAACTAATTCTTGTATAGTTTTATGTATATATATATATATTCATATTACATGACCTACCATATTGAAGCGAGTATATATATTTTATAAACACCTACAATAAGTAATTTTCATATACTCGCCTCAATAAGGTAGGTCATCTAATATGAAAGGTACTATGTACAATATACATATATCCTAAGTTTTATGTATTTATACATGTATATCTCCCGAGAGAACGGGAGCGCAAGTCGGCCGGCGAAGATATCATTAATTTCTTGTCATTAGGATCAGAGCGCAAATAGGTCGATTTCAGGTGGGAGCGCAAGTGCGCCGAGCGCAAGTGAGCCGATACCATACAAATTGGCGTCAATATTTATAAATTCCTGTACATAATTACTTCATAATTTTCCCATTAGCGTATACATTTGAGCCACTTTACATAGGAATTTCATCTTCAGAATCAAATTGATCACTTTCAAACTCCTCATATACTTCTTGAAACCCTGTTTTCTTGAAACAGTTTTTAATTGTATGAGATGAGACATCATCCCATGCTTTTTTAATAAAATACATCGCATCTAATACGCTAATAGAATTGGTTAAATTATGTCCCACATCAGAACTCTCAAAGTGCGATAAAACGTGTTTTAGTATTAACTGTCTATAGGTACCAAGTTTTGAATATTTTTATAATACCTTGATCTAGCGGTTGGGATTAAGCTGTCGTATTTAGTGGTAAGAAAACGCGTTTAACATTTTGCAACTGTACGTCCTTAGGATGGGCAGCTGCATTGTCCAAAAATAATAAAACTTTTCTGTTTTGATCCATCATTTTCCGATCAAATTCACGCAACCACTCTGTCATAATAGAATTAATCATTCAGACCTTGTTATTTGAATACCATTGGATTGGAAGAAGAGCAAAGCTAAGATTTTCACATGCGCGAAGACGTGCTGATTTTTTGATGACCAACAGTTTTTCTTTCTCCCCTGCCATATTCATACAGTGCATTATAGTTAATCTTTCTTTCGATAACTTGCCGCCTACACATTTTTCGCCTCTTAACGCCATCTTGTTTGTTGGTAGTGCCCAAAAAAAAAATAACCCTGTTTCCTTCAAATTATAAATATTGCAGGGTTTGTACCCTTTAATTATTAATGGCAACTTGTTTATGAAAGCTTCGACATTACCTTTATTTGCGCTAACAGCTTCGCCAGATATCATGCGGTAATGAATGTATTCAAATACTGTATCCGTCCGTTTAATGGAAACTTTGCGATCAAAAAGTAGTTAAATAACTGTACGCGCCCGTTCAAGGGAGTGTCCGCATACGAGAAACCAATTTATTAGGAATTCCCTACAAATGAATTCGGGACCGGATAAAATGCCCGTTTAAGGGAAGTGTCTGGCTAATAGAAGTGCCCGTTAAGGGAAGTCTCACTGTCTATAGTTTTGGAATCTGATATTTTTCATCAAGAGAAGATCTTGATTTTTTCAAATGCAGTTTTTTTTCTATTAAAAGAGCCTTCCTTATTTAGATGGCGCCATTTTCTTATTTATCACAAACTTTTTAATAAAATTGTATTTGAAGTTCATTTTTATTAATAATCATAGTTAAAATGATTTCTATTACGTCTGAATTTATAAATTCAACATCGACTGCTACTGCTGTGAACAGCGGCATTACGTGCCCTATGTAGCACGGTAGCAGATATACTATTGCAGCGTATTTTCAAAAATACGTGTCATTTATTACTGTATAATGTCCAAGACAATTTATAATTCTGTGTATTACTTTGTTTAGTTCATATTTTGGTCGATACTTCCTATACTTTTCCTGTGCTTGCGCCACACCACAATTTTTATATGTTCCCCAAAGGTACTCAACAAGGGATAAATCTTATCTAGCTGACCAATAAATGTACCAGTAATTGCAATATTTAAATATATTTGTGAAAACTCAGCAGTGTGAAGTTTTTCAATGAATTGGTCGTAAGATTTTGTGCAATGAAGAATGGTCTAATTAGGTAGCTTACACTGCTTATACGCACAGATATCCGTTGTGAATATTGAGTTTGTATTTCCTCCATCCAAGGAGGATTTCGAGTTGTTTGGTATCTACAATCATATATATTCAGACCAATGTTAAAGTAGAATTAGAGAATCAGTTCATTAGATAACACAGTTCTTCTGCTACATATATGTAGGAAGATAATATCGATATTTCAATGATATTTTCGCAGAATTCAGATCATACCGGCCACTTTTATCACAGATGATTAGCCTATAGGATTTCATTATCAATAAGTCATATTAAACAATATGCCAGCTACAACGTCTATTTAGTCTTATCCTTGAATCCATCAATCAATATTTCTGCTTATTTCTTTATAGAAATGGTAGTGATATCCCAGACAATAACATAGTTTTTAAACGTTTGTAAGTATGTGTTAAGGGTTCTACAAATTTAAATATATTTCAAGAACAAACTTGCAATCAGTTTCATCATTTCATTTTAACCTAAAATGTCACTATATTTTTCTAACTCTAACTACTAATTCAAAATAAATGTCAAGTATCAATTTGATTGAAAATTTCCTGGTGAAACCTTTCTAGAAGATTGTGTTGTCATAAACAAAAACACAGGTTTCCATTAGAAGGAAAAACTATATAGGGTTAATTTAGTAAAATTAAGTGGCTGAGTATTTTCATCCACCTGATAAAGCCACAGTGTGGCGAAACATTATGTAGTGTGTGAACACTATAATTTTTTGAAACTAAGCAATTGTGTTTTATTATATATATATATATTTTATGTCATACTTGATCATTATTCAGTCATAATAATCGTGAATTCAGGCATATTAACTAACTGACAACTAAAATTTTAGATAGCAATGGGCAGTATTTCTATAACGCCCACTAATGTGGAACACTCAATCTGAACGAAAATGAAGAAATGAAAAACCTATTAAAGACTTTAGGAAATGGAGATACAGCAAAACCACTTTAATAATGAATAATAAATTTCCAGCCCAATAGGTAACTTAGTAATAATGGTTATTTTCAACAATTGAACAATCTAATTATGTTGACATTACTCTCCGCATTATGCTGAATAAGTACTGCTTGCTATTCTTTGAAACAAAAAGTATAATTTCGGAACTTGCTGGAGAACTCCACACCATGTTGATCCATAGATTGTTTGTCCACTGATACGTTTTTTTCCTGATGATCTATTATTTGCCGTGACCGACTCAGTATTCACTTCTGTATAGTTACGCACGCCTGCTACGAAACAAGTATTGTTCTGTTTCAAGCAGTGACATAAAAGTATGACTTAAAACGTTGAAGGCACCTGGAGCGTTATGAACACAACGCTTACGGTCGACGTATACCCCTCGGGTCAGAGGTACTCGCGTTCTATACCGTCGATCTCGGGTGTTATTTACTTCACAACGTTCTTGGTACCTTAATAACTATACCGTGCATTTTTTTTAACGCGGAACATAGTGATTTGCGTGCTAAAAATTCTACCCCATGTTAACTTTTGTTGCGGATCATATTTGAAAGAAATTTGTGTATCATTTAATAAATCAAACATTTTTCTACCAATTGTACATTGTTTTAATGTCTTGAAGTTGTTCTGTTTAATTATCTTTTCGTTTTCAGTTGTAATTAATTCGCACAAAATTCAGTGACAAATCAAAGTCTTGTAAACATTTAAACATTTTATGCTAGATGACATCGCTTGTAACTTCGCTAGTGACAAGTAAATTTACGAAAAAAATGTCTATGTACACAGTTGCGGAACGAGTGGAAATTGTTGACAACTTTGCTGCATTATATCCTAACCGGCCAGTATTTCGACCGTGTCTCGAATTTACAATGAATTCCAGAGCACAGGCTGCGTAAATTGTGACCACAGGAAACGTATTAGAAATCCATCGGCCGTTACAGAAGAAACCAAAATGAACGTTTGTTTGATGGTTGAAAACGAGAATTTCACAAGCTTAAATATGCTTGCCAATCAGTTCCAAATTTCAAGAAGCAGTTGCCATAAAGCGTTGAAGACCGAAAAGTACATATCTTATAAGATTCAAAATGTTCACTAATTGTTACAAACCGACTTCTTCCCAAGAATGGGATTTTGCCAATTTTGGATGGAAAAAATAAATAATGATCCAAATCTGTTAACAAGAAATTTATTTACAATTATACGTGGAACATATGAATTTGGGTGCTAAAAGTTTTATCCCATGTTAACTTTTGTTGCGGTATAAATAATAAAAATAAATGTAATTTTACACACTGTGAAATAATTTATTGAATTAGTGAACATAAAAATAATTTAAAGTAATTGTTCAATTGTAATTGTAGAAATTTCTACGAGTGTTTTGCAATTGTCGCACTGTAATTGAATTGCAAGCGTCTGTGATTCTTGCTCTTAGCTCTTCCAAGTGTTCAAGTTTCTCTCGAACATTGTCGTAGACTTTACTTGATACATGACCCCACAAAAAAAAATCGAGTGGGGTAAGGTCTGGGCTTCTGGCAGGCCATCTAAATGGTCCATATCGTCCAATCGAACTGTTGGGGAAACTTTGATTCAAGAATTCCGTGATTGTGGCAGCACTATCAGCTGGTGCTCCGTCTTGCTGGAACATTATTTCCCTATTACCTCGCAACTCATCCTGATGGGAAATCTACTTCCGTCTGAAGAAGATCTAAATATTTCCGTTGATTTAAATTCCCGTCTACAAAAAACGGCCCCAACATCTTATTCCCCACTATTCCCACCCCTAACATTAATTTTCTGAGGCCACTGCGTGTTAGCCTCTCGAATCTTATGAGAATTTTGTCGTGCCCAAATTCTTTGGTTTTGCTTGTGTACCGTCCCATCCAGAGCATATGTGCACTCGTCAGGAAACAGTATTCTTGTTAAAACACTTGGATCGTTATTTATTCTTTCCATCCAATATTGGCAAAATTCCATTCTTGGGAAGAAATTTGTTGGTAACAATTTGTGAACATTTTCGGTTTCAACGCTTTATGGCAAATGCTTCTTGAAATTTGAAACTGGTCGGCAAGCATATTTAAGCTTGTGGAGCCCTCGTTTTCAACCATCAAACAAATGTTTATTTTGGTCTCTTCTGTAACTGCAGATTCTAATTCGTTTCCTGTGGTCACAATTTACGCAGCCTGTGCTCTGGAATTCGAGACACTGTCGAAATACTTAAAACTGGCCGATCAAGATATGCTGGAGCAAAGTTGTCAACAATATCTCTGAAGGACATTCCTTCGAAACATGCCGTGACAATTTCCGCTTGTTCTGCAACTGTGTACATAGACATAGTGACAAGCGATGTTATTTAGCTTAAAATGTTTAAATGTTTACGCTACGTTGATTTTGTCACTCAATTTTGTGCGAATTAATTACAACTGAAAACGAACAAATAATTAAAAAGAACAACTTCATGGCATTAAAACATTGAACAATTGGTAGAAAATGTTTGATTTATTAAATGAAACGCAAATTTCTTTCAAATTTGATCTGCAACAAAAGTTAACATGGGGTAGATTTTTTAGCAGGCAAATCCCTATGTTCCGCGTTAAAAAAATGCACGGTACAATAACACCAATATTTTGATAGATATTAGGAATGTGACCAACTTTTGGCCAGTCTCCATAATTGAATACGTACTTATTAAGGGCGGGAATCGAATACAAATAATTCAAATATACGAATATTTGAATATTCGGATTTAAATATTCGATTAGTTGAAATTAAGTCGTATCCAATTTCTAAATGTAGGTAACAAACAGGTATAACTTTCTTATACTACATATAAGAAAGTATTGTGATGACAAAAATTTTCGACCTCCAGATTTCTATTGATTTCCAAATTTTTATAAAAAGCATTTTTCGTATATAGGTCTTTTACTATTATCGAAAAATAATTTTTCGCGAATATTTCGCTAGTCATGCGTACTATACAGACCTATTAAGACTAATTAAGACTATGAAAATGTTTAGAGAGATTTTGTACAAATTCCGAACCGAAAGTAGCACTTTCCGTTTAGCTAATAACAGTTTTTTTTGCAAATATATTGCAAATTATGCATTCTATACAGATTTATCACGAGCACAAGAGTATTTACTGTATTTTGAGTTCGATTTCTTTGTCGAAGTTCATGAATATTATAACAAACACCGAGGAGGCCGAAAATTGAGATGATAAGAATTTTGAACAAAATGTTAGAGGAAAACCCCATTATCGGTTAATGCAGCAATATTGTTGGTCATTTAAACATTCTAATGTCGCGACAACTGCTTTAACTCACAAACAAATTCAGTTGGGTTTAGAAAAACATGAACTCATTCAGTCAGTTAAGACCGGTTGAAATTCAACATTTTTTATGTTGAAACAGATACTGGAACAACGTGAAGCATCGATCATCGTGTTCCTATATTTATTATAACCACAAGAACTCAGGCAGGACATTTAATGTTAACTGAAGATACCCCTGCAAGTGGTGTCTAAACGCGCGCAAAGCATGTTGGGAGCAGACCAGACGCGGCGATAGGGCGTCATTCTCACTCTCATTAGCAAACGGACCTTAGTTAAGAAATATCCCTCGTATATACTTCGAGGAAAACAGCGACCCGCTGATTACAAGTTAAATCTTTGTCCAGTTACATCTATCATATCGCTCAATTGCAAAATACAGATATACACATTTAAAGTGTAAAGGTACAAATAAAATAATGTTACTTATAATAATCACATTTAAAAACCTTAAAGATATTCCTACCACTAACACAATATAAAATGTAATTTTATAGTATATTATCAGAAAAGTTAGTAAACTAAATGATTTTGAAATTGTATAAATTGTGAAATAATATTACAACAGTTTCAAATTGTGCAATACCGCTCTATTATTTTTGTCAATTACTTATATAAATGTTCTGCATGATAGCTCGAGATGTAATGTCAATTTATCTGAGAAGTAAAGCTGGTTTATTATACTTCTATTTTATTTTTAGCTTGGACTTTTGCAAAATTTCTTATCAATTGGTTAATATTAACATGAACAGGCGAACTATGAAGTAAAACTTTACCTATGTGATCATCATAAATAACAATTATGTATAAATGTTATAATAGTAGGTAAAAGGGGGAATACAATTTTGAGCGTACTTTTGCAACCCTGTCAGGAGTTTTAATGCGGGTGCTGTACATGACTTACTAACGTTGATTAATCAATGTTTATATATACAAATACGGCAGTACTTTCTTCACAGTGACAATGACATTGTCCTATGCACAAATAAGTGTTTACGGAATAGAAATTCTTTCTTAAACTAATTGATATACCGTACTCGTAAGAAGGTAATGGTGATATAAAAACAAAAAGAAAGTAGAATTGGCGGCAGTCTTGATGTTCGATTTATGTAGAGTGGCTGGATTTGCAGTTTGTAGTTTTTAACTTACATCTAGTGTGTGGTTTGTGTTAATTATTTTGAGATATCATAATGAGAATAGAGGTAAGAATTTCTTCGTATATGTATCACTAATTTATCAAAGATTCAGATGCAAGATTATTATTTTTTTTTAATAACAATCAATGTCAATACGTATACATTTTGTCAGATCATTTGTGTGAATAAGTGAGGGATTATTACTGTTGATACTAGTTTTAGTTTTGTGTTTGCTTATTATAATTCGCATGTCTCTATATAATGTCCGTTTGAGCAATAGGTCACTCTTGTATGTTTACGAGGAACTATAAAAATAACAAATAAAATTATTTGTTTAGTGATTTAAATATTAACTACAATGAGAATAGCATTTTCTGTCAAATGTTATTGTTTTTACTTTCGTCATTGGTTTCTAAACACATGTTTTATAATTTATGAACGTTCAATTAATGAAAACATAAATTTACTTAAGGCAAAATATGGACACATGTATTCTGTGAATATTGTTACATGAATAAATAGATTAATAAGAATGTAGAATCTCCCATCTTTGCTGAATTTAAATATCTGTCATTCATATGAATAATGGTGATGTAGGCATTAGATGTGGTTTGCTGCATTAAGATTCTGGGTGCAAATAAACTTCATCACTTGAAAAATACATCTTACAAATAAGAATTTTTTTTAACCAGTGATCTCATTAATCGAATGATTTTAGAAATCGAAGGAATCTGGTTGAGAATAATTATTGCTGTTATATAAATTCTAAAATATTTTGACTATAAAAGCCATCCAATAATTGCATTATCAGTTTTAAATCATGCTGAATTCGCTGATAAGAATGCTCCGATGGTTATGATTTGTGACCAACTTATATCGTTTTAAGATTGATACATGTTTATGCAACCCTTCATTAGGACAAAGCTATATTATTTTATATAAAAGTAAATAATTTTATAATACTTACTTTAACAGTCTGTACACACAATATTTTTGCAAGGAATAAAAAATAATGTTCATCTTTTTGTTGAGTCCCTGAAACAGATATACTATGCATGTGTATTGTTAATTAATACATATTAGATTATAAATTCCTAATAATCAAAGATTTATAGTTATCAATCATATATTTATAATTGATGCTTTAACATAACCATACAATAATAAAATATACTTAAGTATACACACACACGAATTAATTCGTATATGAATAAAGCCAAGCTAAGCTGGCATTGCGACAATACGTACGAGCGTGCTGTTCACAATGCCTTAAAAAATTGGACTCCCTGCATATACGAGGTTTGTCCGGAAAATACGTATAAAAGTTGAATAATAACTTTATTTTACAATTATTCAGGTATTACAATATGGTCTCCTTCAAAGTACTCGCTCTGAGACGAGATACACTTCTGCCAACGCCGTTTCCACTGTTGAAAACATTGCTAAAAGGCTTCAGTTCTGATGCTGTTCAGTTGCCGTGTCGTTTCTACCTTGATGGGTTCCACATCTCCCAAGTGCCGCCCCCGAAGCACCATTTTGCATTTCGGGAACAAGAAGAAGTCACAAGGGGCTAAATCCGGTGAATAAGGCGGGTGGTCTGTCACGGTGATTGAGCTTCGGGCCAAAAAGTCACGCACAACGAACGACGTGTGAGCGGGCGCATTCTCGTGATGAAGGATCCACCTGCCCCCTTGTGCCAAATCCGGTCGAACTCGGGCCACACGAGCTCTGAGACGTGTCAAAACTTCAACGTAAAAATTTCCGTTACACTCTCTGGCCGGGAGGGACAAATTCCTTGTGAACAATGTCCCTAGAATCAAAGAAAACAATCAACATTGTCTTCACATTGGACCTTGATTTTCGCGACTTTTTTGTTCTCGGTTCTCCTGCTAGCTTCCATTCCTTGCTTTGAGATTTGAGCTCCACATCGAATTTGTAAAACCAGGACTCGTCTCCAGTGATGACTCGGTTGAGAAAGTCCCCTCTTTCCTCTGCTTCCAACCAATCCTCACAGCGCTCGACCCTCTTTGCTTTCTGTTCTGGCGTCAAGAGCTTCGGTACGATTTTCGCACACAATTTCTTCATTTCAAGCTTTTGTGTCAGAATTTCGTGAACGATTGTTTTGGGGATTAACAGCTCGTCAGCAATTATTCTGACTGTCAATCTACGGTCTTTAAGAACACAAGCCCGAATTCGTTCAACATTTTCATCAGAACTCGATGTCGACGGGCGAGGGTCATCTTTAATTTCTTCTCGGGCTTCCCGGAACCTTTTTAACCACTTGTTCACGGTTGGTTCCTTCAGAGAATTGTCTCCGTAAACTTGTTTCAAACACTCAAAAATCTCACGCCCATTCTTGCCTAGCTTTGCAAGAAACTTGATGTTGATGCGCTGTTCCTCAATCAGAGAGAGCTCCATGCCGACGGCAGGTGAAAAAGGATAACTTTCAACAAGCAGCCGCACACTCCTACTTACACGCAGAGCGCTCTCACTCGAACTGAACGTTGCGAATGCCTATGAGAGATTCCCAGCGGCATCTGTCACACAAGCGTGGTAATACAAGGTAACCCTCCGCAGTACAACTACTAATCGGGCAGCTGTAGATATACGTGCATTCAATAAGCACGCCTAAAGGTGGCGGTACCTATTGTAGCATTTTATTCACAAAAGTGGGCTTCAAGATTTCCAAATTTCAATGGGGCTTTCGACATGCTGGATTCAAAAGACCAATCTATGGCTTCAATTAATTCTGGAAGAAGTTGCTTTTGCTGCTGTTGTGTCATTTTTTACACCCACTTCATTCCATTGAAAAATGTTTCATTCAAAAACCTAAAAACAGACACAAATATTTCGGTTTGACATATTTCGCCCTGGTTTTGACAAAAATGAAGCGGCGTCATACCTGCATAGGAAACACCCAACTAATTCTCTCTAAATGTGACTACCATATCAGTCACTTCTGTTTTTTTAGTATCACTATCATTATCATATAATATTTCATCGATAAAGAGTATATTTTGATGATCTTTTTTGTGTGCCCTCAAAATAACTTTTGCCTCTTCTCATTTTTTTCCAGCTTTTTTGTTAGTCGTTGTCCAGCCATTCTTCGACATTCGCTCATGTTTAATTTGTCCTGACATACATCTTTCTAAATATTTACTTTGTGAGTCATATTCTTTTCTTTGCGCACCGGATTTCTACGGATTCTCTCTCGCATAGTTTTCCTTGCAGCAGAAGTGCGAGTTGTTCGCATCTTCTACGTAACTATTTATAATTCTGTACACAATTCGTAGAGTTCTTTTTTGAGGTTTTGGTAAATTAAACATTGTATTTGCTTTTTTGCCGCACCTTATGTTCTTTTTCAAAAAATAAAGATTAAGTATTGTCTGGTTTGTTATTTAAGCATACAGGAAACAGCAGGTATTATAAAATTTAACCCCATTTAACGGATTACGATGGTTTCTAGAATTTCATGTTTGTGACTGTATTTCTGGCACGACTAGGTATTCAGTGTGTCCTATATAAGGTGGTGGTCATCGCTTATGCGATACATTGGTTCAATGAGTCAAAATATGTGCTTTGACATTATTTGTTATGACACGAATTTCTGGTTTCAGAATATGCAGTTTATTTCAGTTCTTAATAAAGTAATAGAGTACATGTTTAGTAGCGTATCTGGTAAGAGATTTAGCTATAAGTCTAAGGATAACGATTTCAAATTTCTGATCCTTTCACAAATATAGCATCGCCGTAACTTCGGTTTGATTTAATCTAATCACAATGACTAGATGGAAGTCAGGCAAGAAAGTGACGGCTCGGTGCTTGGCTCTAGTTCTGTATCGTGAAGGCTTTTATGTGGACCTATACATTTAATACAATATATCAAATATTGCATATTAGTAAGCAAGTTGAAGCATTGTGCGTATCTATATAACTATTTGTATAAGTATGCATTTTTTATTGCCAATATTCGCATCTCTATACATTTCAGAGTAGCTACATGCACTAGTCATTAGATTTCAATCCACCTTAACGTTTTTATTATAAAGGGGTCTCTTATTTGGGACACTGGAGTATCTATAATAAAATCATTATTATATTTAGATATTTTATTTCATATGGAATTATAGACAGAAAGGATTGGTCTGCTTTTCGAACATTATTTGTAAGTTCCACAATCAGTCAGTTAAAATAGAATTATAATGTGCAAATACATCAGAGATTGATTTTACATTCATTTGGAAGTATAAGTCTTGATTTTTTTAAAATATTTCATTATATGTATACTATTCGTAAGATCTCGGTGGCGTAGCTGATAGGATGTTTTATTATAAATCCAAAAATACCAGTTTCAAAAGCAAGCTCTTTTACAAGAATGGTATTCTTTCCAACCTGGCCTCGAGTTGTGATTAGGGTGTGTTGTATACACACACACACACATATATTGTATATATAATATACACACACACACATACAATTGGGGGCAATCAATATTGGACCAGTAAATTTGAAGTTGTTTGAATAGTACTTGTTAACAAAACACAAAATGTATTCTCACTGTGTCAAAATACAGAATTTTCCAATGCGTCCAAATGCTTCGTCCAGACGAAATACAAAAAGTAATTATATCTATGTGTTTAATGGATGATATTAGTTCACGGGCAATTGCACGTGAAGTGAGAAAAAAATTGCAGAAAATGGAATTATTACGTTACAAGGAAAAGTGGATCAGGACTTTCCAAACCTGTCACAAGATGCATATTAAAATTTAGTACTTCTTCTTGAAGAAACCGTGTTTAGTATAGACATATTCAAGTAGATATGTGCCTCGTTATTAGAATAACAATTTAGATTTATCAGTAAATTAGGTGTTTTGAAATGTATAACATTCTTACAATTTTATATAAGGTATAATGAAAGAAATTGATACCACCATGCATGAGAGAAATAATTTTTTTCTATCAGTTTTAGAAAAATATACGTTTTGAATGGCAAAATAAAGTAAATAAATACTAAGTAAATGCAAGCAAAGGATAGCCTAGGTCAAAATGTCAACTAATATATCATACTTATTGACATTTCTCAAACCATTTTGCGGAAATCCATGCCAAGTATGTGTTGTGTATTTTTGCAACGAGACAGACAATCGTCTGGATCTCTCTGTACAGATACAGAAGCTAAGGTAGTGACAAACTTTCCGGCTCCAGGTTTTATGCACGTTGCAGACTTCAGAGGTGTAATTTCCAATCAACTTCTTAATGATAACACAAGACAATGAATGATATCGATAAACAGAAGTGACAGTACATTAACTTTTACATGGTAACTGAAATTCACACATACAAAATTTCTTGCTGGCCAGTATTTATTGCCCACGATTGTATCCATGTATGTAACTTAGAATGTCATCTAATATATTTTCGATAATATTTTTCGAATTTAATATGTATCGGTTTAAATGTATATGTAATTTGATTTTCAGTTACTCCTCTTTTCAATTGGATTCGTCTCGGCTGGTTTTCTTGAAGAACAGAGTTCCGAAGAAATAGATCCTGTTAGGCAATCTAATGACAATTCCGAACAGAATGATCAAAGCAAGCGTACTTTATTTGATGGGGGAAACCAATATGCACTTGAAAAACACGTGAAATATCATCCGTATGGTTATAAGTATCTGCTTGGATACCGGCCAGTGAAGTTGCAGTTAGTACCAATGGCGAGACCTCTATTTACTAGGCCTAGGATGAAACCTATGATGCAATTAAGACCAGTACACATCGGCAATAAGCCAGTAGTTTCCCTGGTACCTCCAAAATTAAATCCTATTTATAAATCAGGTGGTTATGTGTATAACAAGCCTTTACCTGCGAATGTTCCCCCTACTATACCTACAAGACCATGGCAACATCAAGGATGGAACATGTTTAACTTAGAAAGTGACAAACGGCCTTTTATACCTTCCAGTCCACTTCCTGATACAGTTAATAATGATCAAGATAATAATTTGGTTCCCCAATTCATTCCACAAAGTCCACCTACTGCATTTCCAGTCATTCCTTCCACGGATGTTCAGTCGAGGCCTACCTTTGAAGCGCCCCCTGCACAGCCAGTATTACCTCATGGTACAGTACCTCCAATAGTACATGTGCATCATTCTGTACCAATTCAACATGTGTTACCAATACCGGCACCTTTACCTACAGTAAATTTGCAACCGGCTTTACCTCTACCACATCCAGTCCAACCTGCAGTTCCTCTTCCATTACAACCTGCAATTCCTGTACAATCTACTGTACCTGTCCATCCAATTCCTGTTCATCCGCCTGTACAACCACTTCCAGTACACCCACCCGTGCATCCCCATTTTAATACAGTTTTGCACCATAACTCATTAGTTCCTCTACATTTTCTTCCTGGCAAATTAAATATTCCTGTTCCAGATTTAGGTGTGCTGCCGTTAGGCTCCTCAGTGCCTGTCCATTTATCTGGTCAAAGTCAAGTATTTCACAAACCTTCAATATTACCTGTGCAATCGGCAGTGCCCATTCACTTTAATCCTCAACAAACACACATATTTCAGAAATCACCCGTATATTCAGTTAGTACGCCAGCTGTTCACTTGAGTTCTCAAGATTTTCATAGAACCCCCGATGTAGAACCACCTGTAGTTCAAAAATTCGTACCAGAACTTCATCAAGATATGCCCAGGCCGCAGGTTTATCTTGGCGAGCCACAATTTTTAAACAAAATGCCAGATTCAATTTCGATACCAAGTGGATTCACACCAGTTGAAAATCCTATTCAACAAGATATCCATGGATCTGTAAATTCTAACGATCAGACGATGTCTAATACTATTCATCAAATACCTTCTCAACAAAATAATTATCAATATTTTGTTCAGCATTTTCCACACAATAACGCTCAACAATACCAACATTCTGAAGACCAAATGCAAGGGCAATTCCAACAACAGCAGCAGCAAGAATACGAGGAGTCACCTGGTTTCTTTCAACCAGGACATACTGATCTACAAATTCCGGACTACTTACCAGAGCATCCTCATTTTAAACAATTACAGCAATATCAACAAAATTCATAGAATGTAAAGAAAAGATAAGACTTGTTTTATTAGTACTTAATTGCGGTTGTATGTGCCACTAATTTATTTTTCTGAACTCTGTTGCACGTATATTATATACAAATGTAGTTTATTTAAAGTAGTTTTATTTTATTCTAGGTTAGTAACATACGTGATGTGATTATTGAAATATATATTTATTTTTAATAGTATTTTTTTTATTTAAATGTTTTAAACACTTTTGTCGTTTTAATGTATATTAGTTTAAGAGAAAACTATTTCCTATTATTAATTTTTCATTCACGTTTATTGTAGGTAATAATTGTTAATAACAATGCTTTACTATACTAACTTATGAAAAAGCTGTAGAAAATGACAATTTGCAAACTGGATTTATTTATTTTAAATGCATTGTAATTTTACAACCTGTTCTACATAAGATTAATTAAGGGTATTGCAATTTAGATATTGCATATACAGACTATTATTTTTATATCTATCAAATAATGTTTCACATAGGAATTTCACAAATCATATTCTCTAAATTTTAATTTTTTAATAATGCCACTGTTGATGTACATAAAAGATTTCTGAAGTTATTTTTTCATTAAAAGCTGCGATTTTTAGTGATTGATTAAATATAAATATTATTATTTTTATTGGCAGAATATGATAACATAACATGTTATTTTGCACAGAATATGCTATTATTATTTTTTATCAAGAATTGCATATTAATTTTCTGGCTACTACAAACCAGCTATAATTCTGTCTCTGTTACCGAACACATTTTACATTTATTTCTAACAATTTAAGTAATAATAATAATAATAATGATAATAAAAATAATTAAAATAATCCTTGTTTCTAAAGTTAGTTATAAATGTTAGTATTTCACAGAAGTAAGTTACACACACACACACACGCGCGCCCACACACGTACACGCACGCACGCACGCACGCACGCACGCACGCACGCACGCACGCACGCACGCACGCACGCATGCACGCACGCACGCACGCACGCACGCACGCACGCACGCACGCACGCACGCACGCACGCACGCACGCACGCACACACACACACACACACACGCGCGCGCGCGCGCGCGCACTCGCACACACGCGCGCACACTGGATCAATCTAATTAAGTCACAAAGAAGTCAACATCACATTACATTTCATTGAATACAACCACTACGGACAAATCACAACACTTTAAAAATTATTGAAAACAGTCATTAAAAATCATACTTAATTAAAATAGTCGTTAGTTACATGAAAACAAAAAAGACATTTTAAAATTATTTGATGGTTAAGT
This sequence comes from Amphimallon solstitiale, assembly GCA_963170755.1. Classification (NCBI taxonomy): domain Eukaryota; kingdom Metazoa; phylum Arthropoda; class Insecta; order Coleoptera; family Scarabaeidae; genus Amphimallon; species Amphimallon solstitiale. The sequence continues at coordinate 10,791,093 of OY720678.1, read as the reverse complement.
CGGTTGATTGATGTAAAACAGCTGATTGACATTTATGTGCATGAGCACATGTTAAAAGTAAAATGAACAATCTTCACTTTTTCATTTTACTGCTCAGTGTATATCACTATGTATAAAAGTAAAACTCGTAGTTTTTTCGGCTCGTGACGTTTCGGTTCTATGTTCGAACCTTCATCAGACCTCTATTAATTTGAAAGAAAGAACATATTAAATTTTGCCCCCAGCTCACATCTATGAAATAATTAACAATACCAAAACATCTATGTGTACGTACTTTTGCCGAGGGGCTATACATTGGTCTTATCTGTATATTTAACATGTGACACTTTAAAAAATTAAACATTAAGATATTACGGCACATTTAAAATAATTTGCTTCAAATAAATTTTCCATATACAGTTTAAAGTCTCATATACCTACTGCGTACGATCTATGCACACATGTGTACATCGGTGAAGGAAATACCTTTTCGTCCGAACAAACAAGAAAAATAAAAAAGGGGGATATCATTTTATTTTATATTGTTAATTTTGCGTAAATAATGTATTGATATTAAATTTTATATTTACATGTATTAGAGGTAATCATAATAATGAGTAAGTGCTGTTATTTAATCTGTTGTGTTATGCCAATTTGTATTGTATTCTTCTTCTCAGCTGTGGTAAAAAAGCTCCATATATTCTGCTGAAATTTTGCGAGTCTGATTTGCAATTTATACTGTGTGTTAATGTTTTTATGGTAAGCGTTTCCAAGAAAGTTCTCCGGATGTAACTAGGTTCTTTGAAAATGATTCTTGCGTTACTAAAATCCGCTTTGTGGTTGGTGATTGATATATGGCCTGCCAAAGCACAACCCTGCAGCTTCACCCTGACATCACTGATATGTTGAGTGATCCGGTTTTTTAGTCTCTGCTTTGTTTGTCCCACACAGAAATCGTGGCAACTACACTCTATTGCGTACACCACATTGTTTCTCATCTGTGTAGGTATGTTATCTTTTAATCTAGTGTACACCTTTGAATTCGAAAAAGCCGCTGTATATGCTATAGAACATATGTTGTCAAAGAGCATTTTAATTTTATTCGTTAGGTTTGGAATGTATCGCAATTTTCCGTACTTAGGAGTTGTGCTACTGTTATCATTACCGTTCGGTTCTTTTTCCCTTTTACTTTCTTATACGTAGTATAAGGAAGTATTGTGATGATGAAAATTTTCGACCTCGAGATTTTTGCAGATGTCCACGTTTTGAGGTCCCCTGATACCAAAAAAGTGGTTTTTAAAAAATGTCTGTGTGTCTGTCTGTCTGTCTGTGTGTGTGTGACCACGATAGCGGTCAAACCGCTGGAGATATCAATTCCAAATTTTGTATTTACGTGTATAATCTCCCTCTTGAGATCTGATTAGTTTTTCAGTAAAATCGGTAACTTATATTACTGAAAAAATCGAATTTTGCCAATATTTCGTCAATTACTAAGTTTAAACAAATTTATAAAGAATTGAAATGTACTCAAAATTAAATTTGAAACAAATTATTTTAAAAAAGTTTTTCGAAATTCCAACCGAAAGTTGGTCTTTTACTCTTATCGAAAATCAGTTTTTTGCGAATATCTCGCAAGTCATGCTTTCTAGGCAGGTACATTGCCAGTATAAAAGTATTTAAATTATAATTTTAAATATCTTTTGTATAAAAAAAATTTCAAAATTCGGACCGGAAGTACCACTTTCACTCTAACCGAATATCGATTTTTTGTAGATATGTCGTAAATTATGCATTCTATATATATTTATTAAGAGTACAAAAGTATTTATAGTTGAATTTGCAATATTTTATGTGTACATGAAATTTCAAAATTCGGACCGGAAGTGGCACTTTTACTCTTAGCGAGTAGCACTTTTTTCCGAATATCTTGCAAAGTATGCATTCTATAGCGATTTATTAAGAGAATGAAAGTACTTAGAATAGGATTTTGAATAAGTTTTGTATAAAAAAATTCTTGAAATTGTATAGTTTGAAACGCTCATACGTATAAGAAAGTCGTGTGGTGGCCACACCTAATTTTTTGATAAGGTTTCGGGGTTGGTATCTGTGGTATTGGAAGAAAATAGAAGTTTGTTCACTACATTCTTTGGATAGTTATTGTATATTAGAATTTCTTTTAGTTTGTGTAAATCCTGTTAGAGATAGTCAGCATGTGATATTTTGCTAGTTCTATTTTTAAATGCTTTGATCAAGTTAACTTGGTATTTTTTGAGGCAATTTGAATGGTAATTTAGTAACCTGTTTGAGTTAGATGGTTTTCTATACCATCTTAATTTGAGAGTGTTGTTTTCCCTCTTAATCAATTTGTCTAAAAATGTGATTGTGGTATTTTGTTCTATCTCCACTGTGAAATTTAGTTTATTATTATATGAATTGAAAATTTGTAGAGTAGAATCAATTTTGTTGTCTGGGATGCAGCAAATTAAATCATCCACATATTACCATAAAAAGTGAAATTGAAAATCTATTCGGGTTATTACATATTTTATGATAGTATTCATGGGCAAATCCGCTATTGTGGGAGACAAAGAGGGTCCCATTGGGGTACCTTCAATTTGTGAATAATATTGCTCTTCATACACGAAGTAAACACTATCGAATATCCAGTTTATTATGTCTATGAATTCTTTTTTCGGTATATTGGTGTTCTTTTCTATGAGTGTCCAGTTGTTTGCTATGATTTCTATAACTATATCTACAGGGATATTGGTAAAAAGGCTTGTTACATCGAAGGAAACAATGGTGTAATTTTCTGGTATTGTAAGGTTATTCGCGGCTTGTGAAAATTCAAACGTGTCACCAATTTGTGGCTATTATATGCTGTGAAAGATTTGTCTATGATGTCTGCGATGTATTTGGCCAAATATTTTGTATGATGTTCAACACTGCTGACTACTGGTCTTAATTTGTTGCCCGGTTAGTGTACCTTTGGCACACCATATATCCTAGTTTCAGAATTATTTTTTATCAACCTTTTGTATGTTTCTTCTGTGATGTATTGTTTAACTTTAAGAGTTTTTATTAATTGATTTGTCTTTCTTTCAGAAGAACAAGTAGGGTTGCGGTCCAGTTTTTTGTATATATTCTGGTCATTTAGCAGATCTAACATTTTCCTGTTATATTCATCCTTATACATGCTTACTGTAACGTTGCGCTATTAAGAGTACAAAAGTATTTAGAGTTGGATTTGCAATATTTTTTGTATACATGAAATTTCAAAATTCGGACCGGAAGTAGCACTTTTACTCTTAGCGAGGAGCACTTTTGTTCGAATATCTTGCAAAGTATGCATTCTATGGCGATTTATTAAGAGAATGGAAGTACTTAGAATAGGATTTTGAATAAGTTTTGTATAAAAAAAAATCTTAAAATTGTATAGTTTGAAACGCTCATACGTATAAGAAAATCGTGTGGTGGCCACATCTCATTTTTTTAATTTAATGTTCGCACAAAAAATATTGTACAAAATACTTGCGTGAAGACATCTTCCACGCATTCGCGCAATTAAAAGCACTCGCTTCCTGCGGTCGCTCGTGCTTTCAAAGTGCGCTCATGCGGGAAAATAGTCTTCCCGCACTTGGTCTGTAAATAACTATTTCCTTCGTCTTCTTTGACGTTGAAGGTCGATTTATAAAAGGCTCAGTAGACGGAATACGATGTAAGTAGAAATAATTCATATTGCAATTAAAATTTTAATGGATAATTCAAATTTATAAATAATATAGTTTTAAATGTCATTGTAAGTCATCCTGGATCATTTTTGAGTGCTTCTTGATTCGAATCGTTGAAATTAGAATTAATTGGGGGATAGACACACTATTGCGTGTCGGTCAGTTTGTTGAGATACAGCTAAACTTTCGTAGTAGGTAAGGTTTGCTGGATTAAGCTGTTATATTAAGTTATTGCTATCGGCAGCGTAAAGTTTTATTTTTTTTTAAGTTACATTCATTCATTTACATTAATAATAGATATAGCTCATATTATATGATATTTATAATCATTAAATTTAACATTCTTGATTTTTAATCAGTCCAATTCTATACAATACAAATTAAATTGCCATCAATTCATTCACTGGCTTAAGTTGCGTACATTATGTGTATCATTATATCGGTAGATATAATTCACTGATTGATAATTACAAAAGTTATCGTAAACAGAATTAATATCTATATATCAGAAGAAAGTAAAAAAATTAACAGGTGGCACTCCGTACTTCCACTTTGTTTCCTCCATCAGAAGTTTAATCGGAGGCATTTCTTCTATGATCTCCACTGCATATTCTGATGGATATATGCCGTTGCAAACTTGACAGCTTTCTGAGGAGCTTCTTGTTTCCAGTTATTGGATGCGATATTGGTACTGCTTATAGTATCTGTAAGTGCACGACACTCGCCAGGGTTCTTCTTTTAGAAGCTCTATGTCATCCTATGTTGGGAAATAAGCTTGACAAGGCTGTAATAGTTTTTAGATATGTGTTAAGTTTTCAAAATTAAACTAAATTATGTTGAAGTTTCGAATACAATCGTCTATTTTGTGCAAAGCTTTTTTTTGTGAAATTAACAATCTCTAAACTACTGTAGTAAGTGAAATAATTAAATTAACAAACAACAATTTTATCTGTTTTATTTCCATTCTTGTTTCAAATATACTCGTATATATATTTAAAAAAAAATGTGTTGGGTCACATATTCTATAGAATTTTAATAATGCAATGACATAAGAAATTGAGGTCAAATAGCGATAGCAATTTCTACTTACATATACATATATTAAGGCCCATGATAAAATTACACCCTCACTATTAAGTAAATAATGATTGTGATTGATCAATAGTTATAGTGAGTATTTCTTAATTATTATTGAATTATCTGGAGAAAACGCTTTCAGGAAAATATAATATAATACAGGGTAATAGATACCCATTTGATTAATTTATTAAAGGTCTGATCCTACCGTATCTAATGTGAAAATATTTAATAATTTATCTAACATTGCCTGTACTTTCCAGTGATAAAATTTCTTGGTGGAGGGAAACTAGAATTGTGCGAGAAACTGTGTAGTATTATCTCTTTAAGTAATTCTCATTTAAAATATAAAAAGCAAACAAAAAACCGAACTAAAAGACCCAGAACACTTTCTACTGTCTACTGTGTTTTTATTGGGAGATATAAGAACAACAATACGAGACGGATTGCATTTATTTTATTCTACTTACTACTTACGTATACGTATGATTCGGTGGAATTATCAATTACTATTGTGTTTCAATCAATTTTTGAATTGAGTACATTTGTGCTTGTATTTCTGAATTTACTTAGGATTAGTATTTTTTATGGAAATATATACATAACAAACATATAATTATAATGGCAACCTTGATCTTTAGCTAGAAAATTTCAATCCCGCACTATTTGTTTGCGTTCATTTTTGTCGCACCTATTTTTTTTTTGTTTTGTGTGATTGATTGGAAGTATTTTTTGCTTTTATTGGGGAGTTGTTTATATTTCCGGACAACTTTCTTTGTTTTCTTTCTGCTTTAATGTGGAAGACTGGCGTTTCATGATCGTGAACTTTTCAATCATTACTTAAAAAACTTAACAAACAGCATACTCTAATGAGGAAAGTATTTGAAGGCACGCTACATAGTGTATGATAACTTTAATTTAAACTAAGACTACTTATAGCTTCATTGTTTATATACAGCATGTGTCAATTTTCATTAGCCATAGGCGATTAATTCATGCAATACGTGACAACATGGCACGCCTACTTTCCTTTCCAATGCGAGCGCGACCGATACAAGCTCAAGTTATAGCAGTAACTGTTGGACCATTGACTTGGGTGTTTGTAATGCGTTCAGAAATAATATTTACGCGTTGGAAGGATTTGTTTTTTTTTTCCTTTCAGTAAATGCAGAGAATTATTAAGCTGGGTTCACTCTGCATGACACAAACAAAAGCGTAATTCTAATAAAATTAAAAGTAAGGTAAATAAAAAAGGATTCTGAAAGTAATAATAAACTAGTACATCAGGAGATCGCGGCGGCCATTTGATGTTTCCCGTTCCAGTAATAAGACGGCTTTTATGGCAGAGTAGATCGCAACGTGTTCGCAGCTAAAGATTAAATGTAAAATCTGGCGGGGAGATCGGAGAAAGTCGTTGTAATGTCGATTGTTGCCGGGATTGGTGACGGAGAGTAGGGTGACACACGTTGCCACATATTATTTGTATACGTATAAATCGCACATAAACATTGAATCCCTATACCTAATGAAAATTGACACATACGGTAGAATGGTCATCATTGGGAATTTTGACGTAGCTTAAGAGGTGCTGAGAAGACTCAAAAAACTCGAAACGCGCCTATGTCACTTTAAGTAACAATGGCAATATATTTTCAATGGTTTATCAATTTTTAAGTTATCGGATGTAAAATTTAATCATGAAATAAAAAAAAGTTATCAAACAGCTTTGCTGTAGCATTTTTCCAGCTATTTGGAATTTTTAAATTTATCAACTATCTATCTATTTATCTATAGCCCTTGTTAATTATTGCAACCTCAATATTGTATAGCGATTAAGGAATATAATATAAGTGGTAGACCAATTACAATCCGCTAACCTGATGTAGAATAAAAAAATGTATTTCTCGAATTTGCTTTTTTACGGCCGCGAATTCTAAAATAGCCATTACATATTCTAATTAAGAAATTTTATTCATGAGATACTGATAAATAAAATTTACTCTCATTTTACATGGCCATTTAAATAAACCACAAAAACAAGACCATATTTAACCAAATCCAACTACTTCTTCCTGTCTTTGGCAGCGTCATGTCTTCTTTGTACATAGAGGAAAACGGATTCCTTGCTATATTTTTTGAAAAGTATTTATTTAACTAAAGTAATTTTTTCTTTAATTTACTAGAACCAAAGCAACACTTTTTTAAGTAAAGCCAATGACTTTTATTCAAAGAAACATTTCTATACCATCACTTAAACCAATCATATCTAAAACTATATTGAAATTTCTTTGCCTAGCTGCCGTTATTTAGGTCTGTTGACACGTTTTCTTCATTCTAATTAAATGGCATAAACATATTTTATTAGTGCTTTAATAATATTAACTATATATGGTTTTCCCAAGAGGCCTTATATCTTGATTTGATCTTCAACGGAAAAATTGACATTTTTTATACTTACTCAATGAGAGGAGCTCACACTTCTTACATTGAGTAATGCACTAATGTATATGATTTTCAAAAGCTTAAGTCAGATATTATAGATCCGGTCTAACTTTCATTTGAATGTTATGGGTTACGTGGATATTAATTCAACAAGAGCAATTAGAAATAAGTCTTAGATGGCCCATGTTTGTATACATTATATTATTTTATGCATTTTGCAGTACACACTTATAAATTTATTAAGCAAATTATCAACGATTGAAATAGAAAATTGTATTATTTGACATAATCACACTATGCAATATCTATATTTAAATTTCATCCCCATTATGCAACATTTTTCACAAAGTTATGTGATTGAACTATTGCGTCGCGATATCTTCATGTTCTGTAATAAAATATTTTTTGTACCAGAAGTAAAAAATCATAGCATTTTTACACGTAACAAAGCGCCACGAAATGACATTTCACGACCTGGAACTAATAAGAGGTAAATAATGAGGCCATTATTGACCTAGGGAAATAATGAAAACAAATAAAACGAATGCCGCAACCATGCACTCATGCTTGTAGTAGTAGTAGTATGTCAAGTTGTGAACCGTCAAAATAAATAACTCTATTTTAGGCATAATTTTAGGTTAACAATACCAGAATTATAATATACGTTTATTTAGCAATTGCTATTAATTTTATATTTTCTAACAATACTTTGTTGTTTACATGAAAAAAAAAGCATTTGTCTATTAATACATAAAATATGTATGATAGTATAATATGGAATCAATATATCACCTAACTATTACAGATGCAAATAATTATTTAATTCATATTGAAAATTCCTGTATATATTGCAGGTGTGGTTGCGTAAGTAGATGTAGGTAGATCTTGTAACATACATTCTATATTTTTTTTATTTACTAGGGAATCTTCGATATAACCTTTAGCTAAAAAGTGGTTCCATTATTACAAACTTTTGAGACGTACCATTTTTGCTATTGTGGATGTGAATAACAATTAAATTATCTCTCATGATGACATCAGAAATTAATAAATTACACAAATCATCCTTCGGCATGCACCAGCAACACCAATTACAAGACCAGTCTACAGAGATATAAATTATCAATAATTTCAAAGTATTAATATATAAACATACTATCTTAGTTGTAATGTAACATATTGCTGTGGCATATAAATATTTATTTTAAATAATGTTATTGCCATACGTTGGGCATCGCCATATAATAATTTATATGCTGTGACAACATATATTTGTGTGTATTACCACACGTAGGGTATAGTCTTTTGTACATGCTGTGTTCTTAAAATTATTCTTTATACACCAAGAACTTATAATTGGTTTTGTATTTTTTATCTTATATTGTTGGAGCATGTACTTTATGACTATTGTGGGTCCTGGCAATGTATGTGGTTCCTTCTCCTTTGCTGATGATTTTTCTCTTGCTCATAATAGGGAAGAGGTAATAGTTTTGTTCAAAGAAAAACTGTATGTCTATACAACATAATCATATATCTTTTATTTTGTAATTTATAGATTCAAAAATAATTTTTATATACACACCTTTATGCTCTAAACAAGATACATAATTGAAAATGCTCATATTATTTATACCTAATGCCGGTTGTAATGTATGTAAATCTTTTATTTATTTATTTATTCTGCCAAACAAAATAAATATTTATCCTGTAAATAAACAAATGTAAACTTTTATTGTACATTTATGGATATACTTATCGATGTAATTATATTTATGTATTGGCTTCAATTAATTGCTTTAGACAACCATTTGCACGTGTTGTATCTAGCTCTTAATCTTTGCCTTGTGAAATTTTAATTAATTATTTGCTTAACTTGAAAGAGATTAATGATGCCTAGACAATACGATGAAGAAAATGCTCATTTGCACGTAGCATCTCTCCAACTGACCAACACCATTAATCCTATTTGGTTGTAATTCCAACTTTATGAATTTAAAACAAACCTTACAGGATAAAATATTTATTTATCTATATTGTCCAACAATACATTGATTAATCATTTGCACGTAAAAACCAATGTCTGTCCAACAATTTGTATAACTTCCTTTTCAAAAAAAAAATAAACTTACTTGCTATCAAAATATTTATTTTGAATGTCCATTATGAACGCTTCAAGTGAATTCAAATGTATTAAAATAAAATAAACTACTATGACTATACGTGATGAAGAAATAATGAAAACTACAATGTAACAATCTAAAACGTCTTATTCTTTAAGAGATCTTCCTTTCGGAAGTGTTATGAGAAGTCTCCTTCTCGGAATTGTCATCAGAAGTCCTCTTGTCGAATCTTGTTTTCGTATTTATAGCGGCAAAAAAAAAACTATGTTGACCATTGCGCCCTCTAGTCCATATTTAGGTTGGTACTGGAATACACTTTCCCGTGAAATCGCTGCCCGCATGTTGCCGTCTTGATACACGCACACATACACATATTGTTCTGACAGTTCACAATTTACCAAACGTCAACATAACTTTCCAATTCAAAGGTCCCCTCTGCCTCGCACAGCATTTCCAACGGTAGGTTTATTCTTGTCGCTAATACCATCCTTCTTTGTATTCGTCAATGAACCTATTGCCTTGTTCATTGTTCGATACATATTTTTTCTTTCCATTTATTAATGTCAATTTCACTTTTCTTTTAGCCGGATTGCGACTTGGCAAAATGGGAAACATGTTGGAGATAACCATTATTTTTCTTCCCGCACTGCCTGTACCTGTAGGACACGTCTGTTTCTCCACTGCCTCTCTGAAGCATTGTGTTGCAAACAAATCATAAACACATATACTTTTTATTTATTTATGATGTCAGCTACCCTTAAATACAAAAATGTTGTTGCTGATCGTTTCTACGTTTTATATATTTTTATATCCTTTTTCTTAGTCTAGTTGTAAGCTAAGGTAAATTTTATCTTTTAATACAATTTAGTTCATAAACACTTTCATAAAATTTTTACTGCTTTATGCATATAAATCACAATAATTTACTCATTTATATTTCTTGCATATCGTATTTCATTTTTTTCATACAATTCTATTGCTTTCACATGACTCATTCTCTTAATTGTTCCATCCATTAACATAACTCTTTCTCTATTATTTGCCTTCATTTCCCTTTTTGACTTAAACAGCGGTCCATTATTTAGAATGTTTAAAGCAATGTTTACGCATTGTATAAAATTAGGTTCCTTTTTATGATATGTAAACCATACATTTTGTGTATCTTTTCTACAAAAGAAATATATTACTTATATTTATTTTGTCTTTTATTTCATATTTATTTAATAAATTTTTATTCTACATTTTTACTATTTATTTGTATAATAATAGTTTTTTTTTAAATCACCTTTATAAATTGACTATGAGTATGCAACTTTGTATACCTTCATGTAGTTCTTGTTGCATAGTTTTACTCAATAATATTTAAATAGGATTTTTGTTATTTTTATTTTTTTATTTCAAAGCTTAAACTAATTCTTAAATTAATCTCTTAAGCTATTCTTATTCTACAAATTTTGCGAGTTCACGGCATATTCCCTTGGTTATTGTATTTTGTCGTGAATCGTCAAGAATGATTATTAAAGCATGAACGACACATATAATAACCATTGTGAAAACTCGCACTAATGATTATTAATTTTCTATGTCTATATAATCATAAAGCATAGATATGTGATATTTTCCTTTGATCCTTTCGCTATCTATTTCTTGTAGCTCGTACGTTACATCACTCAAAATTTTATTTACTCTATATGTGCCTCTGTACGGTAAGTCCAACTTTGCGCACTTGTTTAAATTTTTCCTTCCCAATCTGTAGTTTTTTACCACTACCAGATCTCCAATTTGGTACGTCTTGTGTTTTCTTATCTTTTCATTTTCTGTTCTCATGTATTTTTCTGCAATTATAACATTATTTGATGCGTCGCACCTCAAAATAAATTCTTCATTAAAATCGGGCAAATTTACTATTAATGCTTTGCAAAAATTCTCTTTCACTTCTTCAAATGCTTTGAGAGTTTCAGGAGTCCATTTAAATTTTACTCCCTTCTTTATCATTCTGAAAAGCATGTAAGTTTGATCAGATATTTTCGGAATGAAATGTTTATAATAATTTATCATTCCCAAGAATCCTCTGAGCATTTTTATGTTCTTTGGTCTGGGATACTTTCTTATTGCTTCCAATTTTTCTTCTTCTATAGTTATTGTTTTACCATCTATAATATACCCTAAATAATTTATTTTATTTTTATAAAATTCACATTTTTCAATGTTAACTTTTAAATCGTTTTCTGCTAACGTATTTAAAACCTTTTCTACTGATTCTTTGTGATTCTCTAAATCTTTATTAAATATCAGTATGTCATCCACATAATGAGAAACGTACTCCTCGTGTGGATCTAAAATTTGTTGCATGGCTCTAACCAAAGCGGCTGTCGCTGTTGATAGGCCAAACGGAACGACTCTATACGAATAGATTAATGAATTGAACATAAAGGAACAATACTTCCTTGAGTCCTTGTGTAATGGTACCAGCCAAAAAGAACTCTTCAGATCTATTTTTGTGAACCACCTTGCATCAGTACACCTTGTTAATAAGGTCTCTATACTCTGCGGAGCTTCAAAATTAGGGGAGGTCCTTGAGTTAAGGCCCCTTGCATCAAGACATTAGCGTAATTTTGTTTCTTTCTGATTGCCTGTATTTTTCTTTACTACCACTACTATTGGATTTATAAATGTTGATTCTGTTCTTTCTATAATTTTATTTTTTAACATTTCTTTAATTTCTAATTTGACTTGTTCTCTGTATTTATTGGGGACAGGATAATTTTTGACTTTAAAAGGTTGTGTTTCATCTACTTTAAGCCTGTGTTCATAGCCTTTTGCTAAACCAGGTTTATTATCAAATAACTCTTTATATTTACTGACAAGATTGCTCACATGGCTTATGTATTGTTTATCGCAATTTAAATTCGTACCATCCCTATATTGCGTGAAGTCCTCACTTTGACGATGCTTCACAGGATGTGCACACTTATTGTCTAATAAACTACTATCCATTTTATTTGTGAGATTTTGTTCAGCATTATTTATATATAAATTATTAATTAATATCTCATCTTCCTGTGTTTCCTTACACCAGGAGATTATTGAATTTTTAATATGAAATGTTTTGTTTTCCATATTTATTTTTGTACCGTATTGACTTAAAAAGTCTATCCCCAAAATACAATTGCTGTTCAAATTAGGCACTATTATGAATTCTGTTAATAATTTTAAACTACCTATTCTAACATTTATACAAAAAACTTTATCTATAGTAATGATATGTTTCTTATTTGCATTTATTAAATTTACTTTTCTTATAGGCATATAATATCCTAATTTTTCTATGTTTTTGTCTATAATGCTACTATCTAATAATGATAATTGCGCTCCTGTGTCTAATAATGCTTCTATTTCTTCGTTCCCTATTTTTACTGTTATATGTGGTAATTCCGTCGTGATTTTCTTTAGATCGTCAAAGTTATATACATTTTGTATCTTCTTTTTCTTCTTGACTGGCCTTTCTAAAAATCCAACGAAGTCGCGTTTGAGTAGGTAGAATTTACCCATTCTTTATTTGTCGGTAGTTGTCTTGAATCCTTGGGTATTGCACCTTTTGATTCTGTCTTTTCCTTCGTACTTATTTCTTTCTTCTCTTCACTTATTTGAACATTGTTCACTCTTCTTTCCCTCTCAGGGTTTCTTTCTTCCTTCCCATAATTCTGTTCTTTCTTCCTCTCATTTTCATAGTTTCTTGTCTTATTATTTGAATATGGATTGTTCCCATAGCTTGGCTTATTATATGTATAAGGGTTGTTTCCATAATTCTGTTTGCCCTGATTTTGATTGTACCCATTATTGTTGTACTGTTTGTTTTGATTATAACGAGGTGTATTGTTTATATGTGGATTATTTCCATTGTTGTTGTTGTTATTATAATTTCTGGGTGGATCGTTTGTATATTTGACATTTCCATAATTGTTGTTGTTTCCCTTTTCATCCACATCGTCTAATCTCTTGACCAGTTCCAGTAATCCTTCAATGTTATCAATTCCTTGAAGTGCCACCGCTTGTGTAACGTTGTGGTCAAAGTGTGCTGCTAGCTGTGAAACAATATCGCTCTCTTCAATGGTTGGTTGTATGTATTTAAGAAATGAATATTTTCGTATGATGTAGTTTTCTCGAGAAGATCCAGCTCTGTATTTGCCGAACACTAAATCGTGTCTAATTTTCCTCTGCTGAGTCTGTCCCCAGTACTGTCTCACAAAACGAATCTCAAATTCTTTGAAGTCTACTACTTCATCTATTATCATATCGTACCACTGAAGTGCATAATCCTTCAAACAACCTCTTATGAAATGTAGCTTTGACATCTCATCAGATATTCCCCTCATATACGTTTTTATCGTTCTCATAAACGCCATTGGATTATCTTTGTAAAATCCTGAGAATTTTGGTATATTCTCTGCGCTACCAGGTATTTGTGTCAAAGATACACTAGGTGTACTAACCCCATGTACTTTGTTCTCTAACCCTTTGATAGTGTTTTCAAAGGTTAAAGTTTTGTTTTGTAAGGTTAACATTGTGTCCGTACAAACACCATATTTTATTTTGCAATCTTCCACTTGGTGTGAAAGTTCTTGTATTTGCTCTTGATATTCTACATTATTCCCTTTCACTTTATTTTCAAGAGAATTTATTTTCTCATCTACCTTATTAAAACTAGCTTGTGTTTTGGCAGACCTTTCGTTGATTTCTTTTATTAAGAATGTGCCTTTACCTTCACATTTCTTTTCATTCATGTTTATTTGTTTGTTTAAAGTTGAAACTGACTGTTCTAACTTTAATTCCACTTTTGCATTTAGCTCTAAAGTTTCCTTTCTTAATTCTGCGAAACCTGCGTCTATTTTAGCATTGAGTTTTTCTAGTTTTTGATTATTTTGTTCAAATTTTTTGTTCATATTCCTATCGTTTTCTTCTATTCAGCTGAATAGTTTATTGAAAAGATTCTCAAGTTTTTGTTCACCAGCTACGCCACTGATGCTTTCTGTTTGTACGCTACCTTCAAGTGTTTGATCTTCTGATTCAGGTTTTTCTGACTCTGAATCAGAAGATACCGGACGATTGTCCCTGTATTTTGTGAACTGTGAACCTTCACCATTATTCTTATCCTTCTCTGCCATTTTTATCTTGTTTCTAACTTATAAATTAATAACGAAACTTATCTAATCAAATACTATTCCTCCTTCTTTATCCCTTTCTAAATAAGAGAAATTGATAATTCACCAGTAAATGAAAATTAAAGGTATTCTGTCTCTAAATTGGACATTGAATAATTATTCTATTTGCTAATGAATAAAAAAATGAAACAAACTTTGTACCCATTATTTGTACAAAATAAATTATTATTTTTTTGTTTAAACATTAAAAAAAACAAAATTGCACTGCTTCATAACGTTGAATGTTATGTAAATAATTATTGACAAACGAGAAAATGAATACAATGCTCCACTATGTTAAGCAACATTAATTATATATATATTTTTTTTCTTTTAAAACAATTATGAAAAGTAATACATTGCCTCTCTATGTTGGGCGTTAAATAAATATATGATTAATAAACAACAAGAAAAGGAATACATTGCCCCACTTCGTTGAGCGCCATTTATATTAATGCTGTGGCATATAAATATTTATTTTAAATAATGTTATTGCCATACGTTGGGCATCGCCATATAATTTATATGCTGTGACAACATATATTTGTGTGTATTACCACACGTAGGGTATAGTCTTTTGTACATGCTGTGTTCTTAAAATTATTCTTTATACACCAAGAACTTATAATTGGTTTTGTATTTTTTATCTTATATTGTTGGAGCATGTACTTTATGACTATTGTGGGTCCTGGCAATGTATGTGGTTCCTTCTCCTTTGCTGATGATTTTTCTCTTGCTCATAATAGGGAAGAGGAAATAGTTTTGTTCAAAGAAAAACTGTATGTCTATACAACATAATCATATATCTTTTATTTTGTAATTTATAGATTCAAAAATAATTTTTATATACACACCTTTATGCTCTAAACAAGATACATAATTGAAAATGCTCATATTATTTATACCTAATGCCGGTTGTAATGTATGTAAATCTTTTATTTATTTATTTATTCTGCCAAACAAAATAAATATTTATCCTGTAAATAAACAAATGTAAACTTTTATTGTACATTTATGGATATACTTATCGATGTAATTATATTTATGTATTGGCTTCAATTAATTGCTTTAGACAACCATTTGCACGTGTTGTATCTAGCTCTTAATCTTTGCCTTGTGAAATTTTAATTAATTATTTGCTTAACTTGAAAGAGATTAATGATGCCTAGACAATACGATGAAGAAAATGCTCATTTGCACGTAGCATCTCTCCAACTGACCAACACCATTAATCCTATTTGGTTGTAATTCCAACTTTATGAATTTAAAACAAACCTTACAGGATAAAATAGTTATTTATCTATATTGTCCAACAATACATTGATTAATCATTTGCACGTAAAAACCAATGTCTGTCCAACAATTTGTATAACTTCCTTTTCAAAAAAAAAATAAACTTACTTGCTATCAAAATATTTATTTTGAATGTCCATTATGAACGCTTCAAGTGAATTCAAATGTATTAAAATAAAATAAACTACTATGACTATACGTGATGAAGAAATAATGAAAACTACAATGTAACAATCTAAAACGTCTTATTCTTTAAGAGATCTTCCTTTCGGAAGTGTTATGAGAAGTCTCCTTCTCGGAATTGTCATCAGAAGTCCTCTTGTCGAATTTTGTTTTCGTATTTATAGCGGCAAAAAAAAACTATGTTGACCATTGCGCCCTCTAGTCCATATTTAGGTTGGTACTGGAATACACTTTCCCGTGAAATCGCTGCCCGCATGTTGCCGTCTTGATACACGCACACATACACATATTGTTCTGACAGTTCACAATTTACCAAACGTCAACATAACTTTCCAATTCAAAGGTCCCCTCTGCCTCGCACAGCATTTCCAACGGTAGGTTTATTCTTGTCGCTAATACCATCCTTCTTTGTATTCGTCAATGAACCTATTGCCTTGTTCATTGTTCGATACATATTTTTTCTTTCCATTTATTAATGTCAATTTCACTTTTCTTTTAGCCGGATTGCGACTTGGCAAAATGGGAAACATGTTGGAGATAACCATTATTTTTCTTCCCGCACTGCCTGTACCTGTAGGACACGTCTGTTTCTCCACTGCCTCTCTGAAGCATTGTGTTGCAAACAAATCATAAACACATATACTTTTTATTTATTTATGATGTCAGCTACCCTTAAATACAAAAATGTTGTTGCTGATCGTTTCTACGTTTTATATATTTTTATATCCTTTTTCTTAGTCTAGTTGTAAGCTAAGGTAAATTTTATCTTTTAATACAATTTAGTTCATAAACACTTTTATAAAATTTTTACTGCTTTATGCATATAAATCACAATAATTTACTCATTTATATTTCTTGCATATCGTATTTCATTTTTTTCATACAATTCTATTGCTTTCACATGACTCATTCTCTTAATTGTTCCATCCATTAACATAACTCTTTCTCTATTATTTGCCTTCATTTCCCTTTTTGACTTAAACAGCGGTCCATTATTTAGAATGTTTAAAGCAATGTTTACGCATTGTATAAAATTAGGTTCCTTTTTATGATATGTAAACCATACATTTTGTGTATCTTTTCTACAAAAGAAATATATTACTTATATTTATTTTGTCTTTTATTTCATATTTATTTAATAAATTTTTATTCTACATTTTCACTATTTATTTGTATAATAATAGTTTTTTTTAAAATCACCTTTATAAATTGACTATGAGTATGCAACTTTGTATACCTTCATGTAGTTCTTGTTGCATAGTTTTACTCAATAATATTTAAATAGGATTTTTGTTATTTTTATTTTTTTATTTCAAAGCTTAAACTAATTCTTAAATTAATCTCTAAAGCTATTCTTATTCTACAAATTTTGCGAGTTCACGGCAATATGTCGGGTACCTCAGTAAAGAATTTTATAATTTCCTCGAGTAAATACTAATGATTTTTTGGGCTTATAATTTTAAGTTTTTCTTTTTAAAAAGGCAACTAATTTAAAATATTTTGATATGTTAATATTCTCTTTTAGGCCAAGTGTAGCTTTCAACATTGAATATTGCGCCCATAAAGTCGAGGCTTTTTTATTTTTTGAATATTCATGAAAATAAGCCAGAAGTACGTTTTCAGAAGTTACTACTGTATATTTGGAATTATACCATTTTTTAAATTCTGTAAATGTTTTCATGTATAAGTGATTGTGATTAGATTTATGCGGAAGCAAGTTCTCAGCTGCCTGTTCTGCAATCTCGCGCATTTCAGGTGGTGTACATCTAAACTCTTTAGACATTATAAATGGAATGAAAAATAATCTAAAAAATACTTGACTTTTAGTTTCAGCATTTACGTCAAAACTTATTTGTAAACATCAAAATATAGCCTACTTATTTGTTTACATGAAGTTTTATTACAAGGGCATTCTTACATATATGAGTAAATTTATTCATAATTATTAAGGTTTTAAGGTCCAATTAGACTACTGGTACAAAAAATAGTATACATACTACGGTTGAGAAGACTATTATTGCCCTTGTGGCTTAAATTCCTCGGCGCTTTGCGCCTCGGAATTTAATCTCGCCACTCGGGCAATAATAGTCATCTTCTCAACCTTGGTATGTAATATACTATTATAAATATAATAAGTATAAATTATTTATGACTATATATTTTTTCCTTTCACGCATATAAGGAATGGTCTATAATTCCCTACCTTATCGCTTCCTACCGGTAACTGAGGATGAGTTACTTAAATTAATGGCTAATATTCCTAATAAACAAACAGCAGGACATGACTTATTACCCAGTTTCTTGATTCGTGATTGTAGATACATTTTAGCAGTGCCTTTGAGAATAATTATCAATATGTCTATTACAACATCTGTTTTCCCTCAAGTTTGGAAGAATACTAGAATCGTTCCCGTACATAAGAAAGGAGATCGCACATCTCTATCTAATTACAGACCTATTTCCATATTATCAAATTTTGCAAAGATATATGAGCGAGTACTGTATATTTGAATCTATAATCATACAGTTTCTTTTATTGCACCCAACCAGCATGGTTTTATGTCGGGTCGTTCTACGGTTACGAACCTGGCTACGATATCTCAGTTTATCTGCGAAACTCTAGACAAACGTGGACAGGTTGATGTTATTTATACGGACTTGTCGAAAGCATTTGATATGATTGATCATAAAATTTTAATGTCCAAAATCAGTTCTCTGGGTTTCTCTCCCTCCTGTGTTTCTCTACTTACATCTTATCCGCATCAGAGGAGATGCTATGTAACTTACAACGGCTACTCATCAAATGACTTCGTTCTCACCTCAGGAGTGCCACAGGGATCAAATGTGGGTCCATTATTGTTCATTTTATTCATCAATGATTTCCTTCTCAGGATGGATTGCCCTGTTCTTGGATACGCGGATGACATTAAACTATACTCAGAGGTCTCAACATTGGATGATATAAATAAACTCCAACACAACTTAGATGTGCTAGTTGAATGGTGTGACTCTAATAAACTCAAGTTAAATGTAAACAAATGTTGCGTAGTTTCGTATACTCGTGGTTTCCTTAATAGTTCATCTGCGTACTTCAATAACGGCACTAACATAAAAATGGTACCAGAAGTTAAAGATTTGGGAGTCTTATTTGACTCAAGCCTTACTTTCAAATCACACATTTCAAGCATATGCTCGGAAGCCTTCAAACTCCTTGGTTTCATCATGCGGATTTCTAAGTACTTCAGAGATATGTCACTGCTTAAGTCATTATACTCTGCATATGTTGTGAGTAAAATAGAATATGCCGCCTTAATTTTGTATCCCATATATGCCTGGTGAACTTACCTTTGGATCGGATACACAGAAAATTCTTGAAGTTTCTGTCTTTTGAACATGATGGAATTTATCCGGAGAGGGGTACATCACAGGAAGAGCTACTAACGCGTCATGACATGACTTCTTTGTCCGGCCGGAGAGATACTCTGTGTGGAAAGTTTTTATATAAGCTCCTGTCTAATAAAATTGATTGTCCATTACTACTTGAGCGGTTGTCGTTTCTTGTCCCGCGATTTAACACAAGATATGGATGCACTTTCTTGGTACCATTTGCACGGACAAACATAATGAAACGTGCACCAATTTATACGTTATCCCGCCTGGGCAATGGACTGTTTTTGCCTAAATATGGATGAACATTACTGCGTTGCTGAATATTATATATACATATATTTTTCTTTTTTCTTTTTTTTTTAAATTCATATTGAGAATATTTGTTAAATTTATATTACATTGTATTGAATTGTATACATGAATAATTATAATTATCCTGTTATTTGGCACTGGCCTGTTGGGTAATAAAGATTATTATTATTATATACAGATCAGTGACAAACGTGTGGCAAATAATTAAATGAATCGTATCTATTACCTCAGTATTTGTTTCTCCGTGCGTACATTAATCGTACTTTATATGATTTTGGCAGGAACGTGCATAGTAGTACGTACTTCTTTCAAATCTCGAACTTTTCAATGTAGATAGATTTAAACTGGTTCAATAATCGTTGAGGACATATACTCGAACAAATCAGGATGTAAAAATAAAAACGAAACGAATTTAAGCAAAATATATCTTATATAAACAAAAACAGAGGATTGGGCGTTAGTAATAAGGGTAATTTATTTGTCGACGAAAGAACTTATATAAATTTCTTTCAGTTCTTATCCCACGGAGCAATTCCCAGTTTACGTTAAGGGAATAAAAATGGAACGATGTCGAGCGAAGGAGATTGAAGCATGGTAAATTGACAGAATGAAAAAATAAGATAAATTCACCAAAAGTGCTTTTTATATCCGAAGTAATTACGATCTGCGGGCGTGTCCCGCAAACGCATTTACACAACATTTATGAATGCAAAGCAAAAACTTGATTTGGTAGAAATTTCGTTCATTTAAATTGGATTTTGCTCTCTCGCATTACTCTTTGCCATTTCTTGTGAACGTATTTGCAATGTCCTAATTTAATTTTACTTATTCTTTATGTAAATGCACTTATGTCGTCATGGGTGTACGCTCTCTAATGCATATCTGAGAGTTTTAGAAGTAATTTTCGTTTTCTTTCTGATTTAAAATCATTAAAGTTTGAAATAGAAAAGAATAGGTATTTATGCTAATTCCTAATTTACGTATGTAAAGGAGGCAATACCGATTAATGACGAATCATTGTTATAGTAGTTATGTTTAATGACCGAGCTGATGAGCATTCACGTATAGTTGAGTAAGCGAAACTAATGTATACGTATATGTTAGTCCTCGGAGTAATGTGTTTTTTTTTCCTTAAAAATCATTAACAATAAAATAATGCAAGTAATTTGTCATCAATTAATTTAAAATGCCGCTATTTCAAGAAATTCTCACGTAGATATGTTCATATACATTATACGTATTCTCTCATATATATATATATATATATATACAGGGTGAGTCAACTACGCGGGTAAGGCCGATTGTGCCTTTACGAGTAAAGATATTTCGAAGCGGTTTTTTTCTTGTGGTAGCTGTTCATTAGGGGCACATTTTAAAAATATTTTGTATTATACAGTGTGTTCCATAACTTGGTGGCTAACCATAGTTATAGTTTTTTAAATGGAACACCCTACATATTATCGCTTTTTTGAATTCCCCGTATAATTTTTAGTCAAAAAGTTATAAGAAAGTATAGGGCTAAAGTATAAAGTTTTTGACTTATTCCCATTTTTCTGAAAAATTCAATGTTTGTATAAAATTATATTTCTCGAAAACGACGTATTAGATGGACAATTTTTTTTGCAGTATTGTTTACAATAAGAGGTCCTAATAGAAGCATGTTTTATTTTTTTACAGTTACTAACTGCATGTGCAGGAAACTGGATTAAAATTAGATGACACGTTTTTGTATAAAAGTCAATTTTTTTAAATGGAACACCCTGTACATCAGTTCATTTTTGAATTGTTTATTGAATTTCGTGTCAGAAGCATGTAAGACGTTAATACAGTAAAAGTGACTATTACAGAGTTATTGTCGTTTTTTGATATGCTTTTGTTAGTTTTTGCAAAAAAGTCAATTTTTTCAAATGGAACACCCTGTATATTATTTCATTTTTGAATTTCTTATTAAACTTCACATCAAAAACATGTAAGACGTTAATACTATAAACGTGACCATTACTGAGCTATTGTCTCTTTTTGATATAATTTTGTCAGTTTTGAGGTTTTAATTAATATATGTAGTATAGTACTGACAAAAAAAATAAAACATGCTTCTATTAGGAGCTCTTATTGTAAACAATACTGCAAAAAATTTTGTCCATATAATACGCTGTTTTCGAGAAATATAATTTTATACAAACATTGAATTTTTCAGAAAAATGGGAATAAGTCAAAAACTTTACACTTTAGGCCTATACTATCTTATAACTTTTTGACTAAAAATTATACGGGGAATTCAAAAATGCAATAATATATAGGGTGTTCCATTTAAAAAACTATAACAATCGTGAGCAACCAAGTTATGGAACACTCTGTATAATAGAAAATATTTTTAAAATGTGCCCCTAATGAACAGCTACCATAAGAAAAAAAACCGCTTCGAAATATCTTTACTCGTAAAGGCACAATCGGCCTTACCCGCGTAGTTCACTCACCCTGTATATTATTGAACGATTTTTTTTTTTAAATCTAAAATGTAGATACTTTATTGAATGAGAATTGTTCTGTTACTTTTGAAATTAGTGAAAGTTAAAAAATGTAATTTTCACTTATCGTTCTTTTTTTTTCAAATTCTACGAAAATATCTTTAGTGGAGTATCTATCGGTGTTCTATGAGTTTAATTGTTTGTACACTGTAAAGACACTAACAATAAGATTCACTGAAAACTGGAAAGTCTGAAAGCAGTACCTTGCATTTAATAAACTATGCTGCCTTTAACTCGTCTGAATATACAATAACAGGAAATGAAAGCTAGTTGAATTCACATTTTAAAGACGTTTCAGTATAGGGCAACGGTTTTTCACTTAATAAATTGTCTATATTCCAAATTTTATAAAAATTCGTTCAATAATAATGGAGATATATGACCCGAAACTCTTAGCTGGGACACTTATATAGTTTTTTTTTACAAATATCTAATATTTCAAAATTTTATACAATGTTCAAGTTAAATTACTTACAGTTATGATGTTAGACTGTGTTTATTGTATACGTATCTTCTTTTTTAATATACTTCTTCTTTTTCTTCTTCTTCATCTTTTTCCTTTATTATTTCTTTATGTTTCCAATATATTATGAGTTATATTTAACACAAATATAAATTTAAAACTTTAGCACTATAAATACTTTTTAAGTCAATGTGTTTGTCACTGATATCTTCCTTGACTTATTATTCTATATCTGTTTCGATAACCTTTCAAAACATCAGCCCCTATGGTTACGAGAAAAATCTTCATTTAAACTTGAACTACTTCAAATTTTCATGTATTCTTAAATCTCGTCGCTGCATTGTTTTTCCGTTTCACTGGATTGCATTGGTAATGTATTATGTATTTTTTACATAAAATTCGTTTTCTCTTTAATTAATATGTGTCTAATTCGCAGTACTGACTTCATTCCCTTTATACTTAATTGACTGATTGACATATAAACCACCTAAAGAATTTAATTTTTCTATATTGGTATATCAAAATAAAAAGACATTAAAGAGAAACAAACTGATATTAGTCAAATATTGAACACACTAGGTAAACTACTAAATTAATACGTAGATAAATATTGCTGACTGGTAATATTCTTAGAAAGAACAGAAAAAACATAGTATATTCTTACATGCAAAACACTTTCATAGATGTACTTAACAATACATATTAAAAGTGAATATTTATCTTGGTGTAGTGACACTACAAAACAATAATAATTTGACAGCAAGGTGTCATCTAAAAAGTTTCAGTGACTAACAAGATGTAATGCAAAAAAAGGAAATGTATAATAATGTAAATGTGAACAAGTAAGCATAGAACCATCGTTATTATCTATGTAGCATCATCAAACGGTCTTGATTTATCAAAGACGTGCATTCAATAACACCGCACAAATAATATCGACGCAAATTGCACAATTAAAAGAACAGGTAATGTAAAAATAGGAGTCGGCTTAACAATCATGTGAGTCAATAAGATGGTTCTGGTTCACCAAAGACGATCATCTAACATTCTCACACAAATAATACTAATTATGTGTCAAAGATATATACAATCTGATCAATCTCAAGTGAAGGCTGTGTTGACTAAATTTTTAAGGTGACAACATTGACTAGTTGGTAACATTGAGAAACACTTGTTTTAAGGTACTGTGTATAGCCGTAACAATGTGTACATATGGTTTTGACAGATTTGTGATGGTATATCTACATTAGTAAAGAGAATGAATGGAGCTAAAAAGCAGAAAAGGTACCAGTATGTATCTGTCTAACAAGAAAATACCCTAATATAGTAATTTTTAAGACACCACCGCAGTTCACTTGAGACAGATCTCATTGTATATCTTTGGTGAACTAGGACCACCTCATTGACCCACATCATTGCTACGCCACCGCCCTACTCCTATTTTTACATTACTTATTCTTTTAATGGTGCAATTTGCGTCGATATTTTTTGTGTGCTGTTATTGAATGCACTTCTTTGATAAATCAAGACCGTTTGATGATACTACTTAGATAATAGGGATGGTTCTATGCTCAATTGTTCACATTTTCACTTCCATACGATTTATTTTTTTTGCATTATATTTTGTTAGTCATTGAAACTTTTTAGATGACAGCTTGCTGTCAAATTGTCATTTTATAGTGCCGCTACACCAAGATAAGTACCACAGTTGTGTTAGATTTTGATCATCTATGGATTAGACATTCTTAAGGTAATACCGCAAGAATTTTGATATATTTGTTAATTACCTGGCTAAGATTTGGCATTACACATTACTTAGATTGGACATCTATGGATTTGAATTTCTTAAGGTAATACTGCGCATATTATTTTAATTTTGCAAAATAATTGAACGTACACCTTTTACTTTCTTATACGTAGTATAAGGAAGTATTGTGATGCTGAAAATTTTCGACCTCGAGATTTTTGCAGATGTCCACGTTTTGAGGTCCCCTGATACCAAAAAAGTGGTTTTTAAAAAATGTCTCTCTCTCTCTCTCTCTGTCTGTGTGTGTGTCTGTCTGTGTGTGTGTGACCACGATAGCGGTCAAACCGCTACAGATATCAATTCCAAATTTTGTTTTTACGAATATAATCTTCCTCTTGAGAACTGATTAGATTTTGAGCAAAATCGGCACACCGGAAGTAGTAGTTTACTTCAGTGAAAAAATCGAATTTTGCAAATATTTCGTCAATTACTAAGTTTAAACAAATTTATAAGGCATTCAAATGTACTCAAAATTAAATTTGAGAATAATTGTATTAATAAAGTTTTTCGAAATTCCGACCGGAAGTAGGTCTTTTACTCTTATCGAAAATCAGTTTTTTGCGTATATCTCGTAAGTCACGCTTTCTAGGCAGGTACATTATCAGTATAAAAGTATTTAGAACGTACTTTTAAATATCTTTTGTATAAAAAAAATTTCAAAATTCGGACCGGAAGTAACACTTTTACTCTTACCGAATAACGATTTTTTGCAAATATGTCGTAAATTATGCATTCTATATATATTTATGAAGAGTACAAAAGTATTTACAGTTGGATTTGGAATATTCTTTGTATAAATGAAATTTCAAAATTCGGACCGGAAGTAACACTTTCATACGTATAGAAAGTCGTGTGGTGGCCACACCTCATTTTACTTTCTTATACGTAGTATAAGGAAGTATTGTGATGATGCAAATTTTCGACCTCGAGATTTTTGCAGATGTCCACGTTTTGAGGTCCCCTGATACCAAAAAAGTGGTTTTTAAAAAATGTCTCTCTCTCTCTCTCTCTCTCTCTCTTCTCTCTCTCTCTCTCTCTCTCTCTCTCTCTCTCTCTCTCTCTCTCTCTCTCTGTGTGTGTGTGTGTGTGACCACGATAGCGGTCAAACCGCTGTAGATATCAATTCCAACTTTTGTATTTACGAATATACGAATATAATCTCCCTCTTGAGAACTGATTAGATTTTGAGCAAAATCGCCAGACCGGAAGTAGTAGTTTACTTCAGTGAAAAAATCGAATTTTGCAAATATTTCGTCAATTACTAAGTTTAAACAAATTTATAAAGGATTCAAATGTACTCAAAATTAAATTTGAGAAAAATTGTATTAATAAAGTTTTTCGAAATTCCTACCGGAAGTAGGTCTTTTACTCTTATCGAAAATCAGTTTTTTGCGAATATCTCGCAAGTCATGCTTTCTGGGCAGGTACATTACGAGTATAAAAGTATTTAGAATGTACTTTTAAATATCTTTTGTATAAAAAAGATTTCAAAATTCAGACCGAAAGTACCACTTTTACTCCTATCGAATAACGATTTTATGCAAATATGTCGTAAATTATGCATTCTACGTATATTTATGAAGAGTACAAAAGTATTTAGAGTTGGATTTGGAATATTTTTTGTATAAATGAAATTTCAAAATTTGGACCGGAAGTAACACTTTCATACGTATAAGAAAGTCGTGTGGTGGCCACACCTCATTTTTTACTTTCTTATACGTAGTATAAGGAGTATTGTGATGATGAAAATTTTCGACCTCGAGATTTTTGCAGATGTCCACGTTTTGAGGTCCCCTGATACTGAAAAAGTGGTTTTTAAAAAATGTCTGTGTGTCTGTGTGTGTGCTGTGTGTCTGTATGTGTGTGTGTGACCACGATAGCGGTCAAACCGCTGTAGATATCAATTTCAAATTTTGTATTTACGTGTATAATCTCCCTCTTGAGATCTGATTAGTTTTTCAATAAAATCGGTAGACCGGAAGTAGCAGTTTACTTCAGCGCAAAAATCGAATTTTGCCAATATTACGTCAACTACTAAGTTTAAATAAATTTATAAAGAATTCATATATACTTAAATTTAAAATTGAGAATAATTTTATTTAAAAAGTTTTTCAAAATTCCTACCGGAAGTAGGTCTTTTACTCTTATCGAAAATCAGTTTTTTGCGAATATTTTGCAAGTCATGCTTTTTAGACAAGTACGTTACGGGTATAAAGGTATTTAAAACATAATTTTCAATATCTTTTGTATAAAAAAATTTTTTGAATTCAGACCGGAAGTACCACTTTTACTCTTATCGAATAGCGATTTTTTGCAAATATGTCGTAAGTTATGCATTCTATAAATATTTATCAAGAGTACAAAAATATTTAGAACTGGATTTGCAATTTTTTTGTATATATGAAATTTCAAAATTCGGACTGGAAGTAGCACTTTTATTCTTAGCGAGTAGCACTTTTTTTCGAATATCTTGCAAAGTATATATTCTATAGCGATATATTAAGAGAATAGAAGTACTTAGAATAGGATTTTGTATAATTTTTTGTAAAAAATTCTTAAAATTGTATAGTTTGAAACGCTCATACGTATAAGAAAGTCGTGTGGTGGCCACACCTCATTTTTAGTTATGTCATGCTGAAGAAACCAAATAAGGTAGAAACATATATGTCTTAACTACTAACACATGTTTAATAGTTGTATGTTTGATTTACATAATGCTATATTATATTTTGACACAAACTTAGTATTATTTGTGGAATAATGTTAGATGTTTGTCTTAGGCAAACCAAGGCTTTCTATTTGACCCACATGAATGCTATACAACAGCTCTACTCCTAATTTTGACATTACTCTTTATATTGTACAATTTGCGTC
This sequence comes from Amphimallon solstitiale, assembly GCA_963170755.1. Lineage (NCBI taxonomy): Eukaryota > Metazoa > Arthropoda > Insecta > Coleoptera > Scarabaeidae > Amphimallon > Amphimallon solstitiale. Next base: position 10,763,693 of record OY720678.1, on the reverse strand, counting down.
AATATAATTTGTGCATTAGAATTAAATGCTTGCCTTTGATAGATCAAGGCCGTTTGATAAAACTACATAGATAGTAGCGATTGTTTTATGTTTAATTGTTTACATTTTCACTTTTACACATTTCTCGTTTGTATTCTCTCAGTCGTGTGGTGCCCACACCTCAATTTTCGCACATGTCTAGCAAATTATGCATAATGTATACAGATTTATTAAGAGTTGCATTTGTAGTAATTTTTTATAAGAAAAATTCAAAAGTCGTACACTTTAAACTTAATTTAGAACAACTTTGATATAAAAACTTCGGAAGGCACATATGCAGTTTTGTGGTGGCCACACCGCATTTTTTTGATTTATTCGCTACATAAACTAAATTGTCAACTCGATGTATATGTTTATATAAAATCATTTTTTCTACTCCTTCAATGAAAAGTAGGCAAATTAGAGCTCAATGGAAGCCGTCTCCGTAGGGAGCAAAATGAATGTTTTCCTCCATAGAGAGGAAATGAAAAAAAATAAAATGAGCTTCATTACAAAATCAGAATTTCTTAGCGTTAAACTTCATCCGCAGGAGCGAATAGATAACTTTCGTCCCTAGTAGTAATGCAAATAGCTATAAGTATAGTGAAGTTGTAATATAAATGTTATGAGGATAATTTATAATTTAATTTATATTTTTATTTTCTGATACGTAGAATAAAGAAGTATAGTGATGGCGAAAGTTGTCGACCTCGAGATTTTTAAAAATGTCGACGTTTTGAAGTTCTCTGATACCAAAAAACTAGTTTTTCAAAAATAACTTTACTTTACTGAAAATATAAAATTTCTATAATATTTCGTCAACTACTAATTTTAAACGAAATTTCTACTGGACCTTACTATTACCGAGAAATAAATTTCTGTCAATATCTCGCAAGACATGCTTTCTACACAGATACATTAAGAGTATGAAAATACTTTGAACTTGATTTGGAATAATTATTGTATAAAACAATTTAAAAATTTGGACAGAAGGTAACACCAAGGCACATGTATTTAAAACTCAATTTGAAACACCTTACTTTTTAAGTAAATAGATATCCTGTGTTTGTTTGTGCATCTAACGACGTATTATTAAATTAATTAAATTAAATTAAAGTTTTCTGAATGTAATTACTTTCAAAATACATTCAATTTTTACTGCTGCATGCTTAATATATTATTATCTGCAGCTTGATCTTAAATTATAAAATTTCTAGTCAGGTACACAGTAGCGACATGCCACAACTTCACTGTCACAATTTCACCGTCATATTAATATTAAATGTAATTTGTATGTACACAACACTCCGCACCATTCACTATACACTGTCTACATGTTCCATATTATTGGCTTTTCTTACTTTTAATACGAAATAGTTGTAAAATCAATTAGAAAGCTCTTAATAAATACGCTCCATAGATCTATATTTAATTGTTAGTCTTTTTATTTATGAATTAAACGAACGTGCTAATAGCGTCGCTGACTTCATTAGCTTTTACTTATGAACACTGTCCTTGATAATATGTATATTATAGATGATTATACGAGATTTATTATTAACGTCCAGGACATATTGTATATTAAACATGGATCCGCCGGATATGATACTTTAATAACATTGACTTACATATTTAAATCATTCTTATACCGAAAATTCTATAGTTAACCAAGTTTGCTTTACTACTTTATACGTAGTATCAGGAAGAATTGTGAGGATAAAGATTTTTGAAATGAAGCACCTTGCTGCTGAAAAAGTGGGTTTTAAAAAATCTCTCTCTCTCTCTCTGTGTGTGTAACCACCAAAGCTTCCAAACAGCTAAGCTGTCAAAAAATCAAATATTCCATTTTCGAGTTTAATCTTCCTCCTAAGATCTGAAATTGGTAGACCGAAAATAGTTTACTCGAATAAAACAATCAAATTTTACCAATATTTTGGCCAGCACTAAGTTTAAACGAATTTCTAAAGAATACAGGTATACTCAGAAATAAAATTAAGAAAAAAATTATAAAAAAGCCTTTAACATCTGTCGAAATTAGGTCTTATGAAAAAATAGCTTTTTGCAAATATCTGGAAAATTATGCTTTTTAAACAGATATATTAAGAGTTTGAAAGTGTTTAAAGCTTTATTTTGAATAATTTTTGTATCAAAATATTTAGAATTGTATTTAGGTAATTTATTTATAAAAAAATGCAAAATTCAGACCGGAAGTAACACTTTTACTCACAGGTCTACCAAAAAGGCAAAACTATTTGAAACTTAATTTGGAACAACTTTACATACAAAATTCAGAACGCACAGGTATACTTATAAGAAAGTCGTGTGGGCCCATAACTCATTTTTTACTTTCTTATATGCAGTATAAGGAAGTGCTGTGATAATGATGTTGACGTTTTAAAGATCCCTGACAACGAAAAGTTGTTTTTGCAAACATGTCGTGAGACCACGATTGCGGCCAAACTGTGAAATCTATTATATTTCAGAATATTACGTAAATATCGATATCTAGTCAATGTCAATATCACGTCAACTACTAAGTTTAGACATATTTCTAAAGATTACAAATGTACTCAACACGGAATAAGAGCAGAACAGTACAAAAAGGGTTTTTCAAAATTCCTACTGGAAGTAGGTCTCTTATTCTTATCAAAACACAGTTTTGTGAAAATATATAATAAATTACCAATTTAACATAGATTTGCTATAATTCAACTTGGATTAACATTAGTATAAAAACTCGAAAACAGATTTTTAAACAAATATCCCACAAACTGTTATTATTGATAGGGATAAGTATTTAAAGCTTGATTTGAAACAATTCTAGTATAAAAATAAATTCAAAATTCGGACATTTTGCTTTTATCAAAATACATTTTTTGCAAATATTTTGCAAATTATGCATTTTATACAAACTTATTAAAACTATAAAAGTATTTGGATTTTATATAAAAAGAACTAAAAGATTTGTCAAACTTCTTCCTCTTGCATTATATTATACAAGCATTTGTGTTTGTAATGGAAACTACAATTGGCTATCAACCTATTCACTGATGCTGCATGAAAATTAAAAACTAACTTCACTGTTATATTTTACTGAAAACCGAGAACTATCCTCTCTATAAAAAAAAATTGTTTTATGATTCTTCACTATATGTCAACTTTCATTTATTTAGCCGCAAAATATTAAACCAAATTTCGAAAGTTTCGTGCTTACTCCTTCAGGAATGCCTTAAGTACCGTTGGTCTAACGATCTTCGTCAGACTGCCAAAGCAAAGCACTCAGACGAAGATCGTTAGAGAGTAACATACGCCTGAATATGATAAATGAGATTATACCGAAACGTTGCACTGGTCCTTCTCAGGACGCCAGCACTTCCACGCGGGAAGATACAACAGCGAGAGTGCCGAAAGCTCGAGAGAACAGAAGTCCACATACGGACTCTACGACAACGCGGATCAATTCCCGAAGCAGAAACGACTCACATAACTGCCGCGAAAACCTACGGATTACCATATATATATATATATATATATATATACCTTTCGTGGTTTAGTGGCTGTAAAATGAACTCCAAACAAAATTAAAACGTTTCGATAATATAGATATTATCTTTGTCAATTATTTAACATGAACTAATTAATTAAAACATTAAACCATTAACAACTATTAATAAAACTGTAACATATATCTGACAAATATTTTGTTGACGAATATATTGGCGGCAAATAAATTCAAAAAGCGACATTTACAAATGTGTTTTTAGTTGCCTATAATGCAAGAGTGTCATGAAATAATTTGGTATGCGTACACACAACGTATGCCAAGTGATACTTATATGCGGAACTTGTTCTACTATATACTGGGTGTTTGCGAAGCTGTAGCAAACTAAGGAATTTTCAAACAAACAAAAAACATTTTCTTACAGAATCATATTATGCGTTTCAACAGTCACTTTTTTGTTAAGTGTGTCTATCTATCTATGTATCTATCTCAGCTCTGATATTTTGGAAGATATTCAAATTTATTTTAAAATCTTATTCATGACAGTTAAAAATAATAGTGGCCATCGAAAAACACACGAAATTACAATGCTAGATATATTGTGCTTCTGTAAAAGTGCCTGCAAAGTATTATTGTTGATCTCTAAACGTATTATTAATCACCACGCAGAAAAATTATTTGCTTACTTCTCGTATTAGTGATGCGTTTTCCGAATAGACTTTCGAAAAACTTAAACTTGTGATACTAACGGAAGAGTACAGTATGATTCGAGAGTTCTTCATGTCATACAATATCGGGAAATATGAACAACGACATAAGTGTTACTGCAAAAAAGCATCTCAGTTCACTATAAATCACTCGTTATAAACGGTATCGGTATCTCATACAATTGTATCAGTGATTAAAACTCGAAATTGCGAAAACCGAATTTGTTTTTGCAGCGCATTACCATAGAAATTGTTAAACATTGCTTAAGGCTCGATTACAATGAGCGAGTTTACTAGCCACTAGCCGGCGAATTTACTAGCTGCTAGTAAACTCGCCCATTGTAATCATGTTCACTAGCTAACTAGCAGATTGTAAACTATCTGCGAGTAAAGTTGAAAGCCGGGCTACTTTACTCGCTACTTGCTGGCGTGTGGGCTGTTAGATAGTAAACTGGCCGTGCTTCATCGTTACTAGCGAACTAGCTGCGAATATGCGGGTGTTCCTGGTTTCACTGTGTATAAAATGTCGACGGAAGTAGTTTGCGCGGGAATCGTTATTTTAGTGCATGCTATGAAAAAAAGGAGTTAAAAAGAAAAGAAAAGCTGAAATTGAGGCATAGGAAAGTGTGGGTAAAACCATGGATAGAAAGACATGAGAAATATGGTGCATCGTGGAGTTTACTGAAAGAGCTGAAGGATGAAGATCCATTGGCTTATCGAAATATTTTGATGATTTACTGCAGATGGTAGATGAAACGCTCAAAAAGACGATACGAAAATGAGAATGGCGATCCCAGTAGCCACAAAACTGGAAGTTACTCTACGTTATCTACCAACTGGTGATTCTTTCAAGTCTCTAGGATACCTGTTTCAAATTCTGGAATCAACAATATCGAAGTTTTTGCCTGAAGTGCTTTCGACGATTTCTCGCGCCCTTCAACCATTCATTGAGGTGAGTGAAAATAAATATTAAATTATTTTTTTAAGAATGTATTTAACGAAAATATAGTTACAGTATATAATATTACAAGATTGGTTTTTCAACGGTACTAAACATAGCCCGTTTTAAAACGTCATCGTTGTCGTTAAAAAAAACAGAATGGGAAGTAAGTGCATGGTCAGAGGATGGCGACAATGCAACATCTACAACTTGTTCTGTATTTGAATAAACCATATGCTCCAAAGAGGACAGCTAGAACGGATGATACAATTTTGAATCTCCTGCTGTAATAAGATGGCTTGTCGTTGTGGTAGTTGACGAAGTTCAGCAGCAACAAATTTTCCGAACCGATCATACAGTTTCTCCTAAGCTGCATTCTGAGCAATTTTGTCTAATTGTTGAATCGCGGCTAATATCTCAGAAGGTGATTCTTCGGATAATGCTCGTTTTTAGCCTTTTTTATTGGCGTTGCTGGTGGTCTCATTTTTGCGACAGACATCTTCTTGAAGCGTTTTTCTGAGCAGTTGTTATCTTTGGAGGACTCAACAAGTTCCTTACAGTTTTCACTGCAATCATCTGTCTCTTTTTCTTCATTACTTTGTGACAAGTCCTTGAAATAATGCAAAAATGTTACTGACTTCAATTTATTTCAAATACCACTTTTTACTTAACTAATTTACTACTTGTATTGTTTGCAGAAATTGAGAAGAAATTCTTCCAGCGTTGGGATTGTCCTAGATGTTTTGGGGCCATCGACGGTAAACACGTTATCATTAAAAGACTTCCATGTTCCGGTTCAGTCTACTTCAATTACAAAAGAACATTTAGTATCATATTATTTGCTATGGTAGATGCTGATTACAGCTTTACTTACATCGACGTAGGTCGAAATGGCCGAGCATGTGACAGTGCAATATTTACGGATAGTACTCTGAATATTGCAATGGAAAGCAATACTCTTGGGATATCTGAATACGGCGTTATTATTGGAGATGAAACTTTTAAGACCAATTGAGTTAAAACCCTAAACTACGGATAAAGTGATTTTAGTTGCTTGCGGTCTTCATAACTGGCTACGAAAGACTACTCCAGGCAACTACTTACCTCAGCAAGCAGTAGATAGAGAGGATTTAAACACTGGAAATATAACACCAGGACTTTAGAGGGAAAATTCCAACGTACTGCAGCCTATTAATAATCTAGGCAGCAATAATTACAAACGTGCTGCTGAGGAAATCAGGCGAGCATATGATACATACTTTACAGAAGAACATCCTTTACCTTGGCAATGGGAGAAAGTTGGAATAATGGTCTGATTAATAATACTCTGAGAGATGAATTGGCTAAAGTGGTTTCATAGAATGATCGCCTACATCATGTGATCTTATTTCGTTGGAGTTATATTAACGGAAATACATTAAAGATTATGTTTATTAGGAAAAACCAATAAGAAGACAGACTATGCAAACAAGATTAAGAAATATGAGAATTATATACCGAAACTTTCCAAAGGTCCGAACAACAACTTTTACAAAGAACCGATCTATGCACCCAAGTAAAGGATTTTATTAGTTTGTTTCTAAATATATTATTTGCACGTAGTTGTATATATATCTACAACTTCTTCATTACTTTATACTGCATGTGATTTTAAAAGTTGATGAAATTTATTTTCTTTACTACAAGAAAGAATTGTAAATTTAAATTCACAAAATATAGACTATCCTCAACTGTATTTATTATGATCGAGAAAAAAAAGATATTTCGCATCGGCTATAATAAATATTTTTTTTTAAAACACCAAGGAACGTAGGGGTAACAACAACGACAATAGTAATAAGTAATATTAGCCGAAATAGCTAACACGACGATCGTTTCTATACTTCTTCGAACATTTTGACAGACTTTCAACATCAATATACTTCAACAGCGACTATGCGTTTTCATGACTAACGTGAGTTTTAATGCTTCATGAATACGATTTTAAAATAACATTTGAATGTCTTCTAAAATATCGAAGATAGGTATATGACATATTTAACAAAAAAAAAGCAGCTATCGAAGGGCTTAGTACGATTATGCAAAAGTATTGGGAGTTCCATTTAAATTAAATAAGATTTTCTTATTTAAAATTTCCTCATTTTGCCAGACCTCTCCGAACATCCAGTATCTGAATATAACTAACACTTGGCACTGTGTCTGTACTCCATACTAAATTATTTCGTGTTCTGTCATGGCACTCTTGAAATATAGGCAATTAAAAGGACATCTGTAAATATCACAATTTTAAGTTTCTTAAACGCATCATTAAATACGTGACGCAGCAATGAATTTTTCTGCATATCACCCAAGATTTAGACCATGTCAATTCACTGCACTTTAATCACAAATAACTAAAAATATTAACTTTAGCGGTTAATAACTCTTATTAAAATTATTTCAACTGGAAAACTATATTTGGACTTATATATGAGTTATTCAATTAAAAAATATATCTTGTTTGTGCCACTAATTTTTGAATCACTCTGTACGCATATTTTCAAATCGTGAAGCAATAGCAATATATATATATATATTGTTACAATACAAATATAGACTGTAACAATATTAAATTTATGAACTTGGTCATCAAAATTAACTTAATTATTGAAATTAATGATAATGATGTTTTGGAATAATTTTATTTGAATCTTGTTTATAATTACGTGATAAAAATAATAATGTTCTTTATCTGAGTAGTATTTCTTGAAGTGGTAGTCATCCTGTATGTTGAGGGATTGACTAGTTTCATTTTTCATTGAAGTTACCAAAATCTAGAGAGAAGAGATTTAAATGTTGTTAGTGTATTGTAGGATAAGTTATTATTTGTGTAAGAACATATTCAATTGACGTTAATGATGTTAAAGGTAATAAAGAAATTAATATTAAATAATGAATAGCTAAATTGGAATAAAATCACATTTCAAAATTCATATCACCGGATGTGACATTTAAAATGTCATTTTGACAACCGGTTAGTAAATTGATAGGAACCAGTTTATAAAATGTTTAAAGTACATAAGATGCTATTTAAAAGCCGAAAAGAATTAAATTAGTAAAATTATTAATATTAGAAGATATTCAAAACATATAAAAAGATTTAAATTCTATGTTGTTTAGAAGGTATTTGCAGAAGAAATTGATTGGTGGATTTGAAAAAGTAGAGGGTTGTCTAGGGGATGAATAATAAAAACAGGAGATTCGAGATAATTTAAAAAGAAAAACGGGTGCGTTTTAGCTGAGTAGAATATTAAAACTAAAATATTATTAACATAACAGAGCAGAATAAAGTAAAAGTGTTCAAATTTAATATCTTGATACAGAGTTCATCTAGAAAAATAATTAAAAGTGATATAAAAATTTTAGGAAAGGAGAAGTTAATTTAAAGTATATAATTTAAAATTACTCACCTTATAAGCAGTCCCGAGAGCCATTTCTTTAAAGTTAAATAATAATAGCAGTTCCGAGATCCAATTTCTTGAAGCAGTTCCGAGAGCCATTTCTTTGAAGTTAAATAATAATAGCAGTTCCGAGATCCAATTTCTTGAAGCAGTTCCGAGAGCCATTTCTTTGAAGTTAAATAATAATAGCAGTTCCGAGAACTAATTTCTTCAAGCAGTCTATCGTAGAAGTTCAGAAGTACAAGGCGCAGCATTGACCGTAGAGATTTTGAAGTCCGTAGTTAGAGTTGCACAACTTTTTCATCGTCGAAGAGAGATATTATCAAAATCCTGAAGTATCGAGGTATATTCAACATTGTAGAACCAGTTTTTAGTGATAATAGGCCAAAAACAACATTGAAGAAGGTTATTAGGACTACAATGACCATCTAGAACATAAGGATAACATCTTACGAAGATACTGTTAACCATTTGAAATTAGAAGAATATATTATGGACATAGTGTATCCAGGTCGTATAAATATTACGTATATTTTGGAAATTATTTATATTATTCAATTAATAGAATAATACCTTTGTTTAAAATAAAATTAGAATATTATTAAGTATACAAATCTAAGAGTATTATCAAATGGAATTTAAATCTTTTCTAGATAGATAAATTGAAACTCGTTTAATCTCAAATAATTATTCATTAGTACGCATTACTGGTAATTTATTTGAAAAGAATCATTGTTAGTGTCTTAAAAATATTCATTGGAAAAAGTAATTCTAAATTATTAATATATAAGGAAATATTTACCTTATAAAGTATATTAAAGTAAAAGGATTATTATTATTATTCCACAACTTCAAATTGCATTTAAAACGTCAGTTGGATGGGTTTACAGTTTTTTTGTAAATAAGATATTTGTTGATGTTCCTCTTAAATTCAACCTCTATATTTTTTATTTACGATATTTATTAAACTTGTGAATGTTTATATCGCTTGTAGTTTTATTGCTCTAAAGTATTCATCAAATATAAACATTGGCTTGACAAGAGATTTATACCTAATCTGTAATAGTAAATAGAAAAACATATTTAATTTTATTTGTTATATGCAAATAAATGTTACTTACCAGTGCCATACAAGTAAAGAAAGGTTAATTACTTATTTTAGACATTAATTTAATTCAAAGCGGACCACTGACACGACATGAGATGAGTTCTAAAAGAATGAATTGAAGTTTTATCACAAGCGTAGTTAAACCAACTGTAAAATATAAAAACTACTAGTATTAAAATACTATGAACTGAAAGAGTTTAGATTACTGATGGGTATACTACCAGTTATACAATTTTAGGAATCTAATGTATTTCTCATAAATAGATATCTGGGCTAGTTCGGTGCATATTTATAATAGGATTAATAGAAAATATTAGTACAATCATTAGCGGTTGTATTTTATTAATATATATATATAGAAATCAATAATTGACATATTTCTGGGGAGTAGTGGTCTGTTATTTATACACTTAATTCAATTAATAAAAACGCATGTAAACGTTTCGACCCTTTAATAGATGCTTTAATCAAAAATATAAGAAAAACTTTTATATAACATTTTCTGTAAGAAAACACAAACCACACAAACAACATTTTAATCTTATATTCCATATAACATTTCTGGAACTCACCCACACTACCACCAATATTAGATTAGAATATAAGATTAAAATAAGCGGTTGATTTTTTACTGAAAATGTTATGGGAAAGTTTTTATTATATTTTTTGTGTTGAACGGTTAATATGGTTTTTTATTATTTGAATTAAGTGTATATATAGCAAGCAGCTACTACCAAGAAATATATCTATTATTTATTTCTATGTAAATATATTTGTTGTATTGAAAATAAATTGGTACATTTAATCTCATTTAACTTATTTAACAAGTAATATTTAAGATCTAGGTACGCTTGCATCGTTTCTTCATAGATAGAGCAGCTTTGATCCATATTTGTTATAGTGCTACAGTGTCGAAAATTATATAAAAGTTACTACCACCACTCTCATCTTTTCTCACGAACTACATAGGTATATATTTAATGTGAAATACATTTATTTTAAAATTAGTGAAAGTAGTGGATCGTGACCGTCTGGTATACCAATCGAGCTTATACAGTAAACAAAAAATTTATGAAAATATTTTTAGCTTGGATTATAAATCTTGCTCGAATTATTTTCTGTTTATTTTTTGTGTTGTAACGAAGGCGTTAATTATATGATTTTTGAATTATTAATATATTTCATATGAGACTAAATTGACAATATTGCAAATTATTTAGAATTTTTTGAAATAAAGCATGTAAGGAAACTCATTTGGTATATACACCATATATAAGGGAAAAACATTCCGAATTGTTGTTTTAGACCTATTATAGCTTCCACCATACAAACCTACGTTTGTATAATCTGAAAATTAATAGAGAGGGAACAAGTCTAATAAAATTACAAACAGTTTCATTCAATAACTTAGAAATTACGTTATATTTTTGACCATTAAATATTTACATAGTTTTTGGATATAATCATCTGGAAACCTGTGTAGATATAGCTTCTAATTCTTTAATTCGGACCGTAAATAACACTTATACTTTTTTTGCAAGTAAATTAATAATAGATATGTCTAATTATTGATTTCTATAAAAATTTATAGCGGAAATTAGATTAATTTTAAAATTCAGACCGGAAGTAACACTTTTACTTACAGGTTTATTTTATTAAGAAGATGCAAGTGAGTTATCCGGAGATTCTTTTTTTGTAAAACATAGAATGCACAAAAGTACAAGAAATTCGTGTGTTCGCCACATCTCATTTTTGTGTTTTGATTTGCTTTAACTCAAGGAAGTGATCTATGGTTATGTAACATATTTTTTGTATTATTAATAATAAAGACGATAGTTACCTGCATAAACTACCAACTTTTTCACCTGTACAATTTCGTTAATTTTAAATTTTGGTTTCATATATTTGTCTATTGACTGTGTGAAAGGGTTATATAGTAAAAACAAGAGTCAAAAAAAATATCATTGTGGACTAGACGCTTCGGCAAAACTTCTTGTGTTGTGGGTCATTTATTATAACCTGCTGCTTGTCAGCAATGAAAAAATACAAATGTAGGGAGGGATTTAGTGAAGAAATCGGACATGAAATGTTTGGGGTTGAAAGCTTTAGTTTGTAAAATATATGGAAACCGCACAATATGGTGGAAAAAATAATACCCGAACACATTTCGGCTGATGTGTAGCAGTGATAAGAAATATGACATAGTAAATATACAGGCATAAATAAAGAGAACTTTTCTCATCTTAGTGAAACACATTCTAGGGAATGTCTCCTACATATTCCATTTGTTCCTAGAAGTTCGATTTTCTTGCCAATGCAGTTTTCTAAACTTCGTTATTTTATCATTACTGATGAACAAAAAATGAAAAACAAACGACCCCATGCTATATATAAGATACCATGCAAATAATGTGAGGAATATTATTTTTTCAGGATAATATTTATATAAGACTGAAAGTAGACAAGTATTGAAAAACTGATAAAAAAGAACTATAGAAAATCACAAAATATTATTAATAATTAACAGAAGTTACATAACTTAAATCGGTTTTATTATAATTTTATGTAGAAGTAATAATCTGTATCTAAACCAAATTGTTGTATTACAATTAATGTAAACAAAAACATTAAAACACCTTTGCCACACTAAAGCACAAAAAATAAATACGTATTTGGACAACTATGTTGTCATCTTCAGTAGCATTGGTAATGTAAAAATTGGGAGTAGAATTGTCGTATACCATTTACATTAATCAATTAGATAGCACAGATTTATCTTATCAAACATGCAATGTCAACACACAAATAATAGTGACTATGTATCAAACATATAAATATAAAATTGTGTAATTCAAACATAGTAAACTCAGTAAAATATTCTAACATATCAAATTTTTCGTAAATCTCGTAAGCCATTTTGGACTTCAAGTGGTAAACATTTCAATGTGATTTTGTCAATGACACCACCAATATTCTGAAAAGGCAATGGCATATATTTAGTATGTTTGAAATTCGACTACGCTTTAATAAAATTTGCAGTTCGGAAAGATTGAAAGCGATATCAATTATCTGTTGTGAACGCTGGACGTTAATTTGAATATTTATTGGAAATAGTTTAATATTCTTCTTAATTTATCTGGTGTAGGTATCTGTATTTATTACTTTTTTGGTTGAGAATAGTCAATCATTATGTTAAATCAGAATTATTTTTAATAAAATACTAAGAGCTATATGAAATCACAAAAAAAAAACAACACTACATGTTATACCTCATTCAAATGAGAAAAATATCTTCGGTCTAGTTAAGTCACAGCTAACTATGACATCCATATATAAATTATAACTTTATAACTTGAGATCCAAAACGTGTTAAAATTGGGAGTGTGGGAAAACACGATTTTCTTATACGCATGTGCATTGCAATTGTTTCCCCAAATTCCCTTTTAAATTCATTTGTGATCTTTGGATATATTTCTATACTTAGTAGTAGATGAAATATTGGTAAAATTTGATTTTTTCACTGAAGATTACTACTTCCAGTGTTTCGATTTCACTGAAAAACTAATAAATCCACATTAAATAATTATTTTTTTGTGGAAAATACACAAATTTATTGAATTAATAAATATTATTATTATTATTATTAGTATTATTATTATAAAATATTAAGAAATATTGTTGTCAAAATAAAAATAATTTATTAATTACTTAATTCAATTTTACTATTACATACCCTAAGTCTAATTATACTAGTTTCCTTATTTATATATAGAAAATTTAAAAATTTAATAATAATGTTAAATTAGCGTTATTTTACTTTTATTTGTATAGGCTAAATCACAAGGTGGTTCATTTTCACATCGCGTAAAATAGATTGTGGAAACTTTATACACGTATACAAAAAGTAGATTAAGAACTTCCTCAGGGGTACATTTTCTCAGTAAGTATCAAACACTAGCAGCTGCAATTTGTAGCGACAATAACAGAGATTATAGGGGTGATATATGCCAAATATGAACCGGGGTTCCTTAGAGATCACTAAAGGGTTCTTTGCAAAACTTATGCGCATTGTTTTCATAACATTCAAAAAGTAACATAAAAGAAACCAGTAAAAATTGACGTTTGTACGAAATTAAAAAAAAAAATGAGGTGTGGCCGCCACACGTACGGCCACCACATACGTATGAGCGTTTCAAATTATACAATTTTCAGATTTTTTTTATACAAAACTTATTCAATATCCTATTCTAAGTACTTTCATTCTCTTAATAAATCGCTATAGAATGCATACTTTGCAAGATATTCGAAAAAAAGTGCTACCCGCTAAGAGTAAAAGTGCCACTTCCGGTGCGAATTTTGAAATTTCATGTATACAAAAAATATTGCAAATTCAACTCTAAATACTTTTGTACTCCTAATAAATATATATAGAATGCATAATTTACGACATATCTGCAAAAATCGCTATTCGGTAAGAGTAAAAGTGGTACTTCCGGTCCGAATTTTGAATTTTTTTTTATACAAAAGATATTTAAAATTATAATTTAAATACTTTTATACTCGTAATGTACCTGCCTAGAAAGCATGACTTGCGAGATATTCGCAAAAAACTTTTTTAAGATAATTTATCTCAAATTTAATTTTGAGTACATTTCAATTCTTTATAAATTTGTTTAAACTTAGTAATTGACGAAATATTGGCAAAATTCGAATTTTTCACTGAAGTAAACTGCTACTTCCGGTCTACCGATTTTACTGAAAAACTAATGAGATCCCAAGAGGGAGATTATACACATAAATACAAAATTTGGAATTGATATCTACAGCGGTTTGACCGCTATCGTGGTCACACACAGACACACAGACAGACATTTTTTAAAAACCACTTTTTCGGTATCAGGGGACTTCAAAACGTGGACATCTGCAAAAATCTCGAGGTCGAAAATTTTCATCATCACAATACTTCCTTATACTACGTATAAGAAAGTAAAAAGAATAACAACTAATTCTCGGTTCCACGATAGTCGATGCAAAGTTGTGACGGACATTTTTTTGTGTTTTATGGCAGCCAGGCTATGGATCGCCTGGAATCTCCATATAAGTGAAAACCTAGAAATTGTATAAATAACTATTTTAAATAAAAATAAAAATAAAACTCTTGAAAACTTTCCACAATTTTTATTTAGTCTTTGCGACATATGTTTCGCTATCGTCATACCATTTTCGAGCTGAACTAACAGGTCAATTTGTGTGAAGGGTGTTATATATGCCGTTGTGTTTATTGCCTCTTTGTACATAAATGTATATTATGCGTGTGTGTGTGTGTTTGTAAAATCTGTCTGTGTGTGTGTTCGTTACTTTACTTTTCTTTGAATTGATTTTTAAATTCTAATATTCCTAACAAATTTAATTTCGGTCCTTTGTTCACATTATGCATAAGTTTACAACTATCTATATCGGGAATATGGAAATTATCTATACAATGTTCGGCAAGGCCTGTATTTATAATATTATGCAATATTGATCTTTTATGTTCTTTTAATCCAGTTTCGATCTTTCTGTCACTTTGTCCGATATAGATAGCTTTACAGTCTGTGCAACTAATACTGAATTTTAACTTTTTATTGTCTTTTTTGATAGTTAAATCTACAAAGTTTAATTTTGTTTCTATTTCTATAGTGAATTGGATCTTTTCATGAATAGTCTTTAGATAAGTTAGGAAGTCGCCTGTCTGTCTTTCAGTACCTCACCATTTACAAAAAATGTCATCCACATACCTGACTCAATGTTTTTTATTTTGATGTATTTATTATTACTCTTAAACAGCTTTTCTTCATAGACTGCCATGAATATTTCAGCTAGAAGAGGGCTTAGTGGACTCCCCATCGGTAAACCATTTATTTGTGTATAGATCTTCTCATTAAATTTAAAGCAGTTTTGTTTTATAGATAAATTAAAAATTTTCAGAGTGTGTTTTTTTATTATCTTCTGAATGGCTGTTATTAATAAGGTTTTGTAATATATAATAATATATCGCTTATTAAATTAAAGATGTTACATTTTTAAAGTATCAGTACACATAATTAATTAACTCTTAGTATACCGGTATATTTTTACGTTTTACACTTGTCTTTGATTGTGCTTTAATGTTTTTAAGTTGTTCTATATATTTTTTTAATTTGAAAAAGAAGACATATTGCTGTAATTGCCGCTTATTTAAAAGAATTTTTTTAATGTAATACAATATTTAGTGTGATATCTAAATGTCATGGAAACAACCTACAGATATTGCCTTTTAAATATTCTGCTGTTCTTTATTTACTATATGAACATTTACCGTAGCTAGACACCTGCTCTCAGATGCAGACCTTTGTATATCTTTATGTATTAATTAGCTTAGATAAATGGTGTTAAGCATAAAATAAAACAAATGGTTTCAGTGCAACAAAGACAAACATTTTTATTTAGAGTAATTGTTTATTTAAAACAATTATCACTCTTTATGTGATTATAATATACTTAGCAAATAAAGAAATATAAACCAGGCTGCGTGAATATTACATTTTTACAAAACTTATAACAATTTATATTGTATCAAAAATTATTATATCTTTATTAGATAAGATACTAAAAATTTTAGAAAAATATTTGGCATGAATAGTCCAGCTAGCACGATTTTATAATGATACAAAATTTAATCTAGAATTTTAATAAACAATAATCCTAGTCCAGGTGCTACTAGACTTAACGAGGATGGTTTCACAGTCAAGAATACGTGGATCATTCCTGGATCAAGTACGTAAAACAATCGGACATCCACCCTCTGATATCTGTAGAGTTTAGTACAGGCCTAATTCACACTACCTTCTGCTAGAATTATGAACAAAACCGTAACTATTTTCGTTCACTCACATTACGATAGCGTATTTTCGCGCTCAAAAGTCTCATTTTTAGTATACATAAAAACGTTTGTTGCTTGCACAGACCATTATACCATGACCATTAACTGGTTTATTTTACAAGTATCTGTTTAAAAATAGTCATATATAACTTATTATCTCCAGTGAATTAACAATATTAAAAATAAAAGGAATTATCATGTTAGAAGTCCTTTAATATTTTTAAAAATAAATACCTTAAATTCTGATATATTTCGTCGAAATTCTGATATAATCCGTGATTTATTCGCTTCGTTTCAGCTGTAATACTGTTTTTGTAAAATATAAAAAGTAAATGATTGTATGTATTTTAAATGTTTGGTAAGAGTTTTAAATTACTATATACAGTGTTATCCATCATACATTTTCAAGTTAGCAACATTGGCTATTTGCTGTTATTGAGAAACACTTATGTATAGGCACTGTGTAGAAATCATACAACACATACCAAAGAGCCGAATATTTAATTGAAAATATTAGTGATGTTGGGATTCGGTTACTTTTCAGTACTTCTAACTATCCGTTACTTTCGAATTCAATATCCGTTACTTTTTATTCGTTATCGAGTACTAGTTCAAATGTGCGGTGCGGGAATATGTATAGTTAAATATATGGTACAAACAAAATGTTCACTTATATACTAATTTTAATATATATTACGTTAAATAAATAAAATTTGTTAAAAGTATCACCTACAACATTCCAACTCAAAATTAAAACTAAAATGCCAAAGTCTAAAGTATTTTTAAGGAGTTCCCATTTTATTTACGATAGGCGAGATATTCTATCATAAAACCTTAAAAATCGTGTTTTGACCTCTCGGTCATAAATTTTCTGTTTGAATTTACGATTGTTCCTCATCTTCTTGGAAGGACCAATTACCTTGTAGGCTCCACCCTGTATATTATTTGACTCGTATTTCTTCAGCAAGTCTTTCCTAAAATCCTCCATCGAATTCCATTGGCTTTTAGTACGCCTTGCCCATTGTAGAACTCCACCCCCCAATTGGCTTATTACAAAATCAAACTTGCGGTTTTCGGGAGTTCCTCTAATTTTAAAATACCTTTCCAAAGCCTCTAAAAATTCTCTGGGGTGTGTTCCCTTATGATTGCCATCGAAAATGGGTATCTTTATGTCTTCTATCACTCCTCCTATGCCAATTGGTGTCGACTTCTTTAATTCATCTATTTTTTGCTCTACTTCAAGCCGTGCTTCTTCGACTTCTTTATGTACCTATTCCATTCTTTTATCTATTTCTTTTCTTTCATTATCCCACTTGGTTCCTAATTCTTTTTTCCACCTCACTGTTTGGTTTTGGATTCTTTCTTCCGCCTTTTTTACCTCTACTTCCGTCTTCTCTTTAAAATCTTCAAATTCCTCTCGCATTTGCCTATTTGCGCATTTCTACCTTTTCCATATATTGCTTTATTTCTGCGTTGTTTCTCTCACTTTGCTGTCTAGCTTCTGTCTTGTCCTTCTCATTTTGTCGTCTAGCCTCTTCATTGTCTTTTTTGAATCCTTTTATAGCTTCTTCATTGTCTTTACTGACTTGTCTAATTTATTCTTTCATTTCTTTTTTGCCTTTTTCAATGTCTTTTTTGATTTCTCTGAGGAATGTCATCATAGCTTCCATTCCCTGGAGTGACGTTATTTGTTTCGCAGTTTCGTTCATTGCAATAGTGTTTCCGGGCTCTTCTTTGTTTATTTGATTACTGGTTTCTTCCCCATTCGATTCTTCAGTGGTCATTTCCCCTAACATTTTGCCACTTCTTATGTGCATCTACTTTCGTATTTTTTAAAATAAAGTTACTTAACTCCTTATCTTCTTGATTATATTTCGTTGTTTTAATTCTTATCTAGTTCTAATGTGCGGTGCGGGAATATGTATAGTTAAATATATGGTACAAACAAAATGTTCACTTATATACTAATTTTAATATATATTACGTTAAATAAATAAAATTTGTTAAAAGTATCACCTACAACATTCCAACTCAAAATTAAAACTAAAATGCCAAAGTCTAAAGTATTTTTAAGGAGTTCCCATTTTATTTACGATAGGCGAGATATTCTATCATAAAACCTTAAAAATCGTGTTTTGACCTCTCGGTCATAAATTTTCTGTTTGAATTTACGATTGTTCCTCATCTTCTTGGAAGGACCAATTACCTTGTAGGCTCCACCCTGTATATTATTTGACTCGTATTTCTTCAGCAAGTCTTTCCTAAAATCCTCCATCGAATTCCATTGGCTTTTAGTACGCCTTGCCCATTGTAGAACTCCACCCCCCAATTGGCTTATTACAAAATCAAACTTGCGGTTTTCGGGAGTTCCTCTAATTTTAAAATACCTTTCCAAAGCCTCAAGAAATTCTCTGGGGTGTGTTCCCTTATGATTGCCATCGAAAATGGGTATCTTTATGTCTTCTATCACTCCTCCTATGCCAATTGGTGTCGACTTCTTTAATTCATCTATTTTTTGCTCTACTTCAAGCCGTGCTTCTTCGACTTCTTTATGTACCTATTCCATTCTTTTATCTATTTCTTTTCTTTCATTATCCCACTTGGTTCCTAATTCTTTTTTCCACCTCACTGTTTGGTTTTGGATTCTTTCTTCCGCCTTTTTTACCTCTACTTCCGTCTTCTCTTTAAAATCTTCAAATTCCTCTCGCATTTGCCTATTTGCGCATTTCTACCTTTTCCATATATTGCTTTATTTCTGCGTTGTTTCTCTCACTTTGCTGTCTAGCTTCTGTCTTGTCCTTCTCATTTTGTCGTCTAGCCTCTTCATTGTCTTTTTTGAATCCTTTTATAGCTTCTTCATTGTCTTTACTGACTTGTCTAATTTATTCTTTCATTTCTTTTTTGCCTTCTTCAATGTCTTTTTTGATTTCTCTGAGGAATGTCATCATAGCTTCCATTCCCTGGAGTGACGTTATTTGTTCCGCAGTTTCGTTCATTGCAATAGTGTTTCCGGGCTCTTCTTTGTTTATTTGATTACTGGTTTCTTCCCCATTCGGTTCTAAGTATTAAAATGTATGTGTTTTAAATAATATTTAAAAAAAACTTTATCCAATACCAAACTTTTATAAACAAACTTTAAATTTTATTTCTATCAGTTTAGAAACCAATCAAAAAAAAATTCTTCGAGTAATACAAAATAATATCATTTCTTCGTGCATCTAAAATCTTAAAAGAAATATCATTTCTTCGAGCCCTGCAGTTGGCGCGCCATATTGTATAACATATATTTAAAAAGCAATACTAATACATCTTTTTTTTACAAACATTAAACTAACACAAACATTTCTGTAGGTCCTTTGTGAATATATCAAGTTACACACACATACTCACACACACACACACGCACGCACGCACGCATGCACGCACGCACGCACGCACGCACACGCACACGGGTTACACTTTTGTTGGTCAACTGATTAAAAGCAAATATAAACCTAACTATTTTTTATTTTGTCATCACTGTCTCATTGTTTAGACTCCATCCATTAACGACGTATTATAAGATCAGTGGATTAAAACCATAATATTCAAGTAAACTAGGGATTCCACGTTAAAAGTGGACATTAAAAATATTAAGAAACTCTGATATAGAGAACTAAAAGAATCATTTCCAATATTTGGCTTTCGACAGAATTAATTATATTATATGAAATTATGAAGTAAAAGCAATATGTATGAATAATAATTTAACACACGCATAATAGAAGAAATAAAATTTTTCGTTATTTTATTATTAATGTAATTATAAATTTCATTAGTAATTTTATGTATTGTTTTGTTACAGATAATAAAGAAGTAAAAATTCGTCGTCCAAAAGCAGTCTTCTAGAAGAAAATAAAAATAAAGAAATTTAAAATAAAGTGATATTATACATATATATTAAAAAAAGTAAATACTTCGTTACAAATTTTAAAATTATTACTATAGTAGTAAATGAATACTTTTCCTCAAAAGTAAAAATATTTGTTAAAATTAAAAATAATTATTATATTAATACAAGAGACCCGTTGGTTGTTGAAGTTCGTTATCAGAAAATAAATATTCATGATATAAATTACAATACATAAAATCATTTGTATGAGAAATATTAAACATGTTTATATACATATTACGTACATATTGCAAGCGACTGGATGATCTTACACCTTCTAGTGTTGTTTTCTAACTGCTGTCGGCCGATTTCTTTCTCATAATAAATATACTACGAAATATTGTCTTTATGTAATCACATGCGTGTATATTGCCGGCATGACCTTCTCTACCAGTACTTCTCTACTTGTTGTTATGGGGTCATTGCCCAATGCATTTAGTTTCTGAAGATCTAAGCTCAGTTAACGCTTGGCGGCCGGGTTGTCATAGTCTTAACTCATCTTTCGCGTTACGTTTACTAATGTTAGTTTAATGATATACGCATCTCCTGTAAAATGTGCACTTCGAGAAATTAACGGTGACATTTATTTACTACTGTGTTATATGTTTAATAATGTTTCATCTATTTTTATTATTTCTGAGTGTAATATCGTCTAATATTAAAATGGAAGTGACTTAGCTGGTTTCGATTTGTAATTTCTTTGAAATATGTCTGACGAAAGTTCATCTAATCCACGACGCTTGAGCCAAATTTTCGATCCCTTGTCAAGATTAAGTGAGTTAACACGTGAATCTCGGTCTACGCCGAGCAGTCCACGTTTATTGCCTAGAAGACCGCGAGAATCTCATTCAGGCAGTTTGCCACCGTATGAAAGTTTGGATCGTGGTAATGGAAGTGGGGGAGATGGAGTTCTTATTGGATATAATGGTATCAACTGGCAAGAGAGATGCTTCGAATTGCAGTTGGAATTGCAAAGAAGTAGAGCTCAAGCTACTAGGACCAGGGATATGCTTCGAGAAAAGGTAGGAAATTTTTCTGTACATCAAATGAAATTATACAGGCTTATTCACCTATGACGGCACCATATATATATACACACAGGTGCCCATTTTATATCTTCCTATATGGGCAACTTTCTTAATATTGAAGATACCGAATCGGTTAAATTAGCAAAGTTGTTAAGAAATTTGAAAAGTGTTTGATAGTATTTTGAGACTTAACACTTCTTGTAAACTTTTTAAGATATATAAAATTCGAAATTGCCGATATTTTCAATTATAGATACCGTTCGTAGCTAATAAAGATAAAAGTAATACAAAAATTGTATCTGGTAGTATTTTTTACGTAGGACTTAATACTCTTAGTTAAAAATTCATGGAACACTTATTTATCAAGATAAAAACACAATAACATGTGTCTTTTTAAATGGCAATCACAATTGGCCATGACTTTATAAAAATGCTTATCCTCTTTTGATTTCATAGATATAAGATTTGTTATGGTAATCTTTTTAAAATTTCTATTATAGCGAGAGTAATAGAAGCAAAAACTATTTTAATGTGCGAGTTGGCATTCAAATAGTTTTTCAAGCCGTATTTGCTCATTATTTTCTCAAAAAATAGCAGTAATTGGATTATTTTTGTTATAATATATATCAAAAATTATATTGATAAAGGTGTGCCATGGAATGTAAAACGTCTGCCTTAAGTTATATCATTAAGTGCCATACTGACATTTGACTGACATAAAATTTGTAAATATATAAGACAGTATGAACGATAGTATTACACTTAGTGATATAACTTCAGACAGACGTTTCACATTCGATGGCAAACCTTTATCAATATAATTTTCGTTCTCGCGGTACTTTCTTTTCTTGACAAATATATTGGCGGCAAATATATCGTACCATGTATTTGCCACTAATATGTTTGTCAAATATATGTTCCAGTTTTATTAATAGTTAATATTTTAGTGTTTTAACTCGTTAATGTTGATTAATATACAGGTGTCCAGACCATGCGAGGACGGAATATTACGGCTTTATTATTAAAGTTAAAGAAAAGTGTTTTAGACAAAAGTTGTAGCCACTCCTAAAATACACATTCTAAAATTATTTTCAACTATACAGGGTGTTGCGTAAGTGAGTGACGATACAAACTTTTGTTTTTTTAAATGGAACACCCCATATATTTTCCCATATTTAGATGCTACTCTTAAAAAGAAGGACATGAATATAAACATGTGTAGGTGTAACTCTTACCGTTGTAGCTTTATTCGCAATTTTGTGTCGCAACATGTCCAACTTTGTGGACACTCCGAGACGAAACCAGAAAGAATTTGTGAGATCTGTATAGGCAAGAAATTTTCCACTTTCAAGTTTAATAATCTATAATCAATTTATTTATTTTTAAATAAGTGAATTTGCAGGAATAACAAACGCAAAATTAACATTTACGCTTTTTTTTAAATAGAACACCCTGTATATTTTTCTTCTAAAGTACAGTATTTTTTATAAGCTTTTTAATGATACCATATTTTCCCTATTCAGACTTAGTATTTTATAACTTATTAACTCTTACTGTTAATAGATTCTAAATTTAAACGAAAAGAAAAAGAATATAAGTTGCTGTCAGCTTTAATTATTAATAACAACAAATTACTACAACATATTGAAAAACAAAAAATAATATTTATTAGATGAATGCAAAATCTTAAATAAAAAAATAAAATGCAAAAGTATAACATATTTATAGCAGATGCTCAAAAATTCCACCGTCTTGTTGAATGCACAATTCGAGGCGGCGGCCAAAATTGTTTTTAACATCAGTAAGCGTTTGCTGTCCAATTTTTTAAAAAATGGCCATTATACGTTGTTTCATGTCATTAGGTGTGGTTGGAATGTTTCGACAAACCTGTTCTTTAACATGTACCCCAAGAAAAAAATCAATAGGGGTTAAATCAGGAGAACTTACAGGCCAAGCTATAGGACCTTCCCGACCAATCCATCGTTCTTCACACCAGTTATTTAAAAAAAATTTACACTTCTATGAAAATGTGGTGGAGCTCTCATGCTGATATCACATTATTCTTCGTGTATGGAGATTGACATTTTCCAATAAATTAGGTAACTGATGTCTTAAAAAATTTTCGTATATGGTTCCTGTTACCGTTCCTTCAAAGAAATAAGGACCAACAACTTGTAAATTTATTATGTCACCCCATACATTAATTGACCATTGATGTTGAAAGTCAATTTGTCTGACCCAATGGGGATTTTCTGTTGTATAATAATGCATATTATGTCTATTAACTAAACCGGTACTTTTGAAAGTAGCTTCGTCACTAAATAAAATCGAAGATTGAAAATTCGGGTCCAAATTCATTTTGTTTAACATAATGTTGCAAAAACTTAAACGATTTACAAAATCATTTGTACGTAGGTCCTGATGTAATGATATATGGTAGGGAAGGTACTTATTTTTCTTTATGATGCAATTGATAGTACTCCTGCTTATTCCAGTCTGGATATTCAAATTTCGTGTACTTACTTGAGGATTTTCTTCCAACAATAGCAAAATATTTAATTCATTTTCCTCATTAGTAACCCTTCGATTTTTAATCTCCTTTTTGGAATAACCAATATTTCCAGAAGCTTCAAAACGTTCTTTTAATTTTTGAAATGCGTCGATTCTAGAAGGTCTTGCATTTGGATAATGTTGACAGTAAATCCTATTGGCTAATAAACAGTTTCTTTCGCTCTCTCCCAATGCGTAAATCATATTTACCATTTTATCTTTCGAGAAATTCATCGTAAAATTAAATACAATTATCAGCGTTATTTTGTAAATACAACGTAACTACTGACAGATATAAAATTCAGATATTATTTTAATTAAAAATTCACAGGTGACTACGATTTTTTTCGTTTAAATTTAGAATCTATTAATAATAAGAGTTAATAAGTTATAAAATACTAAGTGTGGATAGGGAAAACATGGTATCATTAAAAAGCTTATAAAAAATACTGTACTTTAGAAGAAAAATATACAGGGTGTTCTATTAAAAAAAAAGCGTAAATGTTAATTTTGCGTTTGTTATTCCTGCAAATTCATTTATTTAAAAATAAATAAATCGATTATAGATTATTAAACTTGACGAAAGTGGAAAACTTCTTGCATATACAGATCTCAAAAATTCTTTCTGGTTTCGTCTCGGAGTCTCCACAAAGTTGGACATGTTGAGACACAAAATTGCGAATAAAGCTACAACGGTAAGAGTTACACTTAGACATGTTTATATCCATGTCCTTCTTTTTAAGAGTAGCATGGTAAAATATATGGGGTTTTCCATTTAAAAAAACACAAGTTTGTATCGTCACTCACTTACGCAACACTCTGTATAGTTGAAAATAATTTTAGAATGTGTATTTTAGGAGTGGCTACAACTTTTGTCTAAAACACTTTTCTTTAACTTTAATAATAAAGCCGTAATCTTCCGTCCTCGCATGGCCTGGACAGCCTGTATATAATATATATATATATATTTATAAAATATATTAAGATCCTGTTCCAAATATACAAATGTATTGAAAAAATGAATATCTTGCTCTGGCTCTGTTGGGTAAGGCTTTAACTACGTTCCTCTTTTGCGATAGAGGTTGCACGGAATTGTAGTTTAAATATCTTCCAGATGCGATGGGTTTCATGTACCATATAGATTGAATTTATTAATGTCATATCTAAGAAATTTATGGAATTATTTTTTTCTATTTCGATAGTGTATTATTCAATGTGTTCTAATACAAGTTGGGCAATGACACTCGATATGGGTGCTCCCATAGCTAAATCTTCAATCTGTTAGTAAAATTTAGTGTTATACTGAAAATATTTATTTGTTAAAGTTATTTCTATTGCTTCTAAAAAATCTTCAATAGGTATTTGTGTAAAATCTTTAATTACGTTCTACTTTTTTTTAAGAACATCTTTTGTTAAATTAAGTGGTATAATTGTCTACATTGATTCTACGTCTAATGATATTAATTTGTGATCTGTATCAATTTTGGTATTTTTTAAAGTGTCTTTGAGGTCAAATGAGTTTTTTAAGTAATATTCATTTTTACCAACTACATTCGATAGTATGCCTGCAAGGTACTAGGTGGTAAAACGGGCTTTGTATACACGAGGTCTAGTGGATATTTTCTTTGTGTAACTTTGGATAACCATATATTTTATGTGGTTGTGCATTATTGATTTTTAAAAAAATTGCCGTATTAGGGGATATTAGTTGTTTGTTTTCTAATTTTTTGATCAATGAGTTATTCGCTTTTTGATACTTTGTTGTGGGGTCGTTACGTAATATTGTACAGGGTGAGTCATTAGTAGCCGCTTCTTCGATTGCTCTTTTGTGTTTTAAATCAGGGGTCTCCAAACTTTCCAGCCTTAGGGCCATACTGATTACTCCAGTAAGTTCCGAGGGCCAAAACCATATTATCATTGTTGCCGGTGGTAAAAAGTGAAATAGTCCACTGATGAAAAAAAGTCCGAAAAAGTACGCAACGTTTAAAAAAGGCTGCAAAACGGCAACACTGCATATTATTAATTTTCCTGTCATTATCTGTAATTTCTAGATTAGTCGTAGAGTACGAGCCATGAGGAGTAACGTGACACGACATCTGGTGGACACAAGCGGAAATAGGTAGTACCTTCTATCGCTAACAGATGGCGCTAATAGCACGTACAGAATAATCTCGTTGGTTCGAGAAAGTTCTGGTGTCTTCCACTCACTTCTAGATGGCAGTAATTGGAATATATAAGAAGGCTAGTGGCGCAACCACAAGTCAGTTCCTATGACACTGTTGTGAAATAAAATAGTGCGTACCTCCTTAAAACGTGTTTGTGCGTGTTTAAGTTTAAGACATCTTTGTAACAGTATTTTGATTTGAATTGTTGCTTTTGTGTGTGATTTAGTAGTATGGAAAAGAAGCGAAAAATTGATAGTGAATGCAGAAAATTCAAAGATCAGTGGAACATTCAGTATTTCGTAATTGAGTCCAGTAAGAAGGCGCTATGTTTGATTTGCAATGAAAGCATAGCCGTTCTCAAAGAATATAACATTAAACGTCATTATGAAACAAAACATTTTCAAAATTGCTCAAAATATACAGGAAGTTTGCGGACAGAAAAATTCGAAGCTATGAAGCGCGGATTGAAATCGCAGCAATCTTCATTTACAAAACTCAAAACTGAACAAGAGGCTGCAACGCGTGCCAGCTTTCGTGTGGCTCTTGAAATTGCAAAACATGGAAAACCCTTCACCGATGGAGAAATGATCAAAGAATGCATAATTGCAGTAGCCGAAGAAATGTGCCCTGAAAAGGTAAATTTATTAAAAAGTGTCAGTATGTCAGCAAACACTGTGGCTCGAAGGGTAGAAAACATCGCTGAAAATATATCCTCTCAACTGTTCGACAAAAATGGACATGTTGAGTGGTTTTCTTTGGCCTTGGATGAGTCAACGGATGTGTCAGATACTGCTCAGGTGTTGATTTATATTCGAGGAGTAGATAAAAGCTATGAAGTGCATGAAGAACTTCTTGATATGAATAGTATTCATGGCACAACTACTGGTACAGATATTTTTAAAGGAGTTGAAATGGCCATTAATCAAAAGAACCTTCGATGGAAAAACTTGAAATGTATTACAACTGATGGAGGCAAAAACATGAGTGGGAAAGATAAAGGAGTGGTCGCTCTTGTGTCAAAGGCTGTAGAAAATGACGGTGGTTTAAAACCATTAGTCTTACATTGTATCATTCATCAACAGTCTTTGTGCGGAAAATGTTTGGATATGTCTGAAGTTCTGAAACCAGTCATATCAACTGTTAATTTTATCAGATCTTTTGGGCTGAATCACCGACAATTCCGACAATTTATTGAAGAGATTGGAGAAAATGACTTACTTTATCATACTGCCGTACGTTGGCTTAGTTGTGGGAAAGTCCTTCAGCGCTTTTTTGAACTTCGAGCAGTGATCGAAATTTTTTTGAATGAAAAGCATCGCCCTCTTACTGAATTACAAAACAACGCATGGCTGTGGAAGTTAGCATTCTATGTTGATTTGACAAAACATGTGAACGAACTGAATTTGAGATTGCAAGGAGAAAACCAGCATCTTCCTGATTTATACACTAATATCAAATCATTCCGGAAGAAATTGATACTGTTTCAATCACAACTACGAAGTAAATGTTTTTCACATTTTAAAACATGTGAAATATTCAGCCACACTACTGAGACTGAGTTTCCTATCGATTTTGCAATCGAAACTTTGAGTGCTTTGAAAATAAATTTTGATACTCGTTTCTCGGACTTTGATGCCATTGCGAATCAAATTAAGATTTTTCAGAATCCTTTTGATACTGACATTGAAACCCTAGCCCCGGAACTTCAAATGGAAATAATTGATCTACAGTGCAGTGATATAATTAAGAACAAATATCAAAACTCATCTTTGTTGGAATTTTATAAGAGTCTTCCACTGACACAATTTGATAATTTGCATAAATTTGCTCGTGGGCTGTTTTCTGTTTTTGGTGCTACTTATTTGTGTGAGAAGACCTTCTCCAAAATGAAGTACACAAAAAATGTTTACAGATCTAAATTAACTGATGAGCATCTTAAATCTCTTTTAATAATTGGTACAAGTAAAATTAGTCCACAACTACAAACTATTGTCAGTGGAAAATCTCAATTACACAAATCTCATTAGTATTTCATATGTCATTATGCTTGTTATAAGTTATGTTTTTATTTAAAATGTATAAAATGTTAGTTGGATTCATTTCAATAATTTGTTAGTTATTATATACTGAAGTAAAATTTTCTGCATATTATACATGTCTTTACTCATTACAATTCTGTGTTTCTTTATCCAACTTATCACAAAAACAATAACAATAAGCCTACAACAATGTTATGAGTAGTTAGCCCATGACCATATCAATGTAGATGTCATATTAATAATTATTCAACATAAAATTAGAATACTTCAGTAAACTAAATTTAATTTGCTATAAAAAATATGTTCTCTAAAAGGATGTGGCCCTCGGGCCGTAGTTTGGACACCCCTGTTTTAAATAAAAGAAAAAACAATTAGTGGAAGATGCATGGTTGCTTGTGGCGCATATTGTAAAAATACTTTAAGCTCTGACGCACTTCCGGTTTCAGCCTACTTCCTGAAATTTTCACATACCAAAAACTTATTCTTTTTAAATGGAACACCCAGTATTTTATTGAGGCATTTTGTTCCTTTTTTTATTCTCTTTCATTTTGGTTAACAATGTCCCATACCTATCTTTTGTAATTTTTGAGATAATCACTATAGAAGCAACTAGCGTCCAATAAAGGCTGGAATGCGGCTGACTGCTTGAGTCAACTGTTAAAGAAAGACGGTATACATTTATGTCAAACTTGTAAAAGCATCGCTATTAGTTGTCATCCAAATGAATTATTCTTATGAAGAGTTGATAGATATGATTGACGTTTTGGGTTAATCTGAAAGAAACTCTTTGCTAGCATCCAAACTTTCTGCACAGCGATCCCTGGTGGAAGTCAACCGAGCCAGAAACCTTCGAAAGTATAAAGTGGACGGTTTGAGTGAACAGAAAGTATTGAATATGAAAGAAAGAGCGGAAAAAGCAATAACTGGTGAAGTTAAGACGTTTATGGTACTTGCGAGTGTAGTTGGGCACCCCCATACTAGTACAACGAAAATTAGTCGTCAGTTAGATGTAAGTCAAATTTGAGAATCCAGAATAATTAGGAAATATTAAATTCACCCGTAGCATATTCATACACAGGGTTAGATGCAATAAATTTTGAGAATCGCTTACATTTTTGTCGATTGGCAGCAGATAAATTATCCTGGTTTTCTCAATTTTTTGTTGTTTACCAACGAAGCCACCTTCTATTAAAGTAAATACGTTCATTGTCAAAATTTCCGTTATTATAACACATAAAACCCCCCACTTTATCACACCTGTAAACTTTCAAAATCGTTGGTCATTCAAACTGTGGGAGGAATAGTGGGTAGTTACATAATTGGACCTTATTTCTTTGATGAAAATGTTAATGGAGGAGATAATCTTTGCTATGTACGGACGGATTTTCAAAACATTTTGAAGACATCTTCAAATATGTCAGTAAACATAACCTTTATTATATTTCGATGATAACCAACAGTGTCAAAAATGAAATACTGCAACTGGACATTGCCGGAATTAAAATATTGAAATGCGATGCTCTTCATTCTGTAAAATTATTACTTTTGGGATAGTTGGATTTAACATTTACTTTATTTGACAGTTGACTAAGGAAGTCGAGCGCCATTCCTGCCTTCCATTGGTTGAACGAATATTTTGGTGCATAGAACAACAACGCTCGTAGTTCTTTAATTGACCGGTAATTGCTCATATAGTGATTATCTCCGAAATTACAAAAGATAGGTATAGGACATTGTTAACAAAAAAGAAAGAGAATAAAAAAAGGAACAAAATACCTCAATAAAGTACTGGGTGTTCCATTTAAAAAAAATAAGTTTTTGGTATGTGAAAATTTCAGGAAGTAGGCTATGAAAAAATAAAGTTTTTTAAGGTATTGTCGAGTGCAAGTTAAACCAAATGATGCAGAATTTTCTTGGATACAAGCACCACCAATGTTAATATTTTTACTTTTAAAAACAATGTGAAAATGATTTTTTTCTGAACACGTGTTTTGGTCAAATATTTTCAGAAAAAATTAATAACTCGAAAACTATTGGCTCAATTTTGAAAAAGGAAAAACAGTTGAACACACAACTTAAAGCAGTAGAAGAAAATCCAAAAATATATAGGGTGAGTCGTTTAAAAAAATGAAGTTCCGAGCATTTCCGGTGAAACCGGAAGTGTGTCAGAGCTTAAAGTATTTTTACAATATGCGCCACAAGCAACCATGCATCTTTTACTAATTGTTTTTCTTTTATTTAAAACAGAAAAGAGCAATCGACGAAGCGGCTACTAATGACTCACCCTGTATATGTGGTTTCTTGTGTTAACAAGGTTGTTACGTTGTAAATTTACTTTGTTTATAGTTCTCGAAAGATTGGGTGCCTTTGTCTAAATACGTGGAATTTTGTATAAAGATCGTGACTTTTTGAGCGTACCCTGTATATTGTCTATTGCACCGGTTACTAAGACTGCCTGCCGTATGCTTCCGTGGGTATTAAACCTACTATTGAGCCCTCACCGCTCTAAACCATGTACCGCGAATATGACAGATATATTTTGTGTAAGATCGGGCATTTACACCCTGTTTTTGTGTAAGCCTCTATGTCTGAGTAACTAACTCTAATTATCTTAGTTCTAGCTTATTCTAACCTACCTGTAGTTTCGTATTTTCCGCAGTTGCAATTACTTTTACGCCTTGCGTAAGTTTTCTTAAAAGAATATCTACTTATTCATCTCGTCCGATCCCTACCTAATGTATTTATTGTGGTTTGTAAACGCTTTGAGACGACAGTCAAGTTATTGTGATAACTGTCTAACATGTTTTGCGTATTGCCAAACACAGTTCTCGAGCAGGCCCGAGTATTATTGTTATTTTCCTTTTCCTTCGCAGACGTCCGTCTAAAAAAAAAATGTAAGGAGTATTAATTAAGGGAATGCTTGGAATGTAGGGCATACTATTAATTGTTGTCGATCACTTGTTGCTCTGTCTTCGATATTCTAGTATTGGGAACTTCTGTTAATTCGTCCCCCCCAGAACCATCGTAGGGGTTAGGATCGTAATTTCTCTGTAACATAAGTTTAAGATCGGTCTCTCTACCGTCTTTTTGCAGCGTTTTGATATTAAAGCTTTGGTATTTCGTTATTTACCTGCAGAAATTCTGTCCTTTCGCCTAATAAAATAGAAACTACGTGTGGAAGATTGTTTGTTTATTTCTGTCAAACCTATCGGCTATGTAGTACAGATCTGTTATACACGGGATTGCCAACGTTTAGCATAAAATTTTCCCTCGTGCTGCCGTCGTTATAATTTTCTTCGTACTATTGTCGGGTTTTTCGCTTATTCTCGTTTCGCTTAAGTCATGTTCTTGTTTGCGATTAATTAAGAGTCGCAGTGTTAACCCCCTTTTCGGTCAAACTCAAACTGGTGTTTGTAATTTTATGTGAATGCTTTCGATGTCCATCTTGAGGTATTTTCGTGTCTCTATGTTTTGGACAGGGCTGCGTGTAGCGATTGCGCGGGTGTGAACGAGGAGATTTTTCGCGGTTTTCGACGACACTTGTTGGTCACATCTTGCGAAAAGAACAGTGTGTGCAAATTGCTTCTCTTCCTTTAGTACTTATGTACAGTATCCATGTGGAGATTTTTCGCGTTTGCGGCTTAATTTGGAGGAAGCAGTAATTATCGCTACCTTAATTTTGGGTTTTAACGTGGATTTATATCGTCGTACCGTTTTCAAAAATCCACGTGTGGCCATGTGCTGGTTTTTTTTAAATGTAAATTTTGCACCCTGAAGTGACTCGTAGTCGTTTATCGTGGGATCTCCATCGTTCAACCTTGGGGTAAGTTTTCAAAACTCTGTGTTAAATTTTCGGGATTTTATCTTTGGTTTTTTTTTCTCTCTAAATTTTAATAGGATTCTTATGTCGGGCGCTAAAGCCCTCAGAAGCTGTTAGGATTCCTTTGACGGCCATTTAAGCCCTCCGAAGTCTTATTTTTGGGGATATCGCCCACATCAGTGGTTTTTTTCAACATCCAGCCCACCTGTTAAGTGGAATTTTACCAACAAGGGGGTCGCCGCCATTTTGGTTTTCCGCAGCGTCTTTCCGGCAACCATCTTGCCAGCTAAGGTTGTAATTTTACCTTTTATATATTTTACGTCCAATTTTCGACGTCTTTACGTCTGTGAGCAAGACTTCAGTTTGCCTAGTTTTGACCAAGAATTTTGAGTGGTTTATTAACTATCGCACCTCTTAGTCAACTGCGAGGTCACAATTTAATCCTTATTAAATTACCGTTATTATTTTATTAATTATGTAATAATCAGATTGACCAGAATTTTGGTTTTGTCACTACCGTATTTCTGTAGCCCTATGTTGAGGCAAATATTTAATTAAAACTAATTCAAGTAAATTCTTAAAATTATCACTTTATCTTTTGGGTAGATTTTATTTAATTAGTAATATACCTAGTGTTTTCTCTTCCGATACAATAATTGTGTGTTATATGATGTGTTGCATTTAAAAATCTAAAATTTGTTAATAGTTTTGCACGTTTTTTTTTCTTGCTGTAAGATTGTAAATTCTTGCCTTTCGTTGATCAATTAATTTACCTGAGCTAGATAAATTCATTTTATTTTGAAGAAGCAATCTTTGGTTCTCAAAGCTCAGGGTTTTATTGTTTTATTGTATTTTATGAAATTTCTTTTCTAATGTTACCTTTAACTATTGACTGTGCCAATAAATAACCTTCAATTAATTTAATTTAGTTCATGTAAGCAAACCTGACGTTTTTTTAATTTAGCGAATTTTTCTCAATTTTGACTAAGTCTCTCTACTGACGTATTAATTTTCATGCGCTTATTAATTTATATATATATAATTACCGCTTTGTATTGACATTGCCGTTGTGGCGTGTCCTTGAAAACTCTTGTACACCTAATGTGAGGTGAAGGAAACGTTTCTGCAACCGACCAACTTCTGCTGAAGCGCAGAGAATTTGTTAAATCTTTAAGACTTGTTTTTTTTTCTTTCAAATTTTGTAATTGTCACCTAACGCTTTGTTTTTTTCATTTATCAATTGGCTAGCTTCATATATTTTGTTTAAATTAACTTTACATTCAACGCTTGTGTTTTGTAATACCTAATTTCACCATTTTAATTATATTTAAAACACTTAACCATTCAACACATCAACTTAATTAAATTTTGTTACGTTTCGAACTACCGTTTCTTTTATTTCTTTTACCTTTGCATATATCATATTTTATTGTGACAAGCACGTACCTAAGAGTAGGTGCTACATCTATACAGGGTGTTCATTAGGTAACCCACTGGAGGGACACAGCCAGTGGTAGTTCGTAGGAGGCGCAGGTAGGTTATCTGTAGATAGCATAGTGTCCTGGTGCCCGGACAATCGTCGCTAGCGTCGTTGCCGACCGACGCTCTACTATTAGATGTTCTTGTTTTCCTGAACCGTCACGCCGTCTGCGACAGAGTTAGCTCGGCCCTGCGTTATCCTGTTTGACAACCCCTATTGCGACTCTCCGTTTCATTTCCGAATTCAGCCCGTTATCTTAATGCGACGAAGATCCGGTAGCAAGGTATTCATTTTATGTTCACAGTCTTCTTTGTTCATCATTACTGTTTTATTTGTTTTATCCGCTATCAAAACTATCAAATGTTTATTTTTTCTCAAAACTCCTTTGTTTCTTTAATATTTTTTTTTGAAGAAATGTGATTTGATTGTGATGATTGAGGTTTACTTGAATTTTTGAAATTGGATATGGTGTTGCAGATTTTTGAACGTAGTTGGTTTTTATCTTTTTCATTTATGTTTTCTATAAACGCCTCAATATTTGCTATAATTAAATTATAATAAACAATGCCCCCATTATCAGCCCAAAATATCGACCAGTTGTGATAAACAGATTTAAGAGTATATTAAACAGTAATAATTACCCAGATAACTTCACAAAAAAAAATCAAACAAACGTTACATACATTTTACAATACGGTATTTTCAAAATCAATTTAATCTTTTCCTTAAACAATTATGTTTCACTATCGAAATAGAAAAAAATAATTCCATAAATTTCTTAGATATGACATTAATAAAGCAGAATAGCAATATTCAAACTATATGGTACATCAAACCCATCGCATCTGGCAGATATTTAAACTACAATTCTGTGCAACCTCTATCGCAAAAGAGGAACCTAATTAAAGCCTTACCCAACAGAGTCATTTACCTTACCAGCCCAAAATATCGACCAGTTGTGATAAACAGAATTAAGAATATATTAAACAATAATAATTACCCAGATAACTTCATAAAAAAATTATCAACAGTAATTACATAAGTGGTGATAATTTTTTGATAATTTTAACTAGATGCACGAACCTTTGTTGCTATAGAAATCTCACGAGTGGGATTTCTTAATATCAATAAAGGTGAGTGCTAATCTAGTTAAAATTATCAACAAAAAATTATTACCACGAATGTAATTCGGCGTGATTATTTTTTAAACTATGTCGGAAAATGTTAAATAAATATGTAAGTATCTTTATTAAACAATTAAGAATCTTTACAATTCTTGTAGTTAATGGTGCAATTATTGTAGGTAATAGTGCTATTTCCTTGAGATGAAGAGGAAGAAACAGTGTCTCCTCTTAATTTGTTTATTACGGTTGCGTGATGCTTTTCGTCAAGTTGTAGATAGGGTTTGATGGAGTTTGCAGAAGAGTGTCCTGTTATTTTTAACAACTGCTGCTCACCTACTCCACTTTTAGCTAGTTGTGTTACAGCAGAAGAACGATGTGAATGGTTTGTAATTTTTATCTTTTTAGGATCCAAGCCAATCTTTTGGGCCGCTTGTTTTGTCCATTTTCCTATTTCGTTTTGGCTTACCGGGAGATTTTTATACCACCCCTTAGATAAAGGTTCCTGCCAATATGGATTAGGTGACAAAAAGAAACGATCAATTTGAATATTTTCAGTTCTTTTTGACATTAATTTATGAAAAAGACGTACCGGACATTTGTCAGTGTTATTTTTATTTGGCGTTAAAAATTTGCTATCAATTAACCTGCGCGATCCACCTTGTGCAGTTTTAGAAATTATCGGATTATATTCTATCCTTCCAGTTTGATTTCCATAATGATCTATTTCTTCTCTAAAATATTGCACTAACGCTTTTGACGCTTCTCCACCTCTCTATGCCAGTTCGTAGCTAGCAGTGTGATAGAACTTTCTTTGTAATCCGTTTGGAGTATTTTCGTCCCATGCTGCTATCATCTGTTCTATTTCTTCTTTCTTGAGAGCTGCAGCAGATGATTTTCTTTTTTCGAGAATAAATTGAAGTTCTCGACGCTTACAATTACGCGCGTCTCTCGCAGTCTTAAATTCAATATCAGTGAATGGATCCATTTTTCTATTATAATCCTTGAAATATTTTTCCTGGATAAGTTTTGCGGTTCCATTCCACAAAGTTTTGACAACAGATTCTTTGTAGTTTTCTCCATTTTTTTTGCGCATGTTATATGCCCAGTCCTCCAAAATTGTTGCGATTTGTTTCAACTCGGTTGATGCAGTTAACTCATAATTACGTTCAAGGCAAAACTCTGAAAACTGTTTCCATATTGTGTTCTTACTTTTTTTGGTGTTGATTGGTGTTGTTTGTTCGACAGTTGTTTGTATTGAATCAGCCGAGCTTTGACCAAATCTCGTGCTCATGTTGGTTTTTGTAAGATAACTAATTGTTTCTTCGAATTTATACCAATTCACTCACCTTATGTTAGAGAAAATCTCAAAAGCGAAATCTGAAGGTTGCTTCAAAATGGCGACGGTGCTGAATTTTAATGCTTATTTTGAGACAAATGGATGCGCTACCTTGACAATCAGGGCAATACTAACTTTTTTATGTATTTATTTAAACACAGGTCCAATTAAGCAACTTGAAAAAATAATAGAACAATTCGTAAAATTATATTTATCGCTTATGTCATCATAAAATGTCATACATCATTGTCATCGGAATAGACAATGATGTATGACATTTCATGATGACATAAGCGTTAGTTAAATGATGGTTTCATTGGTTAATTTAACACACATGATTAGAAATAGACCAATTTGATTGGATTTCTTTTTAATCAAAAAATTATCACTTATAATACCATGAGTAGTCAAAGTTATGTCGATTATTTTTGTGGTGGTTACACGAATGTCTTTCATGATTGCATTTAAATACTACGAGTGCGGAGCACGAGTAGTATTCGCAATTATGAAAGACATGAGTGTAAAGCACCACAAAAATAGTAGACTCAACTTTGACTACGAATCGTATTCGAGAGACTATTCAATGAACCAAATCAATTTTTCATATTAAAATGACTCAAAATTTAGTTACACATGATTACGTTTCCATGTCAACAAAAAAAACATTTATGTTTGTCATTAAAATTTTTGGAATCGTGTTCCTATTTAGTTCGTTTCGTTGAATAAAAACTGGTGTTTCTAAATAATGGGAACTGAGAAAAGATTTGGCACGAAATCTGAAGACGAAATCGATGCTGAAATTTGCGAAAATATCCCTTGGAACACGAAGAAATCCAAAGATTCAGTATGGAGACAATTTAGTACATTTTTAACAGCAAAAGGCTATAAACTGGATCAATCTACTTCTCCTGTGGACTTAAATGTCATCTTAAAGTCGTGGGCATGTAATATGAAGAAAAAAGATGGGTCCGATTATAAAGAAGGCGTCATCAAGCACATGTGGAACGTGACGGCGAAAATGGTTCAAGAAATGTTCTTCAATAAGTGGAAAATAAACGTAAACCCGTTTTCTGATGCAATATTTAAGTCAGCACGTGACGCCAGGGATGCTACAAGAAGAAAACTGCAAGCGTGTCCTGAAAAAAGAACCAGCAACGCGGCGGCACTTACAGAACCAGAATACTTAAATATGATACGCATATTAGATGAGAGTACCCCAGACGGTTTACAGAAAAAGTTTTTCTTAATAGCATCTTACGAACTAGCTTGGCGGGGAGGAGAAGGGATCAACTGTTTCACCTATTACTTCAAGGAGGAACTCGATAACAAGGGAAGAAGAACTGGTAGAATTGAGTATAATCCAGTATTTTCGAAAACTGCGCAGGGGGGAACTAAATCATTGACAGGCAGCAAGTGGTTGATAGAGAATAAAAGCAATACCGATATGTGTCCAGTTAGGTAACCTATTTATATTTAATTTCAAGACGGTATAATTAATATTCTTCTGTTATTTAGATTGTATTATCTACTGAAATCGAAGAGAGGAAAAAATGTGAAAACAGAAAGGATGTTTTTGACATCGAATCCGTTTTGGGATAAAGTTGAGAATGCGGTGTGGTATAAGAACAGTCCAGTTGGTATATGTGAGATCAGTAAATGGGTGAAGTTATTAGCTGAAAAAACTGGATTAGATGTTAAAAGAAGGAAGATATCAAATCATTCGGTACGCTCTTCAACTGTATCATCTCTGGCGAAAGCTGGAGTCGGAGAGCAACAACTGATGAAAATAACGGGACACCAAAATCTGAATTCCATAAAATCGTACTTGCAGCTTGATGATGAGCACCACGAGTCGATTATCACCAAAATGCGAAGAAATTTTACAACAACAAATGTGTCATGTACAACTTCGACATCTGTCAGTAATAGTGACGGTATTAAGCTACAAGAGAAAGGTACTCCCTCGGGTACTCCCAGTGATAGCTCTGTTCCAGAATGTCTGCTGCAGCACTGCAGTAATGTTAGTTTTCTAATTGTACCTTCAATATTGTTAGTAAATGAGTTACATTAATAAAAACTTTCGCTTGTTTAAAATATCCACTTGAATACCTTCTAGGAAGATATAATCGCTGAAATTTCCTGTTGCTATGATACGAAAGTAAATATTTGCTATTTTATTGGTTCATATTTGAACAATGACAGGTGAATTGAATAGTCACTTATAATACCATGAGTAGTCAAAGTTATGTCGATTATTTTTGTGGTGGTTACACGAATGTCTTTCATGATTGCATTTAAATACTACGAGTGCGGAGCACGAGTAGTATTCGCAATTATGAAAGACATGAGTGTAAAGCACCACAAAAATAGTAGACTCAACTTTGACTACGAATCGTATTCGAGAGACTATTCAATGAACCAAATCAATTTTTCATATTAAAATGACTCAAAATTTAGTTACACATGATTACGTTTCCATGTCAACAAAAAAAACATTTATGTTTGTCATTAAAATTTTTGGAATCGTGTTCCTATTTAGTTCGTTTCGTTGAATAAAAACTGGTGTTTCTAAATAATGGGAACTGAGAAAAGATTTGGTACGAAATCTGAAGACGAAATCGATGCTGAAATTTGCGAAAATATCCCTTGGAACACGAAGAAATCCAAAGATTCAGTATGGAGACAATTTAGTACATTTTTAACAGCAAAAGGCTATAAACTGGATCAATCTACTTCTCCTGTGGACTTAAATGTCATCTTAAAGTCGTGGGCATGTAATATGAAGAAAAAAGATGGGTCCGATTATAAAGAAGGCGTCATCAAGCACATGTGGAACGTGACGGCGAAAATGGTTCAAGAAATGTTCTTCAATAAGTGGAAAATAAACGTAAACCCGTTTTCTGATGCAATATTTAAGTCAGCACGTGACGCCAGGGATGCTACAAGAAGAAAACTGCAAGCGTGTCCTGAAAAAAGAACCAGCAACGCGGCGGCACTTACAGAACCAGAATACTTAAATATGATACGCATATTAGATGAGAGTACCCCAGACGGTTTACAGAAAAAGTTTTTCTTAATAGCATCTTACGAACTAGCTTGGC
Source organism: Amphimallon solstitiale (assembly GCA_963170755.1). NCBI lineage: Eukaryota > Metazoa > Arthropoda > Insecta > Coleoptera > Scarabaeidae > Amphimallon > Amphimallon solstitiale. The sequence goes on along the minus strand of OY720678.1, from coordinate 10,724,503 downwards.
GGGGAGGAGAAGGGAGCAACTGTTTCACCTATTACTTCAAGGAGGAACTCGATAACAAGGGAAGAAGAACTGGTAGAATTGAGTATAATCCAGTATTTTCGAAAACTGCGCAGGGGGGAACTAAATCATTGACAGGCAGCAAGTGGTTGATAGAGAATAAAAGCAATACCGATATGTGTCCAGTTAGGTAACCTATTTATATTTAATTTCAAGACGGTATAATTAATATTCTTCTGTTATTTAGATTGTATTATCTACTGAAATCGAAGAGAGGAAAAAATGTGAAAACAGAAAGGATGTTTTTGACACCGAATCCGTTTTGGGATAAAGTTGAGAATGCGGTGTGGTATAAGAACAGTCCAGTTGGTATATGTGAGATCAGTAAATGGGTGAAGTTATTAGCTGAAAAAACTGGATTAGATGTTAAAAGAAGGAAGATATCAAATCATTCGGTACGCTCTTCAACTGTATCATCTCTGGCGAAAGCTGGAGTCGGAGAGCAACAACTGATGAAAATAACGGGACACCAAAATCTGAATTCCATAAAATCGTACTTGCAGCTTGATGATGAGCACCACGAGTCGATTATCACCAAAATGCGAAGAAATTTTACAACAACAAATGTGTCATGTACAACTTCGACATCTGTCAGTAATAGTGACGGTATTAAGCTACAAGAGAAAGGTACTCCCTCGGGTACTCCCAGTGATAGCTCTGTTCCAGAATGTCTGCTGCAGCACTGCAGTAATGTTAGTTTTTCTAATTGTACCTTCAATATTGTTAGTAAATGAGTTACATTAATAAAAACTTTCACTTGTTTAAAATATCCACTTGAATACCTTCTAGGAAGATATAATCGCTGAAATTTCCTGTTGCTATGATACGAAAGTAAATATTTGCTATTTTATTGGTTCATATTTGAACAATGACAGGTGAATTGAATAGTCAAGGAAACTTTACATAAATTTTACAATAAAGAGACAAGAATAACTAAAATTACAAATGTCTACTATGGGCTTCATGCAATTTTTTTTACAAAAATATGTTCAATCTTTAAATCAAAACATGAATATAAAATACATCTCTCGTTTGATGTTACGCTTTCAACAGTTCCCATATTTTAATATCTTTATAAGACTGTTTTAGAAAATATAATTTTATGAGGTGGTGATTTCTTTATATTTTGCATATCCAAAAAGTTTGTATAAAATTCAGAGCACTAAATTACACGTTTCCATTTTGCATTAATAAGGTATTCGTGAAGTGAAGGTTCTAGAACTATGGTCGAATGAACTCCAACCGCCAATGTGGTCCTTTTTATCTATTTACACGATAAGATTTCTCACCCGGTCTTAAAAATACATGCAAACGATCATAGCGACCGCGGTTATGCAATAAGGGTAGAAGAGTGTATCGTTCCCCAGGCACTTTTCTTTGGAGTTCTACTTGGCGTTGGGGGCGAACCGCCTTCCATTTAACCTGTTTGTGCCGAACGCACAGCTACATAAAATAAACAAGACAATCGTTTTCGCAATCGCGCTAAGCAATGAATTTCTATTTACTATCTGACAGGTTTTGATGTTTTAGTAGCTTTGCTTTTAAGAGAAGTACATGTTTATGGGTTGCGGTTGTTCTTGTAAAAGAAATGCTGTATTCGGTTGCTCTGTTAAACAATCATTTCGAATATATTTTAGAATTCGTTTGCTTTCATTATTAGGTCTGATATGCTGACGTGGTGAATGTTACAACATGAAACTTGAAAATAGTGTACTTCTTTATGTCGAATAATAGATATATGTATGTAAAATGTAGTTAAAACAATTGAGAGTATTTCTTATATGTATTCGTATAGTAATAAGGAGACCGATGTTTAAGACAATACCCATACCTAATAGTAGTCATGAATCAGGTATTTGCAATCATGGCAATGATAATGGACATTGTTGTGCACTGCTACATAAAAAGCAGGAATTTTATGTAGCAGTAATTTTGTTTTAGTATACATTTTATCATAGCATAGGTTTAATAATATTATATTTTTAATTATGCAAGATTTAAATTAAATTTTATATATATGTACATTTAATCTTTGATTGTGGCTAATTTCACATGTTGGTATATTGTCCTCGTTGTTATTAACATGCTACTATTTTTTAAGTAGCATCAACAGTTATGGAAAACTTATTGTCTAATGTAGTTGGATGAATACCGCATGTGTTAATTTTCATTAGGTGTAGGGATCCAATGTTTACGTGCGATTTATACGTATACAAGTAACACGTGGCAACGTGGCACCCCTACTGTCCGTCACCAATCGACATCACAACGATTTTCTCCGATCTTCCCACTTCTCCCCACCAGATTTTACATGCAATGTTTAGCTACGAACACGTTGCGATCTAGTCTGCAATAAAAGCCGTCTTATTACTGGAACGAGAAACATCAAATGGCCGCGGCGATCTCCTGATCTAGTAGTTTATTATTATTTTCAGAATCCTTTTTTATTTACCTTATTAAGGTTGTTTTTTAATTTTATTAGAATTACGCTTTTGTTTGTGTCATGCAGCGTGAACGCAGTTAATAATTCTGTGCATTTACTGAAAGTAAGAATAAAAACAAATCCTTGCAACTCGTAAATATTATTTCTGAACGCATTACAAACACCTTAGTCAGTGGTCCAATAGTTACTGCTAAGCTAAGTTGTATTTTCGAGCATGTATCGGTCGCGCTGGCATTGGAGAGGAAAGTAGGGGTGCCACGTTGTCACGTAATGCATGAATTGATCGCCTATGGCTAATGAAAATTGACACATGCTGTATATTTTATAGAACTAGGAGGTGACAGTAAACAATTTATAATTATTATTATGATAAATTCAATTGTTTAAGTTTATCATGCAAGTAAACAGTGGTTGGATCATATTACATGAGTTACTGCAGTTTATGGCATGATATTTGTAATCCATGTGATGTAACTATAGTAAACCTTGGGTAACCGACGCACAAATAGACGGGATGTTAACCAAACAGATTTTGAATATATAAAGCAAATTATAACTCTGAAAGCTTATATTTGATACGCTACATTAATATGACACACTTTATGTACAACAAATGCAAAGAAATTATTAAAGAAGTATAAGTATTATTATGATGTTATACCAAAATTATATATAATTAAAATGAGGGTATGAGTCTAACTTCTATATACTAACTTATATATCGAAAGTAAACGACAATAAGGAACATATTGGATTGTTAAATATCATAAAACTATTAATTTATTATTAAACATGCATGTACTTTTTGTCATTTCAATTAGCTGTTGAAAGGAGACAACCAATTTATGATAGAGTAACAAATAAAAGGTCTAACAATCAACTAACACAAGAGATAATTAATAAGAATGTATACATTTGGTATCAATATTATATTAATGATTTTAATTATAATAATATGCAATTAATACGTGTCAATTCATGGTATTTCTTGTGTTACTTATAACTCTGCGTTTATCTGATGTTTTGAAATTATATCGTACGTATCATTAATTGCTGGTTAATATACAAGAGTTAATTTGTAGCTTCTGTCGGTAATTTCACAATTTATTGTAGACATCAGCCAACTTCAATACATGACGATGTAAAATAAATGACACACGAGTGACAAAATAATTATTCTGTTTCTCGTCGATTTTATTCCTCAATAAGTTAAAAGTGCGCGACAACAGATAATAAAATTAATAATCTTGCAAATGTTTTGCAAATTCATACACAATTTATTAAGGCATGTGTGTTTAATGAAATGTAAAGGAAAATATATCAGCAATGAATTGAGTGGGAATAAAGCGCTACATTTGATCGTTTAGATGTAATTAAAGAAGAAGTAATAGAGAATATGTAAATATCGTAAATTTATACAATAATATGAAGCAAGTTTACATAAATAATGTACACATAATAGAATTAAGAATACTGCATATGTAACACATTGGTACTGAGTTGCAAATAAACTAAAATGATCGTTTGATAGAAATGAAGTCTGATATAATTACAAGAAAACATTATAAACTGAAAATAGAGAAATAGAAAATGGACACACATTTTTGTACATACATTGAAATAAGTTATGGCCATGTGGGACGTTCTATTTAAATAAGGATTATTTCATTAAAAATCAAGCAAATGAGAGTTCGTAATTATCAATAAAATACAAATAAACTAAATTCTGCGTTGAACAAAATATGTAACTTCTTTAGTAATTCTTTAATAGCGTGTAATTTTTCATTGTATGCTCAAAATTAAATTTTCTATCGACTCTTGACCAAGCTTGTCCCAATATTCTGGAATTATTCATCATGAACGTTTAAGTAGACAGCAGGAAGTTGCTTTAGCGACCATGTGCCATTTATCTAAGCAGAGAACATCTGGCGACTTTATTAGAAGAGGTAGGTAAATACTCAATTTAGTTCAAATCTGGTTTATCCTACACAATTTTGGCTTGTTGAAGCCGAACATTATCTTCTAGAAAATGAAAGTTTTATTTGGATTCCCGCGACAATTACTCACAATATTGCCAATAATGTCTCTGAAGTAAGTTTCACCATTTATGGTCAGTTCACAGAGATAAAATACCGTACGATGTCCTAGAAAAATCTCGCTCCATACTATTAGTAAGCCACCATTGAACGGGTATTCTTCTTCCACATAGCGACTATTTACTTGTTTATCACCTGTGCAGATAGAAACATGGCCCTAATGTGAACATTACGATTCCCGTTCTTCTTGCTGCATACCGGTAAAGAGACTTTCTACAGAATACATCTGATCTTTACTCAGTTGTAGGAGTAATTTTAGTTCCTATCTCATAGCGATGTTGCTGATTTAGAGCTCTAGAAGTTGCTGTAAAGCAGTGATACTCAACCACTGTGCCGCGGCACTTTTGTGTGCCGCGGCACACAAAAGTGCCGATTCTAAAAGTATGCCGCAATATTATCAAATAATATGATTTAAAAAGAAAAATCCTTTTAACAGGAATAGATATTTAATACCATAATTTTTTTTAAAATTATTTCATTATTTGTTTTGCAACGCGTTCTTTCTTACACCCCCTATTCTGTAACTTTTTCGTTACGCATTTTCGAACGCATTGTACATAAAAATCGTTACGGTCCAACTTTCTGCAAATTTCGAAGCGTACCGATGTCGTACGAAATTCGAAATCCATCGGCTTGTTAGGTTCGTAGCGTAACGAAAGCAAATAGGCATTCGTTATGAGAATTGTGTTGTGTATTTTATATGTGCCTCAACTCGGCTCACACAGAACCTTCTGAAAATGGATAAATGGTTAAAAAGAAGAAAGCTTAACGATGATAATAGTGATAATGATAACGTTAGCGACCAAGTTAATGAGCCCACGCCCGGTACAAGTAAAGATACTTCTTGCTCCAAAAAATACGTTGTTCATCGGAAATACAATGATGATTTTTTGAAATTTGGATTTACCTCTACAATGGAAAATGACAAAGTTGTCCCCGAGTGTGTGATATGTGGTTGTAAATTATCAAGTAGTGCTGTGGTTCCGAGCAAACTCCAACATCACTTGGTGACTAATTATCTTTCGCTTTCAACAAAAGATAAAACCTACTTTCAAAAGTCTTTATATTCAAAATCCAAGCAAGTAAAAGTTTTTGAAAAACAAATCGGTGTGTCTGAAAAGGCTCAAGTAGCTTCTTACGAAATAGCTGAATTGATTGCTGCTAAATTAAAACCTCACAATTTGGCTGAAGAAATTATATTACCAGCTTGTCGCAAAATTGTAAAAGTAATGACTGGATCAGCAGATATTGATATTTGTAAAATACCACTTTCGAATGACACAATCCATCGCAGAATTAAAGATATGTCGCAAAATATTAAGCAAAATACTGCAAAAACTCTCGCAAATTCAAATTTTGCTCTACAAATCGACGAAACAACAGATATTACAGTAAAAGCTCAATTAATTGCATTCACTAGATTTATTCACGAAAATGATATAATTAATCAATTTTTATGTTGTCGGGAGTTACCTGATTTTACAAGTGGCAAACATATTTTTGATGTACATAATTAGTTCATATTTAGAAGAAATTAAAGTTTCATGGAAGTCATGTATTGGCATTTGTACAGATGGTGCTCCAGCTATGACTGGGCATCTAAAAGAATTTGTAGCACATGTTAAAGAACTGAATGGGGATATATTAGTTACCCATTGTTTTTTGCATCGAGAAGCACTTGATACAAAATATTTGCCATCAGAATTGAAAATAGTTCTGGAACAATGTGTTAAAATGATTAATTATATAAAATCAACATCATTAAAAAGTCACTTATTTAGTAAATTATGCCAAGCTATAGAAGCCAAGTACGAATCCTTGTTACTGCATACGGAAATAAGGTGGCTGTCCAGAGGAAAAGTTTTATATAGTGTGCTGGAATTAAAAGACGAAATGAAAATGTTTTTTGAACAAGATAAAAATTATGATTTTCCTCATTTGTTGGAAGATAAAATATGGTGTACTAATTGGCTTACTTATCAGGCATTTTTAATAACATAAATTCAAGTATACAAAAGCATAATGAAAATATCTTAAATTCAACCGATAAGTTGTTGGGATTCCAAAAATAAATAACTTTATGGAAGAATAAAGCTCAGAAAGGCAATTTAGAAAAGTTTGAGTCAGTCCCAAAAGACTGTTATAAAACTATTGAATTAATTGTTATTGACCATTTGACAACATTAGAGGAGAGAATTATTCATTATTTCCCAAAATTAGGTATAAAGAAATTTGATTGGGTTCGTAATACATTTCTCATAACGGATACTTCTGTATTTGCCTTAACTTTGAATGAAGAGGAAGGAAGAACTCATTTTGCTTTCCAATAATCGACATTTAATTTAAAACATTCAGAAGAATCAATTAATTCATTTCGTCATTAGATGCGATTATCTAATGATAGCCAAGAAAGCTTTAAACATATTATTACAATTTTCCACATCTTATTTGTGTGGATTTGCAGCATTAACCAACATTAAAACTAAAAAATGATCAAGATTGTTAAATGTAGAAGACGATATGAGAGTAGCATTGTCATTTTTACGACCAAATATATAATGTTGCTATATACATTGTCAAAATGTCAAGAATGTTGTTTCTATCTAGTGTAGGCATATTTTGTGCATGCCACTGGATCACACTGATTGATCCTTTTTTACTTTTAAATGTTATTATGCCTTTTAGAAAACTGCATGAATATTTAAGGAATTATTCCAGATCGTTTAACCTATGCGATAAGTTTTCGAGTATACTAAATATATCTATGTCTGCATATGTAAATTTATTCACATACATTCTCATTTAGTACTGTATAACCAAGATAGATTTATATGTGCCAGTAAATTAAATTGAAGCACACGTTGACGAGCTCCATCTGTAACGCCATCATTTATTCATGGCACTCAGGTGAAGGAAGAAAAAGCACTTTACCGAATACTTACTTCTGGCACCGGCGCTTTTGCTGCTGCTCTTCGTGTTGATAATACGTACTCCAATATCGAGTTCATATCCGTAATCTTTTAATATAACTCTACACATCATTTTGTTGAACTGTGTTAGTAAATAAGTACTTCGAAGATAAAATTTGTTTTTAAAATGTTTTCTATACGGCATATTATAAAAATAAATAGTAATTGATTTTTTGAATATCAATTTTATTTTTATTGCTGTGTTACGCACGTGAATAAATACGTACCTATGTGAAACAGGCGTATAATTGTAATATAATATACATATATTTGAATAAGATGACAATATAATCATTCTTGTATGGACCAGAATAAATGCATACTCGTTCTAGCTCTAATGAATTATAACTTGAATTTAATGGTTACGAATAAACTTACATATTACAAGAAGCACTAATAAAATAAATAATTTTCTTATGATATTTATATGTAAAATAAATTTTATTAGAAATAGTAATTTAATGTTTATTAATATATGATTTTTTATTATAATAGTTATTTGTAAGTATAAAAAAATCTATTACATGGATAAATCATATATTGCTGATAAATAAAGCTAAAATAAACCCAAACAAAACCATTGTAGAAGTAGTTGATTTGTATCACATAAATTGGAATACTCAACACAAAATCTACAACAAAAAGGTACATACATGGTAAGATATATATTTGGGGTTGATAAAATAAATTTAAAACAAATCTATGCATTCAATTACTTATTTTTAGTATACTATAATATAATTAGACATAATAATAGTATGCGAAAGGGTATTGTTTGATAGGATAATTATCTATAGTTTAAATGAGGAAAGAATAATTAACATAATAAATAGTATTGGTTGAAGGGTTTCTTATTTTATAGTGAACGTACTTCTGTAGCTGTATTAATTGGATCCTACGTTACCTCCAATTTGTAAACAATAGAATATAAAAAAACAATGTCTCTTACCGTGACAAAAATTATGTTCTTAAAGTCGTTTAGATAAATAATAAGCTAAAAAACTATTTTAATAGGACAGCTAAGTTTGATGAATACAAAATGAACTAAATTGACAATCATAATAATAAATATAATATAATCGAATGCACATCTAAGTTTTTCTAATTGAATTCAGATATTGGGTTACTGATTTTACGACGATTGATTTCTAGATTTACAAAGTGAATACTATGTAGAATAGAGAAAGCGCATAAAGACACAAATAGTTAGGAAAACGAATATCGCTCATTGGACCGAGGAGAATACAGAAAGCTCATGAGGCAATAGATTCTGGCAGAAAAATTCGAGAAGTTTCTAGGTCATTCAACATTCACGAAGCAACATTGAGAGGTCGTAGGCGAACTAACGACAGATCTGGTCCAAGATTAGGAAGACGTTCTACATTCTCGGCTGAGACTAAGACACAAATGGCTAATCATGTTCTCAAGTTAGCTAAATTGTTTCATGGATTGACGCCAGTTGAGTTACGAAAACTCGCTTTTCAATATGCAGAGTCTAATGGCATACGTCATGAATTTAATAAAAACCGCCAGGAAGCAGGCAAGGATTGGTTGCAATCATTTCTTAAGAGAAATCCCGAAATCAGCCCAAGAAAACCTGAAGGAACAAATGTGAATAGAATAACTGCTTTGAATGAAGAATCTGTTAAACTTTTTATTCAAAGTTCGCAACTCTCTTAGAAAAATATAAATTTGCACCAAGCAGAAAGTTTAACGTTGACGAGACTGGGATTTCAACTGTTCAGAAGCCTACTAAGCAACTTGGACCCAGAGGCGTTAAACAATTTGGATAAAAAATATCTTGGGAACGTGGAAAGAATGTCACTGCCATATGCGCAATGAGTGCTTCTGGAAGCTTTATTCCACCGCTCCTTATATTTCCCAGAAAGCGAATGTCGCCCACATTGACGAAACATGGACCAGTCGAGTGTATTTATGCAGTTACTGGTAATGGCTGGAGCAACGAGAAATGTTTCCTTCAGTGGTTACAGCATTTTAAATGTCATGTAAAATCAAGTCCAGAAAACCCTGTTTTGTTGTTGCTCGATAACCATTATAGCCATATATCTCTTTTGATTTATAATTATTGTAAAGATAATGGAATCGTAATGTTGTCTATACCGCCACATACCTCCCACCGCTTGCAGCCCCTCGACACTTCATTTTTTGGACCATTTTAGTACGCGTTTAATAAGGAGTGTGATCTTTTTTTAAAAACTGGCAAGGAAGAGAAAATAATTTTCCCCGATTTAGCTGAAATATTTAATAACGCCTACGTAAAAATTACGACTATGGCAAAGGCTTTATCAGGTTTTAACGCAACTGGGATCTATCCATTCAATCCCGATAAATTTACAAAAGAGGATATTGAAGCTGCTAGTCAATATCTACCTACGGTATCTGATGATTTGGACCCCACAAATGAGATTGATCCTGGCCCGTCAACTTCTGGCTTTTCATCTTCTGTCCCGTCAACTTCTGGCCTATTAGCATCTGTCCCGTCAACTTCTCACGTTCCAGCTAAACATCAGTCGCGTTTTAAAGGGAAATCAAAGAATAGTGCTTTACCGAAAGAAAAGGTTACCATTGCAGAACTATCGCCATTGCCGTCATATTCTGGGAAAGGAAAAACTAAAAAACGTAACAAAGGAAAGTCGGAGATATTAACTGCTACGTCGTTAAAATTGATGCTCGAAGAGAAGCAACAAAAAATGAATAAAGTTAGTTCAGTTCGACAAAGTAAGAATAAAGATATTAGGGAGAAGGTTGCAGTACGCAAAAAAACCGAGAAATAAAAGAAATATGGAATTAGACTCAGACAGTTCCGAAGACGACGAAATTGACGAGAAATGGCGAGTTGATGATGACGAACTCGACGACATGGTCAACATGGATGTGGATTCAAAAGAGAAAGAGCAATGCTTGGTGTGTGAAGATTTTGGAAAAGATGAAGAGATATGGTATAGATGTGTTAGTTGTGGACTGTGGGCACATGCCGAATGTAGTGGGTGTAGCTCTGCCGTTGATTATAGATGTGATTTTTGTTATAAAAAATCTTCTGTTAAGACACCTTGTAGCAAAATTTTAATTTAAGATCTCAAGTTCTGAAATATGTTTTGCAATTCTTTAATAACTTTTAAATATATATAAGTGTGCATTTTTAGAATTTTGGATATTTTGTAGCGGTTTTTCAATAAAAAGTCTTTTACAAATAGAGTTTTTCTATTACGTATCAATACCCTATCAAATGCGTATCATTATCCGCAATGGCGGGTAATAATACGCAAGACAACAAACTTAAATTTAACTATTTTATATAAACACTTTCAACTTAAAATAAAATTTAAGATGGTGTTGTTAAAGGGAACATATAAAGTGAACAACTGTGACAAATCTGCAGTCTACAGTAATTAAATCGCTTGACTTAGATATTGCTTAGGTGCGTACGATTTCCCTCTTCTCCCCTAATTAACCATTAGAATAAATAACTGTAGCAGGTTTCTTAAACAATATGATAATAAAAATCATATCCATGATTTTACTTGATTTTTTATTTTATCAAAGAAAATAATATGACGTCTGTGTTGTTGAAAAATAGTTAACTAAAAACTAATTTTGTACTAGAAATTGAAAATGTAGTTTAATATAATTTAAAATACGTATATAGTTAAATCAGATCTATTTTACAAAGAACGTATAAAATTTATCTCATGAGCTGCATCATTTCTTTCATATAGTCCACACTTTACCAAATACACCCTGGCATTATATATTATTTGAAACTTCGTTGCGTATATTAAAACTTTGGAAGCGGCTGAGGCTTGAAGACTTCTTAGTGTTTCACAAGCTCTCTTATTGAAGCGGCCCATTTACAAGAACATAAAAAGCCATTACTTTCTTATACAAGAGATAAACTCGGGGTGTGCTTGTCTCTGAGTCCCTTGGATAAAGTGTGTGCCGTAACATCGCAAAGGTACTTACAGCCGCGTTTATGTACCGTCACGCATTGCACGCTTCCGCTGTCTATCCCATCTAAAACTTGTTTTCCATTTTCGACTGTAACATGTATTTCGGCATTTCCAAGTCTAAAAGGTCTCAAAAATATTTTCCCCGTAATAATAATATATGTATGTATGTACATACACATATATGTGCATATTTTCTCTCGAATATAAAATAATAATTATTCAGTGTTATTCCATGCAAATTGCATTGTATATTTTAAAAGAGAGCATTAAATTAATAAAAATAAACAAGAAAATGGGTGTGCTTAAAACCACACGGCAGAAATGAAAACTTTATCGAGGCGAGGTTAATAATACAAAATACAACTTTTTTTTTCGTTCTATATTTTACATTAGGCTCATCCTGCATCACGAATTCAGTTGCTGAGATTTAGTGTGCTTCTTTTGACGATATTTCTTCATGCGCGCATTTGACAATTCCCTTTTTCGTTTTAATTTGACATCGATTTGATTTTCTTCATCCATCCTGTGTAACAGAAAAGAATCAAATGCTTATAAATTCGTATATAACAAGCAATTAAAGCAATGCTCTATTCTCAATGTTTCTGTTTGGATTGGTATACAAATTATAGTAAATGCGTGTGGACGTTATTTAACACCCGGAATATACTGATCAGTTTCCGAGTCATTCGTATCATTTTAATAAACATGCTAAAACTTACCTGAGCGCGAAATATTATATAATATAAATAGAGATAATGCCTCATACACACACAACAAATTTTTTGGTAACCGTCCGCGAAGTTACCAATTAGCGAACGCAACACAGTCCGCGAAATACAATTTTGCGGCCGTTGCTATGGCAGCGGCCGCGATATATATATATATATATATATATATATATATATATATATAAAATATATTACAATTCTTTGCCAAATATACAAATGTATTGAAAAATTCAAAAGATTCTTGGTAGTAGTGGCATACAATGAAGTAAAAGTAATAACAATATGACAACTGGTTGTCAATTAGAAAACAATGACAAATATAAAATGCAAATCACAATATATAATTGAAAATGTAATCAAATAAGCAATAGGACAGTCGGGATTACTTATATAGCCACATTAAAAGGCTTGGGATTTACCACAAACTGTTCAGTCAATGCAATTATACAAATAACAACGACGCAACTATGTAATGAAAAATTAAGAGTAGAACTGTTGATATTATAACAATATAGAATGTAAAATCAGTCATGTATAAATGTAAATGAAAGCAAATAAGCATAGGACAATCGCCATTACCCATGTAATCCTATCAAATTGGATTAGGTTCACCTAAACATGTATAATCTGATTGAAATACATAGACAATCAACGATGCAACTATGTATGTGTTAAGATGTATTTGTAGCTACAGACATATATGTTTCTACCTAGTTTGGTTTCGTCAGTGCAGCATAACAAAGAAGGTGTATGTTAAAGCATACTGCTTATTTGATTACATTTTCAATTATACATTGTGATTTGCATTTTATATTTGTCATTGTTTTCTAATTGACAACCAGTTGTCATATTGTTATTACTTTTACTTCATTGTATGCCACTACTACCAAGAATCTTTTGAATTTTTCAATACATTTGTATATTTGGCAAAGAATTGTAATATATTTTATTAACTGCCTGGTTGAAATAAGGCATTACACAGTATTAAGTAAGTGCACAGTTGTTTTACACTTGGACATTTTGGATTGACATTTTATGGTAATACTATATAATTTTTATTCAACACATATTACTGCTTTAACATACACCTTCTTTGTTATGCTGCACTGACGAAACCAAACTAGGTAGAAACATATATGTCTGTAGCTACAAATACATCTTAACACATACATAGTTGCATCGTTGATTGTCTATGTATTTCAATCAGATTGTACATGTTTAGGTGAACCTAATCCAATTTGATAGGATTACATGGGTAATGGCGATTGTCCTATGCTTATTTGCTTTCATTTACATTTATACATGACTGATTTTACATTCTATATTGTTATAATATCAACAGTTCTACTCTTAATTTTTCATTACATAGTTGCGTCGTTGTTATTTGTATAATTGCATTGACTGAACAGTTTGTGGTAAATCCCAAGCCTTTTGATGTGGCTATATAAGTAATCCCGACTGTCCTATTGCTTATTTGATTACATTTTCAATTATACATTGTGATTTGCATTTTATATTTGTCATTGTTTTCTAATTGACAACCAGTTGTCATATTGTTATTACTTTTACTTCATTGTATGCCACTACTACCAAGAATCTTTTGAATTTTTCAATACATATATATATATATATATATATATATATATAAACTTAGATGTCTTTACCACAAGTACATGAATTAAAATAATATTTCTTGGGTTTGTGGTACTTACTGATTAAATAAATAAAACTAAATTTGACGTTTCACCATATTTAATGTCTTTCTCAAAAATGTAGAGATATAAAACAACCATGCCTAAAATTAATACATAGAGCAGTGTCAGATGTTAATACAGTTAATATATTCAGATATTACATGCAAAATACTATATAGAGCTTTATCAAAATATAAAAAATATAAAAATATAAAAAAATATAAAAAACACATATAGCAACGGACAACTCACCAGTAAAATTTCGTAAAACATCCTTTATTGTACATTTAAAATTGCAATTTTATAAAATAACGTATTCGATGATATCTATACATGTTTTTTCCCTTTTTCTTGTTTCCTTTGGTGTCATTTTTTAATTTTATTGTTATTCAATATGTATCACCAAAGTATGTGTGTCACTTTTGTTTAATTATGTTAAAGTTTAGTTGTTTTCAATATCTGTGTACGATAACGAATGCATGAATACATATTGCACTGCTACGATCCTTTTTAGATATTAGCAAGTTTTTGTTGTTATGTTTTATTAACTGCGCGCAGCGGAAAGACTTACACATTATTTTCAAGAAATCGGCATATCTACAGGGTCCCGCTAGGTGAAACACAAAAATTAAACAATGTATTGCTATAATTAAACTGTTACTTTTGTATGATTGGGTAGTATATGTTTGAGAGATTAGATATATCTTCACGGTCGTTTATGGCATAATCATGTAAATCATTTCGAGTACATCTCTAGCTTTTTGGTTTTTTTCCTTCTCCAAGATTCTAACATTCTTGAAATCAAACTGAAAGCAGAAATCCCTAAAGACCAACAAACACATTTAATATACGAAATACATTGTAAAAATTGCGAGGGTGTATGCATAGGGCAAACGCACCAACACCTTAAAAACCGTATCAATGGCCATAAATATTGTAAGAATAGTACAGCTTTAAAGAAGCATACTACCGATACAGGGCACGATTTTGATTTCAAGAATGTTAGAATCTTGGAGAAGGAAAAAAACCAAAAAGCTAGAGATGTACTCGAAATGATTTACATAAAAAATCATGATTATGCCATAAATGACCGTGCAGATATATCTAATCTCTCAAACATATACTATCCAATCATACAAAAGTAACAGTTTAATTATAGCAATACATTGTTTAATTTTTGTGTTTCACCTAGCGGGACCCCTGTAGATATGCCGATTTCTTGAAAATAATGTGTAAGTCTTTCCGCTGCGCGCAGTTAATAAAACATAACAACAAAAACTTGCTAATATTTAAAAAGGATCGTAGCAGTGCAATATGTATTCATACATTAGTTATCGTACACAGATATTGAAAACAACTAAACTTTAACATAATTAAACAAAAGTGACACACATACTTTGGTGATACATATTGAATAACAATAAAATTAAAAAATGACACCAAAGGAAACAAGAAAAAGGGAAAAAACATGTATAGATATCATCGAATACGTTATTTTATAAAATTGCAATTTTAAATGTACAATAAAGGATGTTTTACGAAATTTTACTGGTGAGTTGTCCGTTGCTATATGTGTTTTTTATATTTTTTTATATTTTTATATTTTTTATATTTTGATAAAGCTCTATATAGTATTTTGCATGTAATATCTGAATATATTAACTGTATTAACATCTGACACTGCTCTATGTATTAATTTTAGGCATGGTTGTTTTATATCTCTACATTTTTGAGAAAGACATTAAATATGTCGAAGCGTCAAATTTAGTTTTATTTATTTAATCAGTAAGTACCACAAACCCAAGAAATATTATTTTAATTAATTTATATATATATATATATATATATATATATATAGACAATATGAATACTCGCTTACGAGTCCCGGGCTGGTCTGATGCTAACGTGCCGCCTTCTCACCCGTGCGGCTCGGGATCGAATCTGCTCGGGGACATGAATTTATTTATTCATTTAAATTTCAATTTAAGTGAAATTAAATACCTCTATATGATATATTTCTCTCGTTCCCTTAGTCGACTCGAGCCGACTTTACCCGAACGAGCGTTACATAGCCGAGCGTGGTGGCTCAGTCTTGTTCAGTGCCCACAATCAACGCAACGCGCCCAAAAAAGTTTACACTTCAATAAAATTGTTAAATATGTCAACGTATACATACTTAAAATGTTTCTAAATAGTATTTAACTCAACAGGAGGACCGCTTTCCTATTAAACTTAAATTTTATAGAAGTTAGGAAAGAAACTGATTTATTACTTTTCAAAATATCTATAGTATTTCATATGCATTCAAATAAATTCTCGAATTATTTTGTTGTTGTGAAGCTTCCAACAGCTTTTTAAGGTGTTGAAAATCGTTGTTCACGCCTTGCTAATTTCTTATACGTGGCATAAAGAAGTATTGTGACGAGGACAATTTTCGACCTCTAGATTTTTGCAGGTGTCCACGTTTTGAAGTCCCGTGTGTAATGTACGATTTACCGGTGACATTAAAAATAACAAAATTTGTGGTGGTTTTGTTAAATATGTCAAATATGAAAATTCAAATATGTTATAGGGATATACATATATAACGATTCACTTTGGCGAATTATTTTGCAATGGAATCGGTGTTTGAATTCAAGTAATGAATTATGAAGAAAGAGTGGTTGCATTTAAGAAGCATATGAAGAAATAACGCTACACCTGATAACGAAGAGTGGTTTTTAAAAAGTGGTCTTGTCTTTCTCGCTCTCTCTCTCTCTCTCTGTCTATGACCATGGTAGCGGCCAAACGACTACACCAAACTTTATATTTACGAGTATAAGCTCCCTCTTGACATCTGTTTACATTTTCAGTACAATCGGTAGACATGAAGTAGTAGTTTACTTCAGAGAAAAGTTCAAATTACACATTAATGTTTTTACAGCTTTGTGTTAAGTCTGCCATTTTATTTAAAAAAAATAATACTTAACAGGTGGGCACCATTACGATCTACGCATTCTTATAGACTTATTCGAAAATTTTCCTTTTCTCGTCGTAACATATTCGATGTAATACGTGCAACTCTTCTTGAATTTTTAGTTTTAGTTCCTCTAACGGTTGCGGTCGCTCAAAGTACACTTTTCTCTTGAACCAACCCCAGAGAAAAAAGTCTGCCGCGATCCAGCCGGCCAAACAATATCTCTATTTTTGGATATGGTTCGGAAGGAGTTCTCTTAAAGCAGAAATAGACATACTAGCAGTATGACAGGTAGCACCATATTGCTGGAAACAGGTAATCTCTGGAAATCAGACCAGTTCTTTTCTCAAAAAATGTTGTGACCATGTTTGTGTAACGAATTGCAGTAACGGTTGTTACATGTCCTCGATCATCTTCAAAAAAGAATGGTCCAATAATGACAGATGATGATAGAGCGCAACACACTGTCACCTTAGGACTATGCAAGGGTTTCTCATGTATCTGAAGAGGGGTTTTCAGCGCTCAATATCGGCTATACTGTTTATTTACATAGCAGTTAAGACGAAAATGGGCTTCATTTGATATAAACATATGGTGAATTAAGTTTTCTTCCCTATCCAAACGCTCCAACATTTCTTGACAAAAATTCATGCGATTAACCAAATCAGCTTCTTTTAATTCTTGGACAACTTGAATTTTATAGGAGTGAAAAATTAAGTCCTTGTGTAAGATTTGACGATTCACTGATATTCATTGCTAATGCATGTCTAATCGCAGTTCGTTTTGGACTACGTGTTGTGGCAGCTCGAAGTGTGTAAATATTTTCTGGCGTTCTAACACTTTTTACTCTGCACCTTTATGTTTTAAATTTGAAGTAGGTCCAGTTTTTTCAAACTTTTGTACCGCCAAATTAATCAATGAATCGTCCCATGGCGCGGAATATTGTACCGATTGCGAAATAACCTTCCCACAGTTATCGCGGAGTCACCTTTTTTTTTTATAAAACGATGTAACACAGAAAGCACGACGAGCACCTGACCACTGTTCCATGTTTACTAAATGGCGTTGAATGACTCACAATTGATCATTAACTTCAGCGCCCTCACCAAAACGTCAAATGAATTGCAGTTTTTAAGCTTTCCTGCTTGACTGGTTCGTCAGTATAAAGACTTAGAGAAAAATTCAATTAAAAAGCGTTTTTGAAATTCCTATCGGAAAATGGTCTTTTCCTCTTATCGAAAAATAGTTTTTTACAAATATCTCGCAAATTGTGCCTTTTAAACAGATATATTGAGAGTATGAAAGTATTTAGATCCTGATTTTGAATAATTTTTGTATAAGAAAATTTTCAAAATTCGGACTGGAAGTAACACTTTTACTCTTATCGAATAGCAGTTGTTTGTAAATATGTCGCAAATTATGCATTCTATACAGATTTATTAAATCTAAATAACATGTGGCATGAAACTGATGGAAGTAAAGGCATGAAACTGATGGAACTAAAGGAGCATCAGAAGTGCTTGTGGCAGCCTACCTCCGGAAGTGTCTGAAGAGACATTTTATTCAGACACTGCTTCTGGTTAGAACCGAAATACGATTTTGTCTGCTATGTTTTTAAAAGCTTTGTCTCTATCAGATAACTTGAAAGTTATCAATCAAAAGTTTATGGAATCTGGACATTCCGAAATGGAATGTGACAGTGTCCATTCAACTATCAGGACTAGAGGGATAAAAATAGATATATTTGTTCCCGATTAATGGTACACAGTGGCAAGGACTGCAAAATTGAGCAATCCTCCATATATGGTAAGATAAATGGACTAAACTCAATTTCAAGATTTTAAAACGTATAGCCAGAAATTAATAACAAATAGAATTAAAAATGTAGATGGTAATGTTATGAGATGGTTAGATGTTAAATGGTTGCAATTCCGAAAAGATTCACCGTTGCTTATTTTTAACAAAAACCAGTTGAGCAACAACGAATTCAACCAATTGTGCATTAGAAGAGCTACGCGTAAATAAAATAATGTAAATAATGTTAGCCAACTATATCAATCCCGTCTTCCAATTGATGAAAAAAAATTAAAAGATTTACTGTCTTTGTGCAAGTCAAATAAAATACCATCTATTTATCATCAATTTTACTAAAACCTACACTTCACTGAGTGTACTAATAATTGTGATAATTCTGAGTAGATTCAGTAAAATAACTATAATACGAACTGTATTAAGTAATATGTTTTTTAATTTTAGTATTATGTAATATTATTATCAATCACTTAGCTCTTTTCACCATTAAAATTACCATATCATGTGGTATATAAAACTGTGGCGAAAGAAGCTAAGTGATAATTAGCTAATTATCACTAATCATTTAATGTTTTTGCAACTTTTTGTAAATTAATGTCAAAGTAAGCTGTCTTATTTCGTCTGTATCAAATTTCATTGTAATTATTAAATAAACAACGGTGATACAAATGAAACATTGTTTTAACATATAACTTCAAAACTTTATTGCCGATTTTCTCAAAATAGCAAGTGTGTGGCTTGCTCTTTTCACCACCAAGACGACGACATAAGAGTGCCTCTAAATTTCAATCAGCTGTTTCACATCAATCTTTCGTCTTAACAATCAGATATTTTAAAATTGTCTGTTCTGTTTCATTAGTAATTTGATTTTCATGTAATTAACGACTATTTTAATTAAGTATGACTTTTAATGACTGTTTTTTACATTTTTTTAAAGTATTGATAGTTGTCCATTTTGGTTATATTTAATGAAATACAATGTGATGTGACTTCTTTGTGACTTAGATAGATTGGTGCAGAAGAAAATTGAATAAATTAATCAAAAGTTCGACCAAAACTGTAAAGAGATGTCTTATTTGGCCCTACCGACTGCTACATCCATTAATTCCACGTTTACTATATATATATATATCAATAAGGAAATATCACGGATACATAATAAAAATAGGAGAAAGAATATCGGGTTAATCCGCTGTAGTGCAACCGCAGACACGTGTTTCAGACTCGTTGGTCATCGTCAGTACGGTGTAGCCAAGGAATAAGGTGGGATATCCTTGGAGATAGAAACAAAAGGAAGACCATCGGGAAGACAGACCACCAATTGCAGCTTAAATGTCAGAAGATCCTCAGGTCTGAGTGACAACAACTGACACCGCCGCGAGGCAGACATTGTCAACCCGCGTGCCGTCCAACCCAGGAATGATAAATCAATAAGGAAATATCACGGATACATAATAAAAATAGGAGAAAGAATATCGATATTCTTTCTCCTATGCCTCCTGCTGTCTGATGTAGAAAATCCAAAAACGTCATTGCGCAAAAGGAAGTCGTTGATGCAACAAAATGTAAGTAAAGATACAGTGGCAAAAATTTTAAAACTAAATAAATACAGTCGTAATAAAAATATTGTGCTCCTTATGGCAGAGTAAGCAAATTCTTCATATCTGGATCGTGACCATAAAGGAAATTCCGTTGAAGACAACGTAGAACAAAGACGATTTCGCTGGGGATAAACAGCGCCCGAAGAAAGATTTAAAAATAAGGTATTGTTTCAAATGATAAATGATTATTGTAAAATGAATGTATTTTTAATAATAAAGAATTAAAGATTGTAAAATAAATTTCAAACAGACGAACTAAATAAATAGAGTTCTTAAATAAACATCGTCTCCAACATATAAAGTATAATGTAACTTGATATGTTTCGCAATTGTCGTATATGTATATAAACATACACAAATCGTATGTAGCTTGCGTAGTAAATTCTTGCGTTATTGTTTACGTTTTAATATAACAAAGAATATACATAAATATTTGTGTTCATCTAATATTTGTAAAAGTGTACTGAAATTGTGTTTTAATGTGGTTTGTCTCTTTTGTTGTTTGTGTAGAATGTCCTTGTCTGTAAAATATACAAAATTCATTGATTTTGAATATAAGTATTATTTAAAGTTTAAAATGGCATTTTTCTTTTTATTAAAATCAATTAATGTTTAGGAACCTTTTTCATTAATCATTTCTAGTAATCTGAATCGCCCTGAGAGAATCTGAGTTTAGCTGGCAAAACAATTTATTTAACTTTTATTTTAGAATTAAACTTTACATTAAAATATATAAATTTCAAATAGCGGTTCCTGTTCAGTATTGAACGACAGGGTGGATATGTCGAGGCATTAGTGGAATGAGTGAAAAATAAATTTCTATTATTATTATTGTAACGTTTTCGGGTTCGCAATAAACAACTCGTGCAATTTATTTATTTAAAACAGTCTGTATATTCACACACGTAAAATTTATTACAATATAAAAATGTAAAACTAATGTATCACACTTAAACTACTACGATTTAAATTAATACAGGTATTTATTTCTATTACAAATATTTATGTTAACACCGATGCAATGCTGCTGAATGTTCTATTTTAAAATTTGAAGTTGTATGAGATTTTTAAAATGCTTTTAAACTGTAAAGATTGTTACGCGTATATATTTTCAGATATCTTTTTTATTTTAAATAATTTAGGTGATGGCAAAGATCACCGAATAGGTCTGTATAATTGAACTTTACCAAATATCTTTTCGTATTATGTGTAAAAGTTGATTAATTACAAAACAACCATTTCTATTACATTCACTCGTCCTCTAGGTTCGATTATATTATATTTAAACACCAAAAAGTATACTTAATGCGCGTCTAATGAAATTGAATTCTAAGACATAATTTCCTCTATTCGCCCCTTTATCGCTTTTCTTCGCCAAATAATCAGATATTATCAAAGCGGCTTGTAATATCGAGGCGTTCATCGGCGGAGTTCTCGTGATAAGCCTATCTGAATGCTGAATTGAATTGAAGTCTTTGTTTGTGGAAGACAAGATGTGAGATGCAGAATTATGATGGGAAGGAGATGACTAACTGTGGTGATGCCTGCTTGGAGCTTTACATGATAATGCCTTATATTGCTTGTACACTTTGTTCAAGCATTACGAAATCGACTAAATATAGAACACTAAAGAATTTATGAACCTTCATTTCAAACGAAACGATTATTTAGGGATGTGCTTTATTACACAATTTGGAAAGTATTATATATATTTACAAAGTTGGTAAGCATTTTCATTTTTGTTAGTATCTATGTACTAACAAAAATGAATTTTGGTAAGTAAGTGTTGAACTTACGCTATTCTGATTTTCTTTAAATATTTGCAACATATTGGTATAGACATTGTAAAATATCTATCTGTAACAAATCTAAATGTACACCTATATATTACATGTTGTGGAACAAACAAAACGCATATTGATATTAAAGAATTAAAATATAAAGTGACTTGCTTTGAATGTAATATACAGCTCAGTAAAAGGCACAGCTGTAGATGGACTGGACAGTATTATTTTTCATTGAATACATTCATATCGCTGGCACCATTTAGAATAGATCAGCTAATTTAAATCGTATGACGTAGCCCAAGGGTGTTAAAGAATCTCAGTATATGTAATTCAAGCTGAAATACAAAACAGGGATATATTCAAAAGGAAACAATAGATATCTATCACTAAATACTCCAATGTAAAATAGGAATGCATGTTAAAAAATTAAAACCCTCCAGGTCATGTTAGAATGAGATATACTAATATTTTAGTACAGTATACGTATGCATACTAATTAACAACAAAGCCTCTAGTGTTGGATTCCTAATTAATTGAGATTGCAAGGGTTTATATACTCGGTTTCATTTTGTAGTCGTTATTTTCATAGTAAATGCATAATCACCTACAACAGAATATTTATACCAGTATTATTATTGTACATGGATGCAAGAAAAAGAATACTTCTCTGGAAACATTTCATTTAATTAAATATTTTGTGCAGTAGCATAGAATGTGGGGATTCGCAGTCTTGTTGTATCTATGTACATCTCTTCGTAAATTTAGCCAAACATCTTCTAATAATTCGACTAAATTCCTTGATAGAAATTACTCTTAAGCTTCTCCGTTAATATTACCTTCAAAGATATGCGGGTCTACCATCCAATCACCTAGAATGCCTTCCAGATCATCATCATAAGTGAAGCATAAACGTATGGGGATACGTTTATGCTTTACATATGCTGATGATCTATTTATTAGTGAAGTAAGGGTCTTCATTTGAATAGTAATGAAACTTTCATTTTTAACTATTGTGTTACTATGTAAACTAGCTTCATCCGCATACAACACACTATTAAAAAGAATTGCCAGGGCATTCATTTTAGTTATTGCCCATTGGCAGAACACTCTTCTAGCCTTAAAATGATGGGTGCGTTACTCAGTATTTAAATGTATTCATTAGGGATGATACGTATTTATTTAAAGTTTCTTGCAACAATGGTTTGGGTATTATCCAGCAAACGACTTATTTCATGGGTACTGACGTGTGGATTTCCTATTGTTGCCATAAAAATTCTTAATTGATTTTCAACATTTACCGCATATTAGGTTTCCTTTTTCTTGAATTTGCAATGCTACCAGTAGTAATGAAAGTATCCATTACTTTTCTAAGGGCATCTGTTCTGGGACATCATGTCAGGGTAACGCTGCTGGTAAACTTCTTGAGCCAATAAATAATCTCTTTCACATTCTTTCAGTACAAAAATTCTGTATGAAAACAAAAGACATAAAGTTGGCAAAATTATATTAAAAAACAGCAATAGCAATTCAAAAAAGAATCGATATACAGGGTTCCATTTGAAAAAAAAACACTTTCAAGCAAAAATGTGTCATGTAATTTTAATCAAGTTTTCTGCAAAATCAATTGTAAATTGCAAAATAATAATAACAAAATAATGTTTGTATTAGGACTTTTTACTATGCACAACGTTAGCAAAATTTGTGTCCATCTAAGACGTCGTTTTCGAGAAATATAATTTTATAAAACATTGAATTTATCAGAAAACTGGTAATAAGTCGAAAACCTTAAATTTTATTCCTATACTATCTTATCACTTTTTAACTAAGAATAATTATAAGAGGAACACAAAAGTATAACTATGGTTAGCCGCCAAGTTATACAACACTCTGTATTATACAAAATAATTTTAAAAGCTTCTCCTAATAAGTGGCTATAATAAGAAAAGACTACTTCGAAATATCTTTTTTCATAGAGTCACAATCAGCCTTTCCCGCGGAGATAACTCACCCTGTATATATAGTTGCATGTATTTTTTGTCCTATATTATTATTGCTAACTGGAAGCTGTTATGATAATTGGTTATATGTAAAATTTACGTTTACTTTATTTCCCGATGAGCATATCTTATTTTTATGAATTTGGAATTGTTTCCATGATTGATGAACGTTCTTTTATTTTACGTTAGTTTTTAGGTTTAGCATATTAAAAATATTGTGAATTTGTTTAAATTTGGATCGCTTTCCTCGTTTACGCTTGTGTATTGCATATCATATCAGTTATAAATTATCATACTGGCGTATCGGTAATGGAGGACTAATTTTCTATTTTATATTACAAATTTCTTTTTTTTTGCTTCTGGTAGCAAATTGTGACCGATTTATATCTATTTTGTAAAGTAGATTGTCCTGGCCATCGTCAAATTGTTGGGTGGTGTATGTCCATCATATTTTGGTGGAACGAACGTACTGTAGTGTCCAGAGAAAAATTGTTTTGCAGAAAATCATGGTTCTACAAAGAAAATTGTACTTTTACGAAAGTACTTAATCCCTTCTTCATTGATACATAAACGCCCATATCGTTATGTTCTATATTAAGGACAATAAACAAATTCGTATTCCTACTTATTCCATAATAAGTATGAGAACAATGCGCTATGAAAACATAATAAAGACGAAAGTAAGAGTGAATCTTGAAGTTTTTATTTCTCAAAAGAGTTCTGTTTAAAAGAAAAATACTTTAAACAATATTTGCAATCAAGCATGTAGACTTAGTCGTGTTGAATTGCCAAATACATGGAATTTGTAAGATTAAATAAATTTGTTTTCACTAATAAAAAATTGTGACACCTATTTTATATGTAGGGTAAGTCCGGGAGAGATGCCCCCCCCCAAAGTAGAAAATTCATCTTGGTCCAATATTTAGTGTTTTACTTTAGTAAAAATGAAGAATGCATTCCAAATCTATTAAGTAATAATCCGTTGTGCTAAAAATTTGATTATCTTTCGCTGGAACTCAATAAAAAAATAATAAACAAAAAAATGGTTTTGGCCATCTCTCCCGACAGTGCGGGAGAGATGCCTTTAGCATGTGGGAGTGACGCCCCGGTCTAAACTATTAGCTAAGTCAACAGAAAAAGAAAATTGTAGTCTCATTTATAACAAACAATATATTTAACGTATAAAATATCAACATATTGCAACAAAATAAAGATTATTTCAACTTATTTAAGTAAATAGAAATGCAAGAAATGCAAAAAATAGAATTCTAATTAAAAACAGAAAATTAAAGTTCCAAGCAGGTATAAATCAATTGCATTTTGTTTACTTTCGCCTAGACATTATGTTACCGCACATATCACATGTATTTTCGAAACTACTACATCCTTCGTGAAACCACTTAGCACAATGAAGACATTGCACCCAGTCATCCTTCTTATTGGTGTGTTGATATTCTTCACCACAGCCCACACACTCGGTATGTGAGCTATCATCGTCGCTACTCCTGTCATGCAGAGATAAAACATCTTCATTTTCAGTTTCACTTGAGTCACTTTGGTAAACTTTCTTTGGCTGTTTGCCTTTATTCTTGTTGAAACAGAGCTTATTTTTAGTGTTCCCAGTTTTACTTACTTTCTTCATCTTCCTTTTATTTTTCTTCAATTCTTGCTGAATCTTCTTATCTTCTTTATTGTTCTGCTTTGCTCGTTTAGTTGGTAAATTTTCTGCTGAAGTTAGAATTGTAGCAACCTGCCGACCACGCTTACGAGTAGATTCAGGGAGTTTTGAGATTGGAACTGGATGTATTTGTTCTAACAATTTTCCAGGCGTAATGTCACTAGTTTCAGACGTAATATTATCGAGCACACTTGTTGATAGACCGGCCACTGCATCTATGGGTGCTTCCACTTTTCCCTTGTTAATTGGCGGAGTCATTGGTTTTGCAGATATCTCAGCCACTATTGGTGAAGATGGCCCAGCCATTTCTGAAGATGTCTCAGTCACTTCTGAAGATGTCTCAGTCACTTCTGAAGATGTCTCAGCCACTTCTGAAGATGTCTCAGCCACTATTTTTGAAGATGATCCAGCCACTGGTAGACAGGACGGTTTTAATTGAATAGATGGCTCAATCAACATTTCTGGAGCGATTATCTCTACTTCTTCAGATGTAAGTTGCAAAGTTGCTGGCAGCTTGGTTCTCGTTTTGTGGTGTCTGGCTATCTATTATCAAATATGCATATTCCGGAATCACTTCCGGATTTAATGGATATATGCCTGTTGACCTAAAGGCCGATATGGCGTTACTGCTGGTCGCAGATTTGCCCCAAGCCTCGCTTAATAATGAACCGAACTGCAGCCTACCTGTTTTTCTGTAAGGATTAGCCTTCATCCAGTTGTTACAAGCTTTACCATATGCAGCTTTTAATGACTTGAATACTGCCCTGTCTAAAGGTTGTAGATAATGCGTAGTGTGGCTGGGTAAGCTCAGCATAACAATGTCATTTGCTTCTGCAAATTCTAGGGTGTTGATATCACAGTGAGAGGAATGGCCATCTACTATTAAAATTACTTTTCCTTCTGGTTTTCTTGGTAAAAACTGATTTGTTAGCCAGTTTTTGAATATTTCTGCATTTATGTACGCTGACTTGGGAGACATATATACAAATGACCCAGGGGGCATCCCATCTTCATATTCAATTCTTTTCTTTACTCCCTTCATGATACACGTAGGTGGGAGAAAGTTGCCTTCCGCATTACAGCATGCTACGACAGTAATTGTCTCGCCTTTCTCGCCGGATGTAACTGAAGACACAGCTTTTGAACCTTTAGTGGCTATAACAAAGCCAGGGTTATTATTTAGCTGCAACCCAGTCTCATCCATGTTGTATATATGCCCCGGTTTATCCATTAGTTCGTGTTCTTCAAGGGCAGCGCTAAGTAACTGAAAATAATTATCAACCCTTTGCTTAGTCATGCCTTCAGCTCTCGCCAAGGATACTCCCTCCGACTTTCTCATACTCAGCTCCGGATTGCGTCGTAAAAAAGAATTCATCCAGTCGTATCCCGCCATTTCTTTTTCTGAGTTAAAGTGATATTGGATACCCAAAAATTCGGCAAATTTAAACGCAGTTCTCCTCAAATCGTCCATGGACGGTGCAAATCCTCTTGCCTGCAGTTTTTGTATGTGTTTAACTAGTTTTTTCTCATTATGTCTGCCGAACAAAGACGAAGGGCCCATTGGAACCTTTTGTGAATTATTATGTTGAGCTTTTCTTCTTCTTAAAGTTCGAGAGGGAATGGCAAATGCTCTGGACGCTTCATTGATCCCCATGTGCCCGTTATTAACTGCCTCTAAGGCTTGTTCCAATTGTTGACTGCTCCATTTGCCCCTATCAGGGCATTTCCGTTTATATTTGGTGGGCATATCTAAAAAAAATACAATATACTTTTGATTTTTTCTGGGGCGTCTCTACCGGAACTGACTGGGGCATCTGTACCATTCTGGTGGGAGAGATGCCCCACGTCATTATTAGCTCAAATATTACAATAACATGTAATTTGTAGGTTAAGTATAGTCAACACATATCACTAGTCAAATATAATAAGACAAACTTAAGTAAAAACGTTTCTCACCGTATGAAAACTGTCCCAGCTTAAACTGCTGCTGTAAATCGGCACCTTCACAAAACAATTTCGTATTTTCACAAAACCGTTATTGAAATTTCGTCGCCAATTTCACATGCAGGCGTTCAACACTCAATACAAGACCCCAACCAACTGATCGCTAGCGACATCTAACAAAAAAAAACTAAACTAGAGTACTTGGCCATCTCTCCCGACGGGGCATCTCTCCCGGACTTACCCTAACTATTTTAAATAAAAATAAAAATAAAACTCTTGAAAACTCTCCACAATTTTTATATAGTCTTGGCGACATATTGCTGTGGTTACAACAATATTCAATGAATGCTGAGATTGCATTAAATATCATTAAAAATTTTCACCTGTAAATTTATAAATCTAATCCCTATCAGCATTCAATTTACTCTTGTGAGTTCTAGCAGTGATCTTTCCTATTTTTCTCTGGTGTGTTTCTTATTTAGTCTTTTATTTGGATAAGGTTAATAATAAAATCAAATTCTTATTTAAATTTCATAAAACATTTATATTCATATTTATTTCAATAAACATCAATTTTTTTTTATTGACAACATGGGGCTGTGTCAAGAATGTCTCTTCACAATTATAAAGTATAGAAAAACATAATTCCTTCTTTTTTTTTTATTTACGATTTAAGAAAAAATATTATTTTGCTATTTTATCCTTTAATATAATACTGTTTATAGATTCAAAAAATAAATTTTCCCATATGAAGCCAATTTTTATTTCAACAATTACATTCGCACATAGCGCCTTTAATGATCTAAAACTTTGCGAGGAAGAAAATATCTTGAAAGTGACCTATACCAATCCCTGAATGTAAATATTCGCACATAGTACACCCAATGGATTGGCGCTTGTCCATCAAGGATATTCCTGTCTATTCGTATTTCCTACTTAAAATTTTAATTAAATTTGACCACAACTATCGTTAATAATGCCCAGTGATACACAGGAAGCAAATATTTGCACATGGTACCTCAAGTGCCCTCAACACCATTAACGATCTTCCCTCAATTACAATAAAATCAATGCAGTTTAGCAAAACAATATTTATTTTAAAATTAATGATGTTTAACGCCTTGCCAAAAGTAAATATTTTCACATAGTATTCTTGGAGTACGT
This sequence comes from Amphimallon solstitiale, assembly GCA_963170755.1. NCBI lineage: Eukaryota > Metazoa > Arthropoda > Insecta > Coleoptera > Scarabaeidae > Amphimallon > Amphimallon solstitiale. Next base: position 10,695,609 of record OY720678.1, on the reverse strand, counting down.
CTTACATCATCAATTATTCAAAACTGTATATTTATTTCAAAAACTTACTTTTATTCCTCATATAAATTATCAAATTCTTTTTTATTCATGTCTTCCATTTTCAAATATTTAATATTGTGAAACAGTAAAAATGAAATTATTAAGTACAGCAAATAATTAACAATAACAAAATTTAAATAATACTTGAATTCAAAATTAACTAAAACATTCAAAACTAATATAAATTTAACGTAGTGTTTTAAAAACTCCTACTATTAGCAAACGATCTCAAAATTTTTACGTCTTATTAATTCAAAAGATCGACTTCATCTCCCTCTTCATCTGCTCTCACCCCTCTTTATAACTTAAAACAAACGATAGCTACGCATTCGCAGCGCTATGTCTATTGAACTAACATTTACGTTGCTATCGTTTGATTCATTTTATCTTCTTCAATTTTTTCCAGTCGCGTAAATACACATTTCACACTTTGACAGTTAAATGTTTATGAAATGGCGTCACTCAAAAATTGTTTACTGAAATTTTCACACACTTTCCATCCTTCATTTTCGGTGGGTATGTTCTTGTTTTCTTAACTCCAACCTTCATTTTATCTGTATATGAACATATCGCCTCTCTTATCCCTGTTTACATATTTCCTTTTTCCATTAACTAAAGTTATTCTCAATTTCTTCTTATAGGTGCCTTCCTTGGATGCAATTGGAAATACATCATGTACTGCTGGAATCCTTTTCATCAAAACCGTATTGCAAGGAGTACTTACTTCGAAATCACGGTCTGCAAGTTTTATCCAATTCTTTTCCGTTTCCAGTTTGTTGATTTGTAAATAACTGCGAACAATATTAATGTTATCTCTTCTTTGTAGGTTTTAAAATAACCACACAAAATTTATACTGCTCTCTTTGATTTGTTTTGTATTTGTGCATACAAAATTTCAAAGTGTATAGTATTTATACATTTGGTGTATACATAAAATGTATTAATGTATTGTCCGAGATAGAGAAATACCTTTCCATATATTCTTTAAAAAGTGTCAGGTATTTATTCTATTGCTAAATATGATCATAAAACTCTCATAAATTTAAGATCATTGTACAAATTTAAAAATCAATTTTTATTCATTTGAATGAGCGTTTTCATCTCGAGCATGCCGAACATAGCCTTGCTCGTACAATTTTATGGCATTTAAATTGTAACGAACTTGAGTCGTTAAGACAGAGAGAATGCCCAATTTATGTTTAATTAATTGCAAATGTAATACCTTTTTATTATTTAGTGAGACATTTTCTCGTCCGTTACATGTTTAATTCATTAATTGTTTATGTTCATTTATTCATTAGTGAATGATTCCGCTAATTTTCTAATTGACTTTATTCTTGCTAATTTTAAAAGAATCTGTATGTATATAATTCCTACTGAAAATTTGTAATGAGGATGTCACGAAGGCGGACGTAACCAAAGACAGCATGTCTTCAGATAGATGTTAGAATGTGTGTAATTTTGTCATGTAAAATGTGCCTTTTTTAGATGTGACGTAGTTCGTCCGCGGCTTATAAAAGCAGAGATATTTCGCAGGAAAGAGGACTCCTATTTGAGATCCCTTCCGAGCTGGTCATTTAATTTCAGATTCAAGTGACTAGTGTAGGACTCCTATTTGAGATCCCTTTCGAGCTGGTCATTTAATTTCTGATTCAAATGACCAGTCCAAAACACCTATCTGAGATCCTATCCGAGTTGGTCATTTAATTTCAGATTCAAATGACTAATGCAAACCTCCGTTTCCCGAGCTGGTATTTAACTACAGGTTCAAATACACAGTATTCTAATTCCCGAGAAGCTTAACTTCAGGTTCAAGCTAATTAATCGAATCATAAGAGATTCATATCATTAATCCCGTTCATGGCTAGCATAACTACAGGTTCAGGTGGCTTATCCGTTCAAATACCGATTAGAAATCCCCGTCAATTAATGAAGTAAATTTCTAAATCCGTAATTCCGTAATCAAAATCAAATATTCAAGTTTAATGATCAGTTTGTTCGAAAGATTCTGTCATGTCAGTTTAAAAGATATTTCTTTATCATTAGGAGCCCTAATCTACTCAATCAAATATCCGTTATTCATTTTATTAAATTAATAAATTAATCGTCAGTAAAATAAGAAAAGAGCACATAGTTTCTTTGATTTATGACACTGCTTTTCACGTCAACCATTTAATTGTTTACATTTACAAAGTTAAACTGACAACTAGATTACCGACCGAGAGTTGCACGACCTGACAATTTGCAAATCACAATTAAAATTTATAAAATTAATTATCAAAGGAAACATTTTGTTAATCTGGGAAATTTTCATACTTTCATTTAAAGAGATAATATTATGTTTTGTAATCCATAAACTTGTATGTAATGTAATATAAAATATGTACGTAACCGCAATGAGGGTGCGCGCGGCAAGTTCGAGAGACCAAAAAAAAGTTATAACTTCGTACTCTCTCTGAAATTGTCGTCTCACTGAGATTTATTAATTTGTATCACAATTCTTCGCCGATGTATGTATAAAATTAATATGGAACAATGGATTTAATGAATTATACCTATGTTGTAAATATCTGTGTGTAAATAAATGTAAATAGATGAAACAAAAAACCGCACATGTTTATTTTGTCACAACGAATTAATCAATACGTATAAATACCTTTTAAGAAAATCCAACGACATTGTCTCCAATTGAGCTAACGGTAGATGCACTTGATTAAACACTTCCACGATCACGTGTCACTAATTTAATTATACAATCGAAGTTTTAATCATTCAAAAATAATGTTGTAATTGACAACTGCTTTAGTTCTTGAATGTCACACACTGCGCGCACTTCAACCGCTTAGCCGTACAGGTGCGTTTTTGAATCGCAGCGGTCTGTTAATGCTCTACTCAATTTTGGTGCGTTCAGCTGACTTTTCACAGCGGTCGCGCCTAATAGTAATTACTAATAAATACACGAATGGAAATGAATCCAAGGGCAAGTAATTAAACAGAACCATGAGAATATCAAGCAGTACACACGAGCAACTTTATAAACTGATTCACCCTTTTAACTGTTCCATCTCTCAACATCACTGTCTCTCGGTTATATGCTTTTATTACATTTTTATTTTTGAACAGTAGTCCATTTCTTAACATGTTTAATGCTATTCTAACACTTTGCGAGAATTTGGTTCCGTTTTTGTATATTCAAACCATATCTTGTGTTTGTCTTTTCTATAAAATATAGAATGCATAGATTTATTTTGTGTTTATTTTTATTTCTTAATTCTTAATATTTAAACTTAAATTATTATATCTATATAGTTCATAATGACATTGCCCCTTAAAGGTTATGCAACTCATTATTCACCTACTAAATCTGAGACTTGTGATTATTCTACCTTAAATATATATTTAAAACTAAATTAATGTCCTTATTCTAAAGTTTGGTTATTTAACAATTTTCATAATTCTTAAACTATAAAAATCACGGCAATATGTTTCGGTATTTTTCATACCATTCTCGAGCTGAACTAACAGGTCAATTTGTGTGTAGGGTGTTATATATGCAGTTGTATTTATTGGCCCTTTGTACATAAGTGTCTATTATGTGTGTGTGTGTGTTTGTAAAATCTCTGTGTGTGTTCGTTACTTTCTCTTTTCTTTGAATTGATTTTTTAATTTCTAATATTTCTAACAAATTTAATTTCGGTCCTTTGTTTACATTATGCATAAGTTTACAACTATCTATATCGGGAAAATGGAGATTATCTATACAATGTTCGGCAAGGCCTGTATTTCTAATATTATGCAATATTGATTTTTTATGTTTTTTTAATCTAGTTTCGATCTTTCTGCTACTTTGTCCGATATAGATAGCTTTACAGTCTGTGCAACTAATTTTGTATATACCTGATTTGTGGGTAAGCTTACTTCTTTCCTTGTTATTGACTAACATAGCACCTAAATTGTTTTTATTTATGTTGACTGTTATTATTCCTATTTTCTTAAATATTCTGTTAATTTTATAATTAATATGTGGAATGTATTGTATAATGTGCCATTTCGTGTTGTCTTTTTCTATTATTTTAGGATGAAAATGTATTTTGAGTTTTTCTCTTTGTTTATATTTAATAATGTCGTCTACAATTTTCCCTTTTCTTCGTAATTCTGTGTTGAAACCTTCTTCGCTTAGTGGTATGTTAATTAGTCTGTAAGCGAAACTAGTCAATAACAAGGAAAGAACTAAGCTTACCGACAAATCAGGTGTATATAAAATTAGTTGCACAGACTGTAAAGCTATCTATATCGGACAAAGTGGCAGAAAGATCGAAACTAGATTAAAAGAACATAAAAGATCAATATTGCATAATATTAGAAATACAGGCCTTGCCGAACATTGTATAGATAATCTCCATTTTCCCGATATAGATAGTTGTAAACTTATGCATAATGTAAACAAAGGACCGAAATTAAATTTGTTAGAAATATTAGAAATTAAAAAATGCATATGGGTGTGATATTTCCTCAACTATGCTGTAGTCATTCCATTCATCGTATGTTACACATATTATAAACTACTTTATTGAATGGTCTTATTTTTCTACTATCTGGAAGTCTACCTTGGGCATTCCTTTGCCTAAAAAAAATCCAACACTTTCTTTGAGATAAGAATAATTATAGTATATTTCCTGTTTTTTCTAAAATATTAGAGAGAGTCCTTTATAATCAGATTTACAATTGCTTTACTTCCAATTTTCAGGCTGGTTTTCGGAAGAGTGACATACTGCCGTCTAGATAATGGACTGGAGTTTGTGCCTATTCTATTGGACTATCCAAGGGCATTGATACGATTTGTCATCAGCTGCTTATTTCTAACTTCAAATATTATGCATTTTGCGTTGGTGCTTGGGTTTTGTTATAATCTTACTTATCTGCAAAAACATATTTGTTTTATAATTTACACTAATGGCATTTTATCATTTGTTAATAAATGTAACATCCAAGTTTATGCTGATGGATGATACACTATTGCTTCATTATTTTTTTTTCATGAATTCAAAAGAGCAACTGATGATAAGACAGACTTGGTTGAAGTACATACATTATATATTGAACATAATTTATTTCTTAATTCGCAGAACACTAATGTGTTGATTTTTAAAATGTACTTTACAGTTACATATTTCAAATAATTGCTTAACGTGTGCTAATGTGAAAGATCTTGGGCTACTTGTTGATACTCGACTTCGTTTCAGTGAACATGTTTCCTAATACATTTAAAGAGTCCTACGGAGCTTTGAGAGTGTCATATGCTAATAGGCATGCTTCAAAATTTTCTTTGAGGTTACGACTTTGTGAATCTTTGGTTTAATGTGTGATTAGCTATTGTGATTTTATTTATGGCCAATGTCTGGTTTTTCAGGGTATATTGCAAATTCAATAACTACAAAACTCTTGTTGTATACGGAAAAACCGATATGTTTACCATAAACAAACTGATGTTGTTGTCCAATATATTGTCAACTCAAATATAAATACTCCTGTTTCAAGAAAATACAAAATAAAATGTTGTTTGATTTAAAAAAATAATTTTGTTAAAATATTTGTTTCATGTAACTAAATTATTTGGTGAATTATATTTTAAATCAAGCGTCTAGTTGCTTCAAATAAAGAAATTGTTAGACTTTCAGTAAATCTATTTTCAACTAAAACAGAGATGTTAAAAGAAATAAAGTTAAATTTAAGAGAGCTTCTTTTAATTAATTGCAAGGGCAAGTCTATTTTAACAGCATATGAAAGAAATTAAACACTAAACTCTAAGTACAGATCCATATTAGTGGATATTATTATTACAAACGTATTTACGGTCATCAACAGGTTCGCATCTGATTTTTTAAATAATTAAGCCAGTGTTGTGTAGGGAATTTAATTTTGTAGACGTCTGAAGAACGGTGATTTTGAAATTTTGGCGAAAAAAATTGTGGAAGTTTTCCCAAGCGAATGCCTGGAAGTGTATTATATTCTAGCTCTTCAAAAAAGTACCCTTGCGGCAAATCTGGAATTTCTAGGGGAAAGTTAGCGGATAAATACTTCCAATTTATGTATCCTGAGTGTTCACTAAATTTAATGAGCGGATGGACAAATTTCTTTGAAAATATATTACGCTTGCGAAAAGATAGAGTCAGGGAAGCAGTAGCACTGGATTTCATGTCATATTTGGATGAAAAAATTTCGGTGAAAGTAAGATCTTTTTCGTTGTTATTTGTACTTCTATATATATATATATATTGTAACGTTTTCGGGTTCCAATAAACAACTCGTGCAATTATTTATTTAAAACAGTCTGTATATTTATGTAACTTAAAATTATATAACAATATAAAAACATAAAACTAACGTAACACACTTAAACTACTACAATTTAATTATCACAGGTATTTATTTACATAACTAATATCTCTGTCCGTATTTATGTAACAGTTCTATTTATATAAGACGGCACTACTATATTTATTTTTACCGAATGACTTATATTTATCTCTTATATTTATTTTTTAGGCGCGTCGGCTATTTCTTACTGACTTTCTTATTCTGGAATTACTCCGCCAATTACTTCTCCGCAATCAATGAATCCCGTAATGAATCATGCCGCCTTATATACGTATGCGAAGATTACTAGAGCATTCCTGTAAATTCCATACTTCTCTCGATATTTGCCAGTAAATTCGGCAATATACCAGTGGAAATCTAGACTTTTTCTTGCTTACGTCGCACATCCGTGAGATGACTCACTGCATTTACGATATTTACCAGCCGAGAGAGAGATGATTTATGGCTCGCCCGGTCTGCCTCTTTTTTTTGCGTGTGACAATTTCGTTTTTATCGCGCCGAGAGATCTGATTCTTTTATTTAATGTAACTCAATTCGTCTGCTGGTTTCGTTACAATATATTAATCTATCTAGATACCAGGATTGCTGTTCAAATTACACTGTTACCTTACCTAATTCCACCTATAGGTAGAACCGTATTGAAGCAGCAAAACAAGCACTGGAAAGTAACTGCAATAGAATGTCAAGAGCGCTTAATATATATATATATATATATATATATATATATATATATATATAAATATTTAATCTTTCTTGGTCATTTGTTAATGTATTAATTCATTTTTTTTTCTTGGTATTAGCGACCATTACTTTACCAGCTAATTAAACATTAATAAAACACATTTTTTAGACGTTTCGACAAAATTTTTTAATTGTCTTCTTCAGTATTTTTTTTTTTTGATGTATAACACATACAAACATATTAAAAATTCTTTCGAATATTAATTAATAATCCTGCAAAATAACAATTACAATTTAGAGCTATGTTTATTTTTTCCCACGTTCTCAAAAACAAAAACTTACCACACATATCAGGACTTCGTCAATACAACTTTTTCTTAAAAAGGAATTTAAAATACTCGGTATGAGTACCATTTTAATTTTATTTGTTTTGTGTCACCTTATTTATGAAAAATTAGATTTTTATTTTTAAAGTGTAACAATTATGCATACATAGTCATAGTTTAAATATTGCATGTCAATGAAAACGATTTTAAAATAAAATTCTTCGATCTGTCCGAGAACACTTTACCGCTAAAAAATACCACGTGTTGTATGTTTCTTGCTATGGTTGTTTTTCTACTTATATATATTTTAGTATTGTCGAATAACAATTTTTCAAACATACAAGGGTTACTATAAAAATTACCTCTAATGTTTATAATATCGGAAAATAAATTCTCGATAGGCTATCAATTTCGTTTCTGTCATTAACAGTGTTCTTTGTTCTTTTTATTTCAATCATCTCTAAGATGTTTCGAGCTTTTGTATTGTTTTCCTTTTTGAGTATTTTGACTTTTTTAAAATTAAAACTATGTTTCATTTTGTCCTTATGTTTTTTTAAGGAGGTGGGATTCTTCGCGTATTTGTGCCCATTTATTCTGTCTTCAAGAAGCTGTTTCGTCTGACCAATATATACTCCGTTGCAGTCATTGCAAGGATTACTATACACAATATGCGACTGTTTGGATGTAGGGATGGGATCTTTTAGTTTTGTATATAATTGACTTAGGTTATTTTGGTTTGTATAAGCAAGTTTAAAATTATGTGGTTTAATTATGTTATTAATTTTTTCTGATAAACCCTTAATATATGGTACTGGTATGTATTGTTTTTTTGGTGGAGTTGGTTTCTGGGGGTTGTTTTGTACTGTTGAACTATTATAAAATTTATGCAATCTGTGCTTAATGATTTTTTTTATAAACGACCTGGGGTAGTTATTGCGTTCTAGTGTGGATGTGATGTTTGACAATGTTTGATGCCTAAAAATAGGACTGGTTAAACTAATTGCCCTATCAACCAATGCTATCACAACATTTTTTTTGGATCCAATTGGTTGAGCGTCATTGTAATTACTGTATCGGTCTGATGAAGTTGTTTTTTTGTACCATTTCGTTAGTATTTTATTATTTTGCTTGATTAAAGTTAAGTCTAAAAAATTTATGGTGTTATTGTTTTCTATTTCACATGTAAATTTTAATTTTGGATGAAATGAATATCAAAATATCTTGCTAATATACTATCGAACGTCACAGGAAAAAACGAATATTACATCAAAAATTCTTTTGAATTTAAAAAGTTTGTAGATACAGTTAACATCAACAAAAACCACAAATTCATATCTTTAGATGTGGAATCACTATACACGAATATTCCAATAGATATGGCAAAAAATGTAATACAAAAAAACTTGAAAAACATCGAAAAATTCACGGATTTATCACTTACAGATTTTCTTGAAGCAACTTTATCTACAACTTACTTTCAATATAATAATAATATGTGGTACAAACAGGTTGAAGGCGTTGCAATGGGGGCACCTATATCCAGTGTGGTGGCTCAATTAGTGATGGAATATGTAGAGGAAAATGTACTAAACAACTTAAACTTTGTGCCCACATTTTTTAAAAGATACGTGGACGATTGCATTGCAATGGTACCAGAAAACCAAATAGACTATATACACAAAAGTTTCAATTCATTTCATCCAAAATTAAAATTTACATGTGAAATAGAAAACAATAACACCATAAATTTTTTAGACTTAACTTTAATCAAGCAAAATAATAAAATACTAACCAAATGGTACAAAAAAACAACTTCATCAGACCGATACAGTAATTACAATGACGCTCAACCAATTGGATCCAAAAAAAAAAAAAAATGTTGTGATAGCATTGGTTGATAGGGCAATTAGTTTAACCAGTCCTATTTTTAGGCATCAAACATTGTCAAACATCACATCCACACTAGAACGCAATAACTACCCCAGGTCGTTTATAAAAAAAATCATTAAGCACAGATTGCATAAATTTTATAATAGTTCAACAGTACAAAACAACCCCCAGAAACCAACTCCACCAAAAAAACAATACATACCAGTACCATATATTAAGGGTTTATCAGAAAAAATTAATAACATAATTAAACCACATAATTTTAAACTTGCTTATACAAACCAAAATAACCTAAGTCAATTATATACAAAACTAAAAGATCCCATCCCTACATCCAAACAGTCGCATATTGTGTATAGTAATCCTTGCAATGACTGCAACGGAGTATATATTGGTCAGACGAAACAGCTTCTTGAAGACAGAATAAATGGGCACAAATACGCGAAGAATCCCACCTCCTTAAAAAAACATAAGGACAAAATGAAACATAGTTTTAATTTTAAAAAAGTCAAAATACTCAAAAAGGAAAACAATACAAAAGCTCGAAACATCTTAGAGATGATTGAAATAAAAAGAACAAAGAACACTGTTAATGACAGAAACGAAATTGATAGCCTATCGAGAATTTATTTTCCGATATTATAAACATTAGAGGTAATTTTTATAGTAACCCTTGTATGTTTGAAAAATTGTTATTCGACAATACTAAAATATATATAAGTAGAAAAACAACCATAGCAAGAAACATACAACACGTGGTATTTTTTAGCGGTAAAGTGTTCTCGGACAGATCGAAGAATTTTATTTTAAAATCGTTTTCATTGACATGCAATATTTAAACTATGACTATGTATGCATAATTGTTACACTTTAAAAATAAAAATCTAATTTTTCATAAATAAGGTGACACAAAACAAATAAAATTAAAATGGTACTCATACCGAGTATTTTAAATTCCTTTTTAAGAAAAAGTTGTATTGACGAAGTCCTGATATGTGTGGTAAGTTTTTGTTTTTGAGAACGTGGGAAAAAATAAACATAGCTCTAAATTGTAATTGTTATTTTGCAGGATTATTAATTAATATTCGAAAGAATTTTTAATATGTTTGTATGTGTTATACATCAAAAAAAAAAAAATACTGAAGAAGACAATTAAAAAATTTTGTCGAAACGTCTAAAAAAATGTGTTTTATTAATGTTTAATTAGCTGGTAAAGTAATGGTCGCTAATACCAAGAAAAAAAAATGAATTAATATATATATATATATATATATATTGTGTGTTTATTTTTCTTAACCACTTTTAATAATAATCAATAGTATGTATTCTTGGGTATGTGGTTTTTAGGTTAAAATTAACATATTATTGTCTTCTTTAATTACTAATTTTTTTGCAGTATTTTAATATGCATAAGTTTTGAAAAAGATGTGAATAAACATCGAAACGTCAGCAGTAATCACGTTTTTTTAATTTTAACCTAAAAACCACATACCCAAGAATACATACTATTGATTATTATATATATATATATATATATATATATATATATATATACAGGGTGTCTCTAAAAGGTGCGGAAAAAACGCTACCACACATTTCTGAGGGCGATCTAACCCAACTTACCTCAGTCCAAAAGTGGATGCACCATTGCATTGAATTGTCACAAGAATAACACCCAAATTACAGAAGCATAATATGTGTCCATATACGGAATGTATTTTTTATATCCAGATTACTCATAAACGGCTGCTCGAATCAACTCCTACCAGGTATACCTTTTCTAGGTAAGAAACATTGGAGAATAAGAATTTTTATTTAAAAGTTAAATACAGTGTGTCTCAAAAAAGTTATTACGTTTTAAATGGATTCAATATGCTGCAGGTGGCGCCCTCTACATTTTGCAATGAAAATGAGAGCAGATTTAAATTTTTTACCCCACGAAACCCCCCCCCCCCTACCCAAATATTGTGACAATATACCAATTATTACAGAAATTATTTATAAAAAACTAAAACCAAATTGAACTTTTGACACTCTGTATCTCCGAAAGCATCCACTTTTGGACTGAGGTAAGTTGGGTTAGATCGTCATATTTTGCCATCAGAAATGTGTGGTAGCGTTTCTTCCGCACCTTTTAGAGACACCCCAGTATATTGAACTGGTATTATACACGTCATACCAGTCATATAATCATTTTTAAAATCTAAAATCTATTTACTATATTGTTGCATTGAACATAAGGATAAACACAGAATATATAATACTAACTTCGGATAAATTATCCAAAGTGACTATAACAAAGTCAAAACTTAATTATAATTCTCATAAGTAAATCGTGTAACATATTAGAATTATTGAATCATCAGAGTTGCAAATATTGGAATAGCAGATTAATTTTTCATAGTCATTAATGTAAGTAAATGATCTAAACAAGCCTTATAAGAATAGGATTTCTGTAAAACTCCTTGTAAAACATAAATTTATAAAATATTGTTTGTAAAACGGTAAAAAGTAAGCTTAAAATACTGAATTTAATTTTCATAAAACCTTTATAATAATTTCATAGGGTATATCTAGTATGCAATATAAATACGTCAGCATTCAACCGACGCTCTTATACTGAAATATGCATTATTTACAAATTTAAGATTCAAAGCAATTTTAGTAAATTTGAATTAGACAAATCAATTTATTATTTCTAAAAATAATCAAAACGGAATTCTCATGCTACATTTTATGAAATAAGTAATTATTTAAAAATAAATTAGAAGTCGAGACTATTTTTGACAACAATAAAAAACATTCGAAGATCATTTGGAAGAAAATAAAAAAACTACTAGCTGACAAGAAAGAAAAGCAGTCGCTTGGAGTCGTTTGCATTCGCTCGTATGACAGGGTAAGCGAGGGAGGCAACAAACATTACATACATTTTAAACACAGCAGTTATATTAGCGACACTATTTTATAATTCACTGTATTAAGAAGTATATCAGGGAACTCTGTTAGTGAGAAGCATTCTGTGTAAATAATGTTTATCGATGCTAATATACAAAAATAGAAGATTCCTAAGATATGATCGATCATCTGACTGAATAACAATAACAAGATTTAGAGGTTAAAAGGAAGCAGCTTAGCGTATTTAATTAGACAGAAATAAAAACACCTGATTAAAACCTGAGAACAAATTCCCTTGTAAGAAAATTCCTACCTGTGTTCCCGTTCTTTGGAGATAGTCCTTTGTTTCCTGTTCATCTCGAAGCTACAAATCTTCTCGTATAAAAGCAGACAATTTAGATGTTATGCAGTTTCCCCATATATATAAGGTATTCTTTCTAATAATGAAAACCTATTCATTAAAAATATTTCCATAAAAAATAATTAGTTTAATAAAAAGTCAGTGTAAATGTGTAAACAGAATTCTTAGTTTTATAAAAGCAGACGATACATTCAACTTAATAATAATATGATACAAAAAGTCAACACACCTTAGAGTATAACATGTTTGTAAAGAATACAAATAGGAAAATAGTTATACCAAATATCGCACTTACAAAATTAGTAAATCCGTAATCAATTGCACCACCAGTGTTATTATTACACTTAGAGTGTGTAGATTAATTTTACTCAGTTGCAATTAATTTAATTTGTAATACATTTATCTATGGTGATTCTGAACAGAATTACATTCAATGTAATGAATAGTTTATTATGCACCAAGTAACTAAAGCTTATTTATGATCGTTCACCCACTCTTATGTATTGTATGTTGATTATTATTCCAACGAATCGGCCACTGCGAAATGGCCAGGGTGAATAATCCCATCCTCTGCATGTACAGTGGCCGTAAGGCTCAAGTTAATGACTATTAGGATGTGTTGTGGCGTGAATTATTATTAACTATCACAAGTACACATATATACATTTATACATAAACGTATATGCATATATGTACGAGTTGAGATACACAACATACATTTAGGTGTCATTACCAACAGCGAACGCACAGACACGTGTTTCGGCCTTTGAGGCCTCTTCAGCATACGTGGTGCTGTTGGCAATGATCCACAACTAAAATCGTGTCTTATGTCCGTTGAACCGCAAAATGCCGGTGAGAATATCTCAGCGACATCTGCCATCCAAGCGCAACACCGAACACGACAGTTTCATCTTTGCACACGGTGCTAAAGACAAAACCTGTACGCTAAATGTGTATCTCCGCATATAAGGCCAATAGGTGGCACCACCATATCACAAATAAATAGCATATGAAATACTTGAATGTGTAACATACATTAACGGATAAATAACTATCACAAGTATACATATATACATTTATACATAAACTTATATGCACATATGTACGAGTTGAGATACACAACATACATTTAGGTGTCATTACCAACAACGAACGCACAGACACGTGTTTCGGCCTTTGAGGCCTCTTCAGTGTACGTGGTGCTGTTGGCAATGATCCACAACTAAAATCGTGTCTTATGTCCGTTGAACCGCAAAATGCCGGTGAGAATATCTCAGCGACATCTGCCATCCAAACGCGACACCGAACACGACAGTTTCATCTTTGCACACTGTACTAAAGACAAAACCTGTGATATGGTGGTGCCATCTATTGGCCTTATATGCGGAGATACACATTTAGCGTACAGGTTTTGTCTTTAGCACAGTGTGCAAAGATGAAACTGTCGTGTTCGGTGTCGCGCTTGGATGGCAGATGTCGCTGTGATGTTTTCACCGGCATTTTGAGGTTCAACGGAAATAAGACACAATTTTAGTTGTGTATCATTGCCAACAGCACCACGTATACTGTAGAGGCCTCAAAGGCCGAAACACGTGCCTGTGCGTTCGCTGTTGGTAATGACACTAAATGTATGTTGTGTATCTCAACTCGTACATATTGCTGTGGCATATAAATATTTATTTTAAATAATATAATTGCCATACGTTGGGCATCGCCATATAATTTATATGCTGTGACAACATATATTTGTGTGTATTACCACACGTAGGGTATAGTCTTTTGTATATGCTGTACTCTTAAAATTATTCTTTATACACCAAAAACTTATAATTGGTTTTGTATTTTATTTTTTTATATATTGTTGAAGCATGTACTTTGTGACTATTGTGGATTCTGGCAATGTGTGTGGTTCCTTCTCCTTCACTGATGATTTTTTTTTCTTGCTCATAATAGGGAAGAGGTAATAGTAATAGTTTTGTTCAAAGAAAAACTGTATGTCTATACAACATAATTATATACCTTTTATTTTGTAATTTATAGATTCAAAATAATTTTTATACACACCTTTATGCTCTAAACAAAATACATAATTGAAAATGCTCATATCATTTATACCTAATGCCGGTTGTAATGTATGTAAATCTTTTATTTATTTATTTATTCTGCTAAACAAAATAAATATTTATCCTGTAAATAAACAAATGTAAACTTTTATTGTACATTGATGGTGATACTTATCGATGTAATTATATTTATGTGTTGGCTTCAATTAATTGCTTTAGACAACCATTTGCACGTGTTGTATCTAGCTCTTAATCTTTGCCTTGTGGAACTTTTAATTAATTATTTGCCTAACTTGAAAGAGATTAATGATGCCTAGACAATACGATGAAGAAAATGCTCATTCGCACGTAGCATCTCTCCAATTGCCCAACACCATTAATCCTATTTTGTTGTAATTCCAACTTTATGAATTAAAAACAAACCTTACAGGATAAAATATTTACTTATCTATATTGTCCAACAATACATTGATTAATCATTTGCACGTAAAAACCAATGTCTGTTCAACAATTTGTATAACTTCCTTTTCAAAAAAAATAAACTTACTTGCTATCAAAATATTCATTTTGAATGTCCATATTGAACGTTTCAAGTGAATTCAAATATATTAAATAAAATAAAAACTACTATGAATATACGTGATGAAGAAATAATGAAAACTACAGTGTAACAATCTAAAGCGTGTTATTCTTTAGGAGTTGTAATAAGAGGTCTTCCTTTCGGAACTGTCATGAGAAGTCTTCTTCGTGTCGAATCTTGTTTCGTATTTATAGCGGCAAAAAAAACTCTATGTTGACCATTGCGCCCTCTAGTCCATATTTTAGGTTGGCATTGGAATACACGTTCCAGTGAAGTCGCTGCCCGCATGTTGCCGTCTTGATACACACACACATACACATATTGTTCTGACAGTTCACTATTTACCAAACGTCAATATAAATTTCCAATTCAAAAGTCCCCTCTGCCTCGCACAGCATTTCCAACGGTAGGTTTATTCTTGTCGCTAATACCATCCTTCTTTGTATTCGTCAATGAACCTATTGCCTTGTTCATTGTTCGATACATATTTTTTCTTTCCATTTATTAATGTCAATTTCACTTTTCTTTTAGCTGAATTGCGACTTGGCAAAATGGGAAACATGCCGGAGATAACTATTATTTTTCTTCCCGCACTGCCTGTACCTGGAGGACACGCCTGTTTCTTCACCGTTTCTCTATCTTCTATCCATGATCTTTCTATTGGTAAAATGTCAATCTGCAATAGACTTTACACAAGTTTTATATATTTTGTTGTCTTTTTGTAGGTCATGAAACTGTACACGTCTGTTTCCAGTCTCTGAAGCATTGTGTTACAAACAAATCATAAACACATATACTTTTTATTTATGATATCAGCTACCTTTTAATACAAAATGTTATTGTTGATCGTTTCTACGTTTTACATATTTTTATATCCTTTTTCTTAGTCTAGTTATAAGCTAAGGTAAATTTTATCTTTTAATACAATTTAATTCTTAAACTCTTTCATAAAATTTTTACTGCTTTATGCATATAAATCATAATAATTTACTTATTTATATTTCTTGCATATCGTATTTCATCTTTTTCATGATATATAAACCATACATTTTGTGTATCTTTTCTACAAAAGAAATATATTACAAATATTTATTTTGTCTTTTATTTCATATTTATTTAATAAATTTTTATTCTACACTCCTTTACTATTTATTTGTATAATCATAGTTTTTAAAATCACTTTTATAAATTGACTATGTGTATGCAACTTTGTATACATCCATGTAGTTTTTGTTGCATAGTTTTACTCAATGATATTTATTTTATTTCTAATCTTAAACTAATCTCTAAAGCTATTCTTATTCTATAAATTTTGCGAGTTCACGGCAATATGTATGTGCATATACGTTTATGTATAAATGTATATATGTATACTTGTGATAGTTATTTATCCGTTAATGTACGTTACACATTCAAGTATTTCATATCCTATTTATTTATTTTTAATTATTATTATTGTTGTTAATTCCTATGTATAATGTATGCATCTACTGCAACTGACAAAAGAAGTATCTAATTTATGTGCCTACAAAGAGAAAAGTGGAAATAAAGTTTTTTCACATTTACTCAAAAGCGCCACATGAGCAAATATCTTCAGTTCGTAGTCCTCCATGTAGGATGTTGTGTGGAGATGTGTGTAACTACACAAGCTAAATTTCTGCATCAGCCTTTCATCCTTTCATCTCTTATATTTGGGTTACGTAGACACACTACACCCTATGCAAATATACATGTTACAGAAAGTTTCCGCGTTCAACCTACTCGTAAGAGCTGGAGTATATATTTTTAATCGTTACTTCGTTTCTGTACTTCTGAAACTGTAAGGGAACCGCTAGGCTCAAAATCGATAAGTTAATTAATTTAAAGCTTGTACTACCTTTCGGCACAGAGACGAATGGAAAACTGTTTTATTTTGCGGGATGAAGTCATATTGAAATAATTTTAGGGGCAGAACAATTCACGTGAATTATTAAATTAATTAGCTCTGTGACATTTTAATTAATTAAATCGAGTAAATTACACCGCTTACTGAGAAAGAGAGATATCTACTTAGAAGTTCGTCTTTTAATTATAACTGTTTTGGAATTAAATAACCTAATTTGGAGAATTTCCAGAATAGCAGCTTTAGGATAACAAAAAGCGGGTAAATTGTATATGATACTGCATTTAAATCCAGTCTGCTGAATATCTTCCACAACACATAGAGTATATGCAGTGGAAATGATCCATATTAAAAAGTTTGTATATGTAACTTTTTGTAAAATTTAAATTTAACTTCATAAAACAATGGACTACAGAATTTGTGGTTTCTTTTACTGTATTATAATTCTTAATGGGTCACATATCCTGTTTAATAAATTTAAGAAAAGTTGTTTTAACATAATTTTGTAATTTCAGTATATTTGTTTCCTTTTTGAAATTTTCTACGGCTTAGGCCACACTTGCCTCTACAAAAACATAATTGCGAGTAAGCATGTCCGAACTGAATTTTGAGGAGTTTGGACTGAAATCAAATTTTCGTTTTAGACGGCGCACATACGGGTATTTGAGCATTCTACGCGGTCAAAATTGTTTATGCTTAGATTGCTTCGGTATAACGGATACAACAATAGTGTTTGTAAATATGTATATACATTTATTTTATGAAAAATATGGTTTAGGAAGGAAAAAATTACAAATTAATCTTCTTCAGAAATAAATTCCCTTTCGTCGTTTTCAGATGAAAGAACCATTGGGTTCGGCTGTGCTGGCAGAAGCATATTGATGGTTTCAGAAACAAACGAAGTAAATTTTTAAAAGTGCTTATACTACTGAGCAAGGGATCTGAGCTCAAGAGGATTCGGTTGGATGTATCTTTATTAAGGACTCTCTAGAAAATTTCCTTGAAAATTCTTGGCGACATGTCATAAAATGCTTGTTACGCTGCCTCCTCAGATAATTGACCAATAGGTAGCAATGCATTTTTTATTATGACTGCTCCGTGAATTAGTATTTTGTGCATTGTTTGTGTCATTGGACGCCAAGGGTACAATTCGACATATAAACGAACAGTCTCCAGTGCATATTTGTCGTATTTTTCTACATCTATCAAGAATCCGCATGAAATGGTTTCGAGTATGACTTTCAACCTATAAATTAAGTCGTAACTGCTGCCTCTAATATCTTAAGCTAATTTCGGATCCTCCAAAAATCTTCTACTCGTGTTGCCATCATTCGTATTACCGAAATTTGTTTTTGACATATTCACTAACATACCAGTTTCTTTGCAAAATTTTTTCTGTATTTCTGTTTTCCTCTCTTTTTCCATTTGTTTTTCCTCTTCTGTTTTTCTTTTTCTGTATTCCTTTACGGGCAATTTGTATACCAAATGGAGAATACTGTCGAATAATACCCTGGCATGTAAAATCGACAGCCCAAATTCAATAGCTTCAAAAGATATTTGTTTTTTATTATCCAGTTGGTTGCAGTCTTTGGAAGTCGCACCACAGATCTAGCAACGATTCGTAGATGTTGTGCCAGTAACTGCGTTGCAGACTTTTCCGTCAACCATTGTCATTATGAACAGATGTTTGACGAAAAATTTTTTTCCATCAATATCAACCTCCGTTGCTATTAAAGAGTTTATGGGATTTTGGACGTACTTCATCTCTTCATTTGTGATATCAGTATTCTCTTTCACAAAACGGCATCTAATTAGGCGGCAGAGCGGTGGAGAAGGAGGTGTTGGATTTTCCCCCAATACTCTTTCAGAGTCTTGGCCACAAACTAATCGCACAGGTACAAAGCAGCTCTGAAAAATATTGGCATCTAGATCACCTTCCTTATCAAATTTTTGCCTGAACTGTGATTGCTGCGTCCCATCACATTCCCATTTATATATAATTTTTAATGTATCCCTTTCTTGCTCTAGTATTGTTGATAACACCTCTTCAAGGATTCAGATAAGCGTTTAACGCTAATATCGATTAAAGATTGTAATTGGCTTTCGGCGTTGGTACTCATCACTGCATGCTTCTCGGGGCGGATAACACTTTTTCTGCTTGCTGTATTAAACAACACGGGAAGAACTTTTTATTGGTATTTCGAATTATTTCATATTGTCCTCGTGTTAAATTAGCATCTATAAACATTTTCAATGTTTCGAATGGTGTCAGACGCAAAGCATTTCACTTTTGGAAGTGGCATATGCTCTTTTGTATTTTGTTGCTCGTGTTGGGGTGCAAGTAATATCTTTTAGTACATTGGAAGCATCTTTTTTTCCAGATTTACTTAACTCAACTTGTGCTGCGTGACCAGTAATAATACCTTCTTCTAAAGTAAAACGAAGCTCCTCTGTTTTCCTTCTTTTACTCGTTTCGAGTTTTCGAGGTCGACCTGGTCGAAATTGCGTAGCCACCGGAATTTCAAATGTTCGTCCTAACCACAGGTAATTGTTTTTGAGAAAAAGGTCTTCCTTTTTATGTGTTTTGGTCCATCTTGATTTCACTTCAGATTGAAATGTGCGAAACTGCGTTTAAATTTTTTGTATTGGTCTTCAGTGAATTCTTCACGCGACAAAAGTTGGTCTTTTAAAGCAATTTAGTTTTTGTTCGAAATTTGACTTGCTATAAGTTTTTATGAGGTCGAATAAGTATTTGCAGGTCACTATCCGTACTCCCGAAGTACACATTGCTTCTGAAATAAGCAAAATGCTGCTTTGTAATACATGCAACATCATTCACATATTCTGACATTTTCGTAGGAAAAGAATTAAGTTCTTAGATTTTGCTTATCGGCGCTTTTCCGAGGCAAACTTTTTGATTATCTACTACTCAATACTCTAAAGTTCTAATATTAATAAGAAAGGACACCAGATATATCTCGATACTGTAAGTAATACGTTGATGAACATAAACTTCTCTGGAAAATCATGCTTATTATAAATGTTACTTTTACGTCATCAAAAGAGCACATTTATAGAATAAAATAGAAAAAGCAATATTGCAGTAAAATAGAAAATTACCTGTAGAATCAGAATCCATCACTTTTCCATACAAAATTAACGTAGAAAAATAATTATTCGCTTTAAAAATTAAGGTGTTCACAAAATCGCCGAGAACAGTCACGTATGCTAGGCTTGATGACCAAATTTCTACTGACGCTGTCAGCACAGCGTGCACAAGAAAAGGGTGGGAGATGCTGCGTATTATTCACTGGAATGTTCCCTGACTCAGGTAGTTGATTTAAGATGGTTTTTCCATTTTTGTGAAATTCACTTTTGGCCGCATAGAATGCTCAAATACCCGTCTGTGCGGCGCAATGGTTTGAAACTACGTGCGAAAAACGCACTGACCTTCACAATGCTCTCATAATGATCATGCTGATGTTTTGGATATTAAAGGAGGTACTCTTATTATATATCGTGCACAACATCCCCAAAACGACATTATTTTCCATGTGCTGGGGCTCGTGGTGTAAATAGCCAAACTTAAAGAAGAAGTGCAGTCAGCCAAATTGGAGATGAGAATTAATTTAGAATCTAAGCGAAGCATCACGATTCCCACAAATCGGAGGTTCCTGGGGTAAGAGACAGGCTAGTTGAAACACACCTTCTGGATCTGATAGGGAGAATAGCACCGCTTTGTCAGTCACTTCTGCATAAGATATGAACGTCGTCCCACCCCTAATTATAGTCAAGGGCAAAAATATGTGGAATTCGTGGTTGTTTGATAAAGAAAATTCCTTTAGGGGAACTGCTTATGCTGAGAAGATCTAATTTCCTGCATTGGAATCAACAAGACCAGTTCTAGTAATGTATGATAGGCATAGTACGCTAAGAGAGATAGATAGATATTTTTACCTGACCGGAAATTAAAGATGCAGACAGACAAAATTTTCAATTTCATTGAATTTTGATACTGTTTACTTATTATTTTTGGAAGTTTGTAGCTTTTTTTGGCAATAAAGATATTAAGTTTTAAGAAAGAGTTATAGAATTTTGTTTAGTATTTCATACTTGTTCCTTGATTTGAAATTATAAGTAAGTTTTGCGACTATAGCATACTTGACAACACTCGATAGGAGAGGTAAGCCACAGACATTGTTTTAAAAAATATTTAATAACTTTTACATCGTGTATTTAGAGTAATTCTAAAACTATTTAGTGTAACGTTACATGCTGACGCAACCACCTAATAATATATTGACCTGAAAATACTACCAGAGATTCTCGCAAATAATTACTAATCAAAAATGCGGTTACACTTACCCCAGTTTACCTTATGTGAATACATTATTGTAACTTTACTTGTCAATGTTTAATGGAAGTATATGAATTATTGCTTTTTTAGTGTATAATAGAAAAGTACAAAAATATTCGGTTTTAATCCAAATAATCAAGATTAATGATGTGTATGATTAGCACAGATATCTAAAATCGTTTGACATATTGATGACAAGAACAGTCGAACATTTAATGGTGAATCTTATCCCATTCCTTTGTGATAACTTGATAATTCGTGAACTGCTCTTTGTGGCATAACTCCCGCAGCAGTATGTCATTCTCAGGATCGAAAGCGTAATTTATTGGATTGCTATCTGGAGATTTGTCTGACAATTTCATTTTCTCTATACTAAATTCGTCAATACATTTGACCTGTGAACGCGAGTATTGCCACCCTATGATACCCTATGATATGTACTAGTACATCTATCACCAAGTTAGCTATGAATTGCATTGAAATGGCCATTTATATGGGCCAGTTTGCGAGCGGTATTGGTCGTTTTCAGGCATTGTTGACCTTTTATAAACTTGTATTTGTTTTGGTCGAGCATATCCAGTTTCTAGAAAGCGAGTCCAAATTTTAAAAACGACGCTTGGGCTTTTTCAGGCACGTGGAACGCTTTTGCTCCCGCAGACAATGAAAGTTTTGTAGAAATGTATGAATCAAGTCTTTTTTAACTTATATGTTCAATATGCAAGTACTGCTTGGTGTGGAAGCTTTTCTTATTGACTAAAAATCCCCTTGTCTATCAAAATAATAACGTCGATCGTTGTCTTTCATCACTATCACAGTACATGGTTACTTGGTATTCCTCTTTCACTTTGGTTATTATTGTAATTCCAATTACTCTACATGTTTGTTTCCAGATTTCTTCTCTCCGTAGTCTAGCATCTCCATCATATTGGCTACGTTGTAAGTTTGTCAGATTTTATGTTTTTGTTCTTGTGATACTGCAACAATTTATGGCCCAAACCGTCTACTTTCCTATGATAAAAGTAGCTGGTCGACTCTGCTCTCTTTTATTGATGGTAAAAATTTCTGAAACATGTATGACTTACAAAGAGATTTGTGGTGAATAGTATATGCGTTGCCATGGGTTCGGTTTATCGAGATTTTGTAATCCGGTATTGATCTGTGTCTCCATCGTTTGTCTACTCTTCCGCCACTATTTCATAAAGTTTACTCTTGTCTCATACCATAACTTTCCTATATAGGCTTCGAGTAAGTACTAACATGATTTCTTACTTTCCCTTGATGTAGTTTTTAGGCGTTGTATATGCGAAGTGCCATGAAACCTCATTGCATAATCAGCTTACTTGTGGTTGTTTTATCTTTCGTTAAATTGTACCACGCTGGTACGGCATAAATAATCTGAGAATTCGTTATACTTGATAGGATTATTCTCTTCGTTGACAGTGGCCTCTCATGTTAGGAATTATTTGGCCAGCGCTTATACGGACAATCTTACTTGTACAACATATTTCTTGATGAGTTCCTATACAATATTTTTATAAGTATTTTATAAACCTGTTTTGTTACCCTAATTTTTTGGATGTTGGAAAGTACAAAAATATTTTTCTTCTTTTAAAAAATTGGATTGCTTTTATCTTATTGCGCTCGTTATAAACAACGTATTTGAACCATTTCTCAGGTATAATATTTATAAGGATATCATCTGCAAAGTAAATCAGCGTTTCTTCGGAGATATAATATATTCGAGAGGGTTGTGGGATTATACTACAAGACGTATTTCAGAACAAAACGTCAAGAATTATGACATCACAAAGACGTCGTTACTTCCAAGTGTGCTTTAGGATGTACAAGATACATACAATTATAACTATAATATGCATACTCAAATATATCGAAACACTATTACTTACACAATAAAATTATACAAACAAACGATGCGTATTTTTTTCACTATAGTAATAATTATAAAATAAGGACCTGAAAATTTTATTTTACTTTCTTATACGTAGTATGAGGAAGTATTGTGATGATGTAAATTTTCGACCTCTAGATTTTTGCAGATTTCCACGTTTTGAAGTATCCTGATACCGAAAAAGTGGTTTTTAAAAAATGTCTCTCTCTCTCTGTGCGTCTGTCTGTCTGTCTGTCAGTGTGTGTATGACCACGATAACGATCAAACGGCTATACCTATCAATTCGAAATTTTGTATTTACGAGTATAATCTCCCTCTTGAGATCTGATTAGATTTTCAGTAAAATCAATAGACCGGAAGTAGTATTGTAAAAATTGAATTTTACCAATATTTCGACAATTATTACATTTAAATAATTTGATAAAGGATTCATATGTACTCAAAATTAAATCTGAGAAAAATGTTATTAAAGAACTTTTTCGAAATTCCTACCGGAAGTAGGTGTTTACTCTTATCCAAAATCAGTTTTTCGCGAATATCGCGCAAGTCATGCTTTCTAGGCAGGTACATTATAAAAGTTTCATTACCTTTTGTATAAAAAAAATTCAAAATTCACGTGGGAATACTTTTACTCTTATCGAAAAGCGAGTTTTTGCAAATATGTATACATGAAATGTTAAAATTCGGACCGGAAGTAAATATTTTACTCTTAGCGATTAGCACTTTTTAAATATCTTGCAAAGTGTGGATTCTATACAGTGGCGGCTGGTGAGTACGTTTTGGCGGTGCACGTACTTAGACAAGACTTATTAGTTTATTATCGGTGATATACCGCAGGCATCTGGGACTATATAAGCGATGATAGACGAATCAGTCTTGTCTATGTACGTGCACCGCTAAAACGTACTCACTCTATATTGATTAATTAAGAGAATAGAAGTACTTAGAATAAGATTTTGAATAATTTTTTTATAAAAATATTCTTAAAATTGTATAATTTGAAACACTCATACGTACCTATAAGAAAGTCATGTGGTGGCCACACCTCATTTTTTAAGAATGTTTTTTATTTTTCTTTTCACCTTGTAATTCATTTATGTTCAATATAGTACAAACTGAATATAAAGAAGAAAAATGAGGTGTGGCCACCACACGACTTTCTTATACGTATGAAAGTGTTACTTCCGGTCCGAATTTTGAAATTTCATTTATACAAAAAATATTCCATATCCAACTCTAAATACTTTTGTACTCTTCATAAATATATATAGAATGCATAATTTCCGACATATTTGCAAAAAGTCGCTATTCGATAAGAGTAAAAGTGGTACTTCTGGTCTGAATTTTAAAAATTTTTTTATATAAAAGATATTGAAAATTATGTTCTAAATACTTTTATACTCGTAACGTACTTGTCTAAAAAGCATGACTTGCGAGATATTCGCAAAAATCTGATTTTCGATAAGAGTAAAAGACCTACTTCCGGTTGGAATTTCGAAAAACTTTTTTAAGACAATTTGTTTCAAACTTAATTCTAAGTACATATGAACTCTTTATAAATTTGTTTAAACTTAGTAATTGACGAAATATTTGCAAATTTCGATTTTTTCACTGAAGTAAACTACTACTTCCGGTCTGCCGATTTTGCTCAAAATCTAATCAGTTCTCAAGAGGGAGATTATATTCGTAAATACAAAATTTGTAATTGATATCTGTAGCGTTTTTTGCGAATATCTCGCAAGTCATGCTTTTAAGACAAGTACGTTACGAGTATAAAAGTATTTAAAACAGAATTTTCAATATCTTTTAAAAAAAAAAATTTCAAAATTCAGACCGGAAGTACCACTTTTACTCCTATCGAATAGCGAGTTTTTGCAAATATGTCGTAAGTTATGCATTCTATATATATTTATCAAGAGTACAAAAGTATTTAGAGTTGGATATGGAATATTTTTTGTATAAATGAAATTTCAAAATTCGGACCGGAAGTAACACTTTCATACGTATAAGAAAGTCGTGTGGTGGCCACACCTCATTTTTTGGTATCAGGGGACTTCAAAACGTGGACATCTGCAAAAATCTCGAGGTCGAAAATTTTCGTCATCACAATACTTCCTTATACTACATATAAGAAAGTAAAAATGTATCAATATAAATGTGTTATGAACGTTGGTGTGTTATATCATATGAGTCACTCTAGGATCAAAGGATCAATTTTCAATACTGACTCTTGATTACAGAGGAATTATTATATATTTAATGGTTTGTTGATTGATTGGTGTAATGTGAATTCATATTTATTAGAAGTCTGGGAAAAAACGTCATCAAATATATAGAACAAACATATAACAATCAGAAATTTAGATTAACTATAAAATAGGTGTCAATGAATTTAATTATCAAAATAAATATAATAATTTAGAATTATAATTCAAGAGTACTAACAAGTTTTTTTTCCCTTAAGGATAAGCGTTTGAGGGTTGCTCCATTAAATTAGCAGTTTGTGGTTAAAATAGCCATCTAAAATTAACAAAACCATATTAGATAGTAATGTTTTACATTTTTACATAAACAGTAATTGCTATTTAAATTGTGAAATAATACCAACAGAAGAAAAATTGACTTAAACACATGAAATGGCAACCTGCCTATATTTAGCCGAAAGATCTTAAATATTAATTATCCGACTAGAAAACCAATGTTCAAATTCGAATTTGAATCCTTCATACGTGAAAAGAACCAGTTCTTGTTTTCCTGAATTTCCGAGAACCTCTCCTACCAGATTCTAACTTTGCGAAAGTTCATTTGGGAAACCGTATACCTGTAGCATCCATCGCCTTTCTTCCTGGACATCCTTTGTATATCCTGACTTTGAAGAACCGTAGACACCACACCGCCCCAATTATGGTCCAATAAACAGAAGTGTTCAGACTATGTGTAAAGTAAAAGCCGTAGATAATTGTCATTGTTATGTGTTTTGTGAGTGCAGACTCCTGTAAATCGTAGCACCCTTTCGTAAACCAAAGGCCAAGTGTTTAATATAATTTCGGCCTTGTAAGCCTTATCAGTAATAGGCACATACGTACAATACTTTGCCATATAGTTGTGGAATGAATAAACTGCATATTCAGTTTTAAGTTTTGTACTTAGAACAGTATTATACAAACTTTGATTAAATGATTATTAATACCGATCAAAAGCGTTTTTTAATACTAGAATCTTCATAATTGTAACGATCTACACGTGCATTTGTCATTATATATTTTTAAAATTCGTGTGTCAGTATAAAATAAACATACGTGTACTTACCAGCAATCTGTATTAATTGTGCACCTAGAATTAAACCACAAAGTAACATAAAATAAATCAGTTTTGTTATCAAGTGTTAAACATAATGTTATAACATATAATACTCATTTATTTTGTTTTATACAGAATGTTTCATAACTTGGTGGCCGACCATAGTTCTACTTTTTTAAATGGAATACATTATTACTAGGGAGCGGACACGAAAGGTTGATGACTCATCGCCCATGGGCGCACTATTGAAGTGTTGCGTTTTTAAAGAGGTTTTAATTTTAATTATATAATAGTATAACAAGTGGCTGGTGATCTATAAAATACAAAATACCTTATTATTTATTCATTTTGTAGTTCAAGTCGAGTAAAGGAGTATTAATATTTACTAGCAATACTTTCTCAAAGTTCTCTATCTAGTTATTACTGGCGAGGGACGCAGTGACAAAGATTGAAGTTTGTCCCTGTAAAGAGCTACTCTTGATGGTGCTTTTCTGCAAACTTTTTTAAAAGCGGATACAAGTCTATCAATTTCCGGATACCTGTTTCTGATATATTCACAGATTCTGTGGAGAGCATGTGCTACACAAGTAATATGCAGCATATAAGGATATGTTTCCTATAATAGTCTG
This sequence comes from Amphimallon solstitiale, assembly GCA_963170755.1. Lineage (NCBI taxonomy): Eukaryota > Metazoa > Arthropoda > Insecta > Coleoptera > Scarabaeidae > Amphimallon > Amphimallon solstitiale. The sequence continues at coordinate 10,668,319 of OY720678.1, read as the reverse complement.
CCTGTTTTTAACATATATGCGGCACTGTCACTAACAAATAAAAGTATTTCTTCCCTATACCTGTCGACCGAATGAAACATTTTTTGTAAATTCTCGTTAATGGTTTTAGTAACTGTTTCCGCATCAACTGTATTTTATAACTTTTGATGCTATTACATATGTCTTGTATGGAATAGTTGGATGTAGTACACCAGCTACAATATTTACCACACAGCATCCTTATATATCGACAGTTTCGTTGGCACTTACCCATACGTACTAATTTGAAAGATGTCTTCTAATGCATTTTACTGTTTTCGTGAAGCATGTAGAAACATAATATTTGCGTAAGGTGGATTCATCAGGAACATTTCGACCAGTATATTTTTGAAGAAATGTTTTGAAAGTGGGTTTGTCAAGTTTCTTTAATGGGATATTAGCTGCCATTAAATCTTCACAGAGTTCTTCTTTAAAATTGTCAGCTTTCAACGGGTCCAATTTCTGTGTATGTTTTAGCGATACTAAGTAACGTTGTACGTGGCCTTTTTGGCCATTCTGTAACGATATTTTACAGACTATGCAATAAATTTCGGAATCACTGACATTGTTTTACGATACCATTCTCGACGTTTTTCCATATCATAGTAACATAAACAATGTTCTAGATCTGAATAAATGATAACGAAAAATGTATGCGTATGTTATTGAAACTTAACAAAATCCAATGCACAGTTAAGTCAAGATAATTGCGAGAAGTAAATTCAATGAAACGGTATTAAACAGGAACTATTACAAAAATTACGAAGTACGTAATTAACAGTCAAAACAATGAAAAAACGAAACTAACGTAAGTATGAATAGGTATATACATATACAGCAAGAGCGCGCGAGGTATGATCACCCGATGGTATACGTAAACTCGCATCTAAACGTGGTCCGATAATACATATTAGAGTAACGGCACAACATACTAGCATTGCCTGCTCATATTCGAACTCATAGTGATCTGATTATTTTTTTGCAGATTGACAAAAAGAACAAATTAAATTTTCTCTTTAAGTGATGACGATTGCTTAGATAACTAAGTCGATAATAACGCGAAGATTGTAATACTTATAACGTAATTATGATTATCCTTATGAAATTAAATAATAATGTAGTTGTGTACAAAGTTATAGCAGTACAACTGGGTTTTAGAATGAAATAAAAACAATCCGCCTGAAACATCTGCAGAATAAACTAAGATGTCTAGAGAAAAATAAATAAATAGAAATTTCATGGTAAAAAAAAAAACTATAAATAAGTATAACAGGAATACCATAAAATAACATAAAAACGACCCTTGAAATAGAAATTAAAATTAGAGATTCTCTCCAGTAAATATAACGAAATAACAACTCTGGAAAAATAAATCTATATATCTATATCTGGCGAACACAGCTAGCGGAGATCATTTGCCGAATATACGTCCGAAGAATATCGACTGATATCGGGTGATCATACCCCGCGCGCTCAAGCTGTATATATAACTTAATTTATCATGCTAAATATAAGGTAAATATAATAAATTTTAAAAACCCCTCACGCTACTACCTACGCCGATGAAGAAACGAATTTTATGAACAAAGACGACTTTTTTTGCTCGCACTATCGGGAGTAATCAGATGTTGCAGTTCGCCATATGAATAGTGCTATTCAGTAAATGCGTGTTGTTTACATTATTTCTTTGCTCCGTCGTAATTTAAACCTGGCACGCCCGCTGTCTAATTATTACATCTATGTATTCCTTGTATAATTCTTAATCAAAAAGCAATAAAACAGTATAGGTCTAAAAATTTCACTTTATTTTTGAATTGTTCATTAAATTTCGCACCAAAATATGGCACGTTATTACTTTAAAAGCGACCATTAATGAGCTATTGTTATTTTTTATATAATTTTGCTAACTATTCTTTATTTGAATATGGTATAGAGCGCTATGATATTTGCTGCGAAATTGACTAATGATTTGATAATAAATAATTCTAAGGCTTTTTTCTGAACTTAGATATAAGATATCTATGTATCGCGAGAATGTCAAGATATTGTTTACAAGCTAAAGTGTTTGAATTTTACAAAATTGCATTCCAAAACTATATAATATACCATTACTCTTCCTCTTTTCTATCACTTATATAATTTTATCAAATGTCTCTTTCCTATACCTACGTGTGTTGAAAATTTGGATAATTTTATTTTCAATACACTCTATAGCCAGAATATGCTAAAATAAACAAATTTAAAAATAAAACAAATTAATTATTTGACTGTAGTAGGTGCAGAAACAGGTACTGTTACGTGAATGGATGAGTAATTAGTGGAACAGGAATTATAAAATGACAATAAATATGAGTATTAAAATAAATAAAAATTATTTCGACAAGTGTTTAACTGAATATCCATTCACTTCTGAACATGTTTGAACACGCTTCCGAAATTGACATTAATAATGAACAAGGACTTATATTTCTAAATATTTGTCACATAGGTTCTTTTGTGGTTACAGGTATACTGAATATTTGCTCTTTTCGTATCCCCATAAAATTTTTTATTTTGTGATGTTCGGAGAACTTACAGGATAGGACTAGCTACCTTCCTGGAAATTAAAAATAGTTCGTTCTTGTTAGTGCAATATGTTCTAATAATTTCACTAAATTGCTAGATAGACACTGCGCTTAAGCTTGTTGGTTAATAGTACTTTCATAGAAATGCGGGCCTACCATTCCTTGTCATCAGCTTCACGTATGCTGCTTATCTATTTATAAGTGAACTAGGGGTTATCAGTTGAATGATAATGAAAATGTCTTTCTAATAACTATTCCATTACTGTGGAAAGTAACTTGATCTGTAAATAATGCCTGTTATTTATTTTAGTTATCCCATTAACAGAACATTTTTCTAGCTTCGAAATGAAATTTTAATTTAAGGTCTTGCAACGCTGGTTTGGCTAATATTAAGCAAACGACTTATTTTAGGGGTGACTTGAGGACTTTCTGTTATTGCCACGAGAATTCGTAATTGATTTTTATCATTTATTACAGATTTAGGTTTCTCTGGTTTTGAATGAGCAATAACTATCAGTAGTAAAGAAAGTATTCGTTACCCGTCTAAATGCATCTGCCCTGGGATAACTTCTTCCAGGATAACGCTGCTGATAAACTCTCTGGGATAATAGATAATTTCTTTGACATTTCTCCAGTACAGACATTATATCGGTTTGCTATTCTTTAAAGAAAATAATAACTTCAATTATTTTAAGCTGACTAGCATCAACATATTACGTCTTGTCAACTGAGAAACACCTTGTTAAATGCCGTGGCTTACTATACCGTATTGAACGAAAATACATAAAGTTGGAAAAATTATATCAAAAAATGACAAAAGCTCAGCAATGGACACTTTTAAGATAATAACGTCTTATATGTTTTTGGTGAGAAAATTTATAAGCTATTCAAAAATGAAATACTGCTGTTCTATTTGACAAAAATATTTTTTATACACAAATGTAAATGTAACTTTATAATATGCCTGTATTAGGTCCTTTTATTATGAACAACACTACCAAAAATTATTGCCATCTAATATGCCGTTTCCGATAAATATATTTTTTAAAAACATTTTTCAGAAAAAAACTGTAATAAATCGAAAACTTTATATTTAAATCTATACTATCTGTTTATTTTTGACTAAGAATTATACATGTAATATCAACATATAGGTTCCATTTGAAAAACTATAACTATGGTTAGCCACCAACTTATGAACACACGGTATATTCATCATCTATTACTAATTCATTCACCCATACTATTTACAATATGTTAGTAAGTAAATTCTTATGTTTTATTAGACATCATTATAATTAATTAGTAAAAGTACATACACACTATTTTTATGGAAAATTATGGAATATATTTTCTAATTATATCTTCTATTCCTGAATTTCTTTTGCATTGCGCAACTTCAATTCATTTTCCCTCAATTTTATTGCTCTCTTGGGAGCGAGAACGAACTTCTTGCATTCCCTAGAAGTAGCAAAAAGTATTCGTTTCCAGTTCACCATTAATCTTTTTGTATGGACATGTTAAATAAACAAAATTTACTAGATAAAATTCGTTTTATTGAACTGAAACTGAATAGAGTATATACATATAATATTCGCTTACTTGTTACAGAACAAAAGCAGAATATTATTAAATGACCTTTTTTGTTTATACAGTTTGATTTTAGATATGAACTTTTTATGCATGCACGTAAAAGTTATTTAACGCATTATTTGCCTGAAGGTAATCCTGTGTTTTTTGTTGATGTTGAGAATTTCACCCTCATTCTTCAAAGTACATGATACAGTGAAAACACTTCTCTATTACAGCTTGGAAGTTTTATGAACATTTTGGGTAGTGTCTATCGCGTAAGGTGACTCGGGGAGAATTGATCTAATTTTTCACTAGCAAATTGGCTAGTATGCTCTTGTGCATTTTACTTTCTTATACGTAGTATAAGGAAGTATTGTGATGATGAAAATTTTCGACCTCGAGATTTTTGCAGATGTCCACGTTTTGAGGTCCCCTGATACCAAAAAAGTGGTTTTTAAAAAATGTCTGTGTGTCTGTGTGTCCGTGTGTGTGTGTGTGTGTGTGTGTGTGTGTGTGTGTGTGTGTGTGTGTGTCTGTGTGTGTGTGACCACGATAGCGGTCAAACCGCTGTAGATATCAATTCCAAATTTTGTATTTACGAATATAATCTCCCTCTTGAGAACTGATTAGATTTTGAGCAAAATCGGCAGACCGGAAGTAGTAGTTTACTTCAGTGAAAAAATCGAATTTTGCAAATATTTCGTCAATTACTAAGTTTAAACAAATTTATAAAGAATTCAAATGTACTCAAAATTAAATTTGAGAAAAATTGTTTTAATAAAGTTTTTCGAAATTCCTACCGGAAGTAGGTCTTTTACTCTTATCGAAAATCAGTTTTTTGCGAATATCTCGCAAGTCATGCTTTCTAGGCAGGTACATTTCGAGTATAAAAGTATTTAGAACATACTTTTAAATATCTTTTGTATAAAAAAAATTTCAAAATTTAGACCGGAAGTACCACTTTTACTCTTATCGAATAGCGATTTTTTGCAAATATGTCGTAAATTATGCATTCTATATATATTTATGAAGAGTACAAAAGTATTTAGAGTTGGATTTGGAATATTTTTTGTATAAATGAAATTTCAAAATTCGGTCCGGAAGTAACACTTTCATACGTATAAGAAAGTCGTGTGGTGGCCACACCTCATTTTTTATTGAAGAAAAGCAAATTGCTTTGATTCATTACAACTCTTTAGTAGTATTTGTTACTACCAATTTGTCTACAAAACTAGGATATTGATAGTTCTGCTTTGAATAAGATACTTCTGTAGAAATATCTTTTTGTAATTCAAAAGGAGACACCGTAATTACCGACTAATAAAAATCTTGACCACAGAATAAATTACTAACTATTATAAAGAAGCGCCACTTGTTGACGGCGCATTTCATTTCAAGGCGCATCCATTGATTCAAAATAAAAAACACATAAACGGTGTACGTAGTCCTTTGAAGAATACAATATTATTTCAATAATAATATGATTAAAAAAGCTTTTAAAAATTCTGATATTGTTATTTAAAAAAAGAACTACCGAATTAGTTTTTTTCTTTCACCATTTTTATAAACTAGTATTTGATACGATGTTATTTTGTATTGAATTGCTTTCATTTTTGGTTTCTATTAGAACAAATGCAAAATATTGTTGTTTACTTTACTCTGTTTTAAATCACAAGGCCAATAGTTGTTGATAGACTCATTCTATGTAGAGATATATTTCCAAAAGTATAGAATTAACTTACCTTCACTGATGGTTTGTGTGATATACTGACTATGGTGTCCGATAAATGTGATTATATTAGCTTTCGCGGGGATTAACTTTAATTTACGTTCTAGAAACTCATATGATGTAGAGGGCCTCTTCTTGTACTATAACATGAAGCGCCTTATAAGGAAGATAAATGTGAAATATAATGCTTTCTTGTCAAGTCGCGTGGTCCTTTCGAATTAAATTTTGGGGATTCATTGACTGCTCTATTGGGAGAAGATACTGCGGCAATTCAGTCAATGACGAAGCGGTGTGAAGCCAATCCATTTCAACCATTTGATTGACGCACATACATACGCGACAGTCCTATTCCTATTATTACATCACCTACTCTTTTAATTTTTGCAGTTTGCATCCATATTATATTGTGTGGTGTTACCGAATCCCTAATGTATTGATAAATCAATACGTTTAGTGATACTACATAAATAATAGCGATAGTTCTATAATTAACTGTTCACATTTTCAAATTTATACATTTTAAATTATTACATTACATCATAATAGTCACTGAAAGTTTTTAGATGGCAGCTTATTGTCAAATTTTGTCATTATGGTGCATCTAAACCACAAAAATATTTATGTTTTTCAGTCTTGCGTATATTGCTACATGAATAAACTAAGTAATTATTGTTAATGGTCTTTTCAATTTTGCTACGGTTTGTGGGTGTTCAAAATAGGCCAAACACACAACGCGTTGTGGTCAGTAACGACGCGAAGAGTTTTCTCATTTCGGTTTTTGATCATCTTACAATGACCACAATGCGTTGTTTTTTTTTCGTGAGCGTTTTCGCTGTTTTGGCTTAACATATACGTTTTAATTGTTATTACCTCCACCTCTTTCTAATTTGTGTACTTTTGTATATATACCTATAAAAACTTGCTCCTATTATTTCATTCTTTTCTGAAGAAGCAATTGTGTCGGCAAAACTTTTTATTAAAACCGCGACTTCCTTGTTATTGAATTTTAGAACTCGCGCTCATGTCATGCAAATAAATTTTTTTTTTGAAATCCGTCTGCAGCCTGAACAAACCTATTGTAACTTATAGTATATTGCTGTAAATGATAATAACGCTCCTTATTTAATACATTCATTGTTATAATCTTTAGAGTTATCTCTTTAATTCAATGTATTCAATTCGACATATAAATTTTTATGTTGACATTTTTCTCTAGTCAATAATAATCAATATCTGTCCGTTTCCAACACGATCGAACAAAAAAAAATTATATCTGTCATAGGATTTTTGTAGTAGACTTTCATATTACAATTCCAATGTGCAATGTATTATGTAAATTTTTAATTCTACTTTACAACCAAATAGATACCACGCTTATATATTGAACATGTGTTTGAATTGACATCTTAAATAAACTTTAATAATCAGGAATATGTTTTACTATTGTTAGGCGTTGACTAAACTTTATATACAAGGTGTGTATAAATTGGCGGACCCACTACACGCGGCGATGTTCTTCGTTAAATTCGGAGTCCAAAATCCTAATACGAAAATGTTGTACCATGCTCCATATCTTTGCACGAGGTTCCTAAAGTTCGGACTTTCAGTCTTGTAATAAGCATTATTACTTGATATTTGTTGACAGAAAGAGCTACAATTTAGAAGAAAGAAGAATTGTTGTTATTATCCTTTCGTTAAAGTTTTCTTTTTGATTTTAAAGTTTGTTTTTAATATTTGTTTATTAAGTTATTTGTGAAAAACACATCTGACAACGTTGTAAAACAATAAGTAGGCAGCCTAATGTTGTTCTAGTCAAATACATTACTACTGTCAAATTTTGACACTTTGTAATCTACCTATTTCATTCGACTTGCTTATTTTTCGTGTTTATTTGTATAGTTTTAATCAGTTTTTGGGTTTTCGTGTTTACTAGTTGGTCTGTTTGTTTATTATGACTTTTACGTTCAACGAATATGCCGATATGTACATGATATACGGTTTCTGTCGTGGAAATGCTAGCTTGGCAGGGCAGGAATATCGAGTGCGTTTTCCAAATCGGAGGCATCCAAGTAGAAATGTATTTCGAAGGCTGGACCAATGACTTCGTGAAACAGGTTCGTTTATTCCAAGAAATGCGAACGCAGGTCGACCAAGGCAAAGGCGTACCGTGCAACTAGAAGAGCAAGTTCTAGCCACAATACAGGAAGATCCCTCTGCGAGTACCCGTCAATTAGCTTCTACACTAAATATTCTCAGTAATAAGACTGTTCATTTGGTTCTACGAGAAAACTTGCTTCATCCATACCATGTTTCTAAAGTTCAGCCTCTTTACGGAAATGATAACTTATTTCGAATCAATTATTGCAATACAATCTTAAATAGAATTCAGGAAGAAGATGACTTCTTAAGACGTATTCTTTGGAGTGATGAGTGCATGTTTACCAGAGATAGTGTGTTTAATACTCATAATTTTTATCATTGAGCAGATGAAAATCCACATGAATTTCGCGAATACGGTCACTAAAGAAGGTTTTCTGTTAACGTTTGGCTGGGTATAATAAACCACTGGGTAGTTGGACTAATTTACTTACCAAATCGCCTAGATGCCGGTGAATATTTAAATGTGTTAGAACAAGTTATTGATGAGATACCGCTGAACGTACGCCGTAATATGATTTACATGCATGATGGAGCTCCTGCGCACTTTGCTCGTAATATAAGAGACTGGTTGACTGAACACTTCCCAGACAGATGGATTGGTCGCGGCGGTCCCCTTTTGTGGCCTGCGAGATCTCCCGATCTCAATCCATTAGATTTTTTTGTTTGGGGTTTCATTAAAGGTAAAGTTTACGCTACACCTCCACAGGACGCTGACGAAGTTAGAGCCCGAATTGAAGCCGCAGTATTAGAAATCACACCAGAAAGACTTGATCGAATAGTACAAACGATACCACAAAGATTGCAGCTATGTCTACAAACTGATGGATTTCAATGCGAACAATTATGTAGGTAATAATTACATTGATTTCTATCAAGAAGATGTACAAAAATTAGTCAATATTATCAAAAATTTTTTAAACTTTGTAATATTTTCGTAATAAATATGTAATCTAAGAAACCAATTTTATTTCCTTTGTTTCTTTTTTAAATTTAAAATGTAAGGTTCATATGACGACGTGTAAAAATGTTCCGAAGATTATAACTAGCACATGCGTGTTCAATGTTGCCAAATGTATGTTTCTTTCAAATTCATTCTGACGACAAAGGAAGCCTGATACATCGTTTTAGGATTAGGACTTTTAACTCAAAATTTGACCAAGAATGTCGCCACGTGTAGTGGTTCCGCCAATTTATACACACCTTGTATATAATAAAGAAAGAGAATAATAACGGGTAAATTCCGCTGTAGAGCAACCGTGGACAATTATAACTTTACACTACACACTAAACGAAAATTTTTATTTTACTATTTTTGATAACTTATTTTTTTCAATTACTTCTCACTCCTATTCGAAATTAGATTTAGTTATTTCTTATAAATGTAGTAAGTTGATATTTATTTACTATATATTTTAATTTTTTATAACCTCTCATCTTCATAATATTAAAATATATATAATATGTACAACTGTTTTTTTTGTCTTGTTTAAAACACTAAAAAACCGATATTCAACCTTAAGGTATAAATAAAATTAAATAAATCATAGTTTAAGCATACGTATTTCAGATAATTATATAAATTCTAAGCTAATAATGAGTTTGTTATTTCAGTATTGAGGAAACCATTATGTAGGATTTTGAAATTCGCTTATATATGTTTGTGTGTGCGTGCAAACTGAGAATGATCGCAGATATTTGGAGAATACACAATGTAGTAGAGCGGTAATGTTATTTCCTCACATTCGACGGAGAATATATCGTGACATAAGTGAAATGTCACCGTGCTTAAGTGAGCACATTCGTTAGGTCGAGTGTTGTGTCCTCTGCTTCTGGTGAAGAAACTCATAGTACCCCAGGTGTTCACGCGTCTTTCTAGATGGATTCGATGTCATTCTGAACCCGTGCGGACCCAGCCATCATTCAAGAACAGTAGGATAAGAAAAGCACTAATTCCACGCTCCCATACTGAGCTCACTTTCTTTCAGAGTATTCAATTTCGGATGGATAAAATTGGATAATACAAGTAATACATGCGTCGTTTCTTACGAAGGGATAATGTCTTATTTAGTATATATGTTACAGTAAAAACCCGTTTTTAGTTTAAACGCGTTTTTACTAGGAAAAACTAGAATTTACTGCTAAATAAATTTGAATGTTAGGTAGAACTAGTTTTTACTGGGGGACACTGTTTGGGTGAAATTTATTAGTTGAAAGCAATCCAAAATGTTGATTGGGAATTAAAAGTATTTCTATTATGTAGTATTTATTGGGGATACATCATATAATATGATTAAAGACACATTTTAAAATTATGTTGACGATTCACACAGACATATACTTAATATTTGGTAATCAAATAACTCAAAAATATTCATACCTATATAAGTGTAAAGGCTCATTCTAAAATTATTTGGGCATGTCAGACATCCAAATGTCACTGATATTAATTAAATGTAGCACGAAAATAATCATAAATTAATAAAAAAATATTGTCAGTCTTATACGGTCAACAAAATTAGTTATGACAAATATAAATAAATACCAAGTTACTTGTTATTGCAAAGCAAGCTGTCGTGACATTTCGAGTTGCACAGAGCCCTTTCTTCTTATAAAAGCACGTACTTGACTTACAATCCCTCTTACATACACAGCGAACAAACCCTGGGTCTGCCCCTAAAGCTGCTTTTATGGCAACACCTTAATTGCGTTTAGAGGAAGACTCGAAGTCATGAGTCCTACTTGTGGCTCTATAATAAGCATAGCTTATTGGGCGATTATTAATATTAGAATGAAGTGCCCCATTTTTCATAAGTTGTATAAATTGAAGACCGTTTGACCAATTCGTAGTAATGTTATCCTGCATCCACATCTTTTCAACTACCTAATTGACGCGTTCAACAGTATTTTGCCAAAGCCAATGATCTGTTAAACGGGTGAATTAGGATGTTGTGGCTTGATTTTCCGTGAACCAGTTTATACTCAGGCCAAAATAATGCCAACTCGTTTATAACGGATTAACAAACTCCCTGCCTTTATCAGAATGTACAATGTACCAAACGTAAAAAATATATCTGTCTCGACCTCCATGCCTACAGCCACATGAGTTGCTTAAATAATATCAATTATAGCGTCTACATGTATCTAGTACTTTATAAGTTCTTTTCTTGTTACTAATTTTTTCGTCCTACAGACATTGATAACATTGAATCGAGTTAATCTTCTGTACTCCTTCTGCGTCCTTTTCTCACTGATTGTGCTTTCTCAACTTTGTCCCCTAATTTGTCAGAACTTCTTTTTCTCATAATTTCGTAGTGATTCGCAAAGTATGCATTCCAAAGAGATTTATTAAGAGAATAGAAGTATTTGGAATAGGATTTTGAATATCTTTTGTATAAAAAAAACTTAAAATTTGGACTTGAAGTAACACACTTACAGGTTTATTTTTCTACAATAAAAGTAGTTAAAACAATTCAGAACAACTTATGTATAATTTGAAACGCTCATACGTATAAGAAAGTCGTGTGGTGACCACACCTCGTTTTCAAAATAATAATCATCAATCAATATGGCTTTAGAAAAGGACATTCAACTTCTTGTGCTCTTTATAACTATATTGTCATGACCATTGATAATGATACACATCCTGTGCAATGCCACTAGGTTTAGGTAAGACCATATACAGGGTCGTCCAAAAGTCTGGTTTCACGTGGATTTTGAGTAAACTATTCACTTTTTTGGAAAACTGAATTCTGTATCTTGAATGGGAATAAAATTGCAACTCAATAGTATTTTTTATTTCAAAAAAATTGTTTATAATTTTGAGATAAAGTTAATAACAATGTTTTTTTAAATGGAAACCTACCGTGATTTTTATTTCAGAGAGAGTACTTTCGATAAGAATTGCATTGGCATAGAAATTTTGGCTATAAACCTTACGATTATTGTTTAAATTAATATTAAATTTTCGATCCGAACACTCGTTCGCGCTTGTTCGGAAAATACACGAACGTGTCTTCTCTTACCACGTTTCCAACTGTAGGCATGGGTCCACCCCCTAATAAAGCATTCTATTGAAGGCGTTACGTTTATCTTGAATGAAAGCATTTTTTTTTTATAAAATGGAGATAACAGAAAATAAAAATTCAAATTCGCTCCGTAAACGTACACTAGTAATACCAAAAACAGAATGAGATAAGATTTGGACCTTCCAAGTGTCTAAAAACGGAAAAAGACCATAAAATTATTTTTTATTAAACTACGTTGTACTTTCTCATAACGTTTAAATATCGTAATCGCGGTAGATCCCCATTTTATAAAAAAAAAATGCTTTCATTCAAGATAAACGTAACGCCTTCAATAGAATGCTTTATTAGGGGGTGGACCCATGCCTACAGTTGGAAACGTGGTAAGAGAAGACACGTTCGTGTATTTTCCGAACAAGCGCGAACGAGTGTTCGGATCGAAAATTTAATATTAATTTAAACAATAATCGTAAGGTTTATAGCCAAAATTTCTATGCCAATGCAATTCTTATCGAAAGTACTCTCTCTGAAATAAAAATCACGGTAGGTTTCCATTTAAAAAAACATTGTTATTAACTTTATCTCAAAATTATAAACAATTTTTTTGAAATAAAAAATACTATTGAGTTGCAATTTTATTCCCATTCAAGATACAGAATTCAGTTTTCCAAAAAAGGGAATAGTTTACTCAAAATCCACGTGAATCCAGACTTTTGGACGACCCGGTATATAATACTACTATATTGCGTGTGTTGTATCTTGATAATGTGTAATTTTTCGTCCCAACTAAGAGAGATAGAATTGATCGCATTGCATTTTGAATTTTTCGAAATGACAGATAAACAGAAAATATAATTATAACCTCTGATTTAAATACAGAATTCCACTATTAAATTGACATCTATAACTATGATATTACTGAAAGCATACGCAAGGTTGTTGTTTTTATTGAATTTGTGCAAGTTTAGTTCATCGGTGAATTTGTAGAATTACCCAGAAAATACGCGGTAGAATAAATAAACGATATGAAGGCTGATTCCAGTGAATTATTAACAGAAAAACTTGTGAAGTTATAACTTCTGCGTTGGTTTATACGTGCTTACTGGAATATGTGAAATTATATTATTAAATGTAAATACCGATCGTTTCATTTTGATTAACAGAAAAGATTTTGAACAGAAAAACTTGTGAACTTACAACTAACACATTGATTTGTATGTGTTTATTAGAATATGTGAAATTATATTATTAAATGTAAATACCGATCGTTTCATTTCGTCTTATTGAAAAGATTTTGAACAGAAAATCTTGTGTACATTGATTTGTTATGCTTATTGGTATATGTGAAATTATTGAATATAAATTCTGCTTCTTTCATTTTGATTTACAGAAAACACATAAATTAATGTTTTACATACACAATCGAATAGATTCAGGTATGTTTTATGTAAGTCAGATTGTATTATATTTCAACATATAGTTTTGCTATGTATTTTTAAGCTTAAGAATGCAAATAAAATTTCTTAAATTACTGTATTTAGTATTTTGGCTATATATAAGAATAAAACATCTATTTTATATTTGTCTACGTACATTATTCAATATAATGTCGCGTAATTAACAATGTAAAGAACTAATTAAATTCCTGTTGTGTTCCTTTATTTAACTGTTGTCGAGATATACACTGAAACATGAATGTTTTAGCAAAAGTTGTGGAATTAATCAGCATGACATTTTTGTGATTGAATATAATTTTTATTAATATTAAAGCGTAATTTATGCCCATATGGTAGCAAAGAATATAAACAAACAATTACTCTGATACACTTGAATTTCTGTAGTGTATCTAATAGCACATTCATATTCAATACATTTTTCTTGAGTGTGTATGTCTCATAAACTGAGATGAGTAGAAATGAGACTCGCAAATAATTTATATTATTGCTTGTAAAAAAGGTATGTTGATGTTGTATTTGATTCAGTAATTACATCAAAGTTCAATTTTTACTTACGAAGTAAAAAATCAAATTTTATTTTATTTATGTTCGGAAATCTATTTTGTTTAACTTTCTTAAAACAACAAAAAATTATTATGAAAAAAATATTTGTATGAATTAATAGATACATACAAATTTATAAAATGATAAAAAAAGATTTAGAGAATGTAACAATATCATAAAAACAGGAATACTGTTTGATGCCGTGTCTACCTTGCAGTTCAAAACACTGCAGTATTTACTTCCACAATGTTGGGAAAAGTTCAGAAGAACTTATCACACATTGTCTTGGCAAAATCCAAAATGAATATTATCTTTATCTACAAGTTGTTTTAAACTAAAACATATTTTATTGTAAATTTAAATATAAAATACATTCTATGTGCTTGATTAAAATTTAGTGACAGAAATTACGATACATATTTAGCAAAGTACAAATTAAAAAAAACACTTCACTATCTTATAAATAATGTGTTCATCCTTCAAGTTATTTTCACAATCAGTGATGCATCATAGCATAAATTCCAATAACCGGCCCAATCTCTTCTCAAAATACCCAATTTCAACATATTATTATCTCATATCATATGGGATATGTGGATTCCGTGGTGGACATGTCAAAATTCTTCAACTTTCTATGAACACATGTATGCTCTATTAGACATATACCAAAAAAATTAGGTCATGGCAAAAATATTGGTATGTGTCTCTTCTAAGAGGTTTAATAGAAGCCTTTTTATTATGAGCAATTCAAATATTTTAATATGTAACATAATAATATAATTACCTAATTCATGTAAAATTTACTGTGTTCTTTCTGTACATTGCTCCGATGTAGATGACAGTAATTCTCGATACAAGAATACCACATTATCCAATTCATTATTATTCTTGCATGTTGAGTTGAATAATTTTGGTGTTGTTATTATATCATAAATTTTTGTGCATGACCTATAGAGGTGTTTTTGTATCTGTTCACGATATCCCATTATAATATATTCAAAGAAACACAGTTGCAATGCAATTGAACTGATTGCGGGTTTTTCTCAATTAATTTACAATATTTACGATAACATAACCACAATTCGTACAACTTTTGACAAATATATTTCTTCAGTATGATCGTTTGTTTGTCTTTGATTTGCACATGATGCCACGACGATATTTCTTCATTCATTAAGGGAAATTAAATAATTTTTCCACTTTTGAAAAGGCACAATTACTAATTATAAAGAGGTTTGTCGATTTTTAAACTATTTATACTTGTTTAACGATATACAAATAATAATTAAATATTTATAGTAATGAATCTATGTGATAAACAAACAGACCTAAATTTGAAAAATTATTTGTAACGCATGCGCAGTTTGGACAATGCGACTCTTAAACGGCATAGCACCATATGTTGTATTTCACAATGTTGGAGCGAAGTTTTCCTTGTCTACACGCGATATAGTAGTATTATATATATGGGTAAGACGTTTGACTCCATGGATCGTACTATTTTAATAAACAAATTAGAAATTTTGGGAATTAGAAATGTTTCTCTCGAATGGATTAATTTGGTGTTATAGGTAGGGAACAAAATGCTAACATTACCTATCGTAATTCTAATAGAATAACTAACCATATTCTAAGAAACTGACAACTAATAACATAGGTGTAACATAGCTCAGTACTGGCACATTTTCTGCTTTTATACGTGATTTTTCGCAAAATGTTACAGAAAATTTTATTACAGTCTCTGCTGATATTGTACTAGTCACTACTGATTCTGATAATCGAACTCTTGCAGAAAATTGCAGTGATATACTGAACTTTGCTTATTATTTGCTTTTCAAAAAGCCTTTTGTTAACTATATTAAGAGCACCTTTATATCATTTCACACTTACCAATTTAAATCAAATAAGGGTTTTAATTTGAACATGTATGTTGATAACAAGCTACTAAGAACTGAAAAATTCAAATTTTTACTAGATAAATTTTTATGATAGAGAGATAATTTTGAGATCTTATTAGCAAAAATTAATTCGCTGTGTTAGTTGTTTAGATTATTACAAATAATTTTGACTCAGTAGTGGAGTACGAAATCAGGTTTTGGGGTAATTCTGATTTAGGAAGTGACCGTTATATTTCAAAAGAAGATTCCACAATTTATAACTAGCTTATAGCCTTTGCCAATCTTTTTTTTATTGATTTGAATATCATGACTTTACACATTGTTTGTATACCATCATAAAGAACATCTTCAGGTTAGTTCCTGTACATGCTTGTGATGCCCCTTACAATAGTGAACAAAATGTTGGCAATAAAAAAAAACGACGACAAGAAGTATCTGCAATAAGTTGATGGAGTATTTGATCTGGTTCATAATTAATACTATCATAAGGTTTTGTAGAGCCAATTCTCTTCAAGTGATTTTTATTTCATTATTACTTTTATTTAGTTTTGTATAATTTATTATAATAATTATTACATTTTACTTTTATATTGTATTTTTTTTTAGCAGTATATGTATTCTTCTTATTATTAGTTTCAATTCCGTATCATATCGCGTTATTGCAATGTCGAGTCGGGTTACTGATATATCGCATCCGCAATTTTAAATTGAATAGAGATCGAATTCTGGGCTAATTCTGAATTGTAATAATACCGACTCGGTGTTTACCGATCTTATTTTTTTTTTTTTTGTAAAATATTAATGGAATGTTTTAATTAACTGACGAAGATAATGTTATCAAACGTTTTAATTTTTATATTATTGAAGTTCATTGACTATTGCTAAACCAAGAAAACGAAATATTTCATCAAATGGTCAAGAAATATAGACATACACATGGACTAGAGAACAATTTATACAACAATAATCAACACAAGTGACATTGTTATTGCGAAATGTATCCTTCTCTCGTTAAACAGTGGCAATACATTTTATAATAATAAACATAGTTATAATGTTAACCGCGATATTCACTGTTACATATTCTGTGAAATCCCTAAATCTAG
Source organism: Amphimallon solstitiale (assembly GCA_963170755.1). NCBI lineage: Eukaryota > Metazoa > Arthropoda > Insecta > Coleoptera > Scarabaeidae > Amphimallon > Amphimallon solstitiale. The sequence goes on along the minus strand of OY720678.1, from coordinate 10,651,250 downwards.
ATTAAAATTATATTAGCCCTCTCTTCACGAACTCGCTTTAAATATATGTACTAAATTAACATCAAATTTAAAACATCTAAAACTCAATCGTTTTAAATACTAAATGTATAAAACTTTACTTCTGAATGACTTTTATGAGTTTTATATAGTATGTTTATACATATTTGTAAGATAAATCTTATCAAATACATATACATATTTCAGTGTGTCGCCCATCTTACGTTTTTTTGATGGTATGTATCGTAGTTAGGTATTACAGTCTCTTATTTTTTGACATTCTCAATACTGCAATAGTTTATTAAACTAATGTCTTTATTATTATTATTATATTTTTGCATACTTGTTTTTATAAAAGGGAGGAGAGATATTTGTAATATATATAAAACAAAAAATATCTCGATGTGTCATATTTATAAATAAACAATGCATTTTGTTTTGATACGTGAATATATCATTCGCACAAAACATCAATGAAATTGAATTTACCGATGATATAACGCCACATACATCTTCATACTCTCATAGTTTACGCTAAACAGAGCGGAATATCCGCTAGGGACGTGCAAAATAGGAGCATCTACTATAAGTGATTACGGCAAACACGTGCTGTATACGTTTCTCCTATCGGTATCTTCAATTCCTGGTAGAGTTACTTCTGTGATTGATTAGCACCGAACGAAGTGATGGAGAATATCAGGAGTAAGGTAAAGGCGAGAAAAAATGAAGCAGTGCCCGTTTGAGGGTGCACACTACACAGCAATTTATCTTTATTACACGAAGAAAACGATTTGTAAACTTCTGTGGGCATAGTCGGCTGTGGAACTAGAGCTATTGTTATATTTAAGAATTTTTGCTATATAAATTAAAATGAATAGCCATCCTTTATTTTGTTTTAATTACAAAAGGAACCAAAAACCGTCTCTAATAATTGTCATGTAGGCAATATACTTCTTTACAGCATATTATTAAGAATGTAATACGCAAGGCTTTATATTGAAATTCGAGATTTATATTATATTATATATATATAAAATGTCGTGAGAGATTTCTTGAATTAGCGGCATTTTTAATTAATTGATGATAATTACTTGCATTATTTTAATTTTTAATGGTTTTAAGGAAAAGAAACACATTACTCCGAGGACTAACACATATGCATTAGTTTCGTTTAACCACTACAACGTGAATACTCATCAGCTCGTCCGTGTAATGTATTCATTTTTCCTTTGTACCGAAATTTGTATATATAGTTACGGAGAGGATCTTTGCAAGCTTGAGAGATAATTTCTTATCATTCTCATTTAATGAAGGAACCATATTAATTACTATGTTTTTCCTTCTACAATATTACAGCACATTCAGTGCACTCTGTGTTGGAACACAGAAATCCAAATTTCATTCTGGATAATTACAATTAATATTTTATATGTGGTTAATGTATATATTAAACACATATAATTTGTTTCTTTGCCGTATATATTTTAAATGTCGTGAGAGATTTCTTGAATTAGCGGCATTTTTAATTAATCGATGATAATTACTTGCATTATTTTAATTGTTAATGATTTTAAGGAAAAGAAAGACATTACTCCGAGGACTAACACATATGCATTAGTTTCGTTTAACCACTACAACGTGAATACTCATCAGCTCGTCTGTGTCTCGAGCTGATGAGTATTCACGTTGTAGTGGTTAAACGAAACTAATGCATATGTGTTAGTCCTCGGAGTAATGTGTTTCTTTTCCTTAAAATCATCAACAATTAAAATAATGCAAGTAATTATCATCAATTAATTAAAAATGCCGCTAATTCAAGAAATCTCTCACGACATTTAAAATATATACGGCAAAGAAACAAATTATATGTGTTTAATATATACATTAACCACATATAAAATATTAATTATATGTATATATATATATATGAAACAATGGCTTCTCGAGTTCTTGGCCGCGTGTGAGATATGTCCTGCGAAGGACTGTTATCTCGACGTTTCGACGAGAGAACAGTCCTTCTCAGGACATATCTCACACGCGGTCCAGAACCCGAGAAACGGTTGTTTCATCATACGACCGCATGTTTTTGATGTGAAATTTAATAAGAAATTCAAATATTAAAGAATATAAATTCCATTTGAAAAAATTGACTTTTTTGCAAAAACTAATAAAAGCATATCAAAAAACGACAATAACTCTGTAATAGTCACTTTTAAAGTATTAACGTCTTACATGTTTTTGATGTAAAATTTAATAAACAATTCAAAAATGAACTGATATACAGGCAGTTCCATTTAAAAAAAATTACTTTTATACAAAAACGTGTCATGTAATTTTAATCCAGTTTTCTGCACATGCAGTGAGTAACTGTAAAAAAAGTAAAACACGTCGTTTTCGAGAAATATAATTTTATACAAACATTGAATTTTTCAGAAAAATGGGAATAAGTCATAAACTTTACACTTTAGGCCTATACTATCTTATAACTTTTTGACTAAAAATATACGGGGAATTCAAAAATGCAATAATATTTATGTTGTTCCGTTTAAAAAACTATAACTATGGTCTGCCACCAAGTTATGGAACGCTATAATACAAATTATTTTTAAAATGTGCTCCTAATGAACAGCTATCACAAGGAAACACCGTTTTGAAATATCTTTACTCATAAAGGCATAATCGGCCTTACCCGCTTAGATTACTCACTCTGTATATACATATAAATTTATTTAACAGAATTGTACAACAAAAAAATTAGTTTATCATGTCAACTAATTATTCTACTAACTAACTATTATTCACTAACACGCAGTTTTACACTACCTTTTTCAATGTATCAGGGATATATGAATATCGTTTCTGTGTGCAGGGACACTTCTAAATTTTGTTTTATCCCATCTTCTCTTTGCAAATTTTACTCGATGAGCGAAGTAATTTGTATTATCATTTCAAAAAACGAATTATAAGCATAATTTACAATTTTTTACGTGTCTCGTAAGTTGAAAATTATGTCAAATCCACGTGACTCAATATACTAACATAAGCCTGCGGTTAATATTTTTCACTGGACAGAAATATCAGAGAAGGCAAATTCAGCAGTAAAATAATATTTATGTTTGAGACGAGAATATCCAATCTACGCTATCCTCTCGGCGACTTCGTTTAAATGAACTTTTGAGAGTAGTTTGGCGTCATGACGCTGGCGCCAGCAAGACGTCTGCATGGTGATGCATCAAAATACAAGAAGTAAACGACGGAATTGAGTAAACTTACGATAGATAGAATTCGACTGCTAAAAGTTTAGTATAATTGACAAACATTAACTTCCCCACATACTACATCAAGCTTCTTATAGCCCATTACGTGTTCATTTATTTCTATTGTTTTATTTTAATATAATGTATGTTTATATATATATATATATTGAACTTATATTAGCTCCCCAACAACAGTAATAACTTCTTTAAATAATAATGTCCCACGTTCGGACGCTAAATGAAGTAATATTTGAGAACTCAATTAATCTAAATATTAATAATTTTGCTACTTTCGTATAGTTTATTAAACTAGTGGTACTATACTTTACTGTACTAGGTTATTGTAATGGTGGGGTTATTAAAAATCAATGTCAAAGATTCTAGTCTATCTTTTAAAAGTCTAATATAATTCTTATAACCAAAAACAAATCTTTAATTATGACTTCTTTATTACTCTGGGTGTGTAGATAGTCCGTTATCTCTGGGTTTGTAGAATATACTATTATCTCTCATTAACACGTAAGTATTTTTATTCTCTAGTAATTTATATCTGTAAAAATGTAAATTTACGTCGGTATCTTTTCTTGTAGGATGAATATTTAACCTCTAAATACTTATATTCTATCTACATATATAAATACATAGCACCATCAATGAATAAAAACAATATCAAATTAATAAGTGTATATTGATTTGGTTAGAAATACCATGTGAACAAATTAATTTACTTAATAATACAATAGAAGAACATGCTTAATAAAAATTGTTTAACTACGTTAAAAATTCTGTTTATGAAAAAATGAGTTATAACCAAAAACTGATATTATACGGTGAGTAATGCTTATGTCTTGATAATTTATTTTATAATCAATAAATAATGTGTTTTCCAATGTTCATATAAACATTAAGTTCATTACGTTAACTTTAATCGACAATATATTCAATATTTTCTTTCAATAAGGTATCTATCACATACATTACAATATAACCTAATTTTTCTATATGATATAATATTTTAATTATGATATCCCTAAATTATTTCGTATTTAAATTATCATATAGGTTTTACGTTGAATATGACCAATATTTGTTAACGATTAATTATCAATATCAATATGTAAATATTTTATACAACCTTAAGCTCAGATGCTAGAAATAGAACAACTCAATAGTACTGCTTATCATCATGAGACCTTAGGTTCATTGGAAATACACACAAACATTTAGGAGAGTATCTGCGAATTCAAACGTCCAAATATCCAGACGCTTGGAGCTCGTGAGTACCTTTCTGGTGTTTTTCTTTTAACACAAGCGTGCACTCACAAACAAAATATACGCCATATGAATTAGTTTTTGGCAAAAAATGTAATCTAGCTTCAAATATATTGGAAAGTAATGATCCAATATATAAATTTGATAATTATCCGAATGAATTAAAATTCAGATTATCAAGCACATGGAAAGAGGCAAATAGTAATTTAGAGAATAGCAAAATAAAAAGAACCGAAAACTTAAATAAAACCTGAAAATGCATTACATACAAGTTCAATGATAAAGTTCTCTTCAAAACAGAATCAAATTCCAAAATAGGAGCTATATACAAGGGTCCTTATAAAGTAATTAAAGAAGAAACTCCTAATTTAACTTTAAAAATAGACAATAAATTAGTGACAGTGCATAAAAACAGAGTAAAAAGATACAATAACAGTGAATAACAGAATAAATTTCGTAAATTTTATATTTTAAGTAAACTGTATTATTTATAGGATATAAGAATAATTTTCTTACTTTAATTAGAGTATTTAAGTTTGTAAAAATTATAGATAGACTATAAAGAAAAAATTATTAGAAAAAACTTTTTTTCGCTTCAGGAAGGAGATGTAACGTATGTAGAACAAGTAATATTACAAAATTAATAGAAGAGCTCGGAATATATGCACGTAAAAATCAACAAAATATGCGCATTTATATGCACATATTTTGACAAAAATATGCACAAATTATTAAAAAATATGCTCCAATATATGCAAAATATGCATCAATATGCAAAATTTTAATTAACAGAAAATACATCGTATTCAATGAAAACAAAAGTTTATTTTACATTTTAAGTCATTTAAAACATAATGCTCGTATAACATTGGTATATTATTGTCTATAACGTTATAAATTATAATACTTACATTTTATAATTTTTATATTTTATATATTATATTATAATTTATTATACATAATAATATGCTGTTTAAAAAAATAACTTAACATAATAATAAATATTTCATTACTTAAGTAGTAATACCTATCTAAGTACCTATGTACAACTATTTACTTATCGTCTATCTACTTATGCTAGTTATTATTATAAAAATTGACAATTAAGTGCTTTTCTAAATTCTCCATTTTAAATGAATGTCGTCTGTCATCTAACAAGTGTTTGAATGTCGAAAAAGATCGTTCTACGTCGACGGAAGTAATTGGAGCATTTTTTAAATTGGGTACAATATTAGGGTCTAATTCAATGCCCTCTACAAATTCCCCATTTAAAATATTAGAAACTTTTGAAAGAATTTTAAATCCTTCATTTTTCTCTAATACTGAATTTAGCTTTTTAAAAATTATTTCTCCGGTTCCCGTAACAGTTGCCAATGCTTTGTGACATTTATTTACTAAATTTACTGTCAGTTAAGGGTAATTCTCTTGATTCTAATATCAAAATTGTTTCTGCTATTATAGAAAAATGTGTTGCAATAAATGCCAACTGATTTGGTATTATATTATTTTTTAAGGACTTTTTAGCTTCTTTTATAGCATTTGAATCATCAGATAATTCGAAAATAAAATTTTTAATACTTTGATAGTTTTTTGAATAAAAAATTGCGGCATTTATCCACGTTCCCCATCTAGTAATTACTGGTTGTGGAGGTAATGGTAAATTGGGAAACGATTCCTTGTAAAACTGAACTCGCAATGGCGCTTTTAAAAAAATCTTTTTTATATTACTAATTAATTCATTCACAAGAGGGAATTGGTTTCTGATTTCTTCGGCAACTCTATTAATACCATGAGCCAAACAAGTAGTATGAATCAAATTAGGAAAAAATATTTTTAAATTAACTGAGGCTTTACACATGTAAGACGCAGCATCGGACAACATTAATATTATTTTTTCTTGTGGTATTGAATTGGGCAGAAAAAAATTTGTTAATCCGTCGTGAATAAAACGAGTTATTGTAGAATTATTGGTTTTATCTAACTGCTTAGAACTTATTAAATATGATTTACTACTGTTTCCATTCAAACAACCAATTAATAAATTAGCAATATATCGACCGGCAGAATCTGTGGTTTCATCCACTACAAAATAAATGAAGTTGTTACCAATCAACGTGCGAATCTCGGATATTACTTCGGTGTATATTTGGTCCACATAATTCTTCCTCAAGGTACTCTCATCGGGAACATGATGTTTGGAATATTTTTCAAGAAAACTTTTTAATTTTGGTTTTTGTAGTTTCGCCAGTGGAATATTGGAGCTTAGGAATGCCTCGCACAAATCCTTGGAGAATTCTTGTTGAGCGGTTTTTTTGTGTGCATTTTCAAATGATTCAAAAAGACGACTTTGAGAACCATTACCAGAGTTAAGCTTTTTTACTTTATCTTGATATAATGCAGTACCCACGTGCTGCATAATTAAAAATTTCTTTTCACATGACACCTAAAACGTAAAACCACATTATATTTATACTACAGATATTGTTGCAAACAAAAAAACTTTTATAGGTTTCTCAATAAAACAAACATCAAAAATATTACATAATTGTAGGTATACTTACATTTTTTCCACAAGCTCTACAAAATATCTCGTTTTGTAAACTCTGGTCGAATACCAATTCTGATTGTTAGCAAATATGTTGCTTCAATAAATAAAAAGAAACTAAACTGCGTAGTTACTAAAGAAATATAAAACCTCCTTTATGGACGAAATTAAAGAAAGCTTTGTATTTTTATATTATATTATTTGAAAATGGAGTTAATTATTTTATGACCGGCAATGATGCGTCTTAACGGCAGTAATGCTTCTTTTTTAGGAGGAAATTTATAATTTGATGGAAATATGCACAAATATGCAATATTTCATAAAATATGCATCAAGTAGCAAAAATATGCTAAATATGCAGTTTTTAATAAGCTCATTTTAATCAAAAAACATTAGATACAGCCAAAATACTCAAAATTTTGTTGATATATCTTTAAATAACAAATATGCATTTTGCATATAATCCGAGCTCTAGTCATCACACAGGGTCTCGGTCTCTAGACAAGGTCTATGTACATACACAAACTACTTGTTGTTACATAAACAATTCTTTACAGAATTAGGTTAATATAATATAGTTAATATAAAAGAGTAATATTAGGAACATTAGGCAGTTAGTATCCAGTATGATGCAGTAGTCAGTATTCAGTATTCATTATGGAGTACTGGGTATTAAGTAATTAAGTATACAGCATGTGTCAATCTTCATTAGCCATAGGCGATCAATTCATGCATTATGTGACAACGTGGCACCCCTACTTTCCTCTCCAATGCCAGCGCGACCGATACATGCTGGAAAATACAATTTAGCAGTAACTATTGGACCACTGACTTGGGTGTTTGTAATGCGTTCAGAAATAATATTTACGAGTTGCAAGAATTTGCTTTTCTTTTTTCTTTCAGTAAATGCAGAGAATTATTAAGCTGCGTTCACGCTGCATGACACAAACAAAAGCGTAATTCTAATAAAATTAGAAAATAACCCTAATAAGGTAAATAAAAAAGGATTCTGAAAATAATAATAAACTACTATATCAGGAGATCGCCGCGGCCATTTAATGTTTCCCGTTCCAGTAATAAGAAGGCTTTTATTGCAGACTAGATCGCAACGTGTTCGCAGCTAAACATTGAATGTAAAATCTGCTGGGGAGAAGTGGGAAGATCGGAGAAAATCGTTGTGATGTCGATTATTGCCGGGATTGGTGACGGACAGTAGGGGTGCCACGTTGCCACGTGTTACTTGTATACGTATAAATCGCACGTAAACATTGAATCCCTATAGCTAAATGATATTTGACACATGCGGTATATAGTGTACCATATAATATGACCACTACGAATTAAAGCACACCGCAACATCCGTATGTGTTTGATTAAACGTCCAACCCTCTAACAAGGGACGGATGTTATATGGCAACCCTGCCAGGCGTACGAGGATGTTATAATCTAACGCATGGATTTGTTTAATTTACTTGAAATGCTTTTCTTTATTGCTGTTGACCATCTGTAAAAAGTATTGCTTTATATTGTGAAGTTGCACTGTTCTCTTAGGAAAGTGAATTGCTTGGTTCAAGTAATATTGTCTCATTTCGCGTTTGCCCTGGTAGTGTTTCACAAAAGATGTTCGGCGATAATTCACGTTATATGATACCTACCTAATTAGCAATTATTAGTTAATTGTAAGCGGCGGAGTTTCTATACCATGTTCAATCTTTGACGGTCAAATGCTCTCATAATAATAATAGATCATAATTGAATTTTTGATTATAAATTGTTATGTGTTCCTTTTAATTCGTAAGAGATGCAGTAAAATGCACAAAAAATGGTCCGAAATAGCGAACTGTATGTGAAGAGGCCTAAATAAATTAACCCTTTCTAATCGGCAGTACAGTATCACTGTTGCGTTGCTGAAATAAGATAATAAAAAATTAAATAGCGTACACATGAAAGCAAAATACAAACAACGGTCTGAATATACAAATGCTTTGTGAACAGTAATTTCGTTAGTACACTGTTTCGAACAATAAGGAGAGGTATTAAATTTTTAATGGAAAGCAAAGGTTAACCGGCTAACAACGCGGTATACATATAACGTTCTGCATCTGACATTTTCGAGTGGATATTAGTTTTAGTAAGTTAATATCCATGTGTGTGTAGGTAGATATATGTACTTACGAGTTACATAGTTATATTGATATATAGTTACAAGAAAATTATAAATTATAATACAAAGTTGAATAAAACTACTTGGAATTTTTAAACATGGTTTTTTAAAACATAACCAATTTTCCCCCATATTTTGTTGACAATACTCTGGCAGAAAGAATTGAATTGTAACTGCATAAGATTAACAACCCAAATAAATTTATGGGTATCTCATGATAATACAAGTAACTAACGTGTAGTGGAGTAATGGGCAAAAAAAGATTGCTATAGATAGATAATTTTGCATGCTTGAAAAAAATACATATAAAAATTGATGTCTTTCTATATGTAAGGAGTGGTGCAGAGGAGACGTTTTTTTCTTGGCTCAAAATTAGTGCGACTCCGTCAACCTTTTCTCACAAAATTATAGTCAGTTACACGGCTATACCACAGGCACAAAATAAAAGCAAAATTAGAATCCAGATTGCAATTACTTGATGAAATAATATGTAAATCAATTAATGTTTTATGTTTAAATAGATTTTCAAACTTTTAGATCGCCGTAGTTTCCATTGATTCTCATTGTGTTTGGTTTTAAGAATTGTGTCGCAGCATTACTTAGTTGGTACTGTGTGAGTTATCGGAATGGATGTTTTGTCAGTTCTATTGTATAGCAGAACAGCTTCCAAATTGTATTTTGAACCATAGATCAACAAACGCCAATCATTTCTATCGTATGGTGTGTTCATCACATCAAATAAGCCGTTGATGTCGTCACGGATACACCTGTCTACTTTTCGTTTGGAGAACGGTAGAAGCGCCTTATGACTGTTTGTGTATTTGTGTTTGAATGTCAAGATATTTCCACTTCTGTAATAGCCCTACAAGAAACTCTGCTTTTTGTTTTAATATATTCAAATCATAAATAAAATAACTCACGGCATTTTGATAAATTAAATCCCAGGGCACTTGTACTTATTCCTGCATGGACAAACTGACAATATATTATTACTATTTCGTGGAAATGGCTTGGACGCCGTGTGTTACGTCAGGAATTGGAATAATAAAGTTATGCTTATTAAGACATGTAGGTGAGACATTTATTTTATTGTATATATAAGATAAATTATACAGGGTTACCGCTAAATAGGTACCAGGCTATGCGAATCTGAAGAATATGTTGTCTAGCTGAAAATCAAAAACGAAACATATTTGTAACTTATCAATAATTTCTAAATTCTTAGGGCCAAAATGTAGTTAATGTCGGTCCATAACTTTGTATATCCTATACGCACTTACGTAAATACCACTAGTAATTCCAGTTTAACGTTCTTCCAAAAAAAAAAAAAAACGATAAAATGCAAATAGTTACAACCTTTGAGATTGAATGACAATTGAAAACATTTTCTATTGCGATGTTTTTTTTCCGTTAAACTGAAGTATATTATTTTGAAACTTAAATTCCTCTATATGAAAATTATTATGTTTGTATATTAACTGCGGCTCGGACTCGAGGAAAGAAAAATCAATTTCTCGTCACTGCGTGCACATTGGACCACGATTTCTTTTTACGGGCATTACTCATATATTTCTTTCATCCCCTTTTTTTAATGACGTTATTTAAAACTAACCCTGTATATATTCGCGATTTATATAACTTGACATTTGTAATAATGCTACGGTATTTTATAAATAAATGGATCACATTTTGTCTCTTTTGTTCAGGATGTCATATACCTAATCCCATCTACAAAGTGCGGTGAAACCTTTGTAATTAACTTGTCCAAAAATTATCAATTTTTTTTTATTACGATATCTAAAATTTTAAATTTGGAAGCAATATTCTAAAATATATAACTACAGAGTGGTGCATTGATGAAAGTGTATTTTAAAATGTAACTAACTCAAGCTCAACATCATACCAATAAGTTTATATATATATTGTTTTGTATAAACATGATATAGATATGTGTGATATAGAATTTTATTATGAATTACTATAATTATATATTATTATTATATTATAACAGCGTACTGGAAACAAAAATTGGCCATAAAGTATAGACTGCAATTTTATTTTATTATTTGGCTGGTTTAGATACCTTTTATGACTTTAAAGCAAACGCTCTTATGTTTTTAGATGGCGAGAATATTCAAAACAGATAAAAGTTTGGTTATTTTAATTACAAGTTTTAATAACATTGCTGAGGAAAAAAATAAATGCTGAACTTGTCTCTTATTTATTTATCATTTCGAAGTACATTATAATTAAATTCATAATGATAAATAACTAAGTGCCCTAATATAATATATCAAGAACTTTATATTTTCGAATTGATGGCCCAATAAACTTTAACATGAGTAAGAAATTAGTAACAAATGGAATATAGAATAAATAGAGTAAGGGGTAATTTAGTTTCAAACTTTAAGATTGGCTCAAGGCCATTCCGTATAGTGAGATAGTTAAAGCTGCAGGCAAACTAAACAATCAATAAGAAGAAGTACCAATACAGGCTGACATTCACAATGTATATAAATCCTCTTTGGTCCGGATAAATCTTACATATGTAAGAATGATTCCATATAATATGTATACTCGCGGCATAAAGTTTTGTCGGGTCGTAAGAACAGCTATATGGAAGGTATCATTGGTCAACTCTAGTAAATTCTAACACGAAATAAAGAGGGGTTATATTCAATGTTTATGAATTATGATAGCTAAGTTCGAGTAAATACTGCTTCGTAAAAGAAAATACAAGTGGCATATATGTAGAAGTAAATATATTTCAAATAATCTTCACAAATGATTTATGACACGATAACATTGATGTGTCATCAATACAAAGAAATCTTTTTGTGTTCTACAAATGTTTTCGGCTTTCCCTATTTATTTTATTTTTCAAGGGCGAGAATGAATGCTTTATTAAGATCTGTGTAGTGTTTTATCGAATTTGTAATTATATATATTGATGATATTTACGAGTATGTATCAGTCATTAATTTTTTTCCTTAATATACATTCTATTTATTTTAAAATAAATACAAAAAAAATAAGGTATTTTTATGATAATTTAATTCAAAGTTCTTGATTAATATTGATTATTTACAAGGCAATTGTTGGGGGTATTTAAATGTTGGAATATTATTTAAATATATTGTCTTCAAAAGATTATTTGTGTAATTTTTTGTTTGCTTATTTATTGCTTTATTATGCTAGGTGTTGTTTTGACGAAATTTAATATTTCATCTCTCAAGTGTAAACAAAAATATCACAATCTCTCTTTATGGTTTATTAAAATTTAGTCGGAAATATCGGATTACTAAAGTTGACCAGTGATACCTTCCATATAGTTCGTCTTAGGACCCGACAAAACTTTATGCCGCGAGTATACATGCATCACATATAACTAAGTAAAACAAAATTTAAAATAAAATACGCGAGTAAAAATCAAAGAAGTAACGTAATTTATTTAAATGAAATTGTATTATTAAGTCAATTTGTGTACATTTTGCTGCTCTGAAGTAGTTATTTATTATTGGCCGTTTCTTGCAGGAAGATTTTCAAACGCAATAAAATTAGTTAAATGTAGCGGAATAGAGACAAAAACCTACCCCTGGAACATATATTTTATCAAATATCGATTTAAATTGCTGTAAATATCGCTGGTTTTGCGCGGAAATACCCGAGGTCTACAAATAAGGAAATTAATGTTTGAAAAAAATGAATGAAGGTAAGGTTTGGTAATAAGAAAAGGTGTTAGTTAAATAAATTGAGTATTCGTTTTGAAACGTTGATTAAGAAAACTTATGTAATATTATATTTCTTATATGAAATATGATTACATTTAATTGAAAATGTCGAGTAGGAATGACCAATGATGTCAGAATTCTTCGAGTTAAAAAGACGGCTACGTATAAAAATGCCAGATATTCAAAACAGGAAAGGTAAACTATCTTCACAATCTGTGACAGAATATTCAAAGTTAACATCGCGAAGTATGGGTATATCATGTTGAACATGTTTTATTATAAGCCTGTTATAAATATCTTTTTAAAAACGTACAACATAAGAAATTAGGGATATTTTAATTTAACAACACTTTTCATTATAATTATAAATTATAAGACCATGATTGTATATTTTAAAAAGTGACATGCATTTTGATTTATAGAAGGAACTGTAAAATTTCTTTGATTGGAAAAAACAGTAGGTAGAAGTTCTGACAAAATAAACATTGATCTATATTATATAGTAACTATATCTGAGCTAGGCACGGTATATCATAGGAGCCGGAGGTAACTAATAATTAATTTTGGATTTAATATTTTAAAATTAGGCGCTTTACGTGAGAAGCAGATTATTAAAAGTGTAATTGCTCTTATTTTATTGTAAGTAGAGATCTTATTATCCGGGTATTCGAGTATCCGAGTTACTCATTATAACTCGAAATCCGGATCAAGATCCGGATCCTGGTATCCGGATACTTGTTTAACTTAGATTCGAGTATCCGGATATTCGGTTTCGGATCTTTTATTATGACGCTTCAAATATAAAGCTGTCCTTATTTGTATTCTGATTAACCCTTGTGTCTATGATCGAGGTACCTGGGTATTTTTTGTTAGATTTTTTCGGATTTTATCTAAAGCTCTTCTTTTGAGGATGCACGTTTATGCCATCGACAGCCTCATCAAAATAGTGCGAAAATAATACAAACACTTACGTTTATAACACTTTGTTTATATTATTCTCAATGTCAAAGTTTTTTAGGCGTTGTTGTATAACCGTGGTACCCGGGTACTTATATTGTATTTTGTGCATGATACATTCGAGCAACTCTTAAGTAAAATGAAAATAATTTAGAGACATACTATTAGATACGTACTACATTTTTTTATACACATGTATATTTAGTTGTCGTTACAGAATGTTCATCAGAAATTGGACGATGCATAATTTGTGTATCAAAACAGCCGTTCTTCAATTCATCTCTGTATTTAATATGAATGAAATAATCTTAATTATCATTTAAAATATTTCATTATGATTCATCTGTAAATTAAAGCAAAATTTTGTTTAATTTAATTTGCTATTTTGACACTTTTAGATTTTTCCCTAGTATGAATCCTTTACCGTCAAATTATATTTTATTAAACGTGACAAAACAAATGAAAACCCAAACTAACAAACAGTACACTTACAAACAATCATTTTTATATCTTGCTTGTTTTTATTTATGCTATCTGATGTTTTGTTTCTCGTATTAATTTATAATGCTTACAATTGATCTTTAATTCTTCATTATTTGTCTATTTTACTGCAATAGAAATGATGTATGTTTATTCATAATGCACATGCTTGAATTATTTATGTACGATTTCTGTCTCCTATCTATATCTATATCCTTTATATGCATTTCTTACATGTGGTTCTTTATTAGGTACATTCAAAGTTGTTGTTTCACACATTGCTAATTTTTGTCCTTTATTTATATACTTATTCAAGTTTAATATTTTTCGAAACATGAATTAGGTATATGAGGTGTGTTGGTTTACTTTGTGTATTATTGAAATATAGGGAAATATATTTTGGGTAAACCATTTATTTCGCTTCTTCGTTAATTGAATAGTTGTTTCTCACTATATGTATCATCTCCAAAATGCCTCTTGTTTAATAGTATTGTTTTCTTTGATTAATATTTTGGTGTTGTTAAAATTAAACGTGTCTTTGGAAATGTTTTGGTGTTTCTGAAGTGCAGTATTATTTTTTGCGTATTTATGCCCCTTTATTCTTTCATCTAAAAGTTGTTTTGTCCATTTCTTGGGTGATGTTATCTTCGTCTGCTAATCTCTGCGATCTTGTCACTAGGGTTTTCACTACTGATTGTAACTGAGCTGGGTGGTGGTGAGACTGAGCGTTCAGATATCTGTCTGTATGGGTGGATTTTCGGTATACCGTGTGACTTAAGTTCCCATTTTCTTTCTTCTTGACCAAAACGTCGAGAAATGGTAATTCGTTGTTCGATTCTATTTCCATCGTAAATTTTATTTTTGGATGGGTTTTGTTTAAATGGTCCAGGAAGATGTCGAGGTGATCTTTTCCATGTGTCCAGATCACGAAAGTGTCATCGACGTATCGTAGCCACAGTTTGGGTTTGTGGGTGGCCGTCCTTAGTGCGTTTTCCATAAAAAGGTTTGCTATTACTAGTGATAGTGGAGAGCCCATTGGGGCGCCTTCTATTTGTCTATAGCGCTGATCTTCGTAGATAAAGTACGTGTTTGTCAGACAGTGTTTCACCAAGTTCATTATGTGCACTGGGGGTTGGTATATTCGTTCGATGGTCTCTAGAGCTTCGGCAACTGGTAAATTGGTAAACAGTGATACTACGTCGAAGCTTACTAATAACCATTCTGGTTCTACTTTTTCTTGTCTCAATAGATCGATGAAGTGGCTTGCGTTCTTGACGAAAAAAAAAAAAGAAAGAAACATCCCACACGATAGACTTCAGTAACACCAAGCTATTAGCGAACATCGAACATACTAAAACCAGAATCATCAGGGAAGCTATCGAAATTGAAAAACATCCGAACAATCTGAATTCACGAGATGATACCCAGAGGTTACCAACAGCATGGAAACCAGCACTAACAAGAACATATACCAACAAAGAACACCAAACCAATACATCTACATCGCAAACCAGCCGACACACTCCAAACACGAGCCCAACGACACGGAACCACGCACACACTCGTCCAAGGGCAACCAACCGAAACGCTAACGGAGTATATAACCACCATCCGAATCCCGAAAACGTCAGTTTACGAATAACAAGAAGCAGAAGCAGACAGTTATCGCAGACCTGAAGATGGCAAGTGTGATTTTGCCGAAATGTCGTCAAGAAACTAGCATCGGTCTTTCCAAAGACCAAGCAGTGGAAACGCGGAAGAAAACCCGGAATCCAGTGACAACATATATATATATATATATATGCTATACACCCTGTCCAGTTTAAAATGCAGTACATGGGGATATTGGAAACCGTTGGAGATACAACATCAGTTAAATGGGAGAAAAGTTGCGTATTCATTTGTCCATGAATAATCCGACATCAGATTTTGACATTTTTGCTTCATTGGGCAGATACAGGGTGAAAAAGAAAAAAATGCATTTTTGAAAATCTTCCATATTTTGTTTCCTAGAAGAGATAAATTTACAAAAGTTGTAGGCTAGGGATAACAAGTCATGAGGATTTTAAAAATGATTAAAAAAGAAATCTAGGTCTACTAGATTTAGCGTGACAATAATCAACTTTTGTTTTTCTTATGGCAGCCATATTGGATTTTGACATTTTTAATATCTTCAAAAAAAATGCTATTCAATGATGTATAACATGTTTATGTTCAAGATA
Organism: Amphimallon solstitiale; assembly: GCA_963170755.1. Lineage (NCBI taxonomy): Eukaryota > Metazoa > Arthropoda > Insecta > Coleoptera > Scarabaeidae > Amphimallon > Amphimallon solstitiale. The sequence continues at coordinate 10,634,625 of OY720678.1, read as the reverse complement.
GTAAAAACATGAAAAATAGAGAAAGTAAGGTTTTAACATAGTAGGCCGTGATAATAAATGTGACATTTGTATTAAACAACTCTAAAAGCTGTGAAGTTTATTCTGAACTGTCAGTAATCTTATTGTTAATCTCATTGTATTGTTATAAGTATCTGTACTGTGCAAACCTAAGATGGATCGTTTTACAAATAGTGACAAATATCAAATGCTGGAGTGTTTTATTTTGTGTGGAAGAAATGATGAATTGGCTGCAGAAATGTATTTCGATAGATACCCTGAAAGGTGGCAGCCAGAAAAAAGCATTTTTGCCGATTGCGTGATAATATGATAATGCATGGAAGTTTTGTCAAGCCCAAAAAAAGGCAAAACAATGAAAATAATGAAAATATTGTTCTTCAAGCAGTAGCTGAAAATCCCCGTACATCTTTACGGGTAATTAAAAATACACTTGGCGTCGCTAGGTCAACAGCTGGTGCCATTTTAAAGCGTGCCAAATTCAAACGTATCGTGAAAGAGCTATTCAAGGGCTTCAAAATGGTGACGAAATACGGAGAGCTCAATTCTGTCATTGGTTCATCGAAAAACAATGAAAATCCAAACTTTTTTGCGAAAATTTTATGGTCTGATGAGAGTCGATTTACTAACTCTGGAATGTTTAATCGTAAAAATACTATCTTTTGGTCCGATGAAAATCCACACCTAGTTCGTGGCATTAGACAGCAAGTCAGATGGGGATTTAATGTCTGGATCGGCGTTATTGATACCCATGTTATCGGTCCATTCTTTTTCAATGAGAATTTAAATTCTGAAAGGTATTTAGAACTTTTGCGCACGCATGTTGCTGAACGAATTGAAGAACTTCCACTTGCCACGTTGCAAAATATGTATTTTCAGCAAGACGGAGCGCTTCCACACAATTCCTTGTTGGTTACAAATTATTTAAATAATCAATATTACAATAACTGGATTGGTAACCGAGGACCAATAGGGTGGCCTGCTAGGTCCCCGGACCTCACACCTCTTGATTTTTTTGTATGGGGCTATCTGAAAAACAAGGTGTATTCGAGATCTTATGAAAATGTGGTAGAATTACGTCAAGCAGTTGAAGAAGCAGTGAATGGAATGACACCGAACGTGGTTAGACAATCTTGTGAGGCAGTACTAACACGATGTAGATTGTGCATATGACTGAACGGTGGCTTATTTGAACAGTTGTTACATTAATGATTCAGCTACCTAACCACCTTTATTTAATGAATACTAATAAATAAAATGTTAAAGATATTTTAACAGTACTTGGAGACTTGTTATTTTTTGTTTTTTTTATCAGTATACACTTAAGATATCCACAGTTCCATGGCCTACTATGTTAAAATCTTACTTTCTCTATTTTTCATGTTTTTACTATCTTGAACATAAACATGTTATACATGATTGAATAGCATTTTTTTGAAGATATTAAAAATGTCAAAATCCAATATGGCTGCCATAAGAAAAACAAAAGTTTATTATTGTCACGCAAAATCTAGTAGACCTAGATTTTTGTTTTAATCATTTTTAAAATCCTCATGACTTGTTATCCCTAGCTTACAACTTTTGTAAATTTATCTCTTCTAGGAAACAAAATATGGAAGATTTTCAAAAATGCATTTTTTTCTTTTTCACCCTGTATCTGCCCAATGAAACAAAAATGTCAAAATCTGATGTCGGATTATTCATGGACAAATGAATACGCAACTTTTCTCCCATTTAACCGACGTTGTATCTCCAACGGTTTCCAATATCCCCATGTACTGCATTTTAAACTGGACACCCGGTATACATATACATGCTATATACATAAATTAAATAATATATATCGACCGTACTTTGTATAAAAAGAAAAACAGTATAAGAACTGTTACTATTGGGGTGATCGGTCTGTAATTTAAATGAAACTCATTTGTTCATATATCTATATTTCGTTGCCCTATTTGCAACTTCTTCAGGAGAAATAGATTTGCTGTAAGTATGTAATCTGATATATATAATAATAATCTAATAATTACTTACAACTAGAGTTTTTCTAGACAAGTTACACATATATTACATTAATTAAAAAGACGCAACAATCGAAAGTTAAAAACACATACAGGACAAACAAAACAGCGACCTGATATATGTATAGAATACGGACTGCATATGTGCATGAGAAAACGGGCATAGTCTGTGTCCATTTCAATACATTTATTAATTTGTAAATTATTCTTACGAGACTAGACCAATGTATGTGCACATATTGAGTATTTTTATGTACCTAATTATTTCTTAACATTTAAGTGATTCATTTCGATGAACGTTACGTGAGGAAAGTGTATGGTGATGAGAATTTTACAGTTTGAGGGTACGAGGCTGACTCATAATGAAGTTTGCGTATGCGACGCTGCGTTTTGGCCATCATGATCATTTTGAGGGATATTCAGATATGTGTACTGGCATGTAATAAACGGTATAATATACGTACGTTGGAATATTTGTGATGATCTCACTTTATAGGGTGATATCAATTTCCATTTTAGATTAAATGGAACAGATAGCGAAAATACGAAATTTATATTCCATAGCAAAATTATATGCGCAATATAAACTAAAAACGCACTGATTTAAATAGAATATTACACATTAAAAGAATATTTTAGCTATCTCATTTTGATTTAAAAATAAAGTATAATTATTCTTTGGTCTGATGTACAACATTTATTTTAATGTGTTAATGGAATGTATATTTCCATTCTATTTTCTGTATTTTTTCCTATATTTACGTAATATATGTGCTCGTTTCGAAACTGTCCTATATAAATTTATATATTTTGTATTAATTATAACTGGGGATCGATTTCCAAATTTTGTGATTATATAAATGCAATGAAGGTTTTGACTCTTTAACACAATACACATAAAGACAAAGAAAATATTATATTTACTTTTAAAAATTATTGTTAGGCTACTGACAAATCCATTCAATTATATTGCTTTTTGGGTTAATACTAAGCATTAGCGCCCTTTGATTTATGAAATACAAAAGCATTCAGAAGTCAATTAGGAACAATTTTTGTATATTTGTTTTACATTCGGACCGAAATGATCTCGTTGACAGTGATTGAAAAATAGTTATTTAGAAATATCATACAAATTATTCCTTCTAATTCGGATTATCTTTTTCAAAAAAAAATTTCTAAATCAATCGCAACAAAACACTTTTTTAACTTCCTTGTACTCACACATTATTATATATAAAAATCAATCTGCATGTTGAGTACTGAAAGCAAATGAGTCCATTAAAAATAATTGATTTGGCAGTAGCTAGAAGAATAATTGATGTATGTCTTTTTATTATGCATTGAATACAACTTAGATTGCAATTATGAAGAATTGCAGGATTTGATTTAGTAAAAATTATAAGGAGAATTTTGTCAACTACCATTAATTACAAAAACATTAACGAAATTCGTGTGATATGTTCTTGACTGAGTAATTTGTACTGGAAGCAGCTAGGAGGACAGCTTTGAATTTAACTTGTATTAAATTCGTTAGTATTGTAGTCTGATTCATCATGTACCGCCTTACCCAACAATTCTTCTAATTTAGTTATTTTCCTTTTTATTTTCTTATACGTAGTATAAGGAAGTATTACCTATGATGATAACATTTTTTGACGTGAGTGTGTGTCTGACAACGATAGCGGTCCCAGTGCTAAAGCTATCAACTTCAAAGCATTTGCGAGTATAATCTCACTCTTGAGATCTGATTAGATTTATAGTAAAATCGGCAGACCGGAAGTAGTACTTTACTTCAGCGAAAAAATCGAATTTTAGCATTATTTCGTCAACTAGTAAGTTCAAACAAATTTATAAAGAATGTATTCAACAGTGAATTTGAGAAAAAAATTATTAAAAATGTTTTCGAAAGTAGGCCCTTTTACTCTTATAGAATATCAGTTTTTTGCGAATATCTCGCAAGTCATGCTATCTAGGCAGATACATTATGTGTATAAAAATATTTAACGCTTGATTTTCAGTACTTTTTGTATAAAAAAAAAATTCAAAATTTACTTTTATCGAATAGCGAATTTTTGCAAATATCTTGTAATTTATTCATTCTATGTAGATTTGTCAAGAGCAAAAAAGTATTTAGAACTTGATTTGAAATACTTTTTGTGTACATGAAATGTCAAAAATTACTTCGAAGCAGAAGTAACGCTTTTACTCTTATCGAGTAGCACTTTTTTTGGATATATCTCGCAAAGTATGCATTCTATAGATATTTATTAAGAGAATAAATGTCTATAATTTGAAATGCGCATACGTATAAGAAAATTGCATGGTGGTCACCATTTTTTATATTTGTTAAAATCTGCCAGAAAAAGCATGTCATCAGATGTGCCGGGTCATCCGTGATCTTCTTCGTTCTATATATTTAGACCACTTATCGTCATCAATCCTTACGTTCTTTTTGCTTTTTCATACTGTGTATGTACAGATAGACGTTTCTATAATTTTATTGACTCTCCGTCATGATGGCCGTATAGTCGATCTACTAAACTTGGCTTCTATTGCCCTATCTATCATTTTCCGCGGTATCCATAATTTAATGTAGCCGAATATACTAAGTTTCCTGGAATATTACGTATGTCCATTTCTTCTGGTGAAATTTGTAGACTTTGCCCTTTGAGCTATTCTTGTATATGTATCAATTTATTTTCTAATTTTTTTTGTATTTTTTGATACCTTTACTGTTCACAGATCGTTCTGCATATGAAGCAAATTACACCTTTCCTGCATGAATTAATTGGTGGAACTCTTGATATCATTTGAATTTCCATATGTGAGGCAAATCTATAAACGCTAGTCTCTCTGATCAGAGACTTTTTTCTATGATCTTTTCCAGGTAATTTCTTGGATTTCTAACGGCTCTGTACCAATATTTCAACGGAACTAGAGTTTCTGTACTTACATGAAATTTTTCATATCTTTTTTTGGATTTTTAAATTCTGTAACCTTTGCTATATGTTATGTTAATTTGAGGTTAAACATTTTAATCGATCTTGCAATGGCCTCTATGCCGTTATTTGTCACCTTCTAGTTATTGTCGTCGCTGTATTTTATGTATGTTATAACTGCCTTTGGTGTACCATTATGTTTTGTTGGCAATTCTTCATTTCTTTTAAATTTTTAAGCTATCCTTGATCATTCTCGTATTGCCTTTCCGTATGATGTTAGTTGTTACATATAGAACCAAAATCAGAATCAGCGTATAGTCCTTCTCATTTCCAGGACGGACTCTTTCTAATAATTACGAAATTCTTTCTCATTCAATATACGGTTATTCATATGAATGATAATTAAAGGACGTTTTGTGGTTAACATCATGATAGCTTCGTTTGGAAACCATCAGATCAGTGTTCGAGATGGTTTCGTTATTTAAGTTATTTACTGGGTATATTCTGCCTGCAGAAATTGCTTCCTGACTATTTGAGTTTACAGTTATATCACCTCAGTGTCTTTGTTTAAGTTTCCGCACCTATTTATCCAATTGCTAATGTCATTAGGCCATATTATCGATAATTTCTATACCTTTAATTTGTTTTAGTGCTGCTATTTTCGTGTTTGTATTTAATCTTACCAATTAATTTATAATTGTTAGTATTAATATTATACGTTTCTTTTCCTATCATTGTGTATTGATGACTTGGAAGGCTTGGTCATTTGACCGAGTTTGATATAATTTGTGATTGCTTTCTGAATGCTTGTAACATATTATGTATATCCTCCACCTTCTCTTTGACGTCATTGTCGATAATGATATCTGTTCTTACTATTCCTAAGAGATGTTGTTTGATATTTCCTCAGCTATTGTTTAGTTTTATTTCGTCCTATCTAATAATATATATATATATATATATATATATATATATATATATATATATATATATATATATATATATGTGTGTGTGTAAATTAGAATTTTAATTATTTTTAAAATTCTGTTTTTCTCAGCGTAGAAATATCTAAATTGATTTTTCTGCTTCGCGCTGAGTAAATTAATTAGGAAATTTTTGTGATAAAATTTCCTAATTAATTTACTCAGCGCGAAGCAGAAAAATCAATTTAGATATATATATATATATATATATATATATAACCCTTTTTATGACTATGAGCAAATTTTGTCAATGTATGACTTACTTCTTCTCTCTTACCAAAGTAGGAAGTGTCACATTATTACTTCCATTTCTTAGACGTGGCTTACACTAGGTATATTTGGTATTTAGGTATACAGTCTTTAATTGTTTTTAATTTTAGTTTTAGTATCTGCGATAACTACATGTTGTTTTCATCATATTCTGTGAGATAGGGTATTCCACGAGAGCCGTTCGTTAGAAGTTTTCGTGGTTAGAAATCCCTTAGAATTCTGAAATTTTGGTTCCAGGGTTATTCAAGATTCTCTTTCATTTTAAAGTATTTTCAAGATCATACTACTTCCGGTTATACCGGAAGTCGCCATTAACTTCCTTATTTTAAATAGAACACCCGGTATATTATTTCATTTTTGGATTCCTGAGAAAATTTCATAGTGGGTTTTCATCAGGTTTTCCTATACCTATTTTCAATTTTTTCTTAGATATCTTGATTTTTTTGAAAATTTTGACAGATGTAGCCCTGTTTTGAGCATTGCGCCCTTTAACCAATTTCGAATGGTGGAAAACGCCTCTAGGGTAGACGGAAGCACAGGAATGATACTTTGGAATGCCATATTGACAACTGATTTATCGCATACAGAGTATCCAAAATTTAATGACCAATTACATCATTTTAAAAGTTGAAAAAGCTCGTTTTTTCAAATGGGACACCCTGTATTTTATTGGATGGTCGGATGCAGAATTTTATTCTGCATCGATTTGCTATAACATTCCCTATACCTATTTCCAGTGGCTTTCTTGTTAATCCATATTTTTATCAAAAGGTGATCAAACTCCAAAAGTTCTACCTAGTAAGCCTTGATTTTGACAGGAATTGAAACAATGTTGATTTAATGTCAAAGCAGTATCATCGTACAGATTCGTGAGGTATGTACTTACAGTTCTAGGGATTTTGTTAACTTGCTTAAGTACAGTTTATAATGGAGAATGTTGAAGAATATTCCAATAATGATTTATTAAATTTGTTTTACACGCACGGTGAATATGGACGAATTGTTCGACGAACATGCAGACTATTTAATGAACGATATCCGGACCTACCAACAATGACTCCCGGAAAATTCGCAAAAATCGAAACTCGCTTTATAGAAACTGGAAACGTAAGGGCAACTCAAAATAACCTAAAGCCCGTAACTGATAATGAAGATAACGTGGTGAATGTGTTGGCGTTTTTTCAAGCTTATCCGCGGAGTTCAATTTCGACAGCAGCGCTGGATTTGGGTATTTCAAAAACATCAATCCACAAAATATAAAAAAAACATGGAATGCATCCTTTTTGTGAGATAACTGTTCACGGATTACGTCTTGGTGATGAGGCAAGACGTGTCAACTTTTGCGCATTTATGATTTTGAAAATGACCGAAGATCCGAGATTTCTTCATCAGATTATGTGGACTGATGAATCGAAATTCAGCAGGCAAGGAATTACAAATCGCCGAAATACTCACTACTGGGCACAAGATAATCCACATGTTATTAGGGAACATAATCACCAAGACCGCTTTAGTTTCAATGTTTTTTGTTTAATTATGGACAACAGAGTGGCTTATCAAGTGTACGATGAAAATTTAAATGCGGCTAGATATCTGGAGATACTGAGAGGGTTTGTTAGTGATTTTCTAAATGCCCTACTTCCACGTGATAGAGAAAACAGTTGGTTTCAGCTTGATGGTGCTCCAGCACATTCAACTATAGCTGTACACCGGCAATTGTCAATGATATTCGAGGATCGGTGGATTGGCCCGCGGGGACCTTGGAACTGGCCACCCAGATCACCCGATTTGACCCCCTTGGATTTTTACCTCTGGGGTCGTATAAAAGAACTAGTGTACTTTAGGCCGGTACAAACTAGAGAGGAATTATTGAACCGTGTTCACCATGCGTTTACTAATATAAGTCCAGACGAACTTCGGAGATCTGTTTCGCGAGGAGTATATGACAGAGTTATTCAGTGTTTGAACCAAAATGGAGGTCATATAGAACAATTATTGTAATTTTGCATTCTCTTATTATTTTTTGTCATTATGGTCCAATTTTTTGTTTTTATTTTATATTTCGTTCTAAATGTTATGTACTAATGTCATGTTCTAATTAAAGTAAATTTTTTACCGTTTCATTGATGTTTATTTGGCTTCGAAAGGCAAGCGATGTTTCGGTTTCTGCCAAAAAACCACATTAAAATAAAAAAATTGGATTAACAAGAAAACGACTGGAAATAGGTATAGGGAATGTTATAGCAAATCGATGCAGAATCAAATGCTGCATCCGACCATCCAATAAAATACAGGGTGTCCCATTTGAAAAAACGAGCTTTTTCAACTTTTAAAATGATGTAATTGGTCATTAAATATTGGATACCCTGTATGCGATAAATCAGTTGTCAATATGGCATTCGAAAGTATCATTCCTGTGCTTCCGTCTACCCCAGAAGCGCTTTCCACCAATCGAAATTGGTTAAAGGGCGCAATGCTCAAAACAGGGCTACATCTGTCAAAATTTTCAAAAAAATCAAGATATCTAAGAAAAAATTGAAAATAGGTATTGGGAAACCTGAAGAAAACCCACTATGAAATTTTCTCAGGAATCCAAAAATGAAATAATATACCGGGTGTTCCATTTAAAATAAAGAAGTTAATGGCGACTTCCGGTATAACCGGAAGTAGTATGATGTTGAAAATATTTTAAAATGAAAGAGAATCTTGAATAACCCTGGCACCCAAAATTTCAGAATTCTAAGTTTTTTCTAACGACGAAAACTTCTAACGAACGGCTCTCGTGGAATACGCTGTATATGTGAACAATATTTAGAGAAAAAATACTAGTCTTTAATGTGCAATCAAACATATTATTTACTGCAGTAAATCCTGTTTTTATTTTGATGCATATTTCATATTTAACTGCCTCTTTTAATAATATAATAGAATATTAATAGAAATAATATTACATTCATTATATAACACAATATGTTACATTACGCTCAGCTGCAGTATAATTAAAGGGAACTTGCAAAATTGGCATAATATTTGCTTTTGTTTTTTTATACGCAGTATTTATAAGGAAGTATTATGATGATGATAATCTTGAAGTTAACTGGTGCCGAAAATGTGGTATTCAAGAAATGTCGCTCTCACTCTGTGCGTATAAACCCCTTTTGAGACTGTGATTTGATTTTTAGTGAAAAAATATTTGTCAACTACCTAAGTTTAAACAAATTTATAAAAGAATCAAATGTGCGCAGAACTGAATTTGAGAAAAGAGTTTTTCGAAATTCCTACCGAAAGTAGACCTTTTACCCTCATAGTGTTTTTGCGAATATGTCGCAAGTTATGTTTTTGAAACAGACGTAATAAGAGAATGAAAGTATTTAGATCTGTATATTGAAGAATTTTCGTATAAAAAAAAATCAAAATTCGGACCAGACCGGATCTAGCACTTTCTCTCTTGTCTAAAAACAGTTTTTTTTTTGCAAACTATCTCGCAAATTCTGCATTCTATATAAATTTATTATAAATGCAAAAGTATTTAGAGCTTGATTTTCAATCACTTTTATATTAAAAAAATGTAAAAATTCGAAGCATCACGTTACCAGATGTTTCAAATATCTCGCAATTTAATAATAATAATAATTTATTTAGTCCAACAGTATCAAACCAATTATAGGACAAAGAAGTAACATACATTAATACAAAACAATATTCTTATTTGTAATATAAACAATTTATAACTATATACATATATTTATATATAAAGTTGAAGAATTATGCATTGCTTGCTGAATTAGAGACAAAAAATATATCTTCATAATATAAGTTCGCAGCACGACAAATGCTAACCAGTGGTGATCCCCGTAGAAGGTTAGTGCTCGAAAAGGGCAACCAAAACGTGGAGGAGGAGCGAGAGGAAATCTTGGGAATGTAAAAGTTTAAGCATGATAGGAGGATGTGGGCAATAAATTATTCCATTACATAGCTTCCATATGAAGCGTGCACCATGAAACTCTCGGCGATCCCGCAGTGACTGGAGGTCATGTGCTTGCAGTAAGTGATTGTAATCGATGCCACGTTCCGTATAAACTCCCGTATCCTTGAAAGATAAGTATTTCAGGAATCGCCGCTGCACTCTCTCAATGGCTCGTTGTAGATATATGTACTGAGGTGACCAAACTTGTGATGCATAGTCCAGCTTACTGACGACAAAGCTTAAATACAAAGTTTTCAGAAGCAGTTTAGTTTGAAATTGAAGTTGGAACTCCAAGTTGATATACGATTCAAGTTTTCTTGAAGATGAAGTTCCAAGTTCGTATAGAGCAGTAGATCTTTATACCATCCGCATATGAGAGTACATTGGATGTTACTGATTGAATGAAATCGTTGCTATATAGAATAAATAACAGAGGCCCTAAGTTAGAGCCCTGTGGCACCCCGGATGAGGGAGTAAATTCAAATGACCTGAATTCATTGTAAAAGACATAATTGCGCCTATTTGTCAAATATGAATGCAGAAGTTTGAGCAGGGACGAGCTGAATCTAATTGTTGCGAGCTTTTCCAGAAGGATACCATGATCTATTGTGTCAAACGCGCGACTAAAGTTAGTGTAGATCACGTCTAATTGGCCATTAGCATCCAGTTCATGAGAGACAGACTGAGTTATAGTGAGTAGGCTCGTAATTGTAGACCGTCTACGAATGAAATCATGTTGACATTCAGAAATCAAAGATTTTGTATTGAAAGCTGTGCAGGAATTAATTACCTTTTCAAAAACCTTTGCAAAGTTGGGTAGAATGGGTATTGGCCTGTAGTTCTCAACTCTGCTCCCATCCTCTTTTTTAAATATTGGGCTTATTCTTGCTCTTTGCCAGCACCAAGGAAAACTAGCTGTCCTTATTGAAGTATTTATTATTATAGCCAGAGGCTCAGCTAAAGCAATTCTAGCATTGTGAATAAATACACTTGAGATTTGGTCATCGCCAGCTGTATAATCTTGATTGAAAGACAACATTATTCGTATTAGCTCGTCTTCTGAAACACTGGATAATGTAAATGGAAATTGATTGGGTTGAGAATCTTCAAATGAGAATTGAGAGCTAGGCTGATATACGGATGAAAACATATTAGCAAAGGTGTTAACTATATCTTCTGGCAAGTCAATTTGTTGGTTGTTATGATATAGTATGCTAGGTATACGTGAAGTGCCACGTTTACTATGTATATATTTAAATACTTCTTTAGGATTTTTCAAGATTGATAATTCCACCTCTATCCATGCATGATTTGTAAGAGTCCGCAATCAATAATTTACATAAACGCCTTAATCTCTTAAACTCGGTCTAAAAATAATTGGTTTTTGTTGTCTTCCATCACCGTCTGTAGTAAGCCTTCAATTTTAGGTGACGTATGACGTGCTCAGTAAACCAAAGCGGATAAAGGGATTTAGCAGCAGAAGTTGTTTTAGGCACATGCAAATCAATAATATGATACAAAGCATTATAAAATTTTTCCAAAGCATCATTTACGTTATTGCACTCATAGAGGAAGGTCCAATCTTTATTCAGTACGTCGGTATAAAAGTTTTGGTAATTGGCTTTGCGGAAATTATACCTCATATTATTGTTAGAAGGAAAATCATCTTTCTAGAATAATTAGTTAAAGAAGACAAAGAAATACATAGCGGCGGGTGATAAGGATCCACTGGTACAAAAGGAGAATCTTCGAGATCAACATCAACGGCACAATCACCATTAGTAAGCACCAAATCCAGTAAACGATAGTCACAATTTGTAACTAAGTTGCATTGTTTGAGTTGAAGAGAGTTGCAAATTAAACAAAAAGTGGTTGTTTTCAAGCAGGAAACATTATTATAAATAAAGTTTGGGATATTAAAGTCGCCAAGTAGAATTACTGGTTTATCCAAAAGAAAAATTTCCAATGGTTCGCAAAATAATTCAAAATCGAGCTGGGATATACCCGGAGGAATATAAACTGCAACAATTTAAAAATAATCACTAGGGGAACTACATCTACAGGCTACCACGTCAATTAGATGAACAAGAGAGGAAACCACTGCAGTGTCTATTACCTCATAATCAATTGTATCACAGCATGCAATAAAAACCCCACCACCAGTTGAACGATGAACCAAAAAATTTACGGTTAGATCTAATAGCGCTGTAAGATGGAGGTAATATTTCGGAGCTGGTATAAAGATTGACAAGCATTAGTGAAGAAAGGGTGTGTTTTAGATATAAGACCACGAACATTTTGGTAGTAAATATTAATTGCATTAGTAGAACTACTGGACCGACTAAGTTTAAAGAAGAGACAATACTAGGTATTTCATTTCTGTACTTAATCTTCAAATTATTTTTCCAGCTCTTCAAGCGATTGGCCAACTCCACCCTGGCATCTCTATGAATTTTGAGTTGCATCGGCGTTTGATCCCGCGAAATTGAAAGTCCATAAAGGTTAGGTTTCCCTTAAGTTTAAAGGCATTACGTAAAACGGCACTAACAATGGATTCCGAGTTGAAGGAGACTCTTAAGGGACGCTTACGATCAATTTCTGTAGGGTCAAATTTGCCCAATCTAGATACCCTGGTATCCGTATCGGCAACCTGAAGACAAGAATAGATTTCACCAACCAATTTAGTATACAGGTTTACTTGTTCGGAGTTACTATTACATTTAGATTTAGCAGAGTCGAAGATAATTATATTGTTTTTGCGACGATCACGATCAATAATTTCCTGTATTATTTCCTCCTTATTTAAAACAGATGAGCTATAAAATGTAGCAGTTCCAAGAAAAGACTCCTTCAAAGTTTTGATTTCATCCTGAAGGCACACAATAATAGACTTTAAAGCACTTTTAAAGCATTGAGATCATCACCTAGATCTATACAGTTATTGAATGTCCACGAAAAACCCGTTCTAGAATGTATTTTACGGGCCTCGCTTGCTGAAACGTTAGCACAATCAATGCGATATGTTTTCTTGCAAATACAACAATTCACGAGCCTTTGAGGGTCATCGACTTTTCCGCAACAAACACAAGAAGGCATGTTAAAAAAGAATAAAACAAATAATGTTATAATATGATAACAAATAATCAAATAATATAGTAAGAGAAAAAACAGTGATACACGTTTCACGCCAGCGCACAGTGTCGAATTTTGCTAATCTAGGGGAACTTAATTAATAAAAATTGATGCTTGGTATTCATGCAACAAGTACGCGTTTCGGCTCGTATTATATCAAACCTCCTTCATGTCATTACGAATTTGTTACTGGCAACGCGGTATAGTCGGGACGTTATCGTAAAGTGACGTCATTGTTTACATTTGCTCAAACGGTATTTCTGTCAGTCATATTGTGATGGGGTGTGTGTCGAGCTGTTAACTGCAAATTTAAAAAAAATCAGTTTGTTTTGTTCTTTGTCCTCCGCAGCGTCTTGCAAGGTAAGAATTGTCATCTTGTTTTAAATTTTAAGGAGAGTTTCTAATGTCACTAACTTATGAAGTTCTTAGTAGATGTATATAGGGTGTCCGGGAAAATGTGGGAAATCTCTTGGATGCAGATAGAACATGAACAAATAAGATAACAAGTTCCTATAATTTTTTTTCCTACAAGCCCCTCCTACGGAGATATGCGTCTCTGAAGGACGCCGCTGGAAATCGGTTTTTATTGAATTTCTTTTAAAGTAATTAATGTAATTTAATAAAAATTTAATGTGATGGACACTAGTGATGACCTCTTAAAATAGTGTCCTTGAAACATATTTAGCTTTTGTAGTTTACCAGGGGCGGGCTAATCTTTACAACTTAATGCCTAAATTTTTAACATCCTGTATTATTACCTCTCGATTTTCTCCGTCGGTCGGCCACGGCGTAAGCTCTCGAGATTAACAAAATTTTTAAGGGGTCAAAAACAATTTTATTGCTTTAACAATAATAAAATACGAAAATGAAAATTCAGGTTTACATTTAATATCTAATGTCACTTGACAACTCTCTAACTGACAGAAGGCATTTTCCAAAACACACTTAAATTGTATCTGGAGATCGTGTCGAACAGCGTCGTTCCGTGTTTGTGAGGGGACAATGGTAACAGTATGATAAATACTTTAAAAATATTAAACTGGATAGCTAGAACCATAGATTTTAGAAAAGGTACTCTAGCTTATTGTCGTTAAAATGAACCGTTTACGAGAAAACGTTCGCAAAAAAAGTGCGTTTTAGTTTTTCTCAACACCAAAAAACCCTATTGCTGTTGCAAACGTTACTATGGTACGAAATAAATAAAATATCCGGCATTTTAGAACTTGTCATCACATCGTTGACACATTGAATTTATTCGAAGTATGGAATACACGTTTATTGAGTATACAGATATGCATGCAGATATGATGTATGGTCTTGCATCTTGCAATGCTTTTGAAATTTAATAAAAACCGATTTCCAGCGGCGTCCTTCAGGGACGCATATTTCCGTAGGAGGGGCCTGTAGGAAATTTTTTTATAGGAACTTGTCACCTTATTTGTTCATGTTCTATCTGCATCCAAGAGATTTCCCACATTTTCCCGGACACCCTGTATATTTTTTAAATTGAGATTTAAAAATGTATCCTCATGTATCCAGCATAAAACATTTTTTTTACTTTTCTGTGTATATACCTCTATCAGAATAAGATTGGTTTAGCTGCGCCTGTTTGCGCCACTCGTATATTTTTTTGGTTTTCTATAGAGGTGTACAGCATGAAGAAAGGAGACATTTTTCAAATATTGCATCACAGCAAAAAAAGAGTGTAGAAATGAACTGATTTGCCACTGTATATTTGAAAAATATAATATTTCCATACACATAGACAACGAATCAAGGGTTTTCCAGGTATTTGTGAGCATCTTATGTAAAAAATTAGAAACCTTGGCAGCTTACGCTGACAGTTTTGCCATTTTGTTTCTAATTTTTTACATAAGATGCTCACAAATACCTGGAAACCCATTGATTCGTTGTCTATGTCCATGGAAATATTATATTTTTCAAATATACAGTGGCAAATCATTTGCCACTGTATATGCAATATGATGCAATATTTGAAAAATGTCTCCTTTCTTCATGCTGTACACCTCTATAGAAAATGAAAAAAATATATGAGTGGCGCAAACAGACGCATCTAAACCAATCTTAATCTGATAGAGCTATATACATAGAAAAGTAAAAAAAATGTTTTACGCTGGATACATGAAGATACATTTTTAAATCTCAATTTAAAAAATATATACATCTACTAAGAACTTCATAAGTTAGTGACATTAGAAACTCTCGTTAAAATTTTAAACGAGATGACAATTCTTACCTTGCAAGACGCTGCGGAGAATAAAGAACAAAACAAGCTGATTTTTTTTTTAATTTACAGTTAACAGCTCGACACACACCCCATCACAATATGTCTGACAGAAATACCGTTTGAGCAAACGTAAATAATGAAGTCACTTTACGATAACGTCCCGACTATACCGCGTTGCCAGTAACGAATTCGTAATGACATGAAGGAGGTTTGATATAATACGAGCCGAAACGCGTACTTATTGCATGAATACCAACCATCAATTTTTATTAATTAAGTTCCCCTAGATTAGCGAAATCCCACACTGTGCAGCGGTTCCCGTCGCGGCGACATAAAAAGACACAACACAAGGAGAGTATAGGCAACGGAAGGGATCCCGTACAAGAGACAGAGGATAGTAGTAGGAAAACTTCAATACATATGTCTATGCGTATGTCATGAAAAATAAATACCAAAAAAGAAATGCAAGATGTGCGGTCAACGCAAAAAGTGTTTCAACAGAATATAAGTTATATGAATAACAGAACTTACTTATTTAATGTTGACGGGTATAAGCAGCAAGCAACGATACAAAAAGCACCATCACATAAAGAAAAATTTACACTATTCGATGATATAAGTTTCAAATTATAACTGCTAGTAAAACTATTAGTGAAAACAATAAATATATGCGGGGAGCCAAAAACATGTCCACGTCTACGTCTATAGTAATTTATGCTTTCTATATAGATTTATTACAAGCAAGAGTATTTAGTTTCGATTTGGAATAATTTTTTATAACGGACATTTTAAAATTCGAAATGGAAGAAACACTTGGGTAACAAAGTGTTTCTTCATGTCCACGTCTACGTCTATAGTAATTTATGCTTTCTATATAGATTTATGGAAGTGCCTCCGTAGCCGGCGCCGGTGTTGCGTACTGTCACCGGCGCCGGTTTTAAGTATGGTTGCCGGCACCGGCATACCGTATCGCTACCGGCGGTTATGTGCATATGTGATTGAATCTCCACCCTGTTTTACAATACCTATAATTCAAAATTTCGAACTAATTTTAAAATTTTATCTACAACTATCCCATAATCTATGAATTACTAACGTGATTTTGGTAAGTTATGACAGTGATTATTCAGTCAGTTGAATAATAATGACAGCGATTGAGTTATGGTCATAACTCAATCGCTATGTCAACACCAGTTTCTTTCCGTGAAAGTTGTAGATAAAGTACATATAATATTCGATTCACGTGTTATGGCTATAACGCACTCAGATGCTTACACCAAGTGCAAGTCCTCTTCGTGGGTTATAGCCGTCATAACACGCTCATTGAATAATATACTATATTTAATACACACATTATGTTACAAGTAATATACTATAAATATAGAAGAATAATTTATTTATTTCAAAACTAAATGTAAACATTAATAACTTACATTAATTTTTAAAAAAATTGTTAAATAGATTCTTTAGTAGATATTCTTTTTTTTTTAAACCAATAACTGTGTTTCCGCATCCCTTGGGCCGGCCTCTAATTTCACTGGTCAACAGTGAAATTGCTTCTTAGGTGAAAGTACCCAATCCTGAATGAATTCAACGTGCTGAACACGAATATCACATTGAAAAAAGTTGATTGGCTCACGTTCAAGAGATATTGACGTTTTGTCCATTGTATAGATGCTATTGCATAATGTAATGCAATTTAGTGAGAAATTACGAAATTTTGCGTCATATTGCATCACCCCATCATGCAAAGAAGTTAATGCAGCATTTACTGTAAGTTTCCATTGAGAGTGTTGCGAAATTGATTGCGCAATATCAAGCAATAGCTAATTATAGTTTATTTATAAATGGCCGACGTGACAGTTAACTCGTGCAATGTCCGTTCATTCGCGCATATTTTTCGAAGCTCTAGCATACATAAGTGATTGCTATAGTGTAAAATAACTAAATAGTAGCAATGCCTCGTAACTACCTGAAGGTAGTATCTCTGTTGATGGGTTTGCAGCAGGGATATACAAAGTACTGCTGTTTTCTTTGTCTGTGGGACAGCAGAGCAATCGATTTGCACTACATCAAGAAAGACTGGCCTACGAGAGCATTTTTTAAGCCTGGAGAAACGAATGTACAGCACCCACCATTGGCACAGCCACACAAAATCATCATTCCTCCTTTACACATCAAACTCGGTCTTGTCAAAAACTTGGTAAAAGCCATGGATAAGAATGGACCAGCATTCAAGTACCTGCATGACAAATTCCCTCGACTCAGTGAAGCCAAAATTGACAGCTCTTCCGAGACCCCAAGTTTGAGGAACTTCTTCAAGGTAAAGAAAAACAGGTTTGGGATGCATTCTATCAAGTGGCAGCAAACTTCCTGGGGAATGACAAGGCAGAAAATTACAAGTGTCTGGTTGAGGATATGTTGGCTTTGTTTCATGAATTCGGCTGCAATATGTCCTTAAAGATCCACTTTCTTGATTCCCACTTAGATTTCTTTCCTGATAACTGCGGGCAGGTCAGCGATGAGCACGGCGAACGCTTTCATCAGGACATTGCCACCATGGAGCAACGGTACCAAGGCAAATGGTCTACGTCAATGCTAGCTGACTATTGTTGGACAATCAGTAGAGATGCTCCACAAGTCCACTACAAACGGCACGCCAAAAGAAGTCGAAAGCCGGAAGCAGACTAATGTTTTCTTACCATGTATTATAATATTGACATAAGTACACTTTTTCTGAAATATGCGTAAATGTTTTCTTACCATGTATTATAATATTGACATAAGTACACTTTTTCTGAAATATGCGTACATATTACAGAAAACCCGTAGCCAGCCAATTCAGCTTTTTCTTAGTCATTTTCGTGTTCAGCACATTGAATTCATTAAGAAATGACTATTTTCAGCTTGGAAGCATGAACTTTTCGAAAATTTGTTGCCCAGTGTTTTCACAGTAGGTATCTTAAAAAATAAAATTTTATCAAACTTTGCCAAAACACTGAACTTACTAAGTAGGTACCTTAACATCGGAAATTATGATGACTTTTGATTTCGAAGAACTTTCACCAGATTGATTATCTTGTGTACTTAAATTTATAATATTAATGGCACAATTTCTGTCAACATCCCAGCACACGGAATTAGAACTGGTGTCTTGTATTTGGTTTAACTGCGAAGTTGAATTATCGCTATTGTTATTTTCAAAGTTCTTCCAATTCATATGCATTTTGGGGTTACTCTGATTTTCAGTTTCCTTCTCAGCCACCTTATCATCGTTATTGGGGAAACTACTAAGGTTATCAATTTCAATTTCACCGTTAGTGTTATCTAAAGTAGATTTATAACTATTATTGGACCATTCTGTAAGAAGAGACTTAATGAATTTCAGCCTGTTGTAAAAAGTCTCGGATGAAATCTCACTGCATATCTGGGACAATCTCAAACATTCATCGTTCATTATTTTGAACTTTTGGTGATTTGTTAGTGGTCTGCATTTATATGGATAATCATTCGTGACTTCTAAGTTAACCTCAAGTTCTGAATTAGTATTTGGCGTCTCTTCAAACTGGCTAGTTTTGAGGAATGAAAGAAATGGGTGACGTGATTCAAAATAGGTTCTCTTCCATCGTTGCAAGCAAATGTTTTCATCAAATAGGGACTGGTTGCACATAGATCGAAGTTTGTGGATGTGGCGACAAGGTAACTGGACAGAGGTCCAAAACATGCACTGACAACTATAAGGTGTTACTTCTAGAAGACCTTCACTAGTAGGAGCGAGACATTTTTCTTCTTCAATAAATTGAAAATCTTTGCAGTTAGTCATACATTCAAGTTGCTGTTGAACCTTTTTAAAGGCGAAATTCGTTAAAAGTCTAGAATACAGATCTGCCGCTGAACCTGACGTAAATGCCCTGGTAGTAACTTTATTATATTCTTTAGAATTTTTGATATTTCTATCTGCTCGTGAAGAATTGAGGATAACAAAAAAATTTTTAATGAAATCCTCCAGATTAGAAAATTTGGCCATGACAGATTTCAATTTGGCATTGATACTTTCAATTCTGTTGTTTGTTTTGTTCAGAAAAGATAGATTTGCGAAAGTCAGGTACAATACCCACTCATCTTTAATGGGTTCCCAGGTTTTTCTCAAAATAATCGATAACGACTTCAGGAACATTCTGTTTCATTTCCAAATAGGTTTTTTGAAAACACTCCTCAGATGAAGCATAGGCTAAATTCTGCAAGTACTTTTTAGCGACTTCACATTCTGTGGTGGATAATCCCATTTTCTTCACACTTACTTCTCTATTAAATATTTGTAGAGTATGAAATAAACATATCTGCAAGGAGGCGTCAGGAAAGTTTTCTTTAAAAACATTTCTCTCCTTGTTGTCTTTGTCAGACATCACCACTTTTATATCTGATGTTCTCTGATTCAAATTTTTGAACGTTTTTATGAACCAATCGATATTTTCTTGCGTTTCGTTTAGTAATATACCAACTGCTACTATTGCACCACTTCCCTCTGCATCCTCAACCATAATTAAATAAGTGGCCGCTCTACTGCTGTGTAGACAATAGGTACCATCTACAAAAATTATTTCTGGATAAGAGTCAAACATATGTTTCATCTCAGGATCTTGAAAATAGAGGCATTTCAAATTTGCTTCCACATCAACGTTAATGTGAACGTCACATTTGTAAGTATTTCGTAAAATTAATACACATTCATCAAACTTTATTCTGTTCTGTGGTTTTCTGTTTAGATTTGTTAAGTCTTTCAAAGTCACAAGGCACCCGGATTCATTAATGATATTATTTTGTACGATTTTTTTGTTGGCGCGAGCCTGCAATGCTGCTACTGAATTAGCCTTAAGCTGATTTGAAATGTTCAGTCTTTGCTGGGGTAAACTTTTAAATAAAGTTTGTGATACCGGATGAGTATGATTTTCATTCAGTTCCTTTATCTTTAAAAATTTCCCACAAGAAGTTAATTTTAAAAACATACCGGATGGGCACTTCTGCCTAAATGTAAATGTGTTTCTTGTTTTATTCCTAGGAGTGTGCATTCGGCCACCTTTAATGCAAGCAATTCTTACATAATGGTAAATTAAGTCTTGTTTTGCTTGAGCTACCACACTTTCAGGATATATTTTAGCCTGCGTCTCGATGGTTTTAGAATCTCTAATCCAGTAATCATTGAACAATTCACTTTTGTATTTCTGTAACTGCTTGTTGAAATTCTTGTAACTTTCAAACTTATCGCCCACTTTCAACATTCTACAATTAGAAGAACATCGTTTTTAACAAAAAGCATAGCTACAAGGAAAAACATACCTGCGAATTTAGATAAATTAAAGAAAATTAACACTAAAAGTTAAGCCGTTCACGCGCGCAATGTGGAAAACAGAGGTTGATATGCCGGTAACAATACGTGAAGCCGGCTGCCGTCCGCAATTTGTGATGCCGTAGCCGGCACCAATATGCATACAAAACGGCGACCGGCGCCGGCTATGGAGGCACTTCCTAGATTTATTACAAGCAAGAGTATTTAGAGCTCGATTTGGAATATTTTTTTATAACGGACATTTTAAAATTCGAAATGGAAGAAACACTTTGTTACCCATTGAACAGTATTTTTCTTGCAAATCATACAGATTCACTAAGAGTATTAAAAAATTTAGAAATTAATTTGCATCCACTTTTGTATATCAACATTTTCAACAGTCTGGCCAGAAAGAAGGCTTGTACTATTACTAAAAAACAGTTTTGGCAAATATTTTGCAAATCATACTCTCCGCACAGGTTTATTAAAAGAATAATAGTATTTAAAACTTAATTTAGAACAACTTTGTATAAAAATAAGAAGGAACGCACATGCGTATAAGAGAAAGAGGTGTGGCGCTCACACTTTATTTTTTCATATTTAAGATATAGGTAATAGAAACGTTTGAATATTGAAATCAAATGTTATTGAAGGTTATTACTTAATTCTAATAGTTGATATTCTTACATATGAAATGATTGCATATTTATTTGTTTTTGTTAGGCATGTACTTGAATGATAGAGTGACTGTGAAAGTATCTTTTATGTTTAATATGATGAAAATAAGTGAAAATGTATGTATAAATTGCAGTCATGCGTTCGTAGTTTAACCTACATCAATAATGTTACTACTACAATAATGCTGCTATTCCGATTAACAGCACAAGAATCAACAATCAGATAAATTTAAATACAGGTGACGCATTATAATGTCTTGACAAGCAATAGAAATTATATATAAAGATGTCAATACGCTAGTAAATGGACTAATACCTTGAAATTTAACAAGATAAGTGGCCAGGACTCGCGACAAAAGGCAAATAATTGTACAAGTGGACGATCCATATGATACAAAATCGTCAATTTTAAACGGTGTACTATTTACCAAAGGTGTTAACGCTGAATACATGTGCATGTCCTCCTTATTATGATGTTTCATTTTATATTTATGTAGTGTCGCTTAGTGCATATCTTTGCATTTGTAATAAGCATCTTACGAAGATAGAAATTCCATGAATATATAATATAATGTAAAAAGTCGTATTACAGGTGGTAGGGTTATCAGAGAACTAATTAAATTTGATATTTGTCATACCATTCTCTAGTTTTATTTCAACGATAAATGTCATCATACACCGTAATATACTATGACATCACTATTAACCAAAAGTTGAATTTGTGAACGTCTCTCTCCCTCTCTCTCTCTCTCTCTCTCTCTCTCGCTCTCTCTCTCTTTGCGTGTGTCAACGATAAATGTCATCATACACCGTAATATACTATGACATCACTATTAACCAAAAGTTGAATTCGTGAACGTCTCTCTCCCCCTTCCTCTCTCTCTCTCTCTCTCTCTCTCTCTCTCTCTCTCTCTCTCTTTGCGTGTGTCTGTGAACTTCAGGATTATAAAAGAACAAGTGTCGTGGTACATCTTAGATCTGTATAAATATAGACCAATTTTTGCATATATACAAACATACACACACGTAGAGAGAGATACTACTGATATATAACTTTATCAATTAATACACAAACAGCATTTACTCATATAATTTTTTGGTGGAGGCGCCTTCATTTACATATACAACAGTAATAAAATTGAGTTCAGAATTATAACCTCTGATCTACTGCACCTAGAGAAAAACGATTAGATATTAAAAAAATGAGGTGTGGTCACCACACGACTTTCTTATACGTACGAGCGTTTCAAATTATACAAAATTGTTCTAAATTGTTTTAAATAGTTTTATCTTAGAAAAATAGGTCAAATTTTAAGAATTTTTTATATAAGAATTATACAAAATCCTATTATAAGTACTTCTATTTTCTTAATAAACCTTTATAGAATGCATACTTGGCGAGATTTTCGAAAGAAAGTGCTACTCGCAAAGAGTAAAAGTGTTAATTCCGGTCTGAATTTTGAAATTTCATTTGTACAAAAAATATTCCAAATCCAGCTCTAAATACTTTTGTACTCATAACGTAGCTCTCTAAAAATCATGACTTGCGAAATATTGGCAGAAAACTGATTTTCGTTAAGAGTAAACGACCTACTTCAAGTAGAAATTTCGAAAAAGTTTCATAATAACATTCTTCTCAAATTTAATTCTGAGTACATATGAATTCTTTATTCTTCCTTGTTTAATCATAGGTATCGCGATCTGTGAATCAAAAGGAAAGAAGGAATTGTCCGAGATTTAAATAGTCAGAAGGGCACTATAACATCCAAAATTTTAAAAGTCGAGATAAATTGATTGAATATTGAGGATCATGATCAACTAACCATTTAATAAAGAAGAAATCAGACGAAGGATAATCACAGTTTGAAAGATTATCTTTTGTAAATCTCAAGCAGCTAGAAGAGAAGAAGTCAAAAACGCACAGAAGCACGTTTACCGGACATCAGAGAAGAAAAGTAGGAAATCCAAATCAGAGACATCTACAACACTTGATTTTCGGGGAAGACCAGCGAATCGGAAAAAAGCAGCCTCCAGGTGGATACCCAAATAAAAGTGTTAAGCATTTAAAAAAGGACCACAAGTAGATTCCCACCTTATATTGTTGCCGGACTCATTAAAATTATATCTCGTTAAGTATTAAAACATTTTAGTGAGACTGTTGCACTAACGCGCCTAAAGCGTAGGTTTTGTTATGTTTTGTAAGAGAAACCGTAATCACCACTGTAGATTTATGTAAGGTTTTTGTTAAGTATTTTGAACTCACACAAAGCTAATTTAATAATCTTACTACTACTTAAGAGTTTAATGCTAATTTTAATTACATAGCTCTAATAGTAAAGTATGACGTTTAGGTTAAACTTCTGATCTAGAATCGTACTAGATATTCATTATTCATACGTAAGAATCACTTCTTTTATTAATCGTTGAAGAAATACTAGTGTGCCGATTAACAACCATATCGGAAAGCCATTGAACCCTGGTTAATTATCATATTATGATCTTAAGATTTTATTCAAACGTTATACAGAGAAACACGCACATGAACATTGTTTGTAATTTTATTATAATTCTGAACCATAAACCCGAATGTTGGGCATTATTAAATAATTACCCCACACCGTAGTAATATATATATATATATATATTTTCATTGCTAGGAATTTTTTCCTTTTTATTTTCTTGGCTGTATATATTTAATATTTTTTAAAGTGGGTCTTGGTGTAGCGGCCTTTCATGATAAAATATTTTTTATAATTAACCAAACTACCATTTCAGCCCCAGCCCAAATTCAACGACGCGACCTATTAATAAGTTGAAGAAGAATGGGCTCAGGCTGTCCCTCTGTCTGATTCCGCCCGGTATTGGGATATTGGCCGTAGTGTGCTCACCTGCTTTAATTTTATCAAACAAGCCAACAACTGAACTTAAATATACCTATCGACCGACAAAACAAAAGCCATTACAATCGCTAAAGAATTAATCCGATGCAAACTTGTGGTGGAAGATAAATCCATCGAGCAAGTGAACCAGTTCAGGTACCTTAGACTTGACATCTCCAGCGGTCATGACTCAGCCAAAGACCTAAGGAACCAGATTAATAAAGCGACATCACGATCACGATGTTTAGGAGCGATAGTTTGGTCGAATCAATAAATGCGAACAGAAAGCAAATAAGAATCTACAAAACCTGTATAAGGCCCATATGTTTTAATATGGAAGAATTGACACAAATTTACAGAATTGTAGTCGAATTAAAAAAATTTCAAAACTCATCTGCTCTTTTCAAAAAGTAGACATTTTTGATAAGAGCAAATACGTTTTGAAATTTTTTTAATTCGACTACAATCCTGTAAGTTTGTGTCAATTCATGAGATTCCTGTCTATTCTTAGCTACCATTTGATTATGCGTTTGTAGTAGGCTAATGATTAGACGCATTCTTTTATGCCCTATAAATATTGCTTTATTTACTTTTTTAATAATTGTCGTTGTCAATTATAATACATATTCAAATGTCCCAAATTATTAGTATTATTTGCTTCCAATATTGGTATTGATGTGCATCACTGCATATTATGATCAGAGTTACTTACTTTATAAAAATTTTCCGGTTAACAACATCCATAATCAATTAGCTTTAATCATATCATTGATGGAAAAACGCAAGTTTGTACTTACTGGTATTATAATCAACAATTAAGCTAACATGCGCTTTGATTAATGTCGTAATTTAATTATTATGGTTAACTACAATGATTTATGATTTTTTTTCAACTATTAAATGATAAAGTATTATGATTATCCGTTTTAGAATATATTTTGTACTGATCCGTTTTTGTGGGCTCGGGCCCGCTCGTGCCTCTTCTTAAACTTAAAAGGTCCGCACTGCCCGTCCATTATAAAACACATTCAGCTCAAGAGGAATTATAATACCATGTCAAGTCCTGACCGGATCAAGCCTGTCTATCATAGGAGTTAGGCCCTGCCAATCCGAATCTTAAATTGATCCGTGCAGTGCTCTGTAACTGCGTATTTATCCATTTTATCCAATATACATGTACCGGGTGGCCAACTAAGAATGGCCGCCGGCTATATCTCAGAAACCAGTAGTCATATTGCTTCCGGGTAAAAAAATTTCACGTAAAAGTGCCCAAGAGAAAGTGCTGGAAATAATTTTGGAGTTTGTAAAATATCCGCAAGGGGGCGTAACAATCAGGATCAATGTTAAAATTTAGAATTTCGTCATATTTTTACTAATTAAGGGGTATTGAAAATTTTTAAAATTTATTCCTTACTTATTCTTTAATACTTTTAGTCTTGCACATTTTTTACTATGTAGTGAAATAAAGTAGTGGGGGCAGTTCAAATGTTTTTTTTAATGAACTAAGATTACTCCCGGTTGGCCTGACCGATTTGAATAAGTTTGGTCTCATTTAAAGGAGCCTTATTTGCTCTACAAACTGAACTTGTGTTATTGTATCTTGGACTTTTGCTCTCACCGGTAGATGGCGTTAACTGAAATGTAAGCAAATATTAGGCTTTTTTTCAAAAAAGTTAAATACAATGATTTGTTTCTTTTTACATAAGCCAATAAAGAATTAAATCCTGTACATTTCGGTAAAAAAACCAAATTTGTATGTTTTTTAGAACAGGAGATATTGACAAAAATAGATCAAAATTCATAAATTCTTCTGTTTTACTGGCCTTTTTTTTATGAAGCTAACAATTTTGAGCTACATATATTATTATTATCTAATATATTATTATTATCAAGAAAAATGTTATACCATTTTGAAAGACCCTGTTTAATAAAGCAAGATTATTTTTAATACTTATTTTAATCCAAAAAATATACCATTGAAAATAAAAAAGTAAGCTATGAAAAAATAAAACAATAACTGTGTTAAAACGACGAGTTGTGAAAATAATAAATATTATTGTCAGTTTTTGATTGATTCCGTTTACTTTTTTTGTGTTTGGGAAAACTTCTTTTTTACTGAGATGCGGTTAGCGAATGAAGAGGCATTCAATATGATTGGTGTCTATTTCGAATGCATGCATAGAATATATTGTATATAATCCACATGTAGTGACCGAAACCAAAAGTAGAGAGTTGGGCATTTGGAGAACTACGGTTCAAAATATATTGAAAGATTTAAGTTAAAAATAAAATAAACTTTATTTCGAGATTTTTTGTAAGGCCTTTGTTGGATTTGCTATATGTTCTACAGTTTGTTTTAATACTTTTAAGCATTAAGCATAACAGTTGTTTTTAACGTTCCGTACTCGGTTCCCTTACGTTTAACTCATACATTCATCTGTCTATTTATTGTCTGTTTACCGGTCACGGCCATTTTTATCCGATACCGTTTATATAGACCACAGTAATACTTTATAATACCTAAAACAGTGTCCAACAAGTTTGGATAAATTTGATCTAACAGTTTCGTTCACGTTTGCCATATTATTTTCAGGATGTATCCTTATTACATCGTTCTTCATCAAGCTTTAACGGCTGAAGATTTCGATCGCCGGAATGACTACTGTCAATGGCTATTAAATATGGTAGTGGAAACCCCCGAAATTCTTTCTTGCGTCCTATGGACGGATGAGGCAACATTTAATAGCAATGGTGGTGTGAACTTGCACAATATGAACTATTGGTCCAGGACAAATCCGCGTTGGATGCAGGAAGTTTAGCATTAAGGCCGCTGGTCGGTAAACGTGTGGTGCGGTATTCTAGGAAGTAAAATTGTTGGACCCGTTTTCTTTAACCGACATTTAACTGGAGACGTTTATTTAATTTTTTTATGAATGAGCTTCTCCTTCTAACAGAAGATGTCCCTCTGGACATTCGTCGTGATAAGTTTTTTCAGCACGATGGGTGCCCGACGCATTTTGCGGCAAGTGTCCGGGATTTCTCAGATCAGACATATCCTGGCAAGTGGATTGGACGGGGTAGTATATTTCCCTGGCCCGCCAGGTCACCAGACCTCAACATCCTAAATTTTTATTTTTGGGGTAGAGTTAAGAACATTGTTTTTGAAAACCGGCCTACAACAAGACAAATTATGCTGGAGAAAATTATAGCAGCAGTACGAAACATATCGGAGGCGGAAATTGAAACTTCTGTTTTATCCACGCGGCGAAGGTTGCAGGCTTGTATTAACAATGATGGGCGGCATTTTGAACAATTAGGCCGTCATTAAAAATTTTGCAAACCAATCTTTACAGTAATGTAATTGTAGTTATTTTAGTGTTTAATATTACTTTTATTCTGATAGTGTTAGTATTAATTGTTAGTATAGTAAATCATAGTATATGAAAATTTTAAATATATGATTTTCGAACATTTGTATAAAATTACATTTACGTAATTTTGGTTTCTTAAACAGGAACTAACGAAATGTTATACATTTTTTTTTTTAAAACATATTTTTATATATTTTGCATCGGTGTTACAGGAATGCCTTTCAAATTTCTTCCGCTTTTGTGACATTTTATTATTTGGTCTGCGTGTTAGAATTTTACTGAATTTATTATATATACGAGGGCGTATTTTTATATAATAAAAAGAAGACAATTAAAACAAGAGAATTCGTGCATTTTCATCTATTTTTGCCAATATCTCCTGTTCTAAAAAACATACAAATTTGGTTTTTTACCAAAATGTAGAGGTTTTAATTCTGTATTAACTTATGTAAAAAGAAACATATCATTCTATTTAACTTTTTTGAAAAATTTGCTTACATTTCAGTTAACGCCATCTACCGGTGACGCCAAAAGCTCTAGATACAAAAACACAAGTTCAGTTTGTAGAGCAAATAAGTCTCATTTAAATGAGACCAAACTTATTCAAATCGGTCAGGCCAAACGGGAGTAATCCCAGTTTATATAAAAAAAACATTTGAACTGCCCCCACCACTTTATTTTACTAGATAGTGAAAAATGTGCAAGACTAAAAGTATTAAAGAATGTGTAAGGAATAAAATTTAAAAATTTTCAATACCCCTTAATTAGTAAAAATATGAAGAAATTCAAAATTTTAACATTGATCCTGATTGTTACGCCCCCTTGCGGACATTTTACACACTCCAAGATAATTTCCAGCATTTTCTCTTGGGCACTTTTACTTGAATTTTTTTTACCCGGAAGCAGTATGACTACTGGTTTCTGAGATATGGCCGGCGGCCATTCTTAGTTGGCCACCCGGTACATAAGCACAAATACTTTTTCAAATGGAACTTTACTACTATTTTGTGACAGTAATAAATTTGACGTTAATATAATAGAAGTTTAAGAGAAATTTGCACACGCTTAAGGATATTATGCGTTTGAAGATTTATTTATTTCATATGTCTTGCAATCGGACGGATCACGGTAACACTTGCAACCAAGCGGTATCAGGTAATTTAGCGACACATATACACAGAATGGAGTCGTAATTTCTGGAAACTATCGTCATCAAATAAGCTAATGTCGTATGGAATTGCTTCAGAGAAAGTGTATGTACGTATTGTAGTCGAAGTATGTTGCATTTCTATTCGTAGGTAATGTAGCAGTGAACATTGTTCCCTTTATTCGGTTATTTATGAGATTGTAGATGACAGACTGGTACTACACTCTGTTTAACCATTATTCCCAACCGCCAGGCAGAGTAAACTAACTAACTTTCCGCACGTGTAATGCACCAGAACTGGGAAGAAGTCTGAATTACGAGTTATGTTTGACGTCAGGGAGAACTTGAGAGATTGTACTTTCTGTGTTAATTTTCACTTAGTTTTTTATGACAGGATGTACTCGTAACAGTTTTTCCCTGAATATCCCGAAAGTTTTGCAGCTGGATTTGGGTTATTGGAATTTCCGTTATTTACTTATTTATGACGTTTGTATCTATAAGTTACTTTTATTGACATTCTAAATGTGTTCGATCATTTGTCGCAGGAAATACTTTGCAAGTATAGGACAGTTTATTTTATTTTTGTTTTCTTTATCAAAGTAAGTAGTACTTAAATCCATATTTTGACGATATTTAGCGTACTTGGCTTTTAGACTTTTTTAATATTACTGATTTTGTTATTATCATTTCATATTTTATATTGATTATCAAGCACTAGGTATTTCCTTTTTCCATTTAACTGTACGTACGTAATTTATTTAAGTTTTCTCTTATGATTTATTGTTGATCTATTTACATATACCACTATCAACGACCGTGGTAGATACCTACATCCGAGTCGTTCAAAACGTTTTACGAACTGGCCGTATATTGTATAAAATAGAGCAATTGAATACGTAGACCTGACTGGGTGCAATTATATGTTTGTTTCGTTCAATGATTATATGTAATAAAAGTTCAAGTACTAATATAGTCCGTACCAACTTTCATGAGCTAAAATTCGTGGAAGACCGCTACGTCACTTTCTTGGAATCGACCCGACCCTCGAGTAGAATAAGGCACGCATAGGCGGCGGTCTTTCACCGTACAATTATTATAGGAAATATATAACACTTTCGGCTGTTACTTTGTGAAGAATCATGATACTGGATATAAGTAAAATAAAACACTCAATTAAGCTTTAAATACCTTCACTTTATTTTTAATAACTATGTGACTGCAGTTTCAACATTTTACATGTCATTATCAAACTAGAGTTACATGAATTGATGGCAATATAATATCTTATTTGGTAACATCTGGGACACATTACAAATTAAATACCTATTACTCTAATCTATTTTAAATTGTTTATGTTTGGTTACAAAATCTCCCAACTCACTTTTATATTAATATACTGTTATAATAATGTTATAATGTTTTGCAAATCATTGAATAGAATAAATATATTTATCTTTCTGTCAAATAAATAAAAATATATAATTGAAATTAGTTTTATTACAAAAAGTCGACGCTGGCCTACCCGCCTTATTTATCGTTATTTAATTTCTTACAACAAACAAAACTTGCTGAAGATCCATTCTATACTTTCTGAATATTCGCCAAAAACAAAATACCAAGAAAAAACAAGGCACGCCACTGCTTGCAAATATCTAGTCGAGGTAGAGCCTTCTGTCGGCTTTATTCCAAGAAATGACGCAGCGGTCTTCCACGAATTTTAGCTCATGAAAGTTGGTACGGACTATACCATACGTGTTAAAAAGCAACGAAATTAAAAGTAAATATTAAACATGTGTTTTTTTTACTTTAAAAGTTTTGTAGACCTAAAATAGTGGATTTAGTATAAAAATGAAATTTTAGCAATATTTCGTCAATTATTAGGTCTAGACAAGTTCCCAATGAATACACAAATTCTCATAATTAATTTTGCAAAACTACATAAAATAGCTTTTGGAAATTCACACCAGAAGTAAGGCTTTTACTTTTGTGCAAAACAGTTTTCTGTGCGTGTCTCGACAATAGTCTATTTGACACAAATTTACTAAAACCATGAATATATTAGAACATAATTTGGAACAGCTTTCGTGACTGAAAATTTTGAAAATTCGGAGAGGACACTTTTACTTTGATCAAAATAGCAACAGCAATTATTTTGAAAATTTCTTGTATTGTGGCAGATACAGAGTTTTATATGCACAACCTAAAGTTATTTTTTTACTGTACTGAGTGCTAGAGAAGAGACAATGAAGTATGTTTAATTTTATTCTGCAAATCAAATTTAAACAATTTTGTAAGATAGCTAAATTTAATCTCGTACGCAAAAATCATGTTTTATGAAACCTGCGATTTAATATACTATTACTGTTCTTCATACACATATTGCGTCATAAGAAATGATCAACCTGTATTTCGGAATTTATGAATTCTGTACACATTTATTATGGTATTATATTATTCAAGTATTTTGTCATTAATTTTACCAAATTTTGCATAGGAAAGTTGTGAAGATTCTGACTGGAAGTAATGCTCTTATAGTAAATATCTCTCAAATGATGAGTTACGCACAGATTTATTTGATAAAAGTATTTCAAACTTAATTTTGAACAGCTTTTGAATAAAAAAATTGGACCACCCAGTAATTTAACGTTTGTTATACAGGGTTATTCACGCTATACGGCACGGAATATTGTGGCCAAAATACGTGACTTTCAAAAAGTTTCACTTTTGGGATATATGGGGGTCTATTATAGTTACTTTTTAAAATTATTTTCATATTATACAGGGTGTTCCAAGAGCCCTAAAAGTATCAAAGTTGTGTTTTTTTAAATGGAACCCCCTGTATATTATTGTATTTTCGGATTCTCCGATCAAAATAAGTGTCTGTTTTAATAAGGTTTACAATACCTAAACCTTAAGGTTTTTTAAATAATTTGAATTTTGCCAAAATCTAACCTAATTTTCATGTTTCAAATACTTAAGAAGTATTTAAGTTATGTAAGCGAAATTTACAGCGAAGTGTAACAATATATCATATTTTATATCCCAATCATAATAAACTTGCCATCTTATACAGGGTGTCCAAAAATTAAAATTAATCAAATAAGAACTTTAAGTGGCTATAACTTGATTAATTTAAATAGAACGCCATATTTTTTAACTTACCAGGAAATGTACTTTTTAATTACCTATCGAATGGTATTAGGGTGTTCTATAGCTAAGTCTTCGCGTTTTTACAGAATACGCCAAAAAATCGTTTTTTGCACCATTTGGTGTTTTTTAAATAAAAGTTCTAATGTATCTAGTTGCCTATGGTATTTAGAAATGTCACATAAATTCATTTAGTCTGTCAGTTTAGTCTGCAAAGTCTGTTTTTGCTATAGTGGTATTATTTTTTGTAATTGTGGAAGTTTAGATCGTTATTATTTGAATATTGTTGTGGTGTTGCTTAGTCAAAATGAAGATTTACCCAAAAGAAGAGCGTATTGATATGATTTTTATCCTAGGAGAATGTCATCAAAATTGTTTATTGGCTTCTCGAGTTTATGCTCAAAGTTTTCCGGAAAGAAATCATCCTAAGCCAGCCGTTTTTGAGAGATTATTAAACCAGTTTCAGGAAAGTGGAAGTGTCAGTTATAAAAAACCCATTACAAGAAAACCTGTCACTGAAGATGAAGAAAATGTTTTTACGGTAGTTGGTTCAGTTATCGAAAATCCCAATGTTAGTCAAAATCAGATATCCGAAAATACTAACATTAGTCAAGCAAGTATTTCAAGAATTCTTAAAAAACACAGATTTCATCCTTATAAAATCCAGCTCTGCCAAGAACTTTATGGAAATGATTTTGACAACCGAACTGAATTTTGCATGTGGGTGTTAGATAAAGTGGCAGAAAATAAAAACTTTTTTGAAAATGTGTTATTTAGTGATGAATGTATTTTTCATAACAATGGTCTCGTGAATAGACACAACTTCCATTATTATTCTGATTCGAATCCGCATGCATACAGAGTCATGAGAAATCAGAATAGGTGGTCCGTTAATGTGTGGGGTGGAATACTGGGCCAATATTTAATTGGACCCTATTTTTTTGAAGGACCTTTAAATGGTATGATGTTTCTCGATTTTCTTTTACACCAACTTCCAGTATTATTAGAAGAAGTCCCTTTAAACATCAGAACAACCATGTGGCTTCAACTGGATGGAGCTCCGCCTCATTATCATCGCGAGGTTCGGCAATTTTTAAATGCCAACTTTCAAAACAGGTGGATTGGAAGAAATGGATTTCAAAATTGGCCCCCCAGATCCCCGGACTTAACTCCACCAGATTTCTTTTTATGGGGATACATAAAAGGAATTGTCTACAATACGCCTCCGACAACACCACACGATATAAAAATACGCATAAGAGACGCTTTTGAAACTGTAACCCCGCAAATGTTGTCCAGAGTTAGCAGTGGTTTTGAAAAAAAATATGTAAGTGTCTGGAAATGGACGGTCGACATTTCGAACATCTGTTATAAATATTTTGCTTCTGTTTTATGTTATCGTTGATATGTTATTACCATTATTGCTGTTATAGCCTGTTAGATTATAAATAACGTTCCAAGTTTCTGAACATTTGTAACGATATTCGTCATTATTATTCTTATAATTGTAAATTATCTGACATTTCTAAATACCATAGGCAACTAGATACATTAGAACTTTTATTTAAAAAACACCAAATGGTACAAAAAACGATTATTTGGCGTATTCTGTAAAAACGCGAAGACTTAGCTATAGAACACCCTAATACCATTCGATAGGTAATTAAAAAGTACATTTCCTGGTAAGTTAAAAAATATGGCGTTCTATTTAAATTAATCAAGTTATAGCCACTTAAAGTTCTTATTTGATTAGTTTTAATTTTTGGACACCCTGTATAAGATGGCAAGTTTATTATGATTGGGATATAAAATATGATATATTGTTACACTTCGCTGTAAATTTCGCTTACATAACTTAAATACTTCTTAAGTATTTGAAACATGAAAATTAGGTTAGATTTTGGCAAAATTCAAATTATTTAAAAAACCTTAAGGTTTAGGTATTGTAAACCTTATTAAAACAGACACTAATTTTGATCGGAGAATCCGAAAATACAATAATATACAGGGGGTTCCATTTAAAAAAACACAACTTTGATACTTTTAGGGCTTATGGGACACCCTGTATAATATAAAAATAATTTTAAAAAGTAACCATACTAGACCCCCATATATCCCAAAAGTGAAACTTTTTGAAAGTCACGTATTTTGGCCACAATATTCCGTGCCGTATAGCGTGAATAACCCTGTATATTGATGTAATAATTAAAGAACATTATGTACTTAAAACTCATTGCTCATAAGATTATTCAGATAAACCGTAATTATAATTTTAAAATAATGCAAGAGGAATGAAACATGGAACAGCAAATTGAAACTCATTTGAGCAAAAGATTATTTTTTTATAATAGTTAAAAAAATCTTACATCGCGAACACGGCTGAGAGATTTAAAATTTTACAGTCTGATTTCCAGGGCTTTTCTTAGTGGCGCATATACTTGAAGACGATCACAACTAATTGACATCGACAACCATAAACAACTGGTCCACCTTCAAAACAAAGAAGAGTGTAGGATACAATATTTGTGAAAATTTTAAATAGAAATTAATGTTATTTTATAATTTATATAATAATAAATCATTTTTGTATGTAACACATTTCCATTTATTTCAATTTAATAAAATTTAATTATTATAAAAATGAAAGGCAATCTTTTAGCACTTTACAAACATATTTTTCATATTATTAATTTGAAATATTTTTTTCAGGTGAGTGGGCTGATAATCCTATAGAAGCCAATAACAGGTATTTAAATTAAAATTAAAAATTAATTTTATAGACTTATTAGCAATATAAGTATAGTATATAGATGTACATACCAGGTTTAAAATGCTTAGTTAGTTACATGACGTTACAAACGTACCTGCCCAAAATGAGCGATTTTACAAGGTATTTCATCTATTAGAAAGCGTATTCTACCACGGTCTTGTCTTTATTTCACCTCCATCTTTACTTTCAACCTTAAACTTTTCATCTAAGAAACGTACATCGAACTGTCACATGATTTCATTCACTTACATTTTCGTCTTGAAAAGTATTTTTGCAAAAAACATATATCAACAAAAACACTACATTTCGACAACTTTAAAAACAACTCCATTGATTGGATGTGTCTAATATATTTTAATAAGCCTTAATTTCATTTGTTTGGGTGTAACAAATTTGATTTTCTCTATTTTAATCTTTCAATTCATCAATTTACTACTTTCAATTAAAATCTCTTTCTTCCTTGTTTTTGTCTACATTATTTTCTATATACATACATTTATCATGTGTACATTTATTAATTGAAAAGCACACTTTGTACCTGTAAGTAATGTGAATTGCTTTTGTATGCGATTGTTAAATATGTTGTATACTTCAGAGGTATACAATGTAGTTTTTTATTATAACTAAATAATATATAAAGAGGAGAAATACTTTCGGGTTATTCCGCTGTATTGCAACCGCAGCAAATTTTTTTTTTGAAATGGAACACCCAGTATATCAGTCCATTCATTATTGAATTGTTTAATAAATTTCGAACCAAAAACGTGTAGGGAGTTATTGCTTTAAAAGAGACCATTACTGAGTTATTGTCATTTTTTGATATAATTTTGCCAACTTTATGTTTTTACTTTCTTATACGTAGTATAAGGAAGTATTGTGATGATGAAAATTTTCGACCTCGAGATTTTTGCAGATGTCCACGTTTTGAAGTCCCCTGATACCGAAAAAGTGGTTTTTAAAAAATGTCTGTGTGGCTGTGTGTGTGTGTCTGTGTCTGTGTCTGTGTGTGTCTGTGTGTGTGTCTCTCTGTGTGTGTGACCACGATATCGGTCAAACCGCTGTAGATATCAATTCCAAATTTTGTATTTACGTGTATAATCTCCCTCTTGAGATCTGATTAGTTTTTCAGTAAAATCGGTAGACCGGAAGTAGCAGTTTACTTCAGTGAAAAAATCGAATTTTGCCAATATTTCGTCAAATACTAAGTTTACACAAATTTATAAAGAATTCATATATACTTAAAATTAAAATTGAGAATAATTTTATTTAGAAAGTTTTTCGAAATTCCTACCGGAAGTAGGTCTTTTACTCTTATCGGAAATCAGTTTTTTGCGAATATTTCGCAAGTCATGCTTTTTAGGCAAGTACCTTACGAGTATAAAAGTATTTAAAACATAATTTTCAATATCTTTTGTATAAAAAAAATTTCAAAATTCAGACCGGAAGTACCACTTTTACTCTTATCGAATAGCGATATTTTGCAAATATGTAGTAAGTTATGCATTCTATACATATTTATCAAGATTACAAAAGTATTTAAAACTGGATTTGCAATATTTTTTGTATATATGAAATTTCAAAATTTGGACCGGAAGTAGCACTTTTACTCTTAGCGAGGAGCACTTTTTTGATAATATCTTGCAAAGTATGCATTCTAAAGCGATTTATTAAGAGGAAAGTACTTAGAATAGAATTTTAAATAAGTTTTGTATAAAAAAATTCTTAAAATTGTATAGTTTGAAACGCTCATACGTATCAGAAAGTCGTGTGGTGACCACACCTCATTTTTTATTTGAATATGATAGAGTGAGGCATGATATTTGTTGCGAAGTTGACAATCGAATGGATGTCATTTAATAAGTTGCTTGTCAGTTGACAAGCATACTTTTATAAAGATTTTTTCTAAAAATGAGTGAATGGTTACTAGCTTGAGTTTGAATTATTTATAAAGTTGAATTTCAAGAATTTATATATCATTACTCTTTTCTTTTACTTATATAATCTTAGTAAGTGTATCATGTTCATTCCTATCTGTATTTATACAAAAATTGATGGACGTATTTTATTTACAATACCGTCTAAGGCAGATATACAGGCTGTCCAGTTTAAAATGCAGTACATGGGGATATTGGAAACCGTTGGAGATACAACGTCGGTTAAATGGGAGAAAAGTTGCGTATTCATTTGTCCATGAATAATCCGATATCAGATTTTGAAATTTTTGTTTCATTGGGCAGATACAGGGTGAAAAAGAAAAAAATGCATTTTTGAAAATCTTCCATATTTTGTTTCCTAGAAGAGATAAATTTACAAAAGTTGTAAGCTAGGGATAACAAGTCATGAGGATTTTAAAAATGATTAAAAAAAATCTAGGTCTACTAGATTTTGCGTGACAATAATCAACTTTTGTTCTTCTTATGGCAGCCATATTGTATTTTGATATTTTTAATCTCTTCAAAAAAAATGCTATTCAATGAAACATGTTTATGTTCAAGATAGTAAAAACATGAAAAATAGAGAAAATAAGATTTTAACATAGTAGGCCATGGAACTGTGGATATCTTAAGTGTATACTGATAAAAAAACAAAAAATAACAAGTGTCCAAGTACTGTTAAAATATCTTTAACATTTTATTTATTAGTATTCATTAAATAAAGGTGTTTAGGTAGCTGAATCATTAATGTAACAACTGTTCAAATAAGCCACCGTTCATTCGTATGCACAATCTACAACGTGTTAGTACTGCCTCACAAGATTGTCTAACCATGTTCGGTGTCATTCCATTCACTGCTTCTTCAACTGCTTGACGTAATTCTTCCACATTTTCATAAGATCTCGAATACACCTTCTTTTTCAGATAGCCCCATACAAAAAAATCAAGGGGTGTGAGGTCCAGGGACCTAGCAGGCCACCCTATTGGTCCTCGGTTACCAATCCAGTTATTGTAATATTGATTATTTAAATAATTTGTAACCAACAAGGAATTGTGTGGAGGCGCTCCGTCTTGCTGAAAATACATATTTTGCAACGTGGCAAGTGGAAGTTCTTCAATTCTTTCAGCAACATGTGTGCGCAAAAGTTCTAAATACCTTTCAGAATTTAAATTCTCATTGAAAAAGAATGGACCGATAACATGGGTATCAATAACGCCGATCCAGACATTAAATCCCCATCTGACTTGCTGTCTAATGCCACGAACCAAAAGATAGTATTTTTACGATTAAACATTCCAGAGTTAGTAAATCGACTCTCATCAGACCATAAAATTTTCGCAAAAAAGTTTGGATTTTCATTATGTTTTTCGATGAACCAATGACAGAATTGTGCTCTCCGTATTTCGTCACCACTTTGAAGCCCTTGACTGGCTCTTTCACTATAAGGTTTGAATTTGGCACGCTTTAAAATGGTACCAGCTGTTGACCTAGCGACGCCAAGTGTATTTTCGATTACCCGTAAAGACGTACGGGGATTTTCAACTACTGCTTGAAGAACAATATTTTCATTATTTTCATTGCTTTTTTCTGGCTGCCGCCTTTCAGGGTCTCTATCGAAATACATTTCTGCAGCCAATTCATCATTTCTTCCACACAAAATAAAACACTCCAGCATTTGATATTTGCCACTATTTGTAAAACGATCCATCTTAGGTTTGCACAGTACAGATACTTATAACAATACAATGAGATTAACAATAAGATTACTGACAGTTCAGAATAAACTTCACAGCTTTTAGAGTTGTTTAATACAAATGTCACATTTATTATCACGGCCTACTATGTTAAAATCTTACTTTCTCTATTTTTCATGTGTTTACTATCTTGAACATAAACATGTTATACATCATTGAATAGCATTTTTTTTGAAGATGTTAAAAATATCAAAATCCAATATGGCTGCCATAAGAAAAAACAAAAGTTGATTATTGTCACGCAAAATCTAGTAGACCTAGATTTTTTTTAATCATTTTTAAAATCCTCATGACTTGTTATCCCTAGCTTACAATTTTTGTAAATTTATCTCTTCTAGGAAACAGAATATGGAAGATTTTCAAAAATGCATTTTTTTTCTTTTTCGCCCTGTATCTGCCCAATGAAACAAAAATTTCAAAATCTGATGTCGGATTATTCATGGATAAATGAATACGCAACTTTTCTTCCATTTAACCGACGTTGTATCTCCAACGGTTTCCAATATCCCCATGTACTGCATTTTAAACTGGACAGGGTGTATATTTCATAAAATATGTTGAATTTTGTACAATAAACAAATTTTAAATCAAAAACTGTTACGTGAATGGATGAAGTATTAGTGGAACAGGTACTACAAAATAACAGTAAATACGAACATTAAAATATATAAAAATTATTTCAACAAGTATTCAAATGAATATTCATTTATCTCTAAATATTTTTGAACACGCTTCCGAAATGATGAATGGACATTAAGAAGGAGTTGAACACCTATATTTCAAAATATTTGTCGAATATAATCCCGCATAGCTTCTTTTGTGTTTGCAGATATAATGTATATTTGCTGTTTCACCCAGCCCTAAAAAAAAAATCTAATTTTATGATGAAAACCTAGTAGGCTAGTGAAGGCAAGATATCGAGAACTGAGTGGAGAGACAGACGTCAGTGATAGAGTTCTGGTGTCAAAAATATCAGAACACTTTAGCGACAATGTTGAATTGGTTCAGCCAACTAGAGTTAATGAACTGAGAATATTTTTGAAGAAAATTTGCAAAGAATATTGCGTTGATACGATAATTCAGACAACGGAGTTAGAAGATACCAGTTTATTTTTAGGAGTATCAGAATTATAAAGTATTCATTTCATAGGTTTTCCAGAATATCAAAACCGACATCAATCAAATACCTGCATTGTCTGATTTGAGAAATTTAAAAATTAATTACTATAAAGAGCACATCCCATCTAATTTATATTTCTTTGTCAGTTTTCTTGTTTGCAAGGATTCAGACGGTAACAAAAAAGAAATTCAAATACTAAATATTTGTAAGGTCATAATGTTTGCTTTTTCAAACAATATTCTCAGTTCATTAACTCTAGTTGGCTGAACCACCAACTAGAGTTAATGAACTGAGAATAATTTTGAAGAAAATTTCCAAAGAACATTGCGTTGATACGATAATTCAGACAACGGAGTTAGAAGATATCAGTTTATTTTCAGGAGTATCAGAATTATAAAGTATTCATAAGGTTTTCCAGAATATCAAAACCGACATCAATCAAATACCCACATTCTCTGATTTGATAAATTTAAAAATTAATGACTATAAAGAGCACATCCCATCTAATTTATATTTCTTTGTCAGTTTTCTTGTTTGCAAGGATTCAGACGGTAACAAAAAAGAAATTCAAATACTAAATATTTGTAAGGTCATAATGTTTGCTTTGTCAAACGGAAATAAGTACACTCCCAAACACGTCGGCCTAGTGATTTTGATACACCAAGAAACCAGTTCAAAAAAACTTGTTGAAACAATACATGTTTGTGGACACTCAATATCCTACATTGACAACCTAAGGGTATGTAACAGCATTGCTCAGGAAGAAATACAATCATATTCGGAAAACGATGTAGTGACTATTCCAAAGCAAGTACCTAATTTGTTCAGTTTGCCGCGGACAATATTGACATTTTAGAAGAAACTCTGGATAAGACCCCTACGTTTCATGGAACTCAAATGGTCGTTTTTCAAAGAGGTCCAGTGAATGAAGTTCCACCAGGAAAATTTGAATTATTGCCATATAAAGTTAAGTTATCTATCCCTGATGATTTTCATTCAGTAGAAAAAAGTAACTATAACAAATATAAAAAACCGATGCAACCAGAAATAAACAAAAATACAATAACGGAGAAAGGAGAAAATCTGAGTCATGAAACCAAATCTCAAAATATGACATGAGTAAAAAGGAACATGGTTTATTACCGCAATGGTCTGGATTACACAAATTAGTTTTTGAAGACAATGCTATTACGACTTTATACGGATATTTACCATTGTTGCCGCATGTGTCTTCAGATTATGATACGGTTTGGACTGTGATTATTGTAACCTTTGATCAAGCCATTTATTATAAGACAAAAGAGCTACAGTTGTATCAACCTGAAGTTACAAGTAATGTAATTATATGTCTTTCAGATTACAATAATTTTCCTGAGGGTAATTGGGCAATATAGAAAGGTTCTGGACGTCACCATAAAAGGGATCGTAGAAGGAAAGAAATACAATAAAGCTATCCGAACTCATAAATTTACTTATGAAGGTCTAATGAGATTGATGATTTTCCTATTTAGGAAAGGGTTAATAGAGTGTTAAACTTTCTCTGTACATTCTCTAAATCGAATTCTCTCTCTCGGAAATTTGAAATCATTTGGAACGTAAAGAAAATGTTCTATCAAACTTCTTGGACATGTGCAATCTTATAAAACAATTATTCCGCGAACTCCCAGAATTTTTCGAATCACAGACAGCAACATTCAAATATTGGTATTCTACCACAGAATTAGTTCAAATTTTATTGGAATTTTAGTTTGCTAAAAGAAGCGGCAATTGAGAACTGCATTTGAATAGTTTTCGTAAAATGTTGCCATGGTTTTTTTTTGCATTTAATCATACCAACTACTCAAGATGGGGCGCAATATACTCGCTTGATATGTACAAACTACAAACTTCCTGATGCAGCACCTGAAATTTATCAAGAATTTAGGAATGACAATTTTGTTGTCAAACTTTTACAGGGAAATTTTAACTAACTGTCTGTTAATCAAGCTTCGGAGTATATTGACAAAAGTTCGAAAGAGGGCGGTGGAATAGTTGGATTAACCAAAAATAGTACCAAATTAGATTAAGTACTGTTTTTTGAGATATAATACAGTACATGCTACTGGATGAATTTCGAACATTATTAAATATGGATAGCAGCTCGCATAGTCAAAACATCGAATGTGGCACGAAACGAATAAAAGTTGACGAAGATTTTGTTCAGAAATTGCAAAGTGAATTCACAAGATTGAATCTGTTTACAAGAAGTGAAGACAAACTAGTAGTTATTTCCACTAGCGAAATGGCTTCGCTTGACATTTAAATTTTTTTACTTACTGCCAAACAGATTGGGGAAGATGTATTGAAAACCTCTCTATGTGTTGTTGGTACTCCCAATTTTTACAAACCTTTAAAGAAACATAATATTCAGACATTTCAACACTCAACGGTCAAAGTATCTGGCGTTGAATGTAAGAGGACTTTTCAAAAAGGCAATTATTTTTAAAAATCCATACAATGACGATAGAATTGATTGTGTATTTGATAACTAGAAGGTACTTACAATAAAAATGTGTACTCGTGAGAAAAGGAGATTGAAAGAAAGGACCGCATATCTACTTTTTGGGTCAACAATTATTCGAAAATTCATTGAATTTAAAAGTTAAATTTGTCACAAGTGGTGGTTCTAAAATATATTGGAATACAAGGCTAATTACAACTTGATCGACAATTTATTCTTATCTACGCAGGAGGAAGCAGATACGAGGATCATTTTACATATACTGTCTGCAAAGAAAAAGGGATGCTAGATGCATGGACTGTAAGGATACAGGCGTTTTAATCTTACTGGTTTATTTTAGGCACATATTAGCGCCAGAAATCTAGATGAGAGTTGGAACAAAACAAAATCAATTGCCGTCCATAACAAATTGGAACGTTAATGACAAAATGTTTGCCAGCTTTTCAAGCCTTGACAGGATGCGATACAACCAGTCAGTTCACAGGTTTAGGAAATAACCATGCTGGAAAAAAACTGTTTCCAAATATAAGTTACTGTTTCAACTGGGTATTGAAAAAAGTTATCGGAAGGGACTGTCAATGACATCGTGAAGTTTATGGTACGTTTGTATTCAATAAATGACAATGTGAGCTCTATTAATTCGCTCAGAGGAATTTTGGCCGCTTCCAGACCTATCAGCAAATACCCTCCCACTGTAGATAGTCTTCGATAACTCTCTCTAGGCGTACATTATCAGACTAAAATATGGTTAAATAGTGTCATCCCTCAACAGGAAACTCTTTTGCCAGATATTGAACAGTCAGGATGGAAAATTGATGAAGGAAGATTGGTAGCTCTGTTATCAACACAGCCAATTTTTACTGAAGATACCTTTGCCCTGAGCACTTGCAGCTGTAAAAAAGATGTATAAAAAATTAAAAGACCAGTTGCATTAGTTCTTGCAAATGTATGGCTCAGTCAACATACGCAAACAAAACAGCATTAACTGAAAGGCTGATTTCTTCTCTATCTTCTGAATCAAGTTCTGACTGAATAAGTAAAAATCGATAAAAATTAACAATAAAAAACTAAAAGGAAAATCTGTTCTGTATGTTTGGTCAGTTTGTGTTTCTTAAACACGTAAAAAATATTGCCTTAATATGTAATAGTTTTTGTAATATTATTGTGTAACACATACTACAAACTACAATCAATAAACATGTGACTTGTGACCATACTAAACACATTAAATACAATTAAAACGTGCAAGAAAAAGGCTAAAACGTTCGAAAATAGACTGAAGGTTTCAAAAGCACAAATTCTTTTCTTATTTTTTTTAGAAAAGCACCTACTATAACCCCCTGTACAGTAGGATTTTTTCACAACCAGGCCAAATCTTTTTCTTTTTTTGATGAGGAATCATTTAAAAAGGGTTTGCTTTTAGCAA
Source organism: Amphimallon solstitiale (assembly GCA_963170755.1). Classification (NCBI taxonomy): domain Eukaryota; kingdom Metazoa; phylum Arthropoda; class Insecta; order Coleoptera; family Scarabaeidae; genus Amphimallon; species Amphimallon solstitiale. The sequence continues at coordinate 10,590,995 of OY720678.1, read as the reverse complement.
AACATTACAAATGAAAGTCGTTTTTAGACGACCTTAGGAGCGTGGTAAACTTTACCATATATGTATATAAGTATACCTACCTACCTACCAGCTGCTATACATACAAAATATGCATTACAAAAATCATATATCATAATATTGTTCATTTAGCGTTATATGTAAGTATTATCCACATATTGTAGTATGTCGTATATGCATTTATTCCTGAGCAAAAACCTAATGTATGCATTAGGCACATTTTAAAGTGTAGTCGGGGCACATTGAGACCATTTTCAGGGATCATTAATTCATTCCCTGTGGATGGACCCCTAGCCGGTCCTTGTTTTGCTACCTAGTACTGTTGTGTTGTTACACGGCAACTCCAGATTCGCAGAATAATATTGCAAATGGGAGAATTTAATCGGGGGTTATTATAAAATGAATGCTTTCGCTGGGAATTAGTAAATGAAAGTATATTGAATGAATTACAGTAGAATAGAATCGATACTCCAGAAATCTAAAAAAAATACAATTACTGTTAGGCTATATAATTCGTTCAATTTATATTTATATACATATACAAGAAATTGTATGTACATAGCGCTCGTGATATGTTTTCAAATTTTTTTATACAATGCGTATAGGTAAGTATATACACCCAATGCCGTTAGATTTAAATTTTTACATTTATTTTATTTTCAAATACAGTATATACATTTATAATTTCCTTTATTGTATGTATAATATTAGTAATAATCTAACAAGGTTTCTTATTATGTGCTGTTGACACTCAAGCAAGGAATTTTTTTTATAAATCAAACAATTATATGCAGAATGGGATTTGATTAATTAACTGTACGTGTACATGTGTGTGTATTGTCGTTTATATGATACCAGTACGTTATCACGTTTAAGCAGTGACATATTCAAGTAATGATTTACAGAATAGGGTTCTGATCAAATGACATGCGTGTAGTGGGGCAAGGAATTTTGTCAGTTAACCTGAGAATATTTAGGAATTATTCCGCTTGAATTGTTCAGTTATCTTCGTGATTGTGTTTTACAGTAAAGTTAAGAAAATTTTCTTCTGTATGACATATTTGGATGTAAACATTATTCAAATTTCTATTTAATGCTGTGAAGCAAAACAATATGTATGTATACACTATATTACTTCGTATTTTGAATGAAATAAAACTATTGTAAGTTAAGATACATTGACTTTATTTAATTGTGTTTTTGCAAAGATAATAAAACACATAATATATTACATTCTGTCTTGTGATTAAAAGACTAAATGTTTATGCTATATAACGTTATTGATTTACCTATACTACAACAAAAAAGCATAAGATGCGTTTCATGTGTGCCCTATAGTACATATTTACAAACTATATTTACAATGCTATGACCATTAATTCGCCTATTATTGTATCTTTCCTGTTTCTTTTATTCATCGACACACTATAACATACTCTTCATAATTAGCAAATGCTAAGGAAGATAGCTGCCCATGAGTTAATTAAAGTGATATTAGAAATATAATAAACGTAAATTTATTAAGGATTATATCAATATACGTGTTGCTCTTATTCAATATTTTCCGATTATTTTAAAATTAATTCTTGTGCAGTGAAATTTAATATAGAAGAATAAGTACGCGATATTTGCCTTATTTTGCAACATAACCAATGAACATTATTTTACATTTTTGTTTTTGTTTATTACATTATACTGTGTTATCAAACGCATGTGCTTTTATGTCACGAATGTCAGTGATCATCCACATTCAAACACTCCGTAAAGTTTACCACGCAAACAGCGTCAACAATTGGTACACTTAAGATGAAAAAAACAGTGTTAAATAATTTGAGAATGGTAACGCTACAAATTCCTCTTCATCTCCAAAACAGTGAGTAAGATAACATATATGACTTGTATTAACAAGTGTATGCTAGATCTTTCCGTAATAACTCGAAACAGCTATTCACGTTCTATATTAAATCTGAATCTTGTGCTATATTTCAATATTTTGATGTTAATTATATATTTACGAGTTATCTAATACACTATTTCCAAAATTACCTTCGTTTGGAAACAATTTATAATTTCAAAACTAAATTTTAGTACATAGAAGGCGTTACTAGATCTACAAAAATCTCAAAAATTGTCAAACATTGAAGTCTTCATGATTACGTGATACGTAATAGGAATCGCCTTGTGATGACCCACCACCGACGGAAACAAACTAAACAATCAGTGGACTACTGGGGTCCAAACTCTAAAGTCAACTGCCTGGTGCCGTCAAGACTTTGTCGTTTGAGAGTTTCGCAAGAGCTGTTAAAAAGCTTCTGCTTAAGAATGTGTTTTATAGAGTAGATGCATTTTTGTCATGCAATTTTGACTGATTGCTGTTCTCGCTTAACATGTTATTTTATTTATATTATTTTTATCTTTGATCCCTGTAATGGTAAGTCGCGTGGGTGGATCAGTTTCATACTGCCGTGTAAATTGTCTTTGCACCTCAACTACGTTCTCGTACTTCCAGTAGCACTGGTGAATGAATTTCCTTTTCTCTATATTGAATCCTTGTCTCATTCATTATTTTTCAATAGGATCTAACTGAAAATGAAGATAATTGATCAAACTATAGCTAGTACAAAAGTGCATACATTTCTTTGGCACATCCGGTATTTTGTTTAATTACCAAATTGTATTGTATTATTGGTGTGGATCTAGTCTTATAGGTAAAAATAAAGAATGCTTTATTCATTTGGAAGTTGTCTAGAATATTATATCAATTTTCATAGTGATTTGTACATAGACGCGCTAAAGATTTATATTTTCCTGAACATTTTAAAGTCAATAAAGGTTGTTGAGATATCCAGCAAGTACCACGATTAGAGGGTCAAGTATGTAAACTTGAGAAGATTTAATATTAAGATAATATCATAAATATATAGGTATATTTCATACAATTTGTGGAATTATCGAGTCATAGTAAATAAAATGTGCTTTACTGCATTTCAGGTACAGTTCATTCTTGATAATTATATTACTAAATCAACATTTATATTTTCCCAATAAACAAACCATGTATTCTAACGTTATCTTCTTATTTACAAACAATTATCTATAACGATAATAGCTAAAGTAATTAAATGTATATGTCTTGTTTACAATTTATATATATATATACAGGGTGAGTCAACTACGAGGGTAAGGCCGATTGTACCTTTACGAGTAAAGATATTTCGAAGCAGTTTTTTTTCTTGTGGTAGCTCTTCATTAGGGGCATATTTTAAAAATATTTTGTATTATACAGAGTGTTCCATAACTTGGTGGCTAACCATAGTTATAGTTTCTTAAATGGAACACCCTATATATTATTGCATTTTTGAATTCCCCGTATAATTTTTAGTCAAAAAGTTATAAGATAGTATAGGCCTAAAGTGTAAAGTTTTTGACTTATTCCCATTTTTCAGAAAAATTCAATGTTTGTATAAAATTATATTTCCCGAAAACGACGTATTAAGGTGGGTTTACATTATATGTTTTGTCATATGTGTGTTCGTAAGATATATCATAAGCTCAATATTTGACTGATCACACGATGTGAGTTCTCATAGCCGATTGCTCATAAGTGAACTCATAGCTGAACTCATAAGGAAACATACGTCTGCTGTCAGAATAGACCAGCACCTATTTGCGATGAGAAAACATAAGCGTGAACGCGGGCTTTTTCGTATAGTTTGGGGAATTTCTGTGTTAGGAACATTGTAACACACCTGGTAACACACGCCGACACGCGACGAAAGACCTCTTGTTAAGGTTATGTTTCTGATTGGTGCATGAACGTTTGGTGTTTGGTCACAGAACGGAATATTTGGTTTTAAGAACGACTATTATTTTAACATATAAACAGTAGCAATGGAAAAGGTAAGTCGATCAGAAAATTTACGCTACATAAGTATGTACCTATGTAGGTATAATGAAACTTTGATTGTTATTAGACTGAATGGCCCGTGAAGCTAACGAACAAACTGATTGAGGAATACGAAACGCACCCCTGTTTATTTGATACAACGCATAAATTTTATGCAAATAAACACGCGAGGAAGGATGCAATTTTCAACATATGTGAACAATTAAAGGTTGATAACCCCAATTTAACAGTGGAGGACATCAAGAGGAAAGTGACGAATTTACGTTCACAATTCACACATGAACGAACAAAAGTGAACGCTAGTCGCCACAGCGGAGGTGGCGCCGATGAGGTCTATGAACCAAAAGTTTGGTGGTACGAAAAATTAAAGTTTCTGACACCACATATCAGAGCCAGGAAGGGTAAAAGTTCCTTGGAGTTAAAGGTAATGTATGTAAAGTTCTCACTTATAGTTGTTCTATTAAATCCCATACATTTAGAGTCAAGATGATGTGCACAGCCAAGAGATGCAGAGCCAGGAACCAGATATGGACTCGGATGGAGAACTCCAAGCACAAACACAATCTGGGGTATCTGTTCGATATCACTTAAGTGACAGTGGAAGTGAGAATGAAAACAGGGACCCTGTGCCAACGCCTTCAACCTCCTCCTCATCTGCCACTCTCAAGAGGAAGCGACAAGAACTAAAGTACGCCAAACTAGATGATCCCAATACAGATCAGTTGATCACAGCAACTATGCAAACGTTGACGAAGTTAACCAGCCAGAAGCAACTGCCACGAAGAGGTCCGTTGGCAGAGGAACATCAAGTGTTTGGAGAATTTGTAGCTTCAGAACTCTCCAAAATTGATGATGTGGAAATCCTAAACGATGCAAAGTTTGAGATAAACACCATTTTATACAATGCAAATAAGAAGTTTATTGCAGCAACCAAAGCTGGCATACAAATAGATGTAGAATAAGAGATAATATAGCAACATCATGTTTCATTCATTAATAAACAACCTTAGAAAGTACCAGAATTTCCACTTCACTACAGCGTTAAAAATTGAATTTTTTGATAGCTTCCCATTGCCAAGGTACAAATCCATGAGTATTAAAATAGTGAATAAAGTGATTTCTGATTTCCAAGGGCTGATTTGAACTTCTATTAACTCTACATCTTTCTAAATTTGTCATGTAAACATTTTGTCTCCACTCCCCTTGCGTCAAAGATACATTTTCTGTATTTTCATTATCCACTCCAAATAAGTAGTTTCTTCCATCTTTCTTTTTTATATAATTATGCAATGCACAACAGGCCAATGTGAGTTTCTCTACTTTATCTACTTCTAAATTTATGTCTCGTTGTAAGACCTGAAACCTATTAGCTAGAATGCCGAATGCATTTTCGACTACTCGTCTGGCACGACTCAAGCGGTAGTTAAAAATCTTTTCTTCTTTAGTTGACCGTTGTCCAAAAGGTTTAATAATTCTCGTTGATAAACGGAAAGCATCATCAGCAACGATCAGATATGGTACCTTAATTTGAGAATTTGGCAGATAACTATCTTCAGGGAAATCCAACAGATTCTGTTCAACTGCAGTGCTTAAGTTACAATTACTATATACTCCGCCATCACTGACTCTACCATTACATCCAACATCAACATAAATAAAGTTATAGTCAGCATCCACAAGTGCCATTAACACAATACTATGAAAGCCTTTGTAATTGTAATAGAAAGACCCATCTGATTTTTTAGCTCTAAATGCTATATGCTTTCCGTCTAACGCTCCTAAACAATTGGGAAAGTTCCAAGCTGTAAAAAATCCTTTAGCGATTTCTAACCATTGCTCTTTTGTAGTGGGAGTAGTCAAATAGTCGTCCTTTATTACTTGATGAATACTTTCCACTACTTCCGGAATCATATTTGATAGTGAAGGCACAGATATCCTGAAGCTGTAGGATAAGTTTTTAAAAGTTTCTCCTGTGGCTAGGTATCGCAAGGTGACTAGCAATCTAGAATAAATTTTATTTGCAATTATTGCAATCTAAAAGTGTTACCCAAATACCTGGTCCTTGCTGATATACATTCCCTAAAACATGTGTCTTTTCGTTCTATAAAAGGCGTAACTCTTGACAATAAATCTTCAAAAGTGTTTACAGACATCCTGGTAAAATTTTTAAAACTTTTAGGGTCTTCCACTGCTATTTCATTAAAAACTAGATTTGCCATTCCTCGGCCACAATCTCTTCTACATAGCCATTGTCTTGTCCAGGTTGTTCGTCGCTTTCTTATTATTCCTGCCCTCTTATCCCTAAACTTCTTCTTTCGCAATAATAATAGTAATAACAAAGTAGTGCACGTTATTTGTAATACAGTGTTACGATCCATTTGCACTGATGAAGTAAACGGTAACAATAATCACAGTAAAAATGTAACGATGTATAAGTAAGGTTATGTTGTTTCACTTGTCATTTACAAAACTCTTAACATTCTCCTAGCCAAACTCTTGTAGATGTAAACGGCTGAACACAAATCTTTTGAAAGTCATGTGACTTAACAAATCTCATATGATTTGTCTTTAGGAACACATATATGAGAAAACATATAATGTAAACTCAACTTTAGATGGACAAAATTTTTTGCAGTATTGTTTACAATAAGAGGTCCTAATAGAAGCAAGTTTTATTTTTTGACAGTTACTAACTGCATGTGCAGGAAACTAGATTAAAATTAGATGACACGTTTTTGTATAAAGGTCCATTTTTTTGTAAATGGAACAGCCTGTATATCAGTTCATTTCTGAATTGTTTATTAAATTTCATGTCAGAAACATGTAAGACGTTAATACTTTAAAAGTGACTATTACAGAGTTATTGTCGTTTTTTGATATGCTTTTGTTAGTTTTTGCAAAAAAGTCAATTTTTTGCAAAAACTAACTTTTTTTAAATGGAACACCCTGTATATTACTTCATTTTTGAATTTCTTATCAAATTTCACATAAAAAACATGTAAGACGTTAATACTTTAAAAGTGACTATTACTGAGCTATTGTCTCTTTTTGATATAATTTTGTCAGTTTTCAGGTTTTAATTAGTATAGTATAGTACTGACAAAATTGTATCAAAAAGAGACGATAGCTCAGTAATGGTCAGTTTTAAAGTATTAACGTCTTACATGTTTTTGATGTGAAATTTAATCAGAAATTCAAAAATGAAATAATATACAGGGTGTTCCATTTGAAAAAAATGACTTTTTTGCAAAAACTGACAAAAGCATATCTAAAAACGACAATAACTCTGTAATAGTCACTTTTACTGTATTGACGGCTTACATGTTTCTGACACGAAATTTAATAAACAATTCAAAAATGAACTGATATACAGGGTGTTCCATTTAAAAAAAATGACTTTTATACAAAAACATCTCATCTAATTTTAATCCAGTTTCCTGCACATGCAGTTAGTAACTGTAAAAAAATAAAACATATTAAGACCTCTTATTGTAAACAATATTGCAAAAAATTTTGTTCATCTAATACGTCGTTTTCGAGAAATATAATTTTATACAAACATTGAATTTTTCAGAAAAATGGGAATACATAAGTCCAAAACTTTACACTTTAGGCCTATACTATCTTATAACTTTTCGACTAAAAATTATACGGGGAATTCAAAAATGCAATAATATATAGGCTGTTCCATTTAAAAGACTATAACTATGGTTAGCCACCAAGTTATGGAACACTCTGTATAATACAAAATATTTTTAAAATGTGCCCCTAAGGAATAGCTACCACAAGAAAAAAGCCGCATCGAAATATCTTTACTCGTAAAGGCACAATCGGCCTTACCCGCGTAGTTGACTCACCCTGTATATATATATATATAAACCACGAAAGGAATCTGCTGTATATATATATATATATATATATATATATATATATATATATATATATATATAAATATTAATATTCTTGGTGTTAGCGGCCTGTTTCTTACTCCTTGTCAAATATTAAAAATTTAACAATAAAAAAACACATAATTAAAACGTTTCGACAAATTTATTTCTGTCTTCCTCAGTTAAAAAGTTTTTGTACTTATTACACATTTTTTTTTGAAAATGTCTAACTGCAGCCAGAACCAACTGCAAAAGATACAATTTCTCATTAAAACTACAGAACGCATTCTATGCCAACGCTTTTTAACTTACCGTAATTTGTAATCTTTGTTTTATTAACTTTGGATGCACGTTGTTTTTCTATCACCCCCCGTACTCAATTGCATGTTTTATATTTGTAGAAATAAAAACAAACTAATGCCTTTATTTCTACAAATATAAAACATGCAATTGAGTACGGGGGGTGATAGAAAAACAACGTGCATCCAAAGTTAATAAAACAAAGATTACAAATTACGGTAAGTTAAAAAGCGTTGGCATAGAATGCGTTCTGTAGTTTTAATGAGAAATTGTATCTTTTGCAGTTGGTTCTGGTTGCAGTTAGACATTTTCAAAAAAAAAAAAAAATGTGTAATAAGTACAAAAACTTTTTAACTGAGGAAGACAGAAATGAATTTGTCGAAACGTTTTAATTATGTGTTTTTTTATTGTTAAATTTTTAATATTTGACAAGGAGTAAGAAACAGGCCGCTAACACCAAGAATATTAATATTTTTATTGCTATAAACGGCCAAGAAAAAAGATTTTATTATATATATATATATATATATATATATAAAATATATTACAATTCTTTGCCAAATATACAAATGTATTGAAAAATTCAAAAGATTCTTGGTAGTATTGGCATACAATGAAGTAAAAGTAATAACAATATGACAACTGGTTGTCAATTAGAAAACAATGACAAATATAAAATGCAAATCACAATGTATAATTGAAAATGTAATCAAATAAGCAATAGGACAGTCGGGATTACTTATATTTATTTTATTGATTACATTTTCAATTATACATTGTGATTTGCATTTTATATTTGTCATTGTTTTCTAATTGACAACCAGTTGTCATATTGTTATTACTTTTACTTCATTGTATGCCACTACTAGCAAGAATCTTTTGAATTTTTCAATACATTTGTATATTTGGCAAAGAATTGTAATATATTTTATTAACTGCCTGGTTGAAATAAGGCATTACACAGTATTAAGTAAGTGCACAGTTGTTTTACACTTGGACATTTTGGATTGACATTTTAAGGTAATACTATATAATTTTTATTCAACACATATTAATGCTTTAACATACACCTTCTTTGTTATGCTGCACTGACGAAACCAAACTAGGTAGAAACATATATGTCTGTAGCTACAAATACATCTTAACACATACATAGTTGCATCGTTAATTGTTTGTGTATTTCAATCAAAATTGTACATGTTTAGGTGAACCTAGGCCAGTTTGATAGGATTACATGGGTAATGGCGATTGTCCTATGCTTATTTGCTTTCATTTACATTTATACATGACTGATTTTACATTCTATATTTGTTATAATATCAACAGTTCTACTCTTAATTTTTCATTATATAGTTGCGTCGTTGTTATTTGTATAATTGCATTGACTGAACAGTTTGTGGTAAATCCCAAGCCTTTTGATGTGACTATATAAGTAATCCCGACTGTCCTATTGCTTATTTGATTACATTTTCAATTATACATTGTGATTTGCATTTTATATTTGTCATTGTTTTCTAATTGACAACCAGTTGTCATATTGTTATTACTTTTACTTCATTGTATGCCACTACTACCAAGAATCTTTTGAATTTTTCAATACATATATATATATATATATATAGGTATGTAAATTTACTGATCCAGGAAGGTCAGAATGTGTGGGCTGGGTTAATTAAAACATTCTATTTGTGGCTGGTAACGTTTCGGAATAATTTATTCCATCATAAGACTCTACAATAAGTTGAAAAAATTTTTTATATAAATAATTAGGGACAATCTTAAATAAACAAAAGTCATGAACATCCAAAACAAGAGAACTCACTTACTTGCCACTATGGACACCGAAAATTATCTTAACAGATCTGTTAAGATAATTTTCGGTGTCCATAGTGGCAAGTAAGTGAGTTCTCTTGTTTTGGATGTTCATGACTTTTGTTTATTTAAGATTGTCCCTAATTATTTATATAAAAAATTTTTTCAACTTATTGTAGAGTCTGATGATGGAATAAATTATTCCGAAACGTTACCAGCCACAAATAGAATGTTTTAATTAACCCAGCCCACACATTCTGACCTTCCTGGATCAGTAAATTTACATACCAATACACCCTGAAAACAGTGTCTAACATCACAACTTCCTATATATATATATATATATACAATGGCCGCTATTCCCAAGGAACATACCTACCAAATATATATATATATATATATATATATATATATATATATATATATATACATGGAGTACAAGATAGCATCTACACGTGTAAAAATTGCGGTAAAGTTAGCATCCGCGACAAGTTCGCGTCCGATATACGGACGCTAACTTGTCTCCTATGAAAAATTTTATTACTAAGTTACTTACACCTATATCTACCAAATAAACTTAAAATTGGCCGGACGTCAATTTTAACCCTATCTCTATATTTCTATACACTTTAGTTCTCGTGCATATAGGTCAGAGGGCGAATTTGTATATACTGCAGAATAACTCTTATGTATATAGCGCACATGTTGGCATCCTAGGCATTTAAAATGCGGGGAATTCCCGAATCTCTATTTTATGTAACCGTGAGGAACCGCTAATATCTGTATGTTTAGGTACTCATTCAAGAAGTAGTGTTGAAGGTCGGTTTGCAAATTGAATAAGTTTCGCAATTGCCATAAAAATTTTCTTGTTTGATTTTTAAAAAAAATAATGTTGGACGGAGTAGGTCGTAATTTATGTCATAATTACGAGGAATATATTTTATAAAATAGAAATAAATCCAGTTCAAATACTTTCAGTACCTTCGTGTTTAACTCTTTCAAAATAAAATTAATATGCAATGCTATATGTTAAATCACATCACTCTTTGTTTTTAAAGGTACACTATAATTCCGATTTTGTTTTTAATTTGTGACATCATTTCTTTTTTATAGACCTTCTATCACAGCGTAGCGATAAAATCCATTAATGGTATCAAAGAGTGTAGATAGCTAAAAATTGTAATACAAAAATTAAGGTAATTAATTAGGTACTCAGAAGCTCTACAATTTAAAAATATCTTTATTTAAACAAATTGTTTAACAATGGCGAAATGCTATGCATTTTTTACATTTTATGGGCTTTTAAGAGCCGATTAAACTGACTCAATTTACATTAGTCGATTTAGAACTATTTCTAATATATGGTAAAATGTAAAAATTTTGAAAATTGCTATGAAATAACGATTAACGACGAAGGCTCATACATAACAATACATTTAAAGTAAAGAAGGATAAATAAACCTAATAAATGTTCAAAAGTATCGCCTTCTTCATCTGTATACCTTTGAAATGGAACTTTAAATTACTTGACTAATATATATACAGGGTGAGTCATTAGTAGCCGCTTCTTTGATTGCTCTTTTGTGTTTTAAATAAAAGAAAAAACAATTAGTGGAAGATTCATTGTTGCTTCGGGCGCATATTCTAAAAAATACTTCAAGCTCTGACGCACTTCCGGTTTCAACGGAAATGCATGAAATTTAATTCTTTTAAATGACTCCCTCTATATATTTTTGGATTTTCTAGTACTGTCTTAAATTGCCTATTTAACTATTTTTTCTTTTTCAAAATTGAGCCATTAGTTTTTGAGTTATTAATTTTTTTTTTGGAAATTTTTGACAAAAATATGTCTTCAGAAAAAAAATTTTTTTTCATTGTTTTGAAAAGTAAAAACATTAACTTTGTTGGTGCTTCTGGCAAAGAAAATACTGCATCATTTGGTACAAGTTGCACTCAACAATATCTCAAAAAATTTTGTTTTTTTAAAGCCTACTTCCTGAAATTTTCATATAACAAAAACTTATTCTTTTAAATGGAACACCCGGTATTTGAATGCGGCATTTTGTTCCTTTTTTATTCTCTTCCATTTTTGTTAACAATGTCCTATACCTATCTTTTGTAATTTCTAAGATAATCACTATAGGAGCAATTAGCGGTCAAATAAAGAACTACGAGCCCTGTTCTATGCACCCAAATATTCGTTCAATAAAGGCTGGAATGCGGCTGATCGTCTGAGTCAACTGTTAAAGAAAGTCTCGGCTAGCATCCAGACTTTATGCACAGCGATCCCTGCTAGAAGTCAACCGAAGCCAGAAACCTTTGGAAGTATAAAGCAATGGTTCGAGTGAACAGAATGTACTGAATATGAACAAAAGTGCGGAAAACCAATAACTGATGAGGGTACTTGCGAGTGTAGTCGTACACCCGCATACTAGTACTACGAAAATTAGTCATCAGTTAGATTAAGTAAAATTTGAGAATTCAGAATAATTAGGAAATATGTAATTCATCCGTAGCATATTCATACACAGGGTTAGATGCAAGAAATTTTCAGAATCGCTTACATTTTTGTCAATGGGCAGCAAATAAATTATCCTGACTTTCTCAATTTTTTTTTTTGTTTACCGACGAAGCCATCTTCTATTAAAGTGAATACGTTTAACGTCACAATTTTCGTTATTATAACACACAAGAACCCTCACTTTATGACACCTGCAAACGGTCAAAATCGTTGGTCATTAAATGTGTGGGGAGGAATAGTGGATAGTTACATAATTGGACCTTATTTCGTTGATGAAAATGCTAATGGAAGAGAGTATCTTCGCTTTCTACGGACGGATTTTCAAAACTTTTTGAAGACATCTTCAAATATGTCAGTGAACATAACCTTTATTTTATTTCGTTGTTAACCAACAGTATAAAAAATATAATACTGCAACTGGACATTGCCGGATTTAAAAAAATGAAATGCGATGCTCTTCATTCTGTAAAATTATTACTTTTGGGATAGTTCGATTTAACATTTACTTTGTTTGGCAGTTGACTAAGGAAATCGGGCCCCATTCCTGCCTTCCATTGGTTCAACGAATATTTGGGTGCATAGAACAACAGCGCTCGTAGTTCTTTAATTGGCCGCTAATTGTTCCTATAGTGATTATCTCAGAAATTACAAAAGATAGGTATAGGACATTGTTAACAAAAATGAACGAGAATTAAAAAAGGAACAAAATTCCTCAATAAAATACTGGGTGTTCCATTTAAAAAGATTAAGTCATATTTGAGAATCCAGAATAATTAGGAAATATGTAATTCATCCATAGCATATTCATACACAGGGTTAGATGAAAGACATTTTCAGAATCGCTTACATTTTTGTCAATGGATAGCAGATAAACTATCCTGGTTTCTCAATTTTTTGTTGTTTATCGATGAAGCCACCTTCTATTAAAGTGAATACGTTTATCGTCACAAGTGTCGTTATAACACATAAAAACCCTCACTTTATCACACCTGCAAACTTTCAAAATCGTTGGTCATTAAATGTGTGGGGAGGAATAGTGGGTAGTTACATAATTGGACCTTATGTCTTTGATGAAAATGTTAATGGAAGAGAGGATCTTCGCTTTCTACGGACGGATTTTCAAAACGTTTTGAAGACATCTTCAAATATGTCAGTAAACATAAACTTTATTTTATTTCGTTGATAACCAACAGTGTAAAAAATGAAATACTGCTATTGGACATTGCCGGAATTAAAAAATTGAAACGCGATGCTCTTCATTCTGTAAAATTATTACTTGGGATAGTTTTATTTAACACTTACTTTGTTTGACAGTTGACTAAGAAAGTCGGGCCCCATTCCTGCCTTCCATTGGTTGAACGAATATTTTGGTGCATAGAACAAGAGCGCTCGTAGTTCTTTAATTGACCGCTAATTGTTCTAAAAGTGATTATCTCAGAAATTACAAAAGATAGGTATAGAACATTGTCAACAAAAATGATAGAGAATAAAAAAAGAAACAAAATGCCTCAATAAAATACTGGGTGTTCCATTTGAAAAAATAAGTTTTTGGTATGTGAAAATTTCAGGAAGTAGGCTTTGAAAAAACAAAGTTTTTTGAGGTATTGTCGAGTGCAACTTATACCAAATGATGCAGAATTTTCTTGGCTACAAGCACCACCAAAGTTAATGTGTTTACTTTTAAAAACAATGTGAAAATGTTTTTTTTCTGACCACGTGTTTTGGTCATATATTTTCAAAAAAAATTAATAACTGAAAAACTATTGGCTCAATTTTGAAAAAGAATAAACAATTGAATAGGCAGTTTAAAACAGTACTAGAAAATCCAAAAATATGTAGGGTGAGTCATTAAAAAAAGTTAAGTTCCGTACCTTTCCGGTGAAACCGGAAGTGCGTCAGAGCTTAAAGTATTTTTACAATATGCGCCACAAGCAACCATACATCATTCACAAGTTTTCTTTTATTTAAAACACAAAAGAGCAATCGAAAAAGCGGCTACTAATGACTCACCCTGTATATAATTTAGGCGTTTCTCACAAGCCCCATTTTAAACAGTTGGATTTTTTATTTAATTTATTTTATTCCACTTTTAAATTTAATTTAAAATTCAATGTTCTTAAAATCAAAATCTCGAATATGTAACTGAATTGTCCCGCCCGATAGAAAAATATTAAATATTTATATGTGCCTAAACTCCAAGCTTTAAAATACGCAGTGACAAATATAGCAATGTATCGCTTTGATAGCGTCATGAATTACACCCATTGTTTGATGTTGTGTATTTTTATCGGGGGTTCCCCATTTGCAAGCGGACGTTACTTCGAGCGTAATGTAGACCGGATGTCAGTTTGTATTTTTTCTGTATGTACTATATGCACATCGTGTATACTGCCGGATGTAAGTTTGCTATAATGCAGAACGGATGTCATCATGAGCGTCAACTATATATATATATATATATATACATTTGTATGTCCTACTATAATTTGATTGTTTGCACTATTAAATTTGAAAAATAAGAAAACAATTCAAACATTTATTGTACCCTTATACATTTAATTTTATAAGTAACTTGCAGATTAGGTACACTTCAACCTGTTCTTAATAATTGACGATTTATTAAGTTAATTGCTCAACTTTTTGAAGGGGATTAATAAAATTGGTCCGAAAGTATCGTACAGGAGTCTAAAGGACCTCAGTAAGTATATATCAAACTCCACGCCTTGATTTATGGAATTTCATTAGAGCTCGACCCTTTCGCAACGTATACTAGGTCTAAATACGTCATTAGTTGAGGGGTGATTTATATCCAGGAGCTCTGAAGTAGGTCAGAAGATACTAGATGATGATATATAATACGTTTTCTTTGTACTGTTCTGATTTATAAAAATACAGCTGGATATGATATATGAAAAATAATAATGAAAATATGTGTAATATACACCGAGAAAGAGATGTACGTATTAACAGTATGTATAAAAAGTAAGGAACCTATAATCTCTGTCATTTATTATTAATTCATAATTATTGAAGTTTTTAATATAAAGTGTAATGGATAATTGCTACAATATAATTCTTTATTTTTGTTTTCTGAAGTCAGACACAGACGATGACGTCTATTATTATTTGGTAATAAAAATATTTTTTTTAAAAAATTAATTGTACATTTATTCCTTTTTACACCCATACAAAAACCAAGAAAACTTTTCAGATATATCATCTTCGACATTTTAGTTTACTGTTTGGAGCAGTTTTACACGCTAGTATTTTTATGATAAAATGAAATAAAATACTTTATTAACACAATTGCAAACATTTCATATATTTAACAATAATCTGTAATAGCATATTTTCATAATGTTTAACAATATGCAATTCGATGAATATGTGCTAGATGCGTACGTGCCATTTGCGTACAAGAGATTTGTAGTGCCATTTGCGTACAAGGAAACGGTCGATCCCGGACCAGGTAGCCGGAGTAATTACTCGGAGTGCTATTTGCGTACAACTAGAAGATTTTAAATGTGTATTTAAATTTTTATCTATTCTACAAAACAATATTGCAAGGTATCCTACTAATTGTATTATTATTATTTGTTATCTTGTACATGCGTTTCTATTTTTATTAAATTTGCCCTTTGAATTTCAATCAAATTTACTCTGCGCGTTAAGAAAAAAGAATCAGTCTTAGGACTGGCAGCAATCATTTATAATATCCGCGTCATTTTAATATACTATATGTACATATTCTTAGTGACTAGTCTAGTTTTGCCACTTACAGAGTATGACAATTAAATAACGGAACTTTTTTGGTATAGAATGAAATACACATTATATTATTGTTAAATAATTTTTTTTATTCAAAATATGCTCCATTAGCCTCAACACAGCATATGGCACGGGTGACTATTGCATGCATCGATTTTTTGATGTCGGGTTTTGGAATGTTCTTCAGCACCTCTGTCACGGCTGCTTGAATGGTTGGAACATCATCATAAAAGTGTCCTTTCATTGCAGTTTTTAGTTTCGCGAACAAAAACTAGTCGCACGGTGACAGATCAGGCGAATACGGTGGGTGGGCGATGAGACAAATTTGTTTTTTATTTAAAAACTCACGAACGTTTTAGGTCTTGTGAGGTGGTGCATTATCGTGCAATAAAAACAGCTGTTTTCCTGTTGGATATTCGGGCTGAACTCGAACAATTTTCGACCACAAACGATGTAAAACTCCTAAATAATATTCTCCATTATCTGTTTCACCTTCTGGAACAAATTCCTTGTGGACAATACCTTTAGAATCATAAAAACAAATCAACAATTTCTTGATTCTCGACTTCTGAAAGCGGAACTTTTGTGGTTTTCGCTCGCCTTTCGACTTCCATTGTGTAGATTGGCGCTTAGTTTCAGGGTCATATTTAAAGCACCATGTCTCATCACCGGTTATAATAGAATCAAGAAAATCTGGATCGTTTTCAGCAGTTTTAATGATGTCTCTACAATGCTCTACACGAGCGATTTTTTGGTCTTCATTTAATTGAAGTGGAACAAAACGTGCACACACCTTTCTTTTACCCAAATCGATCGTCAAAATTTGTCGAACAGTTTCTCTACTGATATGTAATTCTACAGCTAACATTCTCACAGTGAAATTCCCATCAATAGCAATTATTTCTTGAATTTTTTGCACCAATTCAGCGCGTTTTTTACCTACTGGACGTCCAGGTCTTGCATCATCATTTAAACCTTCACGACTGTTTTTAAATCGAGTAAACCACTCATAAACTCTTGTACGAAACATACAACCATCACCATAAACTTTTTTCAATAGTTTGTACGTCTCAATAAATTTTTTCCTGGTTTTAAAACAAAATTTAATATTGGCTCTTTGTTCCATTCTGATTTTACGACATGAACACCTAACCTAAAGTCACTAAAATGCATGTAACTTTATAAGTTGTCATCCGATTTGCACGAACTTCAATGCGTTTAAAAGAGGAAACCTGTGTGTTTCTAATGCAGCTACCGTTTGATAGATGGCGATAAGTGTTCTATGATTTAAATTAAAAGTTCCGTTATTTAAATGTCATACTGTGTATCTAAGGATTTTAAATATTTTTTAATGTCTTTCGTTTCAAAATTCGATTGAAGTATGTGTGAAATCTATTATCCATCTTGATGTACCTAAGTCAATTTCCTCCTTTTTTCTTCTAAGTTTAACTCATCCCGTTTGTATAAAAAGTCACTTTGTTGAGCCTCTGTTTTTAACCAATTTATTAAATCAAATATTCGCGGATGAAATCTATTGACAGCAAGATTCAAACTGTTGTTCCATCCTTCGACTGCGTTATTTGTACGATGTAATCTGTTGTTACAATTCCACATTTTAGTAGTAATAATACGATTTTCCAGTACTGGCCTTCAGAGTAGTCATAAACTGCTGCAGCTTGTCATTTCTCGGTGAATCTTCTTGTATATGCAGCCAACTTTCGTCTATATCTTCAGTCGGAAGCTAAGCCAACGCAGCACACATCCGAATTTGTCGTCCTGTTTTCTCGTTGGGCTCACTACAACATTTGAATGTGCTATCCATAAAAAACGAATTTGTATTTGAAAAAATTCCCTTTCCTGTTGTCGTTGCAAAACATATTATTTGCTCTTTATTACCGTAGTCAGGAAGAAGAAAAGATGATCCATCCTGCATCAGAAGGAGACTGTTCCTTTAGTGGTGTTTATTTTTGTTCTGAGAATTAAATTTAATAGTCATTATGATATACACACATTTCGGCGAGTATCTTTATTAAATTCATAGACACATTAACATTGAACATCTAAAAATTGTATATTAGATATTTGTACGCAAATAGCACTGCCACTAATTACCCCGACTCCTGGTCCAGGGTCGGGCCACCCCCTTATATACGCACATGGCACTAAAACTCATTTGTACGCAAATGGCACGTACGCATGTAGCACTACACCAATTCGATTGAAAAACTCTCCATTATTCTCAATTTTTTTAGCTGATATTGCTCATATCTGTTCGTGAGTATGAATTTTTATTTCGCTCAGACTTTACGACCGATTAATGTGAAGAATACTTTCAAGATACCTTCACAAGAAAAAGCCTAATACATTCAAATTCAGAGATCGAGCTGGCCACTGGGGATGTCCTCGTTTATTGATTTATTTGTTTTAAAAAATTGTATCTGAGTAATTTGCGAAAGTTAATACCATAATGGGATAGAGCTCCGTCCGGATGGCTTGGTGAGATATATCTGTGGCTTGTGCATTTAGAAATAATACGTTCAGTGCAAGAATAAAACCACTTTATCGCTCTAGACTTAGTGTAACCTCAAAGAAGAATGGCCAAGAACATTATTTTCTACAATTTCTGTCGAAACATATACTTTCTTCATTGATATTATACTTATGTAACTTCTATGGAAGTAAGATATAGTGTTACTAAAAAGTTCAACCACGTAATATTGATTACTCATTAAATGTTTAAGACAAACCAAAGTGCTGTTACACCTTGTTTTTCTTTCACTCTATATGTCTTTTCCTTTTAGTTGAACACATTAATAATTTTCGAATTTTTAATTCATTTACTTTCGGAGCGAGCTATATATTGCCTCGTAATTTAATTTTAATTTTAATTTTCTACGCAATCTAAATTGGTTTGGTCTCCTTCGTTTGGAATATTATTGTGTTACTTTACATTTATTTTATTTTGAAACCCATTTTTAATAGCCGTGCGGCCATCTGTTGGTGAACGGGTTAGTTCGTGTTGATAGAGTTCTATGCGATGCCGTCGGAAGTATTATCAATGTGGTTTTGTATTTTCTAATTTTTGGGGTTAATTATTTCATGTTTTATTTATTAATCACCCTCTATTTGTTACTATCCCTTTATCCTTGTAATTATTTGTTGTTTAACGAATAATTGTGTCTGCCTTACCGACCGAATAGCACGTTTTGCGTTGGAAGATTATGATTGGTTGTTTTCAAGCAAGGGGACGACTAAGCCACTTTCCCTTTAAACGGGGTAAGCCACTTCCATTTTGATTGTCGAACTATAAGCAGCTTGTTACCTGTCTGAAGTACCGTCTGCACAAATTTTGGTGATATAATTAAGTACGGTTAACGTTGTATTACGCTAATTGATAGCGGATTATTCATGCAGAGGTACAATTCTTACGTTTATTTTCAACTTTGTTGGATATATTTAGATAGACAGATTAATTGGCTGGTGAGTTAATATTTTTTTTTATTAAACATATTCATTAATGCTTTTCGTGTCCTTTCCGTTCTTCTTTATTAGCTTTACCCTTGGGTGATACATTTTCGCCACATGCCGCTTAATGGTAAACGTTGGACAACACATTCCTTCTTTTTGTCGATCCGAATACCGCCATCTTGACAAATAATTTATCTTGGATGGAAATTTGGAATTATAAGAGCAATTTCTACAGCCTTATGGTGAATGGAAATTAGCTGACTCTGCCAACGGATTATGTGACGGCTTCAAAGGAATAATCATCCTTTAGAAACTCCATACCGAGGAAATTACTTTCCAATCAGGTTTTTCTTTTGTTTTATTTTTTTTCCGACCTTCGGAAGTGTTGTATTTTACGAGAACAATTAAATATCGATTCGGACTATACAAGTTTAGTTGATAAAAATTAAATTAAGAGCATTGTTCAATCTTTTTGATTAATCTTTGCCCGATAGTGTTAGTTATCTGAGGCTCAAGCTGTATCCAGTATTTCATAATTGTAACCCATGTCCTAATTAAGCATTGGAAGCGTTATACTACTTTTGTTGCGTAATTTGAACTTGCAAATTTTTAATTTTGAATTTCTTAACTAATTTTAAGCATATACCAGCCGTTATTAAGGTTGAGGTTTGACGATTTGTATAATTACCATAAGTAAATTCTTGTTTTTTTGTGCCTTCGGCGATTCTGTTATTTACGCGTTAACTTTAAAGATTTGCAGATGTTAATTTGAACGTTGCAATTGATAACTAGTTTTGCTTAATTGCGATATAAACACCTTCAGCGTGTGAATGTAGCATTAAGCATCTTATGTAACTAATTGTAAGTAAGATCTTACTAGCCCCATTTAATGTATTTATTGTAATCATACGTTTAATTGAGATTGTGAATTTAATCTGGATTGTGTATATACACACCGCTTAATTGACATTTTCTTAAAAAAAACAATGGTAATTACCTGCCATAAAATTTAGACTTAGTTGCATTTTAGTACCTTTGGAATTTAACTACCATGTTAAGTAATTGTCTGTTCCATTTTAATACGTTTAACGATGATATATACAGGGTGATCCAACCATACGTTTAATTTTACCCCTCATTTTGTATTACTGTGCTGGTTAAAGTATAATTTCATTACATTCATTTTTTTATGTACTTATTTGTAAAATATAAATTTATTCCTTCTTTTGTGGGGGTTCAACTCATATAATTCTTCGTAATATATTTGTTACAATAAATAAACTAGTGGTGATATCGTGTATGAATGTCTTACTACACCTAGTGCTCCCAAAAATTATTCCTGCTGTCGGGATAAGTAACACTTGAAGTGGTTCTGATTAAAAATTAGACAGCTGGCGCCTAGTCATCCACTTCAGTAATCTGAGTGACCTATGTCCCATAAAACCGAGAGCTAGAGGCACAGGATCCACCCCATCTTTTCCAACGCGCACTAGGGAAGTAAGGTAAGGCAGGTTGAAGGTGACACACAATAAAATTTCCGAAACTTTCATGAATTTACCTGGACGAGGCTACAGGTGTGAAACTCCGACAATCGGGCACATCTCTATTTTACGACGGATGACATTATTTTAGTTTTCGTCAGCGCCATTTGTGCCTCCTCTCTGCCAGGACGATCCAACGGCGAGGGTTATCCGTAACTGTGCATAAATTATACTGTATGAAAACTTTAGTTTTTGATTAATGTTGTAAGAGTTTTTAAAATACCACAAAAGATTGCAAAATTAATTTTATATACCCTCACTTCTTATTAAGAAATTCTGTTTAAGTTGTAAAGAAAATATTTAGAGGAAGTAATAGTTTAAAAAAGTCATTTATATTTATATATCTTTAAACCAAGAGAAATGAAAAATAATCGTGATGTACTACCAATATTCTTACATACATTATATAATTTGTCTTATTTTCTATCTCCTAACAGAATTTCTTACTAAGGAGTAAAGCTAAATAATTAAGGTTACTTTCCACAAAGAGGTACTCTCCTTGTGGACATTATTGTTTTATAAAAGGCGTACTCTTGCCTTTGGACGACAATAGCATTACCTAGGTTTGTTCAAGCCGGAAGAAAACTCCATAGATATGATATATGCAAAACAACAGACAAATTGTTTTAGACTACTCTAAGTTACTATGCTTGGTTTCGTCCTGCTTGTAAAACATGATAGTCTCTCTTCGTAGAACCTTGTATACATAATTTGTTAAAATTAGCTAGACAAAGATATTGTGATGAGTCACACATAAATCCAGCCTTATAATTACATTACTAATAAAAATCGAACATTTGAGCGAGAGCGGGAGTTGTAATGCAGCAATATTTTGTGCAGCATTTTAAATATTTTCATACATTTTAAATGTTTATCTGTTGGTATATATTCCTCATCCTCATTAAGTATCAACCCGCTAGACACCACGAATTAGAGTGCACTACTCAATCAAGTAAGATATTCAAGATTCTCAGCTTTTCTTGGTTATTGTTCACAGGATTATTGTATTAAATTAATGTCTTCCCCATTAAATAAATTTTCATCTTTCTAATGCAACTATTTGAATTTTAAAGACATAATCCTCCTATCGCTATCATTGTCTTAGGTAGTGTTGGTGTACTTATGGTTTAGAAATTCTATTTCCTCTCAATAAATATACCCTTGCCCCCTGGTCTCAGATGCAGATCTGTATACATCATTTGCTTTCATGGATTAGGTAAAGAATGAAATGAAAGATTATAACAATAACAATTTTATAATATAAGGATCAATGAAAACTTTACTATAACAATTACAGGTATATTTAATAAAGAATAATGGTCACATTGAGCATGAATCATGAATATTTATATCAGATTTAATTTATTATTATTGACACAGTTTATGTTTTCATATCCACTTGTTTTCTGTATTAAATACAATAGTATAAAGTATTTCTTTTGGGAATAATAAGTAATTATTTCCATAGTTATTTATAGTAATTATATTGCTTCTCTTATAAATGAAATGAACAGTATAATTAACCATATAATTAAAAATGCACGTAGCTTGCAGAAGTACAATTAATTCATAGATATGAATAATTTTTTTTTTGATTAGAACAGCTCAGTCTGGTAGTTTTTTAGTTCCACTAGAAACCTGGTAAGTTACTTCTATGCATAAGCACAATGAGTCTAAATATTCGATGGCATTTTATGCATGTATTTGGGTTTTCTCTTATTGTAATTGCACCTTAGGACATTCTTTTACTCGAACATAGTTTGGACTCACTCTAGATATGTATCAATATTTTAAACTATAATGAAAAATACCAAATCATGTTGAGATCTTATGCAAACACTTTATATACTTCTTATTGAGCTGGGTTTGGATGAATAATGTACGTGCTTCTAAGTTGACGTGCAATTAATTTCTACACTAACAATTATTACCGGCACTGTAAAGCTCACTTCGATTCCAATCAACCATGGGGAGACGAATGTTTGCTCTCCTCCATAGAAAAACGTCTACAGTTGGTGCACTTTGTTCTATCCATGGAGTTGTACATTTCTTTAACTGAACATCGGTTGTATGCAACAATATCATATGTAGAGAGGACTGGTACAATGCGAACAGTGTGCATGTGGAGACAATGCTTTCATTCAGCAGACGCAACAGTTGCGCAACTGTTCAGTGATCATGTCCAGTAGACGAGCGCTCACTCTGAACATCTTCAGGAGCGGTCGCCATTTTTGTGAGCGGAAAAATTCTATGCTCACTTGGTGAGTGTATTCTGTACGCATGCGCCATTGATTCATTCCAAGACCAACCTAATACATACTTCTGAAAAAAGTTACTAGAAAAGTAAGATACAGCAAATTAAAGGTATTGTGCAGTAATAAATGTATTATAATATTGGAGTTCACTCAGTATTTTATTCGGGGTTGGAAAAACCAGCCCTTCCACTAAAAACTACGTCAAACCTTAATGCAGAATAACAATTTATTATTATTGTTTATTCGGTTTAATCTCTATAATTTTAACATATGGCAGCAATGAAAAGTACCAGATGACAGACGATGACATAAAGGTGAGCGGTCCTGTCCAGCGAATACTCAACTGTTGTGAAGTGAACGGTTGGAGCGGGATCGGTTCCCGATCCGCCTGCTGAATGAAAGCAATGGCTCGCCGGAACACGTACGATGGTGTCACCAACGCTGATAGAAGGATGGCTCCGGGCACCTTCCAAACTCTAAACAGAATGACGAATAAGATAAACAACACTATTACTGAACGCTATGTTCAACAACTAATCGTTCATCGCCAACTATAATCTGTTCGCGACATTTTTTACTTCATAAGTAGTTTTAGTTACGTTAGTTTTTAACTGGTTAGGGCTTTTTTAGTAGTAATCTTGTTAATTTCACGTGCTAATAAGTAATTATATTGTATGTTTCAAGTTGACAAATAATTACAAAATGTTATGTAAGTTGAATTCAAGGAAACCAATTTGAAAACAAGATTTTCTCGATGAATCTTTTTTGGTATTTGGAAATAATATTATTGATAGTTTAAGTATTATTTACTGCTTGATGTTAGTTTTAACATTCATGGTTACACTTTTCATTTTCGTTTTAATAGTTTAATGTTCTTAATAAACGCCTAATATGTGATCTTTCATAAAAACTGACTTTATTCAACCTACAGAAATTTAGTACAAGTTACTATATCTAAAACGATTTTTAGATATAGTAACGGCAACTGTAATATTTTACACTATTAAAATGTAATTAATAGCTCAGCTTGATACTACAGATATAGTCCTACTTTTATAATTTTGTTACATGTCATACATTTTACATATTTTTAAGTAACTCTTAATTTCATATTAATATATCTATATTATATTGCATTAGTTTTTGATTTTTCACAATACTTTTGCTTTTATAAATTGCCGTAGTGAATAGATTTGTTAGAGTCTCACTCTAGTTTATTACAGCCTCCATCTTACCATTTTAAATGACATTAGAAATTTTGAAGATGTTCTAGACATACAGAAATCCTTAGAGGCTATATTCACAAAATAAATTCATGCAATTTACTAAAATGAAATTCCAAATTACGTGCGATAAAACCTTAGAAAAATAAAATAAAGGAAAAAAGTACAAAGAAAAAAACAGATGAAGAAAATTAACATAGATTTATGGTTGATTTATTCTACATACGAGGGAGGATCAGTAAATACCCGTGTTAGGAAAGAAGACGCAAGTTTTTCACAAATTTTTTTTTTATTTTTCAACGTAATCACCTTTTAGTACAATACACTTTTCCCAACGTTTCTGCCATATCTTTAACCCCTCCAAAAAATACGATTTGTCAAACTCTGCAAAATACGCTTCTGTCTCGACGATAACCTCCTCGTTTGAGCTGAATCTTTTTCCCCCGAGCCACATTTTCATGTTGGGGAACAGAAAGAAGTCGCAGGGAGCCAAGTCAGGCGAGTACGGTGGGTGCGGCAGCAATTCGTAGTGCAGTTCGTGCAACTTTGCCGCGACAATTCTGGATGAATGTGCTGGTGCATTATCGTGGTGAAACAGCACTTTTTTCTTAGCCAAATGGGGCCGTTTCTCCTTCAATTTTATATCGAATCGGTCCAATAATTCACTGTAGTACTGCCCCGTGACCGTTCTTCCTTTCTTCAAAATGTCCATGAGGATTATTCCGTTGGAATCCCAAAAAATCGTGGCCATGACCTTTCCGGCCGATGGGACCGTCTTTGCCTTCTTCGGAGCAGATTCACCCCGAAAAGACCATTGTTTTGACTGTCGCTTGGACTCTGGCGTATAATAATGGATCCAGGTTTCATCGATGGTGATGACTCGACGCAAAAACTCCTGCGAATTTCTCTTAAAGAGGTCCAAACACTGCTTCGACATTGACAACCGTATCCGCTTGTTGTCCACCGTAAGCAATCGCGGCACTCATCGGGCCGACACCTTTCTCACCGATAACTTATCATGTAAAATATTAATTGCCGTTCCGTACGACACGCCTACGGCCTCTGCTACTTCGCGCACTTTCGTTCGGCGATCAGCGAGAATCATGTCGTGGACCTTTTCAACGATTTCCTCGGTAACCACGTCTGCCGGGCGGCCTGGGCGCTCCTCATCAAAAACAGATGTACGACCACGTTTAAATTCGTTGAACCAATATCTTACGGTTGTCATAGATGGTGAACGGTCCCCATAGACAGCATCCAACTTCGCTTTTATTTCTTCGCATGTTTTTCCATCCAAAAATAAAAAGCGAATTACGGATCGATATTGCTCTTTTTTCCATTTTATCGAGAAACACGAAACACGTGTGATACAACTGGCTGCCAAATAAAAACTAACCTATGAATCAGTCTGAAATTTATTATGGTGTTGTCTGACAGATGGTAGTACACGACGGTAATGCCAACTTCCCTCAGCAGAACCACCTGTCTTCAAACACGGGTACTTACTGATCTTACCTCGTAATTCAGTATAGTATTTATATTTGTTATTATTTCTAGATGATAGTGTAAATTAAATATTAATTTAAATCACGAGAAGTGCTTCTCATAATAGTTAATACTTTCTATTTTAGGTTTGAGGATTATATTAATATTTAGTCAGTGAAATTTAATTAAATATCATATATTATGTATACATCAACTGTATTAAAGCTGATATCAATTCTATTACATAATATTAGCAAACTCAACCTGAATTATTGAAAGCAATATTTTGAGTTTTCTACAGGTGATGAACATTTATAAATATCTCCCTTTCAAATATTAAAGATGAAGTACAGATCTCTGCGGAAGAAAAAACCCTGGTACTATAACTATTACATGCGTCAGCATATGTGTATACTGCTTTTATTCAAAAAGTTACGAAAAAAGCTGATAATTTTTTCTATAAACTATTTCATAATTATTAAGGGTGTTGTATACCAAACTAAAAATTTCGACGTCTTCGCGGGGGGTTCTACTCAGAGGTGGAGCTTGCCAATACCCCACTACCATGTACTGTTTTGCTAAATGCTATAGTAAAAATCTAAATTGTACAGTTCCCGGTTTATAAGTACCGCCCTTATGGGAGCGATGCATTCAAAATAACATACGTACGATGCGTTAAGTGCTATTTGTCTCTGTTCAGGCTACACATACTCTACGTAACGTAGGTGCTAGTAATATTTTGTATGATTTATTTAGTCTGCGAGTCTAGGCGCTACAGGAATGTAAATTGTAAGTTTTTTTAGTCAGACATATGTTCAATAAGTCAAAAGTTAATATGTAAGATGGAATTATGATTAAAAGAAATATTACTTAGTGTCTATGAATACCATATAATAATAATAATACTTTGTTCAACGGTACTATGTCATCGTCTTGATTATCTTTTCCATTGGGCGTATTGAAAATCACAGGATAATTATTTATATCTATAGGTACTATTATTATACAGGGTGGCCGCCAAGGTATCCGAGAAACCTCGCACGTGAATTCAATAACTAATTTTAAGCAAAAATGTTTCTATTCACTTTTCCCGAATTCCTAACGGTTCTTGAAATATCGGAGTTCGAAGCTGTAATAAATTACTAGAGGGTTTAGAAAAAAATGTGATTTATTTTATGGAAAGCCTAAGGAGCATTATTAAAGTTGCTCAATGTGGCCACCGCATTGTACAATGCATAACTAAATCTTCCGTCAGAGTCCTCGTTCCCACTTGTAGTTATCCATATTGTTTTTCGCCTCATAAAACTTTTCTAAGGAAAATAATATTAATTCAATTTAATTTGGTATTTATTTTTATTAGTAAGTAATTGGGGGAAAGAAGCGAAATGAGGTAGAATGCCCATTGACAATTATTCTCAATTAGTCGACCAGATGTGAGAGGAATGCAGTCTTTAAATTTCTATGTTATGTAAGAGTATGATGTTTGAAGTATTATTTTGTTGACGGCGCTAATATCGTGTTGATTTTCTTTTCCATTGGGCGTATTACAAATCGTTCTATAAAACAATTTATTATGTTATGATGTACCCTATGTTATAATTTACCTTTCATAATGTTACTTAATGCTAAAGTAAATAATAATGAATTGTACCTATATACACAGTATATGCATTTATATTTAAATTATGTGTCACTTGATTTAAATACTCGTGATATACGACATTTATTTCTATCTATATTATTACATACGCAATACATACACGAATATGTTTCTCCATTTACATTTCTCCAAAAGTTCAAAGCAAACTTTTTAATTGCATCTCTTATATATTACAGAACATAAAAATACATACAAAAATTAAAAAGTGACGTATTAATAATTTAAATTCATTCTGTGAAAAACGAAGAATAACTATTTATGATATGTAGTGCAAAATGTCGTTCATAAACGTCGTCATTGTATTTATCACCAGAGCTATCAAAAGCTGTAGAGGGGCCTGGGTAAGGGAGATGGCGGCGAAGAAATAGAAGTATTTACAAGGGTAGGAGTCCTGGTTATAGCTTTTGAAAAGAATGTCGTTAATGTAGTCTGCTTTGTAACTTGTAAAACTTCATTTATTGGCCGTTCAACTTTCGTGAACCGTTCAACATTTGAATCCATACCTTCTAGTTTTATTGGTTTCATTCACTTTCCTCTACTGGTTCCTCTTCCGGGAGCCGTTGTACTTCCAACTCTATTAATTCTTCAATATTCTCCGCTTCAGCTTTTAAATTAAGTATGTTAGCAAGTTCCACTACTTTATGTATGATATTAGTGTACTCGTCTTCGTCAAAATCTAAATTATTCCTGAACACTTTCTGACATTTTACATTTTTCCATAGACCCTGCACACATCTTTCTGTCACTTCTTCCCACGTGGTTTCAATGTTCTTTATGTATTCTAAAATATTATATGACTTTCAGAAGTCACGAGTTATTTCATTACTTTCTGTTGCTGTTATGGCTTTGGAAAACGTTGTGCACAAATAGTATTATTTAAACGTAGCTATTGTACCCTGATCCATTGGTTGTAGGATAGCGTTTGTGTTTTTAGGCAGATACACCACCTTTACATCTGGGTGTAAATCATCAAGATGTTGGGGATGACCTGGTACATTGTTAAGCAGAAGGATAATTTTAAATGGCAAGTTCTTTTTCAAACAATATTAACCGACGGTATGAAGCAGTTGAGGAACCATTCCTCAAATAATGCTTGCGTCATCCATGATTTGTTGTTTGCACGATAGTAAACATGCTTTAATGCACATGGGTTCTCAAAGCAATAGATAAGAAAAAGTTTTAACTTCAATCCAGCGACATTACCTCCTAACAACAATGTAATTGTATCTTTAAATGCCTTAAAACCGGCATTGTCTCCGTTTCTACGTGTATATAGAAGCTCTCGGAATTTTTGTTTTGTATCTGGTCATCAACCAAATCGCGAGGAGCTTTTCCATCTCATGAATCAAACCTTTCCGCTACATAGTTATTACGGCTTTAAAACCTGTCGATGATTATAATGCATCTTTTACGCATCAACAAAACGTATCCGAGTATTCCCCACGTTAAACAGTTGTTTGTTGCGGGGAATACCCGACGCAGAAGCTCGAGCGTCGAAGTCGTATGCCCGAGCGGTCGTTAAACGGTTTTTAGACAGGTACGTTACAAGTATAAAAGTATTTAGAACTTAATTTTCAATACCTTTTGTATAAAAAAAAAATGTCAAAATTCGGAACGGTAGTAATACTTTTACTCTTATCGAATAGCGATTTTTGCAAATATTTCGCAAATTATGCATTCTATATATATTTGTCAAGAGTACAAAAGCATTTAGAGTTGGATTTGAAATATTTTTTGTATAAATGAAAATTCAAAATTCGGACCGGAAGTAATACTTTTACTCTTAGCGAGTAGCATTTTTTTGCAAATATCTCATTAAGTATGTATCCTGTAGAGATTCATTAAGAGACTGGAAGTACTTAGAATAGGATTTTGAATAATTTTTGTATAAAATAATGTTTAAAATTGTATGATTTAAAACGCCCATACGTACAAGAAAGTTGTGTCGTGGCCACACCTCATTTTTTCCTATTATCTTGGCTAATTTCGACTTTTTTTTAAAATACGTTGGAACAACCCTAGAAAAACCTGATACGACTGTCAGAATTTAGATTTTCGGAAAGAGGGGGCTAACTTCTCACTTCTGGATTTTGTTGTTTTTTTTGCAATATCCTTCGATATACCTATAAGAGATACGGTTTTGAGGCATTAGAAAAATGTTTAGAACAAATCTACAACTACATGAAACAACCGTCAGAATTCAATTTTCGCAAAAAGGGGGGCTGTAAGATATCGTTTTTTCCTATTAACTCAGCCAATTATGACTTTTTATTTGAAATACTTTGGAACAATCTAAAACAAACCTAGAACAACCGTCAGAATTTCGATTTTCGGAAAAGAGAGGGGCTAACTTCTCACTTTTGGATATAGTTTTTTTGCAATATCTTTTGATATATGAGATACGGTTTTGATGTATTAGAAGAGCGTTTCGAACAAATCTAGAACAACCTGAAAC
Organism: Amphimallon solstitiale; assembly: GCA_963170755.1. Taxonomy (NCBI): domain Eukaryota; kingdom Metazoa; phylum Arthropoda; class Insecta; order Coleoptera; family Scarabaeidae; genus Amphimallon; species Amphimallon solstitiale. The sequence goes on along the minus strand of OY720678.1, from coordinate 10,560,695 downwards.
AGAATTTCAATTTTCGCAAAAAGAGGGGCTGTAAGAAAATCGCTTTTCCTTTTAACTCAGCCAATTACGATTTTTTTTTTGAAATACTTTGGAACAATTTAAAATAAACCTGGAACGACCGTCAGAATTTTGATTTTCGAAAAAAGGGGCGCTAGCAAAACTTTGTTTTTGCCATTTTCTCGGCCTATTATAATTTATTTTTTGAAATACTTTTGAACAATTGAGAATAAACCTAGAACAACCTGGAACAACCGTCAGAATTCCGATTTTCGAAAAAAGGGGTCTAACTTCACACATCCAAAAGTGAAACTAAAACGACATGTGCGTGTATCATTAAGAATTTTTCAAATTTCCGGAATATGTCGCAGAGTGAGTAATTAAGAATTTTTTGGATTACGGAATACTCACCCACGCAAGTATACCAGCACTTCGTATCTATAGAAGAAATTATTTTGAAGCGTACGGCTTCCTGAGAAGACCCAAAGTAGATAGAAAGGCATCCATGTCTCGCTAATTCTTGGACCGAAAATATTCATTATATATATGAATGACCCCGCCCTGTAGTGCCCCAGACACGGAATTGTGTCTATATGCGGATGATACCACGTTGTTAGTAAGGGGGAAAGAACTCCAAGAACTAACAGCAAAATCTGCAGCTGACATCCAAAAAGCAGAGGGCTGGTTTGCGGCAAATCACCTGAAAATAAACCCGAACAAAAAACAAAACATGAAATTTTCCACGAAAACAACAGAAGATCGGGAAACGCCAAATTTTTGGGTCTGATAGTGGACTCCAATCTGAGGTGGGGACACTGGTAGACTGACGTTTGTGGTATTCACCATAAGAAGACTGAGACATGTATGCACATACGAATCTGCAAAGGTGGCGTACTGTTCGTATTTTCATTCTCTTCTAAGTTATGGAACTCTCTTTTCGAGACAGACGGCTGATGCAAATAGAATATTTCTACTGCAAAAAAGGCTACCAACAAACACACATTTTATCCAAATGGAAACAAACATGAGTACAACACACTAAGTAGAAAGCATCTAAGAACCCCTTATCATTGACTTTCACTGTTGCAGTCGGGTGTCGATTATTGGGGTCCCAAGCTATATAACCACTTGAAGAAGAACTTAAAGACCTACCACCTGACGAGTTCAAGAAAAGGGTCAAAGGGCTGCTGATGGAGAGGAAGTACTACGGCGTCGAAGATTTTCTGGCAATTAACGCGAGCTGCTGAAGTATATAACATTCTATCATTTATTATTATTTGTTTATTTGTGTATATCGTTGTTTGTCATATTGTTGATACAATGATCTTGTTATACATATATACACTTTAATTTAAATTAATGTGATATTTTATGTCAAATGTGATAACTACCACAAGATTACTCAGATATGACGATAATCTGTAATTAATATAATGTTAATAATTATAGATGAGTAAATATACATTATTATTATTATACTATTATTATATTATTATTATATTAAAACAACGGTAATATATTTTCGAATTAAAAATGACTTTGTTTTGTTGGAGTTTGCAGAACGAAAGGAATGTCATTATATTATTATATTATAGTGTACTATTTTTCGTGAGTGAAAGGAACAAGATTCTATTGGTGGTATAGTATGTTAAAAAACAATTTTGCAGTTACTTCGGTTTTGCTTACTCCAGAAATTATTGAACAACCAAATGAACACATATTCCATGGAAACAACGTTCGAGAAGTCTGGGCGAAGGCGGTAAATAAGGGAGATTCACTTTGCTCTTGATCGCGGATTGCGTGAATTCCTTGAAGCGAAGTTGAGACAGTGTGTATTTGCAAGTGGCACCATCGTACAATGCCATGAAGATGACCTGTCCCGCGGCTTCAACGCACAGTATTCTTCGTCTCCGAAATTTTTCTTCGCAAATGAAGCAAACGCTTATTTCCAAAGAGCCAGAAAAGATAAGTCCTAACGTAGAAACGGTCATCTCTCTACTGCCCTTCAGACAAATTGAGGCATTCTCTGCAACTTTACATTTGCATCAAACGCTAAAAAAATTTTTCGCGCCGAATAATAGTGAAAACCCATTTTTGAAAATTTTGGCGCCCTCTGCTTTTTCCGCTTTTGGCTGTAGCGCAGCGAGTACATTAGATAATTTGTAGATATTGTTTTTTTTTGTTAAAAAAATTTTTTGTTCGACCAACCATTTACGCCGAGAATCCATTCAAAAACTTTTTGAGATTACCAAAAACCCACAAGGAGTTCCAACTTTTTGGTTTTAGAGTCGTCGCATGCCCCACTAACGATTTATCAAATAAAATAGTCTCCCATATTTTCTTCCAAAAAAAAATATAGAATGACTACTATAATATCATGTATTGAATCGAATTTCATTGTTTTATTATTATATATAAATTATTTAAAATTTAATGTTTATTCATTATTATTATGTAACTACATCTGTATAATAATAAGTCCTATTTCTGTCTGTTCTTTATTTACCATAACAGGAAAAGTAATCTAGTTAAATTTTTAAAATAAAAGTTATCCTTTTGGAGCAATTTCTGGTTTACTTCAAATCTTTTTATAACTGTCCGAACACTGAATCGTTTGAGAGTAATTTTTTACTAGGTCGTAAATTAACTCTTTTGAACGTCTACCAGTCTGCTACAATATCTGACGATCTGTACAGATGAAGTACGCACCATCTATATCCATCTCATTTTCGATATTAGTTTTACATTATTTTTAACTCACTTATAAATGTCAGTAGTATTTTATCTTGATAAATGTAAAATAGTGGAAGAACTAAAAAAGCTAGTATTATTTATGAATCATATGTAATACTTTTGTTTAAGTTTGTATTTATGTAAAAGTTATCAAAGCCTACCAGAAAATGTGTACAATTTTATGAAATGTAATACAAAATAATATAAGTAAATTTAACAAAAAGAAAATATACATTAATTTTATAAAGTTAAATCAAGGTTACTAGATAATGTTTTCAATTTTATGAAATGTAAAATAATATAAAAAATGTTTAATCAAATACCTACTCAAAACCGTAACAAGGATTTCTGTATTCTGAATATCGCTCGTAAAGTGAATCCCCACCTAAACAAAGTAACTCCGCCCTGTCTTGGATTGCAAGGATATATCAAATATTTGACTGCAGGTGGCGTACTAAAGCAGTGCCAAAAATCCATTTCTTTCTTATCAAATTACACATTTATCTTAATAAATACGAAAAAATTTTGCTAGAAATTAATGTTCACAATAATATGTTATACGTCGATACGCATTTTATTTTTCGATTGTCTATTTATATTTAATTTTTTATAACAATTAATAAAAAATTGAAAAAACAAAATGCCAAAGGACGTGTAGATAAACATTATAAGAATATTTCATCTAAATCATTTTTGCATAAAGTTTAAAGGTAGCCTGTAATCTGTAAATATTTGAAAATGTACCTATACAACACCCTTAAGGAATCTACTTCAACAGTTACTTGGCCCAACTTACATTATTTTACACATTTAACTAGACTAGAAATGTTTGAAGATAAGTGGTGTGTTTTTTTCTTTTGAAATTACTTTCGGGTGAAATATAAGTAGAAATGGAAAATTTATAATTCATATCCTGTATATCAGAAAGAAATTGAGAAGGGTAAACTAAAACGGAATTAGTACATTTGAATTTGGGGAAGCAGAAGCACTTAGAAATGTATCCCTCTTACATTTTAAGCAAACGTATTCGTTGGAATATAATCGGTGTTGTTTGCCTAGGGTAATTCTCTTGATATGAAAGCCGACAGAACAAAATGGAGATAATCCCTTATGCCATGCAGCTTCATTGTAGAAAAGTAACTATTTTAATGTAATGTAATTATTTTGTAAGATTCCCCGTTTATAAATTAAAAAACAATGTAATTTTTACTGATAACATACATTATTTGCTTTGTATTCTTTTTATCTTTGAATAAGCACCTATATTTCAAGTACAGGTTTATTATTAAAGTAAATCTATTTTACAATGATTATTACATGCCGAAATTTTATTTCATAAAAATAGTAGTTACAGGTGCAACCGTCTAGTAATCAGAAGGCTGTTGGGACGACATATATGCCGTGGTCTCTTGCATATTAAAAATAATAGTAATAGCATTAAGATTTAATTTAAGTATATAAAATATAAAAGAGACAATAAGAATAAATTTTATTGTATTCAAAGTTTTTAACACAAGAGTATACTAAGTTGCATACATTTTAAAGTGAGAAAACATAGACATAAAAATGAACTTATATTTACAATTTAGATATTAAACAGGTACAAAATAAAAGACTAGATAAAATTTAAGATATACATTTCTTTTATAGAAAAGAGAAACAAGATGTATGGTTTGTGTATAATGAAAAACAACCTGACTTTATAAAATGCGTGAAAATTGCACTGAACATTTTGAATAATGGACCGCTGTTTAAAAATAAAAGTGAAATGAAAGCAAATAACCGAGAAAGGGTTATGCTTAAGAATGGAAGTGTGATAAGAATTAGTCATCTAAATGCAATAAAATTGTATGAAGAAAACAAAATCCGATATGCACGGGAGAAGAATGTAATTGAATAAATTATGTAAACTTGAGAAAGTGCATAAGGTAATAAAACTTTATTAAATAAATCATGCAAAAAGAATAAAATTTACCTCAAACTTATGACTATACAAATAAATAAATAAAAAAGGATATAAATAAAAATATTCTGAGACCATACAATCTGCAGTAGTGTTTTTATAAACGACAGCTGGCAATAATAAAGTACATTCATGAATTCGTATATGTAGTATTATATTTCATAGACTGTAGAGAGGTTTTGTACGGTTTGATGACCTACAAAAAGAAAATATAATGTAAACTTGGTTTGTATTTTATTACAGATAAATATATCACCTTTGGAAAAGTCCTGGATCGAGGGAAGCAATGAAAAGGCAAACCAAATGGATCGTGGTAGTACGAGTAATCTTATAAAAAGAATACCTGTTATTTACAATGTATTTCCAATTTTGCCGAGAGCTGGAAATAAAACAAAAATAAGAATTGTGTTAGCAAATGGAAAGAGGAAGTATGTGGCAAATAGTAAAGAAGGTAATAAATTCATAAACAAATATAAGGAAGAGTTATATTAATACAAGCATACCTACATTGGAGAAATGCTGGACAATTTGAGTGAGAAACTTTTAAAATATAAACAAACAATTCTCAAGGTGTTGACATTTTAAAGTGAAGGAACTGTCAAAAGATAATAAGTGCGTGTGTGGGTGTGTGCTCATATCACAACGGCAACTTGGAAAGCAAAGATCTCACTGAAGACGCAGGGTGACAACTTAAATGGTAGTTTCTGAGGATGGCGTTGAGAGCGGTCACGTGTCTTCCCGGGGATATAAATTCGAGGACAAGAATGAACAAGTTGGATTAGCTGGTTATCTGGAAAGAGATTAAAAGCGACTTAAAATCGTAGGATCAGATACACCACGATTATTTTGATTCATATTTATTTCTTGTATTAGCGTATTAATTTCATTTGCATTTAAGTTTCATTCATTTTTCTCTGGTTAATAATTTTTGTATTTTTAAATAATGGAGATGCAAATGGCTGAATTTGAAAAGTTTTTCAATGATTCAAAGTAAGTTTTTGATACAAAGATTTATCAACGTTGCTATGCGTGTATTGAAATATAACGTGCAAATGTATATTCAATATAACGTTGTGCAACAGGGATAATAAATATTTTCCTGTAATAGTAATAAGCATTCATTAGTTTCAAGAACACAAAAATGGAATTATTAATGGTGTTGGGTGTTAAGAGGATATAGCGTGCAAATGTATATTTTCTGGCACTTTATTAGGCATCATTAATGTTTACAATAAATTTTTGATTATAAATTAATGATTTAAATTAGATTTTTAAGAAGGAAAGTGTTTCTGGGTAGCAGACTCTGAGATGCTGGATATAATACGTGTGAATGATTATAGACAGTAATCAGATTCAAGCTGTTTCTCCGAACATTGACCATTGCGAAGTTCTAAGTTTGTCAGAGCATTACGTGCGAATATAATGTCTCTGATGGAATAGAATTAGCATAAAAATATCAATAGTATACTAACGTTAATTAAAGTTTATTTTTTTTGAAACAGGACAATATTTTAGATTTTTATTTGATTAAGCATAAGAAAGATATATTTGTACTATAAAACATTACAACCTAGAACAAGGTACATATGTTTTCTCTTAATTATGTTTCTTTTTAATAAAAAGGTGAATATAGTATAGCGATGCTATCTATTGTGAAATAATGTTAAATAAATTATACAGTTATGTATATGGTTTCTGGTTTTTATTTTGAATAAGCTATAACCTTATCCCAATAAAAGAAAAAAGACCAGAGATTTGATGAGAGAATAGAAATTTAGATACACTGATAGAATTCGCGTATACTTATAAAGTACGTGCTGTTAAGATAAATAATATATATATATATATAGGATAATAAAAATTATCATAATCTTTATTAGTTATGTTGCTGGAACAGCACACAACATAATTTATTTGGCAAAGCCTAATGTATGGCAATACTACAATTATTGTATTCCAAATAGTTATGTTGCCACAGCAATATGTTTTGAATAAATTACACTTATTATAACAGAATAATCTCAATAATAGTATGTTAGAAAATAAATTTTATAAGACGGCTGTGCCGGATTAGTCCGCGATTGGGACTATTTAAGAATTTGCGTATGATATAATGAACTATGAAATGCATTTCCGCTCAAAGTATCAAACTTACATAAACTGATATATTATGTAAGTACTCGAGAAAATATGTATTTTGTGTGAAATATTCTGGCTATGGGTAGATTAACAACTGTCCCTTCGCAATGTTGGCATACGGATCGGAGCGTATCTGACTAGTCACCGGAAGATCAAGGGTTGAAATCAAATAAAATTCCGTCAATTAATAATTGTTGATAATATAAGAAAATATATAAATTTATATTGTTCAAATACAGGAATTATAAAACACAAGTTTATTATGCAGAAATTTCGTTCGCATATTCATTAAAAAGTAATATTATCGAAGCTCGATAACCGTTTGTTCTGCTTAATATTTATGACCAGTTCAGCTGAACTGTCAATTATTTGCAGACCTGTAAATTGAAGGAAAATCTGAAAGCGCGATAGGAATTTTTAATTTTTTTATTTCGTGCGGATACACGTAGTTAGAGGATATGGACATAAATTTGAAATCCTCGTCCAATACAGAAGTGACAAATACTAAACGGAAATATCTTGTCTCGTGCAAACCCTTTTAATTTGACAGCAATCATCGTTTAATAATCTTGATGTTGAATTTGCTTTATTTCGCTCTAATATCACCAGGATAAACTACAATAATCAAGGTAAAATATGATAAAAGCACGTCAAACATGTAATTTGAGGTTACTAGCAGATTCGATTTCTAGGTAGAGAACATTGCATAAATATAAAAAGAGCACATTAACATTTCTTCCTTATATCACCAAGTTAATTATACTAGTAATATATTGTCTTACTTATTGCCATGGACCAAATAATTTTGGAAATAGGAAAAATTAATAATTCCAAAATAAAACTTTTATAAATAAAAATTAGTATAAATTAGATTAAACGTGTTTGAGTTTTTGTTTTAAGAAAGTTTATTTGTAAATATACATACTACATTAAATATATATTTTTATTTATCTTACACTTAGTTTCAGTTAATTGAAAGAATAAGATTTAAAATAAAAATGTCAACAAAAATACATTAAGAGGGGCGTTTACCAACAAATAAAAACTTATGCAACTTATATTACTAGCGGGAGGGGTAGACACAAGGGAAGTGAGTAGGTGGAGCTAGACGATATTCGGTTTCGATCACAGCGTCTCGGTTTTATTCAGAGATTCTGTCGTGGGTTGAAAATTTTAATATATACATAAAATGAATCGTCAAATATTTAAATTCTGAAATCTACTACTATTGGTATTATGTACTTAGTTAAACTAAATGAAATTAACAAATATCAAAATAATGTAAAAAAAAATGCAGACTAAAAATTACTTACCTCGTATTTTGATTTTTCATACGATTTGCATGGTTACTTCTTTGTTTTGTTCATGTTTTATAATAATCCAATTTTCGCTTACCCATAACTGTTATATTATTATACACTCGAATATTATAGGTATATATGACATTTCTTTTTAATTACAAACTTTCACTCGGATTTACGTCTGCAATAGCCGACCGATTCCGATAGATTTGCGTCTTGGCTAGGACCGGTAGAGATACCGTAAAGTATGGATAGACGACGCCATAGCTTCGAAAAACACTCGTGGGAAATGTGTGTGACAATGTTTTCTATTTAATGTTTTTTATCTTCAAAAATAATTACATGAATTTTGTTTTTATATCGTTCATCAAATGAGCAGCTGGCGCGTAGAGGTTGTTTTTTTCTTTTGTCTACCAGCCTAGTAGACATTAATCAAATACATGCATTTTTGTGGTTATTTCTAAAATACAAACTTTTTTTAGAAAATAAATGTATTAAATATTGTAAGATATGCAAAATAATATATATTAAATGCATGCTTAGAAAGTTCAATATTAATAATGAGTCATCTCCGCGGGTATGGCTGATTGTGCCTTTACGAGTAAGGATGTTTTGAAGCGGCTTTTTCTTTGTGGTAGCTACTCATTAGGAGCACATTTAAAAAAAATAATTCAGTTTTCTGCACATGCAACTGAAAGAAATATATAAATTATGCTTCTATTAAGACATCTTATTATGAACAATACTATAACAAATTGTGGCCGTTTTCAAGAAATATAATTTTATACAAACATTAAATTTTTCAGAAAAATGGGAATAAGTCGAAAACTTTAGACTTTAGGCCTGTACTATCTGATTACTTTTTGACTAAAAATGTGTTTCATTTAAAAACTTGAACTATTATCAGCCACCAAGTTATGGAACACTCTGTATAATACAAGATATTTTTAGAATACGCTCCTTACTCGCAAAGGCATAATAGGCCTTACCCGCGGAAATGGCTCACCCTGTATATACAGTGTGCTCACATTTCGAAGCTCACCATTGGTATATCGGTTATTAGAAGACATAGAGCAACGGTTAAATGTGGAATGTTTTACAGAATTCAATGCTCGCAACAAATCTCATTTCAAATTCATTCGAACTTTTTACGATTTTGAGATATATTGAAAAAATGAGGTGTGGCCACCACACGACTCTCTTATACGTATGAAAGTGTTACTTCCGGTCCGAATTTTGAATTTCATTTATACAAAAAATATTCCAAATCCAATTCTAAATTCTTTTGTACTCTTCATAAATATATATAGAATGCATAATTTACGACATATTTGCAAAAAATCGCAATTCGATAAGAGTAAAAGTGGTACTTCCGGTCTGAATTTTAAAATTTTTTTTATACAAAAGATATTTAAAAGTATGTTCTAAATACTTTTATACTCGTAAAGTACCTGCCTAGAAAGCATGACTTGCGAGATATTCGCAAAAAACTGATTTTCGATAACAGTAAAAGACCTACTTCCGGTAGGAATTTCGAAAAACTTTATTAAAACAATTTTTCTCAAATTTAATTCTGAGTACATTTGAATTCTTTATCAATTTGTTTAAACTTAGTAATTGACGAAATATTTGCAAAATTCGATTTTTTCACTGAAGTAAACTACTACTTCCGGTCTGCCGATTTTGCTCAAAATCTAATCAGTTCTCAAGAGGGAGATTATATTCGTAAATACAAAATTTGGAATTGATATCTACAGCGGTTTGACCGCTATCGTGGTCACACACAGACAGACAGACACACAGACATTTTTTAAAAACCACTTTTTTGGTATCAGGGGACCTCAAAACGTGGACATCTGCAAAAATCTCGAGGTCGAAAATTTTCATCATCACAATACTTCCTTATACTACGTATAAGAAAGTAAAAAGCAGTATTTGCCTATTTCAATTTTCCTCAATAACTCTATAACGCCTAATACGATCGCTTATAAACTCTAACATTGTTCAGACACTTTTTCAAGAAAATATTTTTGCTGTTAACAGTAACCCCCGATTTACGTTTCTTTCCAATTCTTAGCGCTATCATTTGTTGTTTTGTGTTTTCATATTGAATTCTTAATTAAGTAGATACTCCTTAAAAACAGCTTTTCAATAATTTACAACATGCCTAATAAGTCTTTATTTGTACGAGAGATATGAACATGTAGAATAAATTTCACTCTAATATGAAATTAGTTAGCTATGAAGTTAAATGTTAGTGTGAAACAGACGATAAGTTCTGTCATTATTAACATGTAAAAGTGCAATTGCCGATGGATTTAGAACTTTTGTTTACTACTTATTGACGTAATTAATTACCTTTAAGCATTGAGATTAATAAGAACTGATAATGGCACATACATTTTCAAATGAAGAAAAGGTTGATACGTTGGAAGTGTATGTCAAAGCAAATAGAAACTCTGAAAATGCTAGCACAAATTACGCTCAACGTTTTCCGGAAAGACCACAACTACGCCGAACAATTTTTAACAGAATAATCAGAAATTTAGTTAACTATGGAAGCTTCGAACAAAAAAGAACAAACTAATAAGTTAACAATGCTGATACACGTCTAAATAATATTTTGCAAAATTTTATGAATTATCCAAGTATATCAGTACATCGAGTAGCTCGAGAAACTAGAATTTCGAAATCTAGTGTTTATAAAACGTTGAAGAAAAGCAAATACCACCTATACAAACCAACAATTGTACAATGGTTAAGCGATAATTACTATCACCGAAGATTACAATCTAGCCGGTGGTATCTACAAAAATGTGAAAATGATGCTGATTGTCCTAGGAACATACTTTGACAGATGAAACACGGTTTACCAGTTGTGGAGTGTTAATAGGCATAACTATCATCACTGGTCTACTGAAAATCCACATTTGGAAAATCAAAGATGTCAAATTCGATCTGGTTTCAATCTCTGGTGTCGTTTGATTGGTATGAATCTTTATTGACAGCCTTCTTGTTTTCTGAGTTTTTGTTTATGATGAAAATTTTCGACCTCGAAATTTTTGCAGATGTCCACGTTTTGAAGTCCCCTGATACCGAAAAAGTGGTTTCAAAAAAATGTCTGTGTGTCTGTCTGTCTGTCTCTCTCTGTGTGTGTGACCACGATAGCGGTCAAACCGCTATAGGTATCAATTCCAAATTTTATATTTACGAATATAATCTCCCTCTTGAGATCTGATTAGATTTTCAGTAAAATCGGCAGACCGGAAGTAGTAGTTTACTTCAGTGAAAAAATCGAATTTTGCCAATTATTCGTCACCTACTAAGTTTAAACAAATTTGTAAAGAATTCATATATACTCAAAATGAAATTTGAGAAGAATTTTTTTAAAAACGTTTTTCGAAATTCCTACCGGAAGTAGGTCTTTTACTCTTATCGAAAATCAGTTTTTTGCAAATATTTCGCAAGTCATGCTTTTTAGACAGGTACAGTCATCTCAACAAAAAGGTTGCCAATCTACACGAACCGAGCGCATTTAGGACGGACTTTAACTTGAACGCATACGCATCACATTCATTCATAAATTGACCTTGCGAATAAAACCTTACAAAGGCACAAATAACCAGCTTGTTAAATACTATAAAATCAACACAACAAAAAATCGGTGTTCTCCAATATCAAAGATGAAATGTATAAAAAAAATTTACGATAGACAATTTTCTGTGTATTTAAAAATTCCTCTTGAAATGCAGAGTTGGAATAAAACACTCATTCATCGAATTATAGTGGTATGAAAAGTATATAAAGTTGTTTTCTTTATTTGTAGTAGGGAATATCACAAAGTAAATACTTCCAGTATTAATTTTCATAATGTATACAAGGTCAGTTTTTTCCAATGTTTAGTACCAGGATCTCGGAAACTACAACAGATAGAGATTTGGTAAAATGGGAAAAGAATTGCAGTTTTAATAGCTCTATTTAATTAAATTTTTCTTTGTTGGAAAAAGTGGCTTACTAGATATTTCGCAAAAAAAGTTTTGTTATTAATATTATTTTATTATATGGTAAGTAATACAGTTTAACCTATATTTCTTTATTCTAGCTTTATTTTTTGAGTTATGACACAAACTTGTATTTTTTTTAAATGCTAACCATAGTAGGCCATGACTTTATAAAAAAAGATCTTTTCTCAACGATTCACATGATGTGCTACTTGATATAGTTCTTTTGATAAATAAATAAATTATGACCATTTCTTTGTTTTAATAAATAGATTTAACTGTATTATTTACCATATAATATCCTAAAACTTTTTCCTTTACACATTTCATCTAAATCGAACGAAATAACAAAAAAAAAACATTTTTACAAAATAATAAAAAAAATATCTAGGTAGGCTATGCACTTTTTCCAAAAAACAAAGCGCTAATTAAATAGAGCTGTTAAAGCTGCAATTCTATTCCCATTTAATCAAAACTGTATCTGTTGTAGTTTCCGAGAACCCCATAATAAACGTCGGCAAAAAACTCACCCTGTATATGTATACAGGCTGAGTCATTAGTAGCCGCTTCTTCGATTGTTCGTTTGTGTTTTAAATAAAAGAAAAAGCAATTAGTGGATATTTCATGGTTGCTTGAGGCGCATATTCTAAAAATACTTTAAGCTCTGACGCACTTCCGGTTTCACCGGAAATGCACGGAACTTATTTTTTTAAATGACTCACTCTATATATTTTGTATTTTCTAGTACTGTTATAAATTGTCTATTAAACAGTTTTTCTTTTTCAAAATTGAGCCAATAGTTTTTGAGTTACCTACTAATTTTTTTTGTAAATTTTTCACAAAAACACGTTTTCAGAAAAAAAAAACGCTTTTTTATTGTTTTTAAAAGTAAAAACATTCTCTGGTAGTGCTTGTAGCAAAGAAAATTCTGTATTATTTGGTATAAGTTGCACTCGACAATGCCTCAAAAAACTTTGTGTTTTCAAAGCCTACTTCCTAAAATTTTCACATACTAAGAACTTATTTTTTTTTATGAAACACCCGGTATTTTATTGTCGCATTTTGTTCCCTTTTTTATTCTCTTTCGTTTTTGTTGACAATGTCCTATACCTATTTTTTGTAATATCTGACATAATCACCATAGGAGCAATCAGCGGTCAAATAAAGAACTACGAGAGCTGTTCTATGCACCGAAATATTCGTCCAATAAAGGCCGGAATGCGGCCGACTGCTTGCGTCAACTGTTAAAGAATGTCGGTAAACATTTATGTCAAATTTATAAAAGCATCGTTGTTATCATCCAAATTAATTATTTTTATGAAGAGTTAATAGATATGATTGACGTTTTGGGTGAATCTGAAAGAAACTCATTGCTAGCATTCATACTTTATGCAAAGAGCCAGGGATCTCTTTGCATAGAAGTCAACCGAAACCAGAAACCTTCGAAAGTATAAAGAAACGGTTCGAGTGAACAGAAAGTATTGAATATGAAAAAAAGAGCGGACAGAATGAATAACTGGTGAGGATTAGACGTTTTAGTGGGGCGGCATCCTCAAATACGTCAGTAAACATGACCTTTATTTTATTTCGTTGTTAACCAACAGTGTAAAAAATGAAAATATTGCAACTGGACATTGCTTGAATTAAAAAATTGAAATGCGATGCTCTTCATTCTGTAAAGTTATTCCTTTTGGGATAGTGGATTTAACCTTTGCTCTGTTTGACAGTTGACTAAGGAAAACGGGCCCCACCTGCCTTCCATTGGTTGAATGAATATTTGGGTGCATAGAACAACAGCGCTCGTAGTTCTTTAATTGACCGCTGATAGCTCCTATAGTGATTATCTCACAAATTGCAAAATTTAGCTATAGGACACTGTTAACAAAAATGTAAGAGAATAAAAAAGGAACAAAATGCCTCAATAAAATACCTAGTGTGCCATTTAAAAAAAAAAATAAGTTTTTGGTATGTGAAAATTTCGGGAAGTAGTGTTTGAAAAAACAAAGTTTTCCGAGGTATTGTCGAGTGCAACTTATATTAAATGGTGCATAATTTTCTTGGCTACACGCACCACCAAAGTTAATAGTTTTACTTTTAAAAACAACGTGAAAAAGGTTTTTTTCTGAACACGTGTTTTGGTCAAATATTTTCAAAAAAATTAATAACTCAAAAACTATTGGCTCAATTTTGAAAAAACAAAACAATTGAATAGACAATTTAAAGCAGTATTAGAAAATCCAGAAATATATCGAGCGAGTCATTTAAAAAAATTAAGTTCTGTGCATTTGCGGTGAAACCGGAAGTGCGTCAAGTCTTAAAGTATTTTTACAATATGTGCCACAAGCAACCATGAATCTTCCACTAATTGTCTTTGCCTTTATTTAAAACACAAAAGGGTAATCGAAGAAGCGGCTACTAATGACTCGCCCTCTAAATGTATATATAATTTCTAAATAACTACAGCGGTAATTAAATTTTGCGAACAAAATATTTATTCAAAAATAATACGGTACTTAACATAAAAAGTATGAAATCCAAATTGTAAAATAATATAAAAAATGTAAGAGGTTCCAAGAAAAGAAGAATGGGTGCATATTTAAATATATACATGTATAGATAAATAGATTTCTAAATTTCTTCAATATATTTACACACAAAGTAATATTTATTTACAATACAGCAAAATTTCAAAAAACCCCTGACAATGTTTTACATGGGAACACAGATAATCTTCAGTAGTGAGTCCAAGCTCCATCATTTTCAATGACTTCTTGAAGTCTAGAGGGTATAGAGGCAATAAGTTTGCTGCAATATTGCACAGAAATATCCCCCCAGACAGTTTCGATCTTGTCCCATAGTTCGTCGGAAGTACGCGGAACAAATTCTTTCAACATATCTTTCTTCATGATCCCCCAAACATTCTCAATAGGATTTAAGTCGGGACTGTTAGAGGGCCATGGTAAAACTTCAATATTTGATGTTTGAAACCATTGTTGAACTAATCGCGATCGGTGAACGGGACAGTTATCCTGCTGGAACACTAAATTATTTTCATACATCATATTAACTGATGGTAGCATAATATTGGACAATATGTCTCGATACTGCACACTATCTAACATATTTTCTATTTTCCATATGGGTCCCGTTCCAAGACTCGATATCCATCCCCATACACTGACCGCAAATCTACCACTACGGCTTCGTTCCAGTATATTATTTAAATGATAACGGGTATTTTGTTGTCGATAAACTTTCCGTTTTGCATTCGAATATGACTGGAAACTGGATTCGTCAGAAAAAACCACTCTATTCCAGAAATCCATGTTTTTGTCGAGGTAGGTTTCTGCAAATCTGAGTCTTACTTCTTTTTGTTGCTCATTTAGTTTCGGTTTTATAGCGGCAATATAATTTCCAATATTTACTTCTACCAATCTGTTGCGAGCTGTGCTTAGACTTCCACCAAATTCTGTTGCCTGAATGGCTCTGCGCCAGGTTGCAAAAGTATGTTCTTCAATGTAACGCGTCAGAGCATTATCTTCTTCTGGACGTGTTACCCTTTTTCTTCCTGAACCAGGACGTCTTGCTACAGAGTGGTCTACCAACCATTTCTGTCGAAGTTTATAAATACTAGTGTGGCTAACACCTAATTCTCTAGCAACGCCTGTAATGGACCACCCATATTCCAGCATTGCTACCGCACGTTCTTTTTCAAGTGTTGTCAACATGGTGACTACTACTCGTCGGACTGTCTACTCTGTCTCCTCATATGCCGGTGCTTAAATATATATGTCTCAATGATGTCGCACTCTGGAGATTGTTCTCGTGTTTACTATCCCCAATAGTTTCGCGAGGTTTCTAGAAGTTTGACTGGACGCCGGCGGCGCCTGACAGAAGTAATTTTTTATATTCTAGGTGGACAAAAATCACAAAATTTAGGATAAAAATAATATTTCCAGTGACTTCGTTGTAGAGACAGTTGTAAAACCAGTTTTTTGTGCCAGAATTGTTATACTTTATAGCGCGTCGCTATGACAATAAACAAAAAAATATCATTTAATATTGGCCGAAAATAAAGTTCTCCGAAAATAAATAAGATTTGCTATACATAAAAAAATAATGTTTGTTATTCATATTAATACATTAGGCTTTAAGTGTATATATGTATAAAAAACATTAAATATATTTTGGTTCATCATAAAATAATTCTTTATTATTGTATCCATTAGTGTCTTGTTCATAAAATAAAGCAAACTCTAAAATATGTGAAATACATATAACTTGCAATGCCAGTAAAAAGCTGACATAAAATTGTAAAACATCCAAATAAAAACCGGGTGATTTATTATGTTTACATTAAGTGTATCTTCATGAATATATGTATATACTATATACCTTATTCACCCTATATTTTAGGTCGATACTGGATCGTTGGAAAGATAGACTATTTCATTCATAATACAGTTACAGCTCTACCTACATATATTAGACAGAATTTCTGCTTCAGATTGGCAACCTTATTGTTGAGAGGACTGTACGTAACGAGTATAAAAAAATTTAGAACTCAATTTTCAATACCTTTTGTAGGAACAAAATTTAAAAATTCGGACCGAAAGTAACATTTTTGCTCTTATCGAATAGCTATTTTTGCAAATATTTCGTAAATTATGCATTCTATATACAAGGTGAGTCATCTAAGCGGGTAAGGCCGATTATGCCTTTATGAGTAAAGATATTTCAAAGCGGTTTTTTCCTTGTGATAGCTGTTCATTGGGAGCACATTTCAAAAATATTTTGTATTATACAGAGTGTTCCATAACTTGGTGGCTAACCATAGTTATAATTTTTTAAATGGAACACCCTATATATTATTGTATTTTTGAATTCTCCGTATAATTTTTAGTCAAAAGTTATGAGATAGTATAGGTCTAAAGTGTAAAGTTTTTGACATAATCCCATTTTTCTGAAAAATTCAATGTTTCTATAAAATTATATATCTGGATAACGACTTATTAGATGGACAAAATTTTTTGCAGTATTTTTTACAATAAGAGGTCCTAATAGAAGCATGTTTTATTTTTTTGCAGTTACTAACTGCATGTGCAGGAAACTGGATTAAAATTACATGACACGTTTTTGTACAAAAGTAATTTTTTTAAATGGAACAGCCTGTATATTATTTCATTTTTGAATTGCTTATTAAATTTCATGTCAGAAACATGTAAGACGTTAATACTTTAAATGTGACTATTACTGAGCTAGTGTCGTTTTTTGATATGCTTTTGTTAGTTTTTGCAAAAAAGTCAATTTTTTCAAATGAAACACACAGTATATTATTTTATTTTTGAATTTCTTATTAAATTTCACATCAAAAACATGTAAGACGTTAATACTTTAAAAGTGACTATTATTGAGCTATTGTCTCTTTTTGATATAATTTTGTCAGTACTATATTATATTAATTAAAACCACGAAACTGACAAAATTATATCAAAAAGAGACAATAGCTCAGTAATAGTCACTTTTAAAGTATTAACGTCTTACATTTTTTTGATGTGAAATTTAATAAGAAATTCAAAAATAAAATAATATACAGGGTGTTCCATTTGAAAAAATTTACTTTTTAGCAAAAACTAACAAAAGCATATCAAAAAACGACAGTAGCTCAATAATAGTCACATTTAAAGTACTAACGTCTTACATGTTTCTGACATGAAATTTAATAAAGAATTCAAAAATGAAATGATATACAGGGTGTTCCA
Source organism: Amphimallon solstitiale (assembly GCA_963170755.1). Taxonomy (NCBI): domain Eukaryota; kingdom Metazoa; phylum Arthropoda; class Insecta; order Coleoptera; family Scarabaeidae; genus Amphimallon; species Amphimallon solstitiale. The sequence continues at coordinate 10,542,799 of OY720678.1, read as the reverse complement.
TTTAAAAAAATTGACTTTTATTCTGAAACGTGTCATGTAATTTTAATTCAGCAAAAAAATAAAACATGCTTCTATTAGGACCTCTTATTATAAACAATACTGCAAAAAAATTTGTCCATCTAATGCGTCGTTTTCGAGAAATAGAATTTTATACAAACATTGAATTTTTCAGTAAAGTAGGAATAAGTCGAAAACTTTACACTTTAGGCCTATACTATCTTATTACTTTTTGACTAAAAATTATACGGGGAATATAAAAATGCATTAATATATGGGGTGTTCCATTTAAAAAACTCTAACTATGGTTAGCCACCAAGTTATGGAACACTCTGTATAATACAACATATTTTTAAAATGTGCTTCTAATGAACAGCTATCACAAGGAAAAAACCGCTTCGAAATATCTTTACTCATAAAGGCATAATCGGCCTTACCCGCTTAGATGACTCACCCTGTATATTTGTCAAGAGTACAAAAGCATTTAGAGTTGGATTTGAAATATTTTTTGTATAAACGAAATTTCAAAATTCGGACCGGAAGTAACACTTTGACTCTTATCGAATACCGATTTTTGCAAATATTTCGTAAATTATGCAGACTGGAAGTACTTAGAATAGGATTTTGAATAATTTTTGTATAAAATAATATTTAAAATTGTATGATTTGAAACGCTCATACGTATAAGAAAGTCGTGTGGTGGCCACACCTCATTTTTTCATTTTAGATAAACACTTAATAAGTGCTTTTATAGTTTTTAGTTTGTTTTTAGTCTGGTTTGGTTTAAGCTTTTTCATTTGAGTAGTTGTTTGGCTATGTTGGAGAAGCTGAAAATATCTAAATATCTAGATACAAAGGGTATTCTGTGTTATCATTATTTAAGCTTCATTTTGTTTAGTTTTAGTATAAGTTTAGTATATATTTTAATTAGCATATTAATTATGTATATACTTCAGTGCAACGACACAAATAGTTACACCTAACTGTGTTATACAGTTATAGAGATTTCAGTAGACAGTGTTTTTGGTCTGAGCGAGGCCAAGAGTCTAAAATGGACCGAAACAAATAAAACTCTTTTATAATATTGCCTGTACGACCAAATTAACTACATATTGTTTTTAATCGTACGCATCAAATCAGTACTTCCTAGCAAACATCTGAATTTATTTGTGAATTGTCAAAATGACTTAATAAAATGTAATTACAATAAAAAACTATTTATAAATTAAGTTATCCTTTTACATACTAATAGTATTTGGTTTAAACATTTTCGAATGCTCAAAATAATTGGTACTCATCAATTCGACATTATTATTTGGTACAAACCATACAATAAATAGAAAACAACAGTGTTTGCGAGTTGCAAAATAATACATTTTATGTTGTTTGTATATTTGAAATAATCTTACAGGTATATGTGCGATATATTTTTATAAATGTGTAAATAAATAACTTTGGAGCCAAGTAATGTATATTTATCTTTGTTAAATATGTCTACATTTATTTTGTTTTGTCTTTCAATATTATGCTTAAAAATATTTCCAAGATCATTTTGGAGAATTCTTATCACTTATAACGTTATTAGTTTCAAGTTGTGCTAGGCAAGTAAAATAATTTTATAACATTTCATATAGAATACTAGACACCTCTTCTTTTATTCTTCTTTTCAGCTCGAAGATAAATGTAATAACGTATACTACACCAAACAAAAGTATAAGCAACAGACAGCGAAGACGACGACAGCAATAAAATAAAATGTTTTAACGATGTCAAAATAATATCCCTGCTATTTACGGGGAAAATCCAGCGTGTCATTGGTAACTCTCGTATAAAATCTTGGCACTACAGGAATTTCATTCTAAATTCCTGCAGCCCGGTGAAAAACAGTCGACGCTCGAGTCTCATGGGAGCTTTTATACTCAGGATTAGGCCCATTTCATCTTCTTGCTTGGTACTTCTCCTTTCCACTTCAAATTCTCTCTCATTCATTTCGTCATGCAATCCACATGGTATAAGTATTTTGTCTCGCTTATACGCTCGCCTTTTACCTAGGGTTGTATAATGCATCAGCTTCATATATGTTCTCTCTCTATCACACATTTTTACCAAATGCATCTATATGTCATTGTTTCCCTTTTAAGCACTGTTATATATAGATGTGAACACTTTTCTTTGATGATATATATTTCATTATACCAACATTTCTATATATATTTTACTCATATTATGAAACATTATATTTTTACTCTTGAATTTTCTATATGCCCATTTGGGTATATCGCGCGCTTCATTTTGCGGTTTTTATATATTAAAATGTGCCCTTGTCGTACTTCTAGTACTTTAAATGTTAAAATACTGGATTATTTTAATTTGTGTCCATTTATTAAGGAAATTATCCTCAGAAAGCGAAGAAAGGAATTTACTAAGTAGTGCGGCTACACGTGTGTCATATATATGAGGTATCGTTAGCGGACAGGTTACGATTTAATATTTATTCAAAGTACCAGATAATTCAGAAAACGACACTCCATATTAAAATGATGTTTATTTCATCAAACAATCACAGTATTTGAATATAAAATTCCTTAAATACTGGATATATACGAAAGAACAATCGCAGAAAGGACAAAATCCGAAGATATATCTACTTCTAATTTACTTACTTCACTGTTAACTTCATTTTCTTTAATAGTATATTATGTAATGAGCATTTAATGATAGCTATTAAGACACGAGTAAGAAAATTACAATACGAGGCGAAGCCGAGTATTGTAATGAATACGAGTGTCTTAATAGCCATTAAATGCGAGTTGCATACACTATTTTTTCTACGACCCCATAATAAAACATTATTTTTTGAACATTCTATATCATAAATTGAGGTTAAAATTTTACATGCACCTTTGCGAGTTTAGCTGGTAATAAATTGTTCGTGGTTACTAAGGCTTGTTCCATAATTTCTGGTGAACTCAAATTTTACATTTCACTGTCATTATCCCTCATTTTTACCGTTTATATTTTCAAAAAAGCACAAATTTTAAGTACTTACATGTAAATTACAGAGAACTGTCACATTTATTTAATGTGTATATCTGTCAGATATGCAGTCGCCATATTGAATATTGTTTGAATATTAGAATGTCGCATTCCTATTGGATATAAACTTATATCGTAATGAAAAATCTGTATTCCTATTGGATATAAACTTGTAACATAATGAAAATCTGTATCGTAATGGACATCGTTAAAGTACAGGTTCGGCATATCTAATAATACAATTAAAGTATGGGAGTAGAAAAAATATATAATGTTACCTAGTGGAGAAGAATCTATATCTGTATTCTTTCTGTTCTCCTTACCGGCTGATGGCAGAAATTTGCCTCATTCCATAGATTTTAATATTTCGTAGTGTTTTTGTTTTTGTTGAGAATATTTTGTATAAGGAATCATTTGGCTTCAGAAAGATAATAGGTCAATGTTCGGAGAAAAGAATTGAATTTGATCACTGGAAACAATCATTCGCACGCATTGCGACCAGTGTCTTAAAATTCGCCACCCAGAAACACTTCCCTTTTCTAAATATCTATTTTAATTTTTAAATTTGAAATCAAAAAAAAATGAATTATGAGAATTAATGATGCTTAATAAAGTGTCAGAAAATATACATTCGCACGTTATATCCTCTTAACAGCCAACACCATTAATAATCCTATTTGTGTTGTATAAAAAAAAACTAATGAATTCATATTACTACAGGACAATATCTATTATCCCTGCTGCCCAACGTTATATTGAATAAACATTTGCACATTGTATTCCATACACGCATAGCAGCATTGATAAATCCGTGTATTTAAAACTAACTTTGTATCGTTAAACATCTCTTCAAATTGTGCCATAGGCATCTCCATTTTTTAAATACAAAAGAAATATTAACAAAGAAAACTTATTATAGTGAATGAAAATTAGATAAGGTAAAATTAGTATGCTAATACAAAATGAATGAGTTTACATTTAATCGTGGTGTATCTGACCCTACGATTTTCTATTTTAAAGTATTTGTCTAATTTTGTTCATTCCTGTCTTTGAATTTATATACCCGGGGAAAAACATATAACGCCTGCTATGCCACCACCGAACTAAAATTTAGGTTGTCACCCTGCGTCATTCGTAAAACCTCTGCTCCCAAGTTGCCATCGTGACACCAACACACACGCGCTTATTGTCTTTGACAGTTCATTTACGTAAAATGTCAACACACTGCAAAATGTTTTCTTATTTAAAAGTCTTATTCCCCAAACTATTAAGTATCTTCAAAGGTAGGTATATTTTTTTTATTAATATAATTCTTCCTTGTATTTGTTGCCTTTTTCATCATTTGTCACATATTTTCTTTTTCCATTAATTAACACTATCCTTACTTTTGTTTTATTTATTTCAGTATTCGGTAAAATTGGAAATATATTATAAATAACAGGTATTCTTCTTCCAACACCACCCGCACTATCACGATCCGTCCGGCCGGCCATTTCGTCGCTGCTTTCGATCCACGTCTTTTCCAATGGTGATATATTTATCTGTAAAAAACTACACACAAAGTTTATACCATATTTTCTTTTTGTAGGTCATCAAACCATACGAGTCTTTCTACAGTTTATGAAACATAGTGCTACACACACAAATTCATGGATGTTTTATTTTGTTTGTTCAGCTGTCTTTATATAAAAACATTATTGCTGATCGTTCCGTGTCAAGATATATTTATATCCTTTTTTTTCTATAATTATAAGTGAAGGTAAATTTTATTCTTTCAGTATGATTTATATAAATCCCTTTTATAAAGTTTTATTACATTGTGCACGTTTTCAAATTCATATAATTTATTCAACTAAATTTTCTTCTCTTGAATAACGTATTTGATCTTGTTTGTAGTTTTACTGCGTTTAAATGACTAATTCTTTTCACTGTTCCGTCCTTAAGCATAACCCTTTCTCGGTTGTTTGCTTTCATTACTCTTTTATTTTTAAACAACGGTCCATTATTCAAAATGTTTAGTGCAATTTTCACGCATTTTGAAAAGTTAGGTTGTTTCTCATTATACGCAAACCATACATCCCTGTTTATCTTTTCTATAAAAGAAATATATATATATAGCTTAGATTTATCTCGTCTTTTATTTTGTACCTATCTAATATTTAAATTGTAAATACTTATCTAACCTTTTAATTTATTGTAACAATAAATTTATTTCGATGTCTGTGTTTTCTATGCCTAAATGTATGCAACTTATTATACCCTTATGTTGAAATCTTTAATACAATAAAATCTGATTCTTTACTGTTTCTTTTATTTTTTTATACTTAAATGAATTCTTAATGCTATTATTATTATTTTTAACATGCAAGAGATCACGGCAATATGTTAGAAAATTCTAATAAAACTTTGTGAAATATAGCCAAGTGTGTTATTCTCCACAACTAAATTAATTTATGCGCTTAAATAAAGGATCACAATGATAATAATTTTACTTTGTTAAATTGAACCAGATGCATTAGAAGTGAAATGATTTGTTTGATATTTAAAGGTGTTTAATAAGCATTTACATTTGGCAGGCAGATACTATTCATATATGACCTATATTTACTGTCAATGTATAATTTTTTCCTTGAATTTTAATTTTAATGTTTGTGCAGAACAGTTTCAGCAAATAGTGCAAGTAAATCAACTTTAAGAATAGTTAGAGCTTACTACAGTCATTTAGTATACGTTCATCATTAATTTTAACTATGGACAATGGACATGCTACATTGATTATCCAATGTATGTCGAAAATCCTAATGCCTTCATATCCCGCTCTAATATAAAGCATACAGTGATAGAATTTTATAAAGTATTTCATGTGATACGTGCAACATACAAAGTATTTACAAATGAATTCAGTAAGATTGTAGATCCTGAGATCTAGATTGTAATGCTTCATCAACAACTTTTTACAAATTTTCTCACATTCTTCCCTTGACTTTGAAACTAATATCTGGATATTGTGTGTTTATAATATAACATCATTCAAGAATATCAATAGCTTGTTCTCTTTTTTCGATAAGAAATTCTGGAACTCTGTTAAATAAGTAGACACCAATATCCTTGAACGTATTTACAATCAAATGGACGTTGAAACTCATAATTTCAATCTAAAATGATTTTTCATATATGTACATATCAAGATTCCGTGAAATTTCGATCAGTATCATATATGTAATTTACAAATTACCAAAATGTTTCAAAACTTTACAGTGCAAATAGACAGTAAGTGCAAGGAAAACCAGTCTATATATCCAATAAATCTTTTCTCAGACACAAAATTCGGACCATAGATGCATAATTATAATGTGAATTTTTCCTTATGCAATTTATTAAGCATATTCTAAATCTGGAATAAAATTAAATTCTTTACCATATGACAGAATTTAATATAGAAGTTATCTTGTTTGTATACAATATAAAATAGACACATTTTATACAATAGAATTAAGATAATGGAAAGAATATACACACGATATAATATCATATATATCTATAATATTTGTTCTATTTTCTGATCAAAAAGAAACTTGTAGTGACACTAGAGTTGTTTATGTATGATAATGCTTAAGATTTTTAGATCAGGAGACAATACCTTCATTTCCACATAATGTAAATTAATTAATTCGGTTCCTGTTCTACGAATCTGCCTTTTGACTCATTACATGTCGGTATCACATCCACAAGATTTTTTTTAGGTTTATATTATGTCAACAATACATGTTAAAGGATGCAAATATATACAGATAATATTCCATATATAAAATTCTGCATTTTAAAGAATATGAAGCATATAATGTAGTAGAAAATTAATTAATTAAAAGCAAAACCAGACCCACTTAAAAATAACGACAGTATTTTATTTAATTACTAATAATAAACACAAGCGAAAATTATCTTTTTATTTTTCTTAAAACTGTTCTAAATCATTCGGGCTTGTATTTTTATTATTTAGATTATCGACTCGTTAGATGAACTACTTTTGTTAATTCGCATTAGGCATTTCAGATCTCATTACTAATGACTAGATTTTACAACCACAACAATTTAATAAATTAAATTAACAAATGTATTTTGTTGAGAAAATTTGTCGAGATGATAAGCACTGTATATTTTATATATCTATATGTTTTTAAAAGAAAATAATTTTAAATAAAACAACGAAAAGAAATATAGGGGAAATGTAAAGGTTTCCTTCATTTTCGTGATGATTATATATCATGTAGTCAGTCATGTCCTCAATATCAAGGCTTTGTTGAAACACATTTTCCTAAGAGAAAAAGCAATATTTCCATATAGCTTTAAACGGTTATTGACACTATTTACACCTCTAAAAGTGGGACTGTCTCTTGTAGCATTTGAAGCGATGTGAAATACGTATATTCCTGCAACGCAGTGCTAAATGACTTTCCAAATACCAGCTGCGAATTTTATATAAACTTCATTCAGATATAGACCCATATAAAGTATTTACAAATATCTACTACAATACCATAACAAGCAGTATTACAAATCCTTTTCTTTAATCATTAGTTTTATTTATAACCGCTATTTAAATAAATAACTTTAAATAAGAGAATAAGAGGAGAATCAAAATATTACAAGGGAAAGCACAATCATCATATCGTAATTGCTTATAAGGAACATAAGTGTTTCTATATAACTTGTAAAATTTTACGTTTATATGGTTATTTGTTTATTTGTATATTTATATACGGGAACATGCTTGTTTCAGCGGAATTCGTACATAAAAAGTACCAGGCGTACAGGCGATTTACGCATTGCGATTTAGAAATTTGTATGTTATTAAATCGGCCACTTGCAAACGATTGTTCTACTTTCAGAATCGCACCTTAACATTTAATTTGCAAATATAACATTTTATTACAATCCGTATGTTAAAATAGCATCAGTCTAAGTCCTTATTATGATTAGTTTATGTCGATAATATTCAAAACCATTGCAAAAAAATCCTTTTGAGCACAAAAAAACCGAGGATCTTCTAACTAAAGCTACAAATGGCGATCTGTCACCTGATGGTTTTTCGTGTATGTTTACATCTCCAAGGGGTGTGGGTGTAATATGTATACGTTCTTTTCTTAACTGTTTGATAAAAAATCCTCTTCGTACACTGTAAAAAAATTATGGGAAATTTTACTCTGATAATCGGATGCTACCTCCGATATCCGGGTAAATTTCCTGAGCTGAGTAATTTTACCATCCATTTGTAAAATTCCAAAGTAAGAAGGGAAAATTGCAAGTGGTAAAGTAAATATACATGGGAAAGTTACCATGCAAAGGCATTTTTTTTGCGCGGAGGTGAAACTTAATGCTTAATTTTACCATCAAGGGGTAAATTTACTTCTCGCAATTTAACCTCCTAATTTTATAGGGGAATTTTAACCACAGAAAGTAAAATCTGCCCTACTGTAGTAATTTTATCCACATACTAGTAGTAATAAAGTTGCATCCGATTCTAGTAATAAAATTACCCTGTTTTACTGTTCACTTATACCGTATCACATTACATATCACTGTAAGTAGTGATATGTAATGCACTTACAAGCCGACCTTGCATATTCTTTTCATTGCCCTAGATCCAATCATAAGTACATAGAAGTCTACACTTTCTACTGGAAATTATTTTAAATCAACAGCGCATAAGGTTTTTATAAGAACTCCGAATATATAATTATACTGCATAGAATTAATTGACCTTCGGTATTCTACTATTCACTATATTGATGTCGTGAGCAATTAACGCTCAGCTTTTATACTCGATGTCGGTACTGTGTGGGATATGACAATATTTTTCCGAAATGGTGATACATTTCCTTCAAGACGAATTACAATACTTTGGTAATAATTAGCAAATACGAAAGAAATCGATGATAAACACTAGAAAAGTCAGTGATTAATAAATAGATTAAAGTCAAATGGTAAAATTTCACTGCGGTCAGAGTTGGGCATTATATATATAGTTAATTCCACGAAACTCTTAAATTGCCACAAAAATCTGAAACAATAAGATTGACCTTTTGGTTGCATCAGTTAAGTTTAAGTACAGCTCTTATTGCAGTGCGTCATAATAATATATAATTACCTATATAATTTGGTGAGTGTTACATAATTTACATTTTGCCCAATTCTGACTGAAGAACGTTTTTTTAATTTTTAAAACTATAAGTAGAGGAATACCTTCAACTTCATTCAACATCGTTTTATTTCTTGTTAAACATATTTATATTAAACATTATCTCTTAAATAATTCAGTAAGTTTACTACTTTTGCTTGTATTTTCTTTTTGTTTTTAGTGTCTGAAACAGAATTTATTTTCATACAATAATATTGAAGAAATAACATTGTGTGTGATATGTCTTTTGGATATTCCAGGATTTAATGCCTCTCTTAAATATCGGGTCCCTTGGTTCAGGTGCTGCTGTTCCATTTTTATGACATAACAATGAATATTTTCATTGTCATCTGAAAACAGAAATATAAGTAATTAAATATCACCTACATATTTGTATTCTGTTTTTTACAGTATCTACCAGACCAACTTGATCATTTTCACGCAATATGTTACTTACATTTTCTACATCAATACTGTTAATGTCTGATATACATTCGATAATTCTCTGCAGAGCTGATTCTGGTAAAAAATATTTAGCTTGCAAAGTTAAATAAGTGCTAGCTAACGTTTTTATATAGAAGTGCTTAATCTCCAATTGGTTTTCTAATTCCTTAGTTCTATCCTCATCACATTGCACGTTATCATTGGAATATGAGCTTAAATGGACACTATTCGTAACTGTAACATTATCCACATTGATTGGTAAATTATCACAAGAACTTACATCGCGCTTAATTTTAAAAAAATGATATCGATAAAAATGTGTTTCAAAACTACTAACACTTTGAAATAATCCTCTTTTGTTACATGATGGACACTCAATTATTTTTCCATCCCTAATATGACCGTATAAATGAGCTAAAAAATTATTGTAAAGATCAACCGTGAAATTACATACATTGCAAGAAACTGTTAGTGGTTTGACTTTTGGCAACACACTTCTATGTGTACGGTAGATGTGCATGTTGAAACTTTTGTATTTACTGTATTTCATAAAGCATTCGGGATATTTGCAGTAATACCGAATGTTTCGTACATTGATGTTGGTTATAATCTGATATTGTTCGAAGCCTTGAATTACAAACAGTACATTCATAGTTATTATCCATCTTATTTCTACAACAAATAAGTATGTAAATCATACTATTAATCAGCAGTTATTTTGTTGTGTTATTTAGAGAACAAGCACAATTATTTGAAATATATGGATATTTTAACATGGCTGCTAAATTTATAACGTAAAAGCACACATGGAATAAATATATTTTCTTTTGAAACCAGCTTTATATCAACAATGGACTTTTATATATATACGTGAGGAACATCGATGCTACGAAATACTATCAAAAATGTTAAAAACCTGTACTTTCGCTAATAAAATAATGTATGTACTTAACCCTCCAAACATATCTTGTAACGTACACACATGAACAAAGCAGGTACTGTTGTTTGGATCTTTTCATTACAGAACACAGTAATTCATATACTAATATACACTTTCTTAATAAAAAAGATTTTCATATAAACATTATTATTAATACTCACCTACCCTAAAAATCGGGGTGTGAAGTGATGGACCCATGTTTCATCCATGGTTATCAAACGGTGCAAAAATTGCTGTTGCTGTGAAATTTCACTAAACACTCAATTGAAACATCTTCACGACACTGTTTTTACTCGAGTGTTAGCAAACGCGGCACCCATCTTGCACACAGCTTTTTCATGATAATATGCGATGTACCGCACTCCTTGAAATGCTTACTATGTCTGCTAGCTCGCGCTCTTTCAGTTGGCGATCATCCAGTACCGCTTTGTGTATTTTCTTCACCATTTCTGGAGTCGTCACCTCATTTGGTCCGCCACAGCTATGCTCCTCTTGGTAGCTCGAACGGCCTCGTTTAAACTCTGCTACCCAATATTTTACTATTGTAAACGAAGGAGCAGACTCACCCAGAGTAGAATCCAGTACAGCTACGTCAGGTCGGGTGCTTCTGGGACCACCCTCGTATAAGCAACAACAAAGTTTAAGAGTTTCGTCAAATTGATAGTATGCACTTATTTTGTACTTGACATATTACATGTTTGGCTTTTCATAACGAAATATATATAAATATAATGTATGAATAATTTCATTTATTAATTTAATTTTGTTATGAAAGGCCAATCATTTCATATGTAAAATACAAAATAATTACATGCTATCAATTTGATGCAAGTATTAAAGTTTGCTGTTGTTTATATATTTTAAAGTACATAAAAAATTAGATTGTTTAGAACGACAATGATGTTAGACAAACTGAATACCGTAATTACGCCGAGGTCGGGACACGAAACAGTAAAAAATCATGTTGATGTGCTGAGTTGTAGATGGTGAATTTCACCCTGGCAGTCTAAATTTGCGAACCGTGAAATAAGACGATCAAGAGGAAACTAAACACAAATACGACTGCATTGTAATAGCAAGGAGAAAAGTATACAAAAGGAACATTACAGTCCCTACGAGATGTAAACGGTTTACGATTAAAGTCGGAAAAACGGGCTATAGTTTTTAAATTGAAACTAAGTTCATTACTTCCGCACAGTGTCACTTTAATATTTACAAATTTACATCGTGCTTTTCTCTTTGCTATTAAAAATTGTTTTTTAATTAATTATTCAACATAATAAGATTAGTGATAGTATTAATATAGTTGTATGATAAATTTAGTCGGTATGCAGAAAATACGTCACCATAAAAATAAGTATATTTCTTTTCATAGATATAGAAGTCATTGGAGTAAAACACTCGACAATGTAGTTTAATAATATGTTTACGAAATTTGTTGACGGTATGTTAAATTTTCATAATTAATTTAGATATCATGATTTTTTAAATGACATGTTTTTAAAGATATATGTTTCCTGTTTTGGTAAAGATATATTTTCACAATTAGACGGTTTTCTTAAAGAGTGGAAGATTTCATAGTCAGAAGAATTATTGATCACACTTAAAGAAAAGAGTATGTATACTTGTTTTATACACTCTTTTAGTGTGATTAAGTGAAAATGAGAAACATTTACATTACGTAATGAACATTTTACATTTTACGAGTAATTTTGTTGATATATTTTACCCGCCAATGTCTGTGGAGGTAATTGATAGAACATTCGACTCTATTGACATCTATGAAAATCAAAGGGTATTATATCTTATTTTGAGTTCATAAACTAAGAACAACAACAGTATTTAGTAATGCGCTCAGTATTGTCTAATGCCAAATTTTTTGTTTTACACTATGAACATCTATGAATTTGACATTGTTAAGTTAATACTGAACATATTGCTTTGATTACACAGATTATTTCAATTAACATCCACCTTTTTAGTTGTGCCACATTGAAGAAACCAAATAAGGTAAAAACATACAAATTTAACACTTGCTTGATTTACACTATTCTATATTATATCTTTGGCACATAGTATTATTTGTGTGATGCTGTTAGATGTTTGCCTTAGGTAAACCTAGATCTTCTAATTAACCCACGTGAATGGTATCTACTAATATCTAGATTACTCTTTAATTATACCCGCGTCAATACTATTTGTGTAGTAGAATTTAATGCATGTCTATACATAGATCAAGACCATTTAAAACAACTGCATAGATAGTAGCAAATATGCTATGCTTAATTGTTCATTTTTTCACTTTCACACATTTCTAATTTGCACTATATCTTGTTAGTCAATAAAATTTTTTAGATGACAGCTTTCTTACAATTGGCATTTTGTTATTAGTTTACTATTGAATTATGTTGCCGCTACGCCAAGATAACTAATTACTTTTAATAAATTTCTTGGATATTTCGGCAAAGAATTTCAATATATAATATATATATTATACTATATTTGATTGATTAAAATTACCTCTGTTATTGTTTCCAAAATTATTTCCTCTTCCTTGATTTGTATAATAATTATAATTGTCCCTGTTTACTGGATTATGATTTATATAATTATTTCGGGAATTTCTTGTTTTTATTTCTGTCAGATCATCCAATCGTCTTAGCGTTTCCATCAATTGTTCTATGTTATTTACCTCCTTGCCTATAACAACTTCTCCATCTGTTAAAATACAATGATTTAAGATATGTCTAATGACTTCTTCTTCAGACATATTTGGTATATGGTTGGATTTATTAAACATATCATGCGCATAATTCTCTCGGTTTACCACACATTCTTGATAACGTCCTGTTAATAATTTCACTTTCATTCGATCTTGTATATTTTTATTCCAATACTGTTGAGTGAATTCTCTTTCAAAATCTTTAAAATTGTTACATCTTTCTTCAACCAACTCGAACCATTCTAGCGCTCTACCTTCTAAAGTTAATCTAATAAGATTTATCTTTTGGAAATCATCTTCAATATCACTAGTTAGTCTCGTTATATTTTTTAGGTAGGTCAAAGGATGAACTTGACCTCTACTATCTTTATATTTAGGCCACATTTCCGGTCTTAAATATGGATTTTAAGAATTATTTCTTTCATTAAAAATAACCCTGTTACCATCTCTTTTCATCTGTTCCAATTCTTTTCTTATATTTTCGAAGAAATCACATTCTTCTTGTTGGAATCTATTTATAAATGATCGGTATTCTTCATCAACCAAATTAACTAGAATTAGTGTATCTTCTTTCAAAGTTTTAATATCACTTTTTACTTGTTTTGTCTCCTCTTTATTATCTCTAATTCTTGATTGTGAAACATCAAAATGATTTTGAATGTCTTTTTGTTCCTATTATATTTTAATTTCCACAAACTTGCCAAGATTTTCTAAATCTTTCTTCGTATTAGTTTCCAATTCTTTCGTCTTCTCTTCATTTTCCTTCTTGTATCCATTCTTTGTTCCATGTCAGGCATATTTATTTGGAGATCCTTCACATTATTCTGCATTTCTTTCTTTATTTCCTCTTGCAAATTATTTATTTCAGTATGTAATCCTTCAGTACACTGTCTATATTCCTTCTTTTGAATATCTAACTGTGTGTTTAACATTTGGCTATTTGTATCAAATTTAAGGTCTAATTGGCCTTGTATAGTTTGTAAATTTTGTATATTAACGTTAATATCCTGCATATTAGTATTTAAATCTTGTTTTTGCATGTCCAATTGTTTTTGTAAATTTTTATTTAGTGTTATTACATAATTGATTTTGCATGTTTGTATTCTGTGCATCTAATTGATTTTGTAGATTTATATTCTGTGTATGTATAATTTCTTGCAAGTTCTTAAACACGGTTTGTTTGTCTAAGCTTTCTTCATGACTTTCTGATGATCCTTCTCCAGAAGCAGATGTAGCATTTCCTTTCCTGGTATTAGGCATCTTTATAATATCTAAAGAGACTTTTATTAAAATAAATATGAAAATATGAAAACCCTACTAACAATATTGTTATGGTATTTTCCTTTCTACTTCAAATATTAATCCAACACATGAAATTATGAATAGTCAACAATCGAGAAATAATTTATGAACGATTCAATAAAACATACAAAAGTTATGTTTTACAGTTTTTTTATACCAGAACTTGTGTTTATTTTATTTTTAATAGAAAAATAACTTTTAAAATCACCGACGTAATTTCACTTATCTCCACGTTGGGCGCCACAAATATATTATTGTCTTTCTTAGCTTAGCTCAGTCGGTATAAATTATACGTAAGTATGCAAAAAAATAATATTCTCAGGTTTGAATTCTTTGTTAAAAGTTATTTTACTATTTATTTTAAATAAGTTTTGTTTAAAACACAATACAATGTATGTTGGATAAACAATTTTCACAACAATGTAAACTTTTTTTTAATACTAAACAACAATTCAACATAAAAATAAATTAACTTCTCCTTCTTAATGAAAAATTAGTACTTTACACCCCCGACACGTCAGTTATTAACTACAGAAAGAAATCTTCAAAAATCAGAGGCTTTGGGAATGAAAAAAATTAGTAATTAGTTTTTGTGCCACGATGAAATTTTCACAACAGGTTTCTATCGACAAAAGGAACATATCTACAGAAAGAAATGTTCAAAAATCAGAGGCCTTGGGGATGAAACAAATATTTTCGTTGTTATAACATATACACCCCCGACATTTCCGTTATTAGCTTTTGTGCAACGATGAAATTTACACAGCAGGATTCGGTTTCTATCGACAAAAGGAACATATCCACAGAATGAAATTTTCACAAATCAGAGGCTTTGGGGATGAAAAAAATATTTTCGTTATAACATATAAACCCACGGCATTTCTGTAATTAGTTATTGTGCCACGATGAAATTTTCAAAGCAGGTTTCTATCGACAAAAGGAACATCCACAGAAAGAAATTTTCAAAAAACAGAGGCCTTTGAGATGAAAAAGAAATATTTTCGTTGTAATGGGTATACACCCCCGATACGTCAGTTATTAACTTTTGTGCCACAATGATATTTTTAGAGCAGGTTTCTATGGAGAAAAGGAACATATCCACAGAAAGAAATTTTCATAAATCAGAGGCCTTAGGATGAAAAATTTTTTTGGTTATAGCATATACACCCCCGACATTTCCGTTATTAGCTTTTGTGCCACATTGAAATTTTCACAGCAGGTTTCGGTTTCTATCGACAAAAGGAACATATCCACAGAATGAAATTTTCACAAATCAGAGGCTTTGGGGATGAAAAAAATATTTTCGTTGTAACATATAAACCCACGGCATTTCAGTAATTAGTTATTGTGCCACGATGAAATTTTCAAAGCAGGTTTCTATCGACAAAAGGAACATCCGCAGAAAGAAATTTTCGTAAATCAGAGGCCTTGGGATGAAAAAGAAATATTTTCGTTGTAATGGGTATACACCCCCGATACGTCAGTTATTAACTTTTGTGCCACGATGATATTTTTGGAGCAGGTTTCTATGGAGAAAAGGAACATATCCACAGAAAGAAATTTTCATAAATCAGAAACCTTGGGAATGAAAAAGAAATATATTCGTTGTTATGGGTATACACCCCCGACATGTCAGTTATTAACTTTTGTGCCCCGATGAAGTTTTTACAGCATGTTTCTATCGACAAAAGGAACATATCTACAGAAAGAAATTTTCAAAAATCAGAGGCCTTGGGGATGAAAAAAATATTTCACGTTGTTATAGAATATACACGCCCAACTTTCCCTTAATTAGTTTTTGTCTCAGGATAATGTTTTTACAGCAGGTTTCTATCGACAAAAGGAACATATCCACAGAAAGAAATTTTCAAAAATCAGAGGCCTTGGGGATGAAATAGAAATATTTTCGTTGTAATGGGTATACACCCCCGATACGTCAGTTATTAACTTTTGTGCCACGATGATATTTTTACAGCAGGTTTCTATGGAGAAAAGGAACATCAACAGAAAGAAATTTTCGTAAATCAGAGGCCTTGGGATGAACAAAGTTTTTGGTTATAGCATATACACCTCCGACATTTCCGTTATTAGCTTTTGTGCCACATTGAAATTTTCACAGCAGGTTTCTATCGAGAAAAGGTACATATCCACAGTAAGACATTTTCAAAAATCAGAGGCCTTGGGAATGAAAAAAAATATTTTCGTTCTTATAGCATATACACCCCCGACACTTCCGTTATTAGCTTTTGTGCCACAATCAAATTTTCACAGCTGGTTTCTATCGACAAAAGAAACATATCCACAGAAAGAAATGTTCAAATATCAGAGGCCTTGGGGATGAAAAAAAATATTTTCGTTATAACATATAAACCCCCGACATGTACGTAATTAGTATTTGTGCCACGATGAAATTTTCACAGCAGGTTTCTATCGACAGAAGGAACATATCCACAGAAAGAAATTTTCAAAAATCAGAGGTCTTGGGATGAAAAAAAATATTTTCGTTGTTATAACATATACACCCCCGACATGTTCGTTATTAGCTTTTGTGCCACGATGAAATTTTCACAGCAGGTTTCTATCGACAAAAGGAACATATCCATACAAAGAATTTTTCAAAAATCAGCGGCCTTGGGAATGAAAAAGAACTATTTTCGTTGTTATAGGTATAGACCCCCGACACGTCAGTTATTAACTTTTGTGCCAAGATGAAGTTTTTACAGCAGGTTTCTATCGACAAAAGGAATATATACACAGAAAGAAATTTTCAAAAATCAGAAGCCTTGGGAATGAAAAAGAAATATATTCGTTGTTATGGGTATACACCCCCGACATGTCAGTTATTAACTTTTGTGCCCCGATGAAGCTTTTAGAGCATGTTTCTATCGACAAAAGGAACATATCTACAGAAAGAAATTTTCAAAAATCAGAGGCCTTGGGGATGAAAAAAATATTTCACGGTGTTATAGAATATACACCCCCAACTTTCCCGTAATTAGTTTTTGTGCCAGGATAATGTTTTTACAGCAGGTTTCTATCGACAAAAGGAACATATCCACAAAAAGAAATTTTCAAAAATCAGAGACCTTGGGGATGAAAAAAAATATTTTCGTTGTTATAGGTATACCACACGTCAGTTATTAAACTTTTGTGCCACGATGACGTTTTTACAACAGGTTTCTATCGACAAAAGGAACATATCCACAGAAGGAAATTTACAAAAATCAGAGACCTTGGGGATGAAAAAATTACTTTTCTTGTTATAAGATGTACAACCCGATATTTCCATTATTAGCTTTTGTGCCACGATGCAATTTTGACAGTGGGATTCCATCGACCAAAGTAAGTACTAAGTTAACTACTTTATGCTTCATCTTATTTATTTTCAATGAGGGTGATAAACATCTAATCTAAATACTTTTATATATACTAGCTTATTCAAACTGAAATAAATGTTGGTTTCATTCTCAATTCGTTTAGTCTCTGTGTATTGAATTGGTTTGCTACCATGTCGATTAACTATCCTAGTAATTCAAAAGGTAAGTTTTGTGAAATTTATCCCACTTTATGCAGTCGTAATTTGCATCGAGATAGTAGTGCTATGTTTGGAAAGTTATGTGTAATTGTGAAAATAAGAAATACACTTTTGAATAGAAGGAAGATTTATATGTTTCATAGAAGAAACTCAACATGGAAGAAGTTTGCATCCGACACTTCTACACCAGAAAAAAATTGCAAATCAACTATTGTGGCGAATCTGTCCCTAAGCCCGATAGTGGGTAGCGATAACATTGAAATCAAGAACACAGTCAAATCTGATGTTAGGGAAGGTTGCCTACGTCCTGTTGAAACACAATATGTTTGTAATGATCAAGAATTAGATGTTTGTGAAACAAGAAAGTGCATTGGGAAATTGCAGGCGAGTCCTATGGAAAATCAACATAAAAGTATAAAGGGATAAAAAAGATGAACGAATTACATCTTACTGTTCAATGCAGTCGTCTTTCAATATCACTCCCGAGGACATTCAAAATGAACATGGCTCGTTAAGATTACATTTAAAAAATGAAAATGAAATAAAAGGCAAAAGCGTTACATTAGTTAAATCTAAAAATTTATTTAGTGAAGAATCTTTAAAAAAAAAGGTTTAGAAATTGTATTATTTTAGGGGAATATTTTATCTTGGTTTTGATGAATGGCAAGCGATGTCAAAACCAAAATCATAAAATATTAAAAACTATATTTTAATAAAAAAAATTGAAATATACGTTAATAATATTTGGATTTTAAATATTATAAATTTTAGAAACAATAAAAATAATTGGTTCATTTATGCCGATTGCGCCCACTCAAAGTGTAAACTGTTAAAAATTAAAATTTTATATGTATCGAGTGATTCTGTACAAAAATGTTGTAAAGTATAGAGCAGCTCCTTAGATTTTAATCATTTACATAATATTAGTAGTCATTTACGAGGACTTGATAGAGACCTTACACAGAAAGAATTAAAATCTGAGAAGCCACTGACATATATTTTTAGAGTAACTAGAAAAATTAACAGATATATTCTTAGGTGCTATAATTACCAAAAAAAGAAATGTGATGCAATTATCAGAAAAGCCCGCTGTGAAAGTTTGCATGCACTAGATAGAAATAAAGATGATATTATAGACTTATCTTGATGAGGCGAGAACATGAAAACCACAGATATATACAGAAGGTGTCAAAGCCATACGATTTTGAAATTTATAGTTCAGAACAAATTGAAATATTAAAATTATTTATAAAAAGTGAGAAAATCATATACAAGAAAGCCGATTTTACATAGAATTTAAAGATATTTTGTCATTAATAAGTACATCATACACAGGCAGCAAACCAAATATTTATTTCAATGCCGTATATCCAAAATTAATTTAAAAAAAAATATCTAGCATATTTGCCTCGATACAGTAATGCGACAGTAGAAAAATTGGAACATATTTTTAAAGACACTTCTGAAAGGGAAAAGTTTAACCGTAGTTCACTGAAACATGTTTTGTTTATTTACAAATAATTTAAATTAGGTATGGGTAGTCGCAATTTGGTAAAGAAAAATTTGAAAATCAAAAGTATAAAAGAAAATAAGAATAACATTGGACTATCTTTAGAGGAAGTGTGGTTCAAGGAATTCAAATTAAGTTTTTGAAAGACCAATTACCCTTGCGACACAGCCCGCTCTTTCAAACAAACAGATCATTTTCTTGCAATTTTAAATAACGGTTTAGTAAATTACATTAATTATTATTATATAAAATTAGTTCAAACAAGGACGAAATGTATGTAATTGCAAAATTCTCTTCTTTAGGAGCAGTTGTTAATGAAATAGACATTTATGAATTTTTAAGGTTAAAAGAAATAATTGGCAGAACGGCTGATAAATGACTTTCAAATTGGCTAATTGATGGAACTTATATTACGAATTTTTAACATACAGGAAACAACACTTTTATCATGGTATCATTTTTTGTGTTTGAATCAGAGAAAATACCTGCCTTCAACGACATAGATAATTATGACAAAAGCTTAAGAAAGAAAATCGAAGCCCTACCAAGATTACAAAAAAATCTTATAATTCAATTTCTTATATCTGGTAATCATTAGGTAATGACAGTTGCAAATCTTTCTACAATAGAATTTAAGTTTTATGACCCTCAGCATGCAACACCAGAAATTTCTGAACAATATAAAGCAAAATTCCTGTCATTCCTGAAAAAATACAATATATATCAGGAAACCTGCTTGAAGCTCACAAACTAGGCAGTTAAAATGGATAATGATTGCCCACCTCAAAGAGATTCTTATAATTGTGGAGTCATTATTATACAAATACTGCATAGGATAGTTGTAAAAGAGAATCTTAAGCCATCTATAAGAAATATGTTTGTCTTTATTGTAGATTGTCCAAGAGAATACATTTTATTGCATGTTCATCATGTCTCAGAATATTCTGCAGGCAGTGCTTTTCTGGTAACATTGTATCTGTACATACTACTTACACTTGTGAATTGTGTCGACAATTCATAACTATTACAAAATAAAGCCCTGTAAAAGTACGTCCTACTGTTCACTAAATTATTTAATTATTATTATTTTAAATTTATTCTGTTGGCTTTGGTATTGTTGTGTATTGTCTATTGGTGTGAAGGAAATACGATTATTTTAACAATTTCCTCTGCTTCTTTGTTCATACACGTATGTCATTTTTCGTTATATATGTACATTTCATCTCAAAAGTTAATAACGGCTATGTCGGTGGTGTATATGTTATAACAACGAAAATATTTTTTTCGCCCCCAAGGCTTCTGATTTTTGAACGTTTTTATATGCAGATATATTCCTTCCGTTGATAGAAACCTACTGTGAAAATCACATCGTGGCACAAAAGCTAATAGCGGAAATGTCGGGGGTGTATATGTTATAACAACGAAAATATTTTTGTTACTCCAAGGCCTCTGATTTTCGAAAATTTTTATCTGCAGATATATTTCTTCGGTTGATAGAAACCTGCTGTGAAAATTTCATCGTGACAAAAGCTAATAACGGAAATGTCGGGGGGTGTATGTGTTATAACAACGAAAATATTTTTTTCCCCCCAAGGTCTCTGATTTTCGAAAATTTTTATCCGCAGATATATTCCTTTTGTCGATAGCAACCTGCTGTGAAAATTTCATGGTGGCACAAATGCTAATAACGGAAATGTTCTGGGTGTATATGTTATAACAGTGAAAATATTTTTTTTATCCCCATGGTTTCTGGTTTTTGACATTTTTTTTCTGTGGATATGTGCCTTTTGTCGATAGAAACCTGCTGTGAATATTTCATCGTGGCACAAAAGCTAATAACGGAAATGTAGGGGGTGTATATAACAGTGAAAATATTTTTTTTCATCCCCATGACTTTTGATTTTTGAACATTTTTCTTTTTGGATATGTTCCCTTTGTCGATAGAAACTTGCTGTGAAAATTTCATCGGGGAACAAAAGCAAATAACGGAAATATTGGGGGTGCATGTGTTATAACAACGAAAATATTTTTTTCATCCCCAAGGCCTCTGACCTTTGAAAGTTTCTTTCTGTGGATATGTTCCTTTTGTCTATAGAAACTTACTATAAACATTTCATCGTGACACAAAAAAGTTAATAACTGACGTGTCGGGGGTGTACACCGTGTCTAAAGTTAAGTGTTCACCAAAGTTATTATTATTGAAGGTACGAAGTCGGTTAAATTAGCAAACTAGTAGGACTTTTTTTTGTTGACTAAGTTGGTCAAAACATAGAAACAATTGAAGAGCTAGTTCCTGAGATATTCACAAAAGCAACAATTTATTTAATGGAACATCCTTTATATTTCAACATTTTTTGAAAGAATTAAATTCTAAACAAAAAGTTATTAATACACCATCGTCCGAAATTTAAAAATAAGCTAATAAAAAGCACTTAATCTCTGATTATTATTGCTTTAATATGTAAGTAGGCGATGGAAAGTAATTAACTGGTTATTAATGTTAGTTCATTAAATCATATGAAACATCGAATAACAAAATAGTAAGTAACAAAAAGTCATAAATTTATAAAAAAATTATGTTCGAAGGTATGGCCTTGTTGATCAATACACTTCTGAGCTCTTCTGAGAACACTTCTTGTCACTTTTACGATAGTTCTAGCGGGAATATTATTTATTATGTCCATAATTTTGTTTTCCAACTCCACCACATTTTTATATTCTTGTTTATAAACTTCGTCTTTGATGTAACCCCGCAGATAAAAATCTAGAGGTGGTAAATCAGCTAGATTCGTCTGACCACAAAATAAGTTTAAATTTATCTGGATGTTCATTGATGAAATTACTTAGCCAGATACAAAAAATTAATGCAGTTTATGTTTTCTTAAAATAACAATCGTTATGCCGTTTCTTCGCTGATTATAAGTCCTTTCCTTTTTTTATAATTTTTTAAATGTATCTTCGTTTTTTCTTAGTATTCTGTACAATTTTAAAAAGATTTGTCTATTTGTTGCTTCACGCTCCGGAAATTTGTTACAATAATATGCCAATGCTTCAAAACAGACAAGCTTCAAGCATATTGCATTTTTCTAGATGTGCGAATGGCATTTTAGAGAACTAACAACCAGTAAGAGACAATAGGTAGCCGTACACAACCAATTAATTACAAAACAGATTAAGTTTACAAACTCGTTGACGTTTCAAGTAATCTTTTATTTCATTTTATATTCATCGCCTACTTGCATATTAAAGCAATAATAATCAAAGAGTTTAAGTCCTTTTTATTCGCTTATTTTTAAATTTAGGATGATAGTGTATTACCTACTTTTTGTTTAGAACTTAACTCTATTGCAAAAAGTGTCGAAATATAGAGGGTGTTCCATTTAAAAATTTGTTGCTCTTGTGAATATCTCAGAAACTAGCTCTTCAATTGTTTCTCTGTTTTGACTAACTTTATCAGGAAAAAAAGGTGTCTAGGTTGCTAATTTAACGACTTCGTAGCTTCAATAATAACAAAGTTAGCAATGGTGAACACTTAACTTAAATATTTCTTTTTCAATATTCAGGTCCCTGAATTTTTAAGAGTTTCTGATTCGAGGCGGATCATGTGGTCATCAGCAACATATAGTGAACATTGCTGTACCATACAATACTTAACAACTGAAGAATCGAAGATAAACACACATTACTCGAACAATTTGCCGCCTTCAGAATATAGCGAACCGCACTAAAATTCGTTGCTAGCATTCGTTGCTAACTTCACATCAGTGTGACACGCAATGTTCAATAATGTACTCAAAATGGTACTAATTACTGGTTAATAGTCAATAACTGATATCTACTTACTAGGTAATAATTCCCTAAAAAAAAGAAAAACAAAGCTTTCACCATTGGTAGTTACGAAACAAGGTCAAAGTCACACTAGGTCAATGTCATTCGAGGCATCGCCATTTCGGCCAAATTGAATCTATTGATGATTAATTAACATAAATACCTCTTATTTTGTTTCCTTATAAAACAATATCAAAGGGCTGGTTATGGCAATAATCGGTAGGTCTCTGGTAATTGTCCAGCAATAAGGTGCATCTATTTAATCCGATTTAGGTCAGCAGGAGAGACAAAATGTCCGACGACTCAGGCCTTATATTCCAAAATTTTCCTAAATACTTCTCAAAATTCGGCTATCTACATATAAGGATACGCTGTCAAATAAACTTAACATCTAAAGTTATACTCAAAAACCAAGAATGGCACTTGCCAAAAGAAAACCACCAACCAGTTTAAAATGCACGGTGTTCTATCACACTTCAACTTCAACCTATTGAATAACCCACAATGGCTTAATGCTTTCTGTCAAAATAAAGAGACTGGCCATAATGAAATTAAATTTTTAAGACTTAGAAATGCGATCTAGACCATTACGGTAGGGAGAAATAATTTTAGAAATTAATCATAATTGTCGAGAAAATTAATGAAAATCACGGGACTAATAAATAATACCGAACTAAGAAGTGATTTAGCATTTGATAGAGATATGTATTTATAGTGGAAATAAATCCGTAAAAATAGGTAGGTTGCCTCTATAATCAGAGTGGTGAAAAAGATGAGAAGATTATTTCTGACACAAATTGTACCTACATAATGTCGTCTTGTGTCAAAAAAGTATTTTACAATTACATTCTTATCTTTATTATCACGTTCTTTAAATACATATCCATTTAACACGTCAATTATAAGTTATTATATTAATCCATATTTTTTAATACTGAATTATAGGTTTAATATACCATTTGACAGATACCCACAGTATGTAAGCAAACTAACAATTAAACATAATAATTATAGTAATATCATGAAATAAGAAATAGCAGATTACTTAAGTGATTTTTTTCTCGTAACAACACAGCACTCAACTGGAAAATTTTCTATAGTTAATTTCCCGAAAACTTTAAACTATTTTCTTTGTGAAATAGGAATCTCTATTCACAATTATTATAATCATTTTCAAGAAATGGGAAAGAATTCATCATATAAATAAGAGTGTTACACGAACGGGGAATTTCTTCTTTTTCTTTACAAGTTTCAGAAACACCTATATTCATATATCAAATTTTGTCAGTTAAAATGTTTGTTTATAGTTTAGTACTAAGTGAAACCAGGTTTCATAACAATTTTAAATATCTTTTAAACGGTACGTAATATAGAGATGTACTAGCTAATGTCATGTTGCCTAGTCTTACTGTAGTGCGTGACAACTTCCTGTTTCAACAAGATAACTCACCGACACATAGCAGTGGATCGAAGCTACAAATATTGAAACTCTACCCTGGTCCCCTAAAAGTCCAGATTTAAATCCTCTGGAAAATCTCTTGGGATTTATGAAAACGAGAATCTCTGATAATGTATACAACAATATTGGGTCGAATTTTACTTTTCGAGTATGACAAATACGGTCTGAGATACGGATTTGCATTATTTAGTTTCCCTACAGCAAATACTCACAAGCCATGGGTGTCGCAATTGTTTTGTAACACATGCAGAACAAACTGTATAAGTGATCACTCGACGATCACACACACACACATTGCCACTGCTATGGAGAGAACCAAATTGCTACTTTTGCTAATGAATGTCGGTATAAATGCAAAAGAAAGTAGCACAGTATAAATATCCTAACTTATTATCATTGTGGAAACTAGTTCCACGTACGAGCAATGATTAATTACCAGTTGGTTCAAGTTAAGTGCAAGTGCCCTGGGAACTTCGATTTCATCACCACAGCATTTAATTTTGCAGAGTGAACTGAGTGATTCGGTTTGTCATTTGAAATTGTCGAAACTAAAGGCAGAGTTGCATGTATCACTGTTGCAGGAGTGGAAATATCTTGAAGAAGAGCACATGTATTTCTGCGATGACAACAATGGTTTATTTGATGTGATCGAAATGAATGGCTTTTGACATTTGATGATTCAAAATCCAGTCTGAGGGGCTGCTCTTCTGAACAAGGAAAAACCATCCATTCCTATTCCTCATCCAGTAAAAACGAAGGAATTCCTCGACAAAATTTGTAAGATCATGACCAAGATCATATACCATGAGCATCAATGAAAATTTGTGGTGATCTAAGGTTTGAAAATTAATTGTAAGTAAATATGAAATCTTAATTGATTTACATATTATTCCAACAAGTGATTGTTTTCTTGATTGGGATCTAATTAGGACTTACCACATATTGCTCTTTTTTTGTACCTGTTCTGGGATAGCCATGCAGCTAACCATCATTATGTGAGAAAATATTGGCCTAGCCGAACTAATTGATCCATGAAAGGAAAAGACCACTGTACTACTTGTGAATCCACAGTACATTTTTCTGCCACTTCTTCACACAAAGCCTGGCCTTATCATGAATTCAACCGTGAAGAATCAGCTTTTCAGTGTTTAGTCAAGTTGTTTCCAAAATTGTCGTACGCAAAAATCATAGAAGTGATATTTGTCGGATCCGATATTTGAAAATTAATGGCCGAAGGAAACTTTATAAAATGTTTGAGAATTATTCAGGGGTTTTGACAGTTGTCTCATTCATTCAGATTTAATTCCTGCATTCCTATTTCGATTATTTCACTGAAAGCATGGGCGATACAAGCGATGAGCAAGAATAGAGAGTATACCAAGATAGACGAAAATCGAAAGATAATACCAAGGATTATGGGATAATCGAATGACGGGTGACGATTCCGACTGTTGCACATAGAGAAAGAGAGGACTTAATTTAACTAAAAATCGAACATTCAACACTCGCATTTAGATTAAATACAGTCAAAGAACTCTATTACTTAGCTTAACAAAATAGATTTTGTTACTTAAATTTTTGTTAATATAACAATTATGAACGTGTTTAACTTAAAAAAACATGTTTCTTGCTGTCAACAAACTTTTTAAATAAAAAGTTTGTTGACAGCTTACCTTTACATCATGTGAAATAGATGATTTTGTTACAATAATAATTTTATCTTCAATTTGACGTTGTATTAACATCTTAAATTTCTCAGAGTAACATTACTCTGAGCTTAATATAAAGTTACACCAACTAAATAATTTCGTTAGTTTAATAAATACAGAATGGTTTCTATAACTTATATATTTACTCAATTTGACATTTAACTTGAGTTGGATTAACAAAATGTAATTTTAGTTGATTCAAAACCAATCATTACTTTTAATATGAACAATACTGTACAAGTTCACAAGCGATAGTATTTTCTTATTATCCCATTATATTACATTAATGGCCTGGTACCTATTCACTTGATTTTTACAAGTTTGATGCGTAAAGCGCTATAAAAAAGCGTTAAGATCAGCAAATAATAGAATAGTAACGTGTGCAGACTCGACAATATCTTTTCATTTAGGAAGCTAAAGCTTTAAATTAACTATACTATTCTAAAAAGATTCACAATTTCATGTACTTGTCTCTAACAATCACTAAAACATACACATAATTGGATAGAAATAAAACACGAAAGTAGATGAACAGGTGTAATATATTAAACGAAAATAAAGGAAAATGTAGATAATAGTACAGTCAGTACAAACTCTATTAAAGCTAGGTACATACATATAATAAAAACACTGAACATTTTTTACAAATATATTTGAAAACATTTCCGACCATCTTATAGAACATATTGTGAAAATGAATTATGATAAATTATTTCTACGATATTAATACATGGTTTTATGTTTGTGCTGTGTCAGTCACCATATTATATGATTGAAAATGTTCATGAAATTGAAATGTGTCAAAGTTTTTAAAATAAAAAGAATATCTTTACCATTCGGTGTCAATATATCTTGAATAGATCCAAATACTTATATGTATATCAGAAGCTGACTGCAATGCAATTCGAAATATTGGAAATACAAACAACATCAAAAAAGCATGCAAACTCACCTTGACATAATGATTTATTTAATTTATTTTTTATACGCGCTCTTGGTGACAAAATATTGCTATTACATAACATTGGATTAACGTTCGTGAATCTGAAAATAAATGACAACTCTAATAGAGTAATAACCAACGCATAATAAAATATATTAATATTTTTTTTATTATCATCCTTTCGAACATGGGGAATATGCCGCAATGTAAAACTTTAAATAACAAAACAGATATTCTCCACATAACAATTTAGGTTTTATAAGAACTCACCATGCAATAACTCGGAATTTATTAAATTTATCAAATCCGGTGATTTTTACTTTCTTATACGTAGTATAAGGAAGTATTGTGATGATGAAAATTTTCGACCTCGAGATTTTTGCAGATATCCACGTTTTGAAGTCCCCTGATACCGAAAAAGTGGTTTTTAAAAAATGTATGTGTGTCTGTGTCTGTGTGTCTGTGTCTGTGTGTCTGTGTGTCTCTGTGTGTGTGTGTGACCACGATAGCGGTCAAGCCGCTGTAGATATCAATTCCAAATTTTGTATTTACGTGTATAATCTCCCTCTTGAGATCTGATTAGTTTTTCAGTAAAATCGGTAGACCGGAAGTAGCAGTTTATTTCAGCGAAAAAATCGAATTTTGCCAATATTTCGTCAACTACTAAGTTTTAACAAATTTATAAAGAATTCATATATACTTAGATTTATAATTGAGTATAATTTTATCTAAAAAGTTTTCCGAAATTCCTACCGGAAGTAGGTCTTTTACTCTTATCAAAAATTAGTTTTTTGCGAATATTTCGCAAGTCATGCGTTTTTGGCTAGTACGTTACGGATATAAAAGTATTTAAAACATAATTTTCAATATCTTTTGTATAAAAAAAATTTCAAAATTCAGACCGGAAGTAGCACTTTTACTCTTATCGAATAGCGATTTTTTGCAAATATGTCGTAAGTTATGCATTCTATATAAATTTATCAAGAGCACAAAAGTATTTAAAACTAGATTTGCAATATTTTTTGTATATGTGAAATTTCAAAATTCGGACCGGAAGTAGGACTTTTACTCATAGCGAGGAGCACTTTTACTTTCTTATACGTAGTATAAGGAAGTATTGTGATGATGAAAATGTTCGACCTCGAGATTTTTGCAGCTGTCCACGTTTTGAGGTCCCCTGATACCAAAAAAGTGGTTTTTAAAAAATGTCTGTGTGTCAGTGTGTGTGTGTGTGTGTATGTGTGTGTGTGTCTGTCTATGTGTGTGTGACCACGATAGCGGTCAAACCGCTGTAGATATCAATTCCAAATTTTGTATTTACGAATATAATCTCCCTCTTGAGAACTGATTAGATTTTGAGCAGAATCGGCAGACCGGAAGTAGTAGTTTACTTCAGTGAAAAAATCGAATTTTGCAAATATTTCGTCAATTACTAAGTTTAAACAAATTTATAAAGAATTCAAATGTACTCAAAATTAAATTTGAGGAAAATTGTTTTAATAAAGTTTTTCGAAATTCCTAGCGGAAGTAGGTCTTTTACTCTTATCGAAAATCATTTTTTTGCGAATATCTCGCAAGTCATGCTTTCTAGGCAGGTACATTACGTGTATAAAAGTATTTAGAACATACTTTTAAATATCTTTTGTATAAAAAAAATTTCAAAATTCAGACCGGAAGTACCACTTTTACTCTTATCGAATAGCGATTTTTTGCAAATATGTCGTAAATTATGCATTCTATATATATTTATGAAGAGTACAAAAGTATTTAGAGTTGGATTTGGAATATTTTTTGTATAAATGAAATTTCAAAATTCGGACCGGAAGTAACACTTTCATACGTATAAGAAAGTCGTGTGGTGGCCACACCTCATTTTTTGATTTCTTACATTAATAATCCTAGCGAAATATTCTTCCCAGCATCCTAATAAAACATTGCTATAGGCATACTGTGTAATAAGCCGTCTTCAATCTGAAAGTAAGTAGCTACATAAGAAAATTGAAATCTGCTTTTTGTAGAACAATTTTTAGTTTTAAAGTTAAAACTTACAAGAATTTGGGCATCATTAATTCTTAGTATTGGTCAATCATTTTATATATTCTGCAACTGTTTTGTGTATAGGTATATGATTTTCTGCAATTGTATGTTTCTTTCCAATGACGTAATGCTTCGGACAACGGTTCTTTAATTTGTTTTCAACCAATCTAAACTGTCACTTACTTCGTCTAAAAAATAAGGTATGAATAAGAAATAAAAAAGAAATATTAAGTAAAACTTAAACCTGATACTTCTGTTTCGTTCTGGTTATCACAATCAGTACTGTTAATGTAATTATATATTAGAAAATAACATCGACATTGATATTTAAGCCAGTGCAGTGTAATGGAGTAATAATGCTTAACGATTTTATAATACATTATCGGTAAACACAAACTTACCCTCAAAAATAGATGCCATATCATGCAATCCCAATTCTATAAGTAAAGTTTTAATAATCTCGTCACCCATGATGACTCACTACAAAAGCACTTAACATGAAAAAAACAGCACACACACTAGTAGGTACTTACTTATTAAGATAGTATACAAAAATTGCATGATTAGGCCAAGATAATGTTTCTAAATTCATTCTCGAAGAAATGTAATTCTTATGCACATGTGCAATTTGAAAGTGCGTTGAATTAGTTAATTTAACCCGTCCTGTTGATCCCTATTTCTTATTCACTGTGACGAATGTTCAAACGTTTACTATAATCAAATAGTTTTGGTACATATAATGACTTCCTTTTTGTAAATTAAACGGAAAATGTATTTGATTTATCAAGCAACTAATATTTATTGTCAGTTCAACCTAAAAATATTAACCAAAAAGCCATTGCTACTGGGACATTGCTGTTTATTTAAGTCAAACCAAAATATTCTTATATCAACGTTCCTACTCGTAACCGAATGATTTTGGTTAATTTAACGTATTTCTTTCTCAATGTGTGGACTTTAATGCCTAAAAGGGATCCTATCCAAAAAAAGACAAAATGTTTAAAGCTCGATGGAGGGCTTTATGGCCATCACTTTAAGGTGTTTTCACATTTGTCTCATTCATTTAGATTTAATCCTGCATTCCCATCTCTATTGTTTCTTTGAAAACTTGGGCGATACGAGCGACGAGCAAGAATAGAGACTATACCAACATAAGGCGAAAATCGAAAGGATTTTGTGATGATCGAATGACGGGTGACGACTGTTAGACTTTAATACGTAAAACGCATCCCAAACAATACAAACAAGTTAGTTCAACTGGTATTCATTTCTGATATATCACTTTTAATTGAATAAAATAAAATGGCCATTATTTGTCAAAAATAGTAAAAACGCAATTTATTGAATTAATCAAACATTGGATCCAATCTTACAAAAAAGGAATTGAAGACTTAAATTTAGCGCCTAAAATTATCTTAGAAACAACGTTTGGTTACGCAGGGCCAAAACCGTGTATACTTGTGTAATTAGAGACGCAGAGTTTCAAGTTTTTCACTCAAGCTCCCAATGTTCGTTCCAATCATCTATTATATGTAGTGGTTATAGAGTCACAAAGATTAATATAGCTTAAACGGATAAATACGAGAAATGTTTACACAATTTTAACTTAAGACCACTAATCAAATAATAAATGAATGCGTTTGTAATTTGTAGTCCGTTATCATACTTATGTACTTGCAACTAGAAGTATACATATATCCATAAATAAAGTTAGATCGATTTTGAATTCAGAGCAATACATATTTTATATAACTCTCTAACCTTACTTAACATTACGTCATTAAAATGATAATATGACCTTATTACTGGAAGTATTATGTGGAACTAGAAACAACGCCTAAACGATCTAGATATAAGAAGAGCAGGTATGTTACATTTTCCAAATATAAAACTTAATGTATTAAATGAAGATATATTATGACAACGAGCCCGAGCAGGTTTCATTGTGATGCACATGACTTCGAATAACCTTTTTTTAATTTTTACTTTCTTATACGTAGTATAAGGAAGTATTGTGAAGATGAAAATTTTCGACCTCGAGATTTTTGCAGATGTCCACGTTTTGAGGTCCCCTGATACCAAAAAAGTGGTTTTTAGAAAATGTCTGTCTGTCTGTGTGTCTGTGTGCCTGTGACCACGATAGCGGTCAAACCGCTACAGATATCAATTCCAAATTTTATATTTATTTATTTTATTTTTTGTTCTTGAGAACTGATTAGATTTTGAGCAAAATCAGCAGACTGTAAGTAGTAGTAGTTTACTTCAGTGAAAAAATCGAATTTTGCAAATATTTCGTCAATTACTAAGTTTAAGCAAATTTATAAAGAATTCATATGTACTTAAAATTGAAATTGTGAACAATTTTACTAAAAAAGTTTTTCGAAATTCCTACCGGAAGTAGGTCTTTTCCTCTTATCGAAAATCAGTTTCTTGCAAATATTTTGCAAGTCATGCTTTTTAGACAGGCACGCTACGAATATAAAAGTATTTACAACTTAATTTCCAATATCTTTTGTATAAAAAAAATTTCAAAATTCGGACCGGAAGTACCACTTTTACTCTTACCGAATAGCGATTTTTTACAAATATGTCGTAAATTATGCATTCTATATATATTTATTAAGAGTATAAAACTATTTAGAGTTGGATTTGGAATATTTTTTGTATACATGAAATTTCACAATTCGTACCAGAAGTAGCACTTTTACTCTTAGCGAGTATCACTCTTTTTCGAATATCTTGCATTCTATAGCGATTTATTAAGAGAATGAAAGTACTTAGAATAGGATTTTGAATAAGTTTTGTATAAAAAAATTCTTAAAATTGTATAGTTTGAACCGCTTATGCATAGGGTAAGTCCGGGAGAGATCGACCACCGGGACAGTCCGACCAGTACGGATAACTCAAGAAAAAAGGAAGAGAGGGCCCTGTGTCTCACATATTCGATGGAATTAGTTGAGCTTGTTGCAACCAACGTGTAACCACGGGCCGTGACATCAGTGTGAATTTATAAATTAAGTTTTAAGCTTTTTACGAACTTGAAAGTTTTTTGACTTATTTACTGTGTTAGTGATATTTTAAAGACGGGTAAGTTTATTTAAACTATTTCGATACTGGATGATAAAATATGCATGAATCTGTAACATAACCTCAAAAATGTAGTCGTTCTTCGTTTTTGCTCCAGTTAATAAGGTGGTCCATCTCTCCCGTGACTCTGGTAGAGTTCGACCACATTAATCCGGGAGAGATCGACCACGAAAAAAAAATTTAAAATTTGATTTGAAGTAAATTAGAGAATTAATGAAGCCCAATTTAAACAGTTAAATATATTGTAAAATAATATTCTTACAGATTAACAAAAATGTCCTCAATTTACAAAAGAAAAAATGAAGAAATAGCTAAATGGTGTGCCGATTCTTTAAGAAATACAACTAAATGTGTACAAAATCGTACAATGGGTGTAAATGAAACCGCCTGAGAGTTTGGGATTCCTAAAACAACTCTAAAAGATTATATTAAGAAGTCGGAGGGAATAAAACAAAAGGACTGGGTCCGTCATCGGTGTTGGTAAATGATGCAGAACTGAAATTGGTGAGACATATTAAAAAAATGCAAACATTTGGATTTCCACGAGATTGGTAATCCGTCAGAATATGAGCCTTTCAACTTGCCCAACAACTCAAATTGAAGCACACGTTCAATAAAGAAAAGGCAAAGCCGGCTATGATTGGCTTAACTCTTTTTTGCGACCACTTCCATATATATCAATTAGAAAAGCAGAAGGAATTTCGATTGCTGTGCGACTCGAATGAACCGTGACACTATTTACCCTATTAGACAATATTCTCACTGATAACCAACTCCATGACAAACCATCTAATATTTTTAACATGGACGAAAGCGGTTTGCAGTTTAACAATAAGCCAACTGAAGTGTTGGCCGCAAAAGGCTCAAAAAATGTTTCTTCGTTGACATCAGGCGAGAAGGGCGAAACCATTTCCGTCATAGGTTGCTCCAATGCAGAGGGAATGTTTCTCCGACCTTACGCAATATTTAAAGGAAAAAATTTCAGTTAAATCGGCGTATGTCAACGCTACCATTTTCAAGGATTAGTTGGAATCCCATTTTCTGCTACGAAAACCAGCAGCTTAAATCGCAGAAATTTAAGAATTTCTGCGATTTAAGCGGAAAAATGAAAAAGAAAAGTCGTAAAAACTAATTTTGTTTATACTTTCCTATTATACTATTATTACTATTATGCTGTTCGAAGATATAGATAGGTACGTTTTGTGATTTTTTGAAGTCGATCTCACCCGTAGTTGGTGGTCGGTCTAACCCAGATATACGGGTGAGATCGCCCATTTGCAATGTTTGTACTTTTTATTCAAAATAAAAATGTATTTTGCTATGATATCATAAATTATATTTTATATAGTCTCTAAACCCTTTGGGCAATGCTTTGACGGTGTAAACAAAATTTTATCTCAGAACACAAGCAAGTTATAATTTTTTCCCCAAAAAGTGGTCGAACTCTCCCGGACTTACCCTATAAGAAAGTCGTGTGATGGCCACACCTCATTTTTTTATTTTCAGGACACACAATTTCGCACTGAACAATGTCTAAATAACAGCATTTTATGTTACTCATATTTTCGAAGGTCGTTTAGTTTCGATTTTTAGTATGCTATTCCATTTGACATTATAAGTACTGATCTGCGAGGTATATTAGAATGGTATTTTTTCTTTTATATAGCATCTATATTTAGCATTTCAACTAATAGGCATAGATTTTGCTGAAGCTTGATAAATAATCTGCGGTGGTAATCACTCAATAACTTTTATAATATTAGGCGAATAAGTCATGCATAGAAAAGATACATAAGACTTCATCATCGATGATTAAGTGCACCTTGATAAAGCTGTGTCAAAAGTACTCGTTATATGTAACATTAGATTTTATTCGAGAAAGACACAATCATAGAAGCAATCAAGATAGAAACAAGTTTTTTTAACGTCCGTGTTATGAGGATTCAGTGCTATTCAATGCAGGTAACTTGCTTTTTTGTATCATAATTGCAAGCGCAACTTTTAAACACTTTTTGTTGTTGTTTACATCTAGCGATAATTTCTATGATTCCATCTTTTAGTGATACCTTTTCTTAGTATATTATTTATATTATTAAGATCTTTGAAGTAGTGATTAAATTTCATGGTACACAACATGCTTGAAATTTAGGCCCTATAGATGTGCATACGCTACTCCTAATAATTTAAGATAGAGAATGCCCTGAAGCAACTTCCTGTTATGGTCGCACAGAGAAATCTAATAGTTACCAGTCATTAGTTTACATTATATAGAACTCAAGCAATTAAATTGTATTTAGGGGAAGTTTACATCAAAGGTTCAAGAACTTCTACACGTAGATAACACATAATATGAGTGGATTGAGAGACCTTAGAAATAAGGTATACATAACACTTACATTTTAGATGGTAGATTTTGTTTAATTATTTTGTATAATAGTAAAGTCTTTATATCATTTTTTTTATTTATTTGACAAACCCTTTTTTAATTACTATGGAAATAAAAATTAAGAACAGAGAAATGGAAATAATGAGTTTATATTTAAGGACATATAAACTTCTGCTTCTAAAATAACATGCAAGTTAACTACAATTTCAATAATAAAATAAATGTACTAAATATTTCACTTACATATTTTGTTAATAGTTGAATATTTTGATTAATGGGCAAATATATTGTTGATAAATTGTTTACAAGCTGATTATAAAAAATGTAAAAAGCTAAATATTAAGCTATCAATTCTGAATAATAACTCTTAAACATAGCTGTTTTCTTAGTACCGACATCCTTCTAAAGAATCACAAGTAATACATATTGCTGTGAACCAAATAATTTTAGAAAATAGGAATAGTATAATAATTTTAGAAAATATGGAATAGTATAAATTTGATAGATTTGCAGTGAATATATGAAAAAGTAGCATATAAAATATTAATGATTGATAAAACGAATTTTAAGATAAGTTGCCCGTTGCCATATATAAAAAGTATTTTAATTATTGTTAGTATAAATCATGTTGTCTCGTAAACTGATATTTTGTAATTCTTTATAGTAATCTATTGTATACACTTTGAAAAACATGTTAAATACATCGAAAGATTGTTAGAAAAATGTATTACTTTTAATTAAAACGAACCACAAACCCAAGAAATAAAACATGTTTATATAAAATTGTGGTTAAAAAAGAAAGAAATACATATATTATATTAAGCATACAGCGTTACCGCTAAATAGGTACCTACCAGGCTATGCGAATCTGAAGAAGACGTATAAATATCTAACTGGAAATCAAAAAAGAAATTTATTTGTAACTCATGAACAATTTCTACCTTTTTAGGGCCAAAATGTAGTTAAAGTCGATCCATAACTTTGTTTATCCCACACGCATTTCCTAAATATGTACCAAAAAGTAATTCCAGTTTTAAGGTTTTTACAAAAAAACGATAAGAAGCAAATAGTTATAACCTTTGTTCGAAAATGAATGACAATTTAAAAGATTTTCTAAGGCGGTTTTTTTTTTGTGAATAGCAGGCCTTTATGTGGAAAAAGTCGACAACCACGGAACATTACCATGTTTTTTTTTTTTTGTTAAATAGAAGTATATTATTTTGAAACTTAAATTCCTCTATATGAAAGTCATTATGTTTGTATATTAACTGCGACAGGCTCAACTCGAGGGAAAAAAATCAATTTCTCGTCACTATGTGCACATTGGACCGCGATTTTTTTTGTACGGGCATTATTCCATATTTTTCGTTAACCAATATCTTAATGTATTATATTGACATTTTTATTTTAAATCTTATTCTTTTTACTATCTACAACTAAGTGTAAGATAAATAAATATACAGGGTTAGTTTTAAATAGCGTTTTTTAATGACGCTATTTAAAACTAACCCTGTATATTTATTTATCTTACACTTAGTTGTAGATAGTAAAAAGAATAAGATTTAAAATAAAAATGTCAACATAATACATTAAGATATTGGTTAACGTGGTCCGTGAAAATGCTGTGTAATATTAACTATGAATACAATGCTGGTTTGCAGATGTAATCAATTTTAAGTGTAAAAAAATGAGGTGTGGCCACCACACGACTTTCTTATACGTATGAGCGTTTCAAACTATACAATTTTAAGAATTTTTTTAGAGAACTTATTCAAAATCCTATTCTAAGTACTATCATTTTCTTAATAAATCGCTATAGAATGCATACTTTGCAAGATATTCGAAAAAAAGTGCTACTCGCTAAGAGTAAAAGTGCTACTTCTGATCCGAATTTTGAAATTTCATGTATACAAAAAATATTGCAAATGCAACTCTAAATAGTTTTATACTCTTAATAAATATATATAGAATGCATAATTTACGACATATTTGCAAAAAAGCGCTATTCGGTAAGAGTAAAAGTGGTACTTCCGGTCCGAATTTTGAAATTTTTTTTATACAAAAGATTTTTAAAATTATAATATAAATACTTTTATACTCATAATGTACCTGCCTAGAAAGCATGACTTGCGAGATATTCGCAAAAAACTGATTTTCGATAAGAGTAAATGACCTACTTCCTGCTGGAATTTCGAAAACCTTTTTTAAGACAGTTTATCTCAAATTTAATTTTGAGTACATTTGAATTCTTTATAAATTTGTTTAAACTTAGTAATTGACGAAATATTTTGCAAAATTCGATTTTTTCACCGAAATAAACTACTATTTCCGGTCTACCGATTTTACTGAAAAACTAATCAGATCTCAAGAGGGAGATTATACACGTAAATACAAAATTTGGAATTGATATCTCCAGCGGTTTGACCGCTATCGTGATCACAGGCAGACACACAGACAGACATTTTTTTAAAACCACTTTTCGGTATTAGGGGACCTCAAAACGTGGACATCTGCGAAAATCTCGAGGTCGAAAATTTTTATCACCACAATACTTCCTTATACTACATATAAGAAAGTAAAAATAGTAACAATAAAAATAAAATAAAGGCTTTAATAGACACAAAACAAGAAAAATTGATACATTCATTTGAATGTAGTAAAGAATATCTTACAATACTTAATCTCAGTATAATAATGTATACAACATACATCTGTAAATAATAAAAGGACATTAGAGCCAAAAAAAATTAAATAAAGTAAGACTAACATAGAAAATTATCTTTCATAACCACAATATATTTGATGTAAAATTTGAATATATGAAGAGTCAGACTTCAAAGTAGCTGTGAAACGGTATGGTACATACTTAGAGAAAACAATTCATGTACGGAAACACATACGTATATTCAAAAAATGAGGTGTGGCCACCACACGACTTTCTTGTACGTATGAGCGTTTCAAACTATACAATTTTAAGAATTTTTTTATACAAAACTTATTCAAAATCCTATTCTAGGTACTTTCATTCGCTTAATAAATCGCTATAGAATGCATACTTTGCAAGATATTATCAAAAAAGTGCTCCTCGCTAAGAGTAAAAGTGCTACTTCCGGTCCGAATTTTGAAATTTCATATATACAAAAAATATTGCAAATCCAGTTCTAAATACTTTTGTACTCTTGATAAATATATATAGAATGCATAACTTACGACATATTTGCAAAAAATCGCTATTCGATAAGAGTAAAAGTGGTACTTCCGGTCTGAATTTTGAAATTTTTTGTATACAAAAGATATTGAAAATTATGTTTTAAATACTTTTATACCCGTAACGTACTTGTCTAAAAAGCATGACTTGCGAAATATTTGCAAAAAACTGATTTTCGATAAGAGTAAAAGACCTACTTCCTATAGGAATTTCGAAAAACTTTTTAAATAAAATTATTCTCAATTTTAATTTTAAGTATATATGAATTCTTTATAAATTTGTTTAAACTTAGTAGTTGACGAAATATTCGCAAAATTCGATTTTTTCGCTGAAGTAAACTGCTACTTCCGGTCTACCGATTTTACTGAAAAACTAATCAGATCTCAAGAGGGAGATTATACACGCAAATACAAAATTTGGAATTGATATCTACAGCGGTTTGGCCGCTATCGTGGTCACACACACACACACACACAGACAGACACACAGACAGACACACAGACACACAGACATTTTTTAAAAACCACTTTTTCGGTATCAGGGGACTTCAAAACGTGGACATCTGCAAAAATCTCGAGGTCGAAAATTTTCATCATCACAATACTTCCTTATACTACGTATAAGAAAGTAAAATGGGAAAATATTTGGATGATATTGATGTATGCCATATTCAACAAAACAATTAAGTATTTATTAATTTATTTATTTAAAACATTATTGATAGTAAGATAATTTCAGTATTTCACGACTTAAGAATATCTGGGTAATCTGTTAGTTGAAACGTAGTCATTGCTGCCATATACTACAACTGAGAGTTTGAAACATATTGCTGTGACTCTTACAAATTTACATATAAATGAAATAAATTTAATTTCCTTAATTAAAGCGTAACTGAGAGTCAAGCACGCATCCTAGTGCCAGGCCTTATGCTAGACTAAGATACGGTGAACTTTCTGCTGAAAGGTAGGTTAAGCAAAACATTTTACATGCAACTAGCTCAGTTTGAAAATAAATAGTTCTCTCAGGGGCAGAAAATATGAGTTGATTCTCCTGCTCTTTAATTATCTCCAGGTCAGGTAAAGAAATAAAATACAAAATAAATCTTAATATCTAATTTATTAAAATAAAATAATTTTAAACAAATTCAAAAGTTTTTATCTACAAATATTTACACACAAAAAAAATCAATATTCAGTCATAATTCAAATTTATCCATCATCATCAATATAATATTACAAGTAATAAAGAATAAATGACATTATGATGTCGTGAAAAGCTTATGTCTAAAAAATGTGAACGTGATTATTATGATTAATATTTGTCATCGATACATGTAAACAATCAAAAATAAAATAAATTACCCGTGATGAATTGTACTGGAATATGAATAAAAAAAAAATAAAATTTGTGCGGTCCACTATTTGCTAACAAAATATAAACATTAAGGAAGCGGCTTTGCCCTAATTAGTCCTGTCCGGCGCCTTTTCTCGCTCCCAACACAGTACCATCAGATAACAAATTCACACAGATGAGTATCCCAAAGTTCCACCCTACGAGCATGTCTTTTTCAACTCGTTGGATGCAACCCGAACATACATCACAATGTGCACACTCCTTAAGGAATATATAAATTTTAAATTAAATAAATAAAATGAAATAAAATAATGTCTCTGCGTATTCAATAATTAACTCAGCCCTGATTAGTTCTGTCCGGTGCCTTTTCTCGCTCCCAACACAGTACCACCAAGACCAATTCGTGTCTTTCAAATTCACCAGGACTCCATGCTATGAATTAAATAATGACATAATTCATTTCACACATTCCTGATGTATTATTCAACACGTTAATATTGAACACCCAAATACAACAAAAATTTACTTAATACACATATCAAAAGGAAATAATATATACACTAAAATAAATTTTACCTTTCTCGTGAAATTCCAATACAAAAACACCACTACAAACAAAGAATTTGGTACGCCACTATACACACATTTATAACAAATATTGTTTAATCACCTTAACTCTTCATACATCGTTTCAAATTCATCCATAATAAATTTTTCAATGAAAATTTGATTCACTTATATATAACCTATATACACATAAAACAAAATTATTAATTTCAAATACCTTTTTGTAGAATAAATAAATTTAAAAGAAAAGTAAATTATGCGGAAAAGAAATGATTATGCTATCCAAAGTTATCATTACAATTACTAGAAAGTTTTGTCATAATGTATGGCATAGTACCCCTACATGCAAAACAAAACACTCTAGAAAAGAAAAGAAAATGAAATTAAATAAATTCAAAACTGAGTTCATAAATAAAGTATCTCATACATAAGTAATTATTCAAATATATCTAGACATCTCAATGTGATACGCGCTGCATGTTAAAATAAAAATATTATAAGTGTTGAATCTTGTTAAAATTTTATAAGTGTCGAAAATCTCAAAAATTATTCTAAGTCCGGATTTAGGAGTAATCCTTTTTAAAAGAAGGAGGGAGTGGTTTATCACCTACTTTTAGACTAGTTAATATTGCGGTTTTCACCAAGCAATCCCGGAAATTTTATCCGTTCACGCTTTTATGCTTAATTTTCTTTATAAAAACATACGGCAACTTTCGGCAAACACGAATCCACCTCCAAAATTGTAGATCGACGGTGCTGCTCCTATCGGTCACTTGGGGAAACAGCGTATTAATAATCCTTGAAAAAGGTAAACAAACATGCGAATATAAATTCGTCTATACGTTTATGACTCAGCCGTGCAGCTGACGAGCAATACTTTTTGCGCCGGTCTACACAGTCGATCTTTGCCAATGCCAGAAATCTTTGTGCGAGAAACACTTGCTCGTTCCCTTTTCACGTAACATTTAATACGTCCTAATATCATAACCTTATAAAAATTTACTAAGATTCTTTTATTGTTTTACTTAAATAAAAATAAAGTTATCGTAAATTATTGATATAGTGAATATTTATATACACATTATAATAAAAATGAATAAAGTAAAAATTAATTTAAATAAAATCTTAAAGTGATCTTGATTATACTTATTTATTTACATATTATTATTTATTCAAGATCACTGCATAAATATCCCTATGGGAATATCTGCGATTTATAAGCGAGAATCGCTAATGCCAATGGTATAAATTCAAGATTTCCCATAAATACCAGTTAATATACTTATACATTATTTACAATATTATTGATATAAAGCATAGAGACATGAAATTTCCCTATAATATGCTCATTCTATATTTATATAAAAATCAGGAGTAAATATGCAAAACTCTTGGAGTTTATTTTAAACTTTACTCCTTTCATGACGAGAAAGTTTAAACAAATGACATTTAAAACACCTAAATTAATTAAACTACTTATAACTATATATACAAAAGTGTACTTAAATTCTTTAAATTTTACACCTTTCATAGGTATTACAAATATTGTAATTGCATCATCGAGTTCCCTTAAAATGAAGTGGCAATTGTAGTCCACTATTTTGGGAAAACTTCTTAACATTTTTAAGTATCTGGGCTGTGGGTACTTTTCAACTGCATCCAAAACCTCTATTCTCGCATGGGTCCATATAAATTTCACACCCTTTTGTAAAATCATTTTATCATTCACATGATGTGACACATTTTCATCATGTAGGTTTAATATGTGCTGTACGGGCTTTACATACCCATAATGTAAAATATTTTGTTCCTTATGAACAATTTTATTTAAATTCACTAATAAATTTACCACTATTGGATATAATTTCACGAAACATTTATATAGCTGTACCAACCAAAGAGAATTAACGTTTACAAACCACTTTGCATTAGTACTTATTAACAATAATGTTTCTATTAATTTGGGGAGTTGTAGCTGTTGTTTTATTGATTGAAATAAACATAAACTTAATTTATTATTCTCAATGTTTTCTAAATAATCTAAATATTCCTTAATTACTACTGTGATGGGGTTCATTAAATTATATACTAAATTTTCAATAATTTCATCTTTTAACAAACTTTTAATTTTAAATTGAACACTTAATTTCTGCTTATGGGAAGATGGATGAGTCGTTTCTGTTTTAAAACAATTATCATAGTCTACTGCTAAATCTACATTACCATTAAATAATTTAACATCTTTTGTCAAAGGATCACTCACATTATCATTATTAATCTGTTTGTTGCAAATCAAATTTTTGTCACCCATATTTATTTCCCGGTGTGAACATTTATTTATTATGTCACCCATATATTTCGTGGCGTCTTTCTTCTGAAGACCCTCCACATGGTGTGTACATTTATTATTTATGTCACCCGTGGCAAACATGGACTCTTCCCTTTGAAGATCATCCACATGGTGTGAACCTTTATCCTTGTCAATCAAACTATCATTATTTATTTTTAAAGTGAGGTCCCTATCAAAATTATCAATGATTGAATTATTAACTAATATTTTATCATCTTGAGCACCTTTGTCCCAAGACATGTTTACTTTACTATTGTGGAAGGTTCTATTTTCCCTTTCCAATTTCGATGTATATAGACTCAAAAAATCCATCCCAAGTACGCAGCAATATTTTAATCTTGGTGTAACAATAAATTGTGTTACAAGTTCTACATCACCCATCTCTATATTTATACAAAATACATTATCTTGCTTGTAAAAACCTAATTTTTCAAACCTTTTATCAAATAAACCCCCATCTAAAAGTGACAATTCTAATTCACTATCTATTACAGCTACACCATATACATCCCCTACTTTAACATCTACCAGTGGAAATTCAGTGGTTATATTACTTAAATCTACGACGTTTCTCTTGCTTCGTTGTTTCTTCTTTTTCTTCCCTTTGGTTGGACCTACCAAAAATCCAGGTCCTTAAATTCTTCAATTATAGGTACATTCCTTACTTCCTTCTTTATTGCTCCTCTTGACGCATCTCTCATTACAGCTTCTCCTCTATCTTCTTTTCTTTCTATCATCACATTATTAACTCCTCTGGCATTTTCTGTTTCATTCTTTCCATATTTCCTTCCTGCATGACCCTCCTGTTTCCAATTATTATTATCATTGCTACTACTACTACTCATATTCTTGTTGTTTCCATTTTCCACTCTTCCTCTCTGATAACTATTATTTTGATACCGGTTACCATTGTATCTTTGTTGATTATTGTAGTAATTACCATTATACCTTTGCTGAGCATTATAGTGATTACCATTATTACCTGCTTTATACCCATTTCTATTTTGAGACACACTCCTATCTTCCACGTCGTCCAGACGCTTTACCAATTCCAAGAGTTGCTCAACGGTGTCTATACCCTGTAAAGCAACTGCTTGTACTACCTCATGCTCGAAATGATTAGCTAATTGTGTAACAATGTCACACTCCTGGATCACAGGTTGTATATGCTTCAAGAAAGAATATTTCCGAATAACATAATTCTCTCTAGACGTAATAGAACGATATTTGCCAAAGGTAAGGTCATGTCTGATGCGCCTTTGCTGAGTTTGTCCCCAGTACTGTCTAATGAACATATTTTCTAATTCTTCGTACGTCTGTACCTCATCAATTACCATATCGTACCATAATAATGCATAATCTCTAAGACACCCTCTCATGAAATGTAATTTTGACATATCATCATTAATACCACGAATATATGTCTTAATAGTTTTAAGAAATGCCATTGGGTTGTCTTTATTATACCCAGAAAATTTTGGTATATTTTCCGTACCAATTGATATCTGTTGCGGTACAACACAAGGTGTAATTGTACCTTGTTCAACTCTTGTTTTCAAATTCTTAATTGTATCTTGACAATTTAATGTCATATCCTGTAGCTTTAAAAGAGAGTCTGTGCATGCACCATATTTAACCCTACAGTCCTCAAATTTATTTGTTAAATTCAGATCCAAAGATTGTATTTTTTCATCTTGTCCTCCAATCCTTTCTTCTATCAGTCTAAAATTTTCTCTTGCTACACCGGCCCTCTGATTCATTTCATCTATTAAAAAATTACTGCTATCCTTGCACTTCTTTTCATTTGCTTCAATTCTTTCATTGATCTGTGTCGTGCTTTGTTTCACATCTTCTTTTAATTTATTGTTCATTGCAGACATTTCCATT
Organism: Amphimallon solstitiale; assembly: GCA_963170755.1. NCBI lineage: Eukaryota > Metazoa > Arthropoda > Insecta > Coleoptera > Scarabaeidae > Amphimallon > Amphimallon solstitiale. Next base: position 10,498,321 of record OY720678.1, on the reverse strand, counting down.
CTACAAGCTTTTATCCTTTCGTCAATCTTCTCATTCATCGACTTTACTACAGCTTGTATCTCTAGTTTATTCTCATCTAATTTCTTGTTTATATCTTCTTTATTTTCTTGAAACTTCTCATCAAATTTCTTATTCATTTCAGTTTTATTTTCATCTAACTTCTTATTTATATCTTCTTTCATTTCTATCTTGTCACTTTCCAATTTACAGAAAAGTTTTTCAAATAAAATATCAAATCTGTCTCCGCCTGGCATTTCTTTCGTTTCAATTTTTACATTTTCAGTTACATTTTCATCCTCATCAAGAGGTAGCGTCTTTTCTGAATCTGTCACAGAGGGAATGCCTTGTGGTTCCCTGTACGTTTCAAATAAATATTTGGTATCCATACCACTTTCAGGATTTACACCCTCACCTTTATTCTCAGACATATTTACTTTATCTGTCCTGGCACTTAAAGAGACTTATTTGTGGAGAAAAATAAATCAAAACTTGACAAAATTTACTTGTGAATTATACTTATTAATTATTCAAATGCACTTAAAGGTGAAAATACCTCCCTCTAATTACACAGCTATTTGAATATTAAATAATTAACTAATTTTTATCTAAACAGTTTAAAATGTAAAAGTTTTGCCCCACTACGTTGGTCACCATATATACATTATGGAACGGCAAAATTTTTACACCATGAACATTGGACATCATATGAATAATATGGAAATGTGAAATTGCTAGTAAATTGTAAATATATATGAAATGTAAATGCAAAAGTTTTGCCCCACTACGTTGGGTGCCATATATATGCTGTGACTCTTACAAATTTACATATAAATGAAATAAATTTAATTTCCTTAATTAAAGCGTAACTGAGAGTCAAGCACGCATCCTAGTGCCAGGCCTTATGCTAGACTAAGATACGGTGAACTTTCTGCTGAAAGGTAGGTTAAGCAAAACATTTTACATGCAACTAGCTCAGTTTGAAAATAAATAGTTCTCTCAGGGGCAGAAAATATGAGTTGATTCTCCTGCTCTTTAATTATCTCCAGGTCAGGTAAAGAAATAAAATACAAAATAAATCTTAATATCTAATTTATTAAAATAAAATAATTTTAAACAAATTCAAAAGTTTTTATCTACAAATATTTACACACAAAAAAAATCAATATTCAGTCATAATTCAAATTTATCCATCATCATCAATATAATATTACAAGTAATAAAGAATAAATGACATTATGATGTCGTGAAAAGCTTATGTCTAAAAAATGTGAACGTGATTATTATGATTAATATTTGTCATCGATACATGTAAACAATCAAAAATAAAATAAATTACCCGTGATGAATTGTACTGGAATATGAATAAAAAAAAAATAAAATTTGTGCGGTCCACTATTTGCTAACAAAATATAAACATTAAGGAAGCGGCTTTGCCCTAATTAGTCCTGTCCGGCGCCTTTTCTCGCTCCCAACACAGTACCATCATATAACAAATTCACACAGATGAGTATCCCAAAGTTCCACCCTACGAGCATGTCTTTTTCAACTCGTTGGATGCAACCCGAACATACATCACAATGTGCACACTCCTTAAGGAATATATAAATTTTAAATTAAATAAATAAAATGAAATAAAATAATGTCTCTGCGTATTCAATAATTAACTCAGCCCTGATTAGTTCTGTCCGGTGCCTTTTCTCGCTCCCAACACAGTACCACCAAGACCAATTCGTGTCTTTCAAATTCACCAGGACTCCATGCTATGAATTAAATAATGACATAATTCATTTCACACATTCCTGATGTATTATTCAACACGTTAATATTGAACACCCAAATACAACAAAAATATACTTAATACACATATCAAAAGGAAATAATATATACACTAAAATAAATTTTACCTTTCTCGTGAAATTCCAATACAAAAACACCACTACAAACAAAGAATTTGGTACGCCACTATACACACATTTATAACAAATATTGTTTAATCACCTTAACTCTTCATACATCGTTTCAAATTCATCCATAATAAATTTTTCAATGAAAATTTGATTCACTTATATATAACCTATATACACATAAAACAAAATTATTAATTTCAAATACCTTTTTGTAGAATAAATAAATTTAAAAGAAAAGTAAATTATGCGGAAAAGAAATGATTATGCTATCCAAAGTTATCATTACAATTACTAGAAAGTTTTGTCATAATGTATGGCATAGTACCCCTACATGCAAAACAAAACACTCTAGAAAAGAAAATAAAATGAAATTAAATAAATTCAAAACCGAGTTCATAAATAAAGTATCTCATACATAAGTAATTATTCAAATATATCTAGACATCTCAATGTGATACGCGCTGCATGTTAAAATAAAAATATTATAAGTGTTGAATCTTGTTAAAATTTTATAAGTGTCGAAAATCTCAAAAATTATTCTAAGTCCGGATTTAGGAGTAATCCTTTTTAAAAGAAGGAGGGAGTGGTTTATCACCTACTTTTAGACTAGTTAATATTGCGGTTTTCACCAAGCAATCCCGGAAATTTTATCCGTTCACGCTTTTATGCTTAATTTTCTTTATAAAAACATACGGCAACTTTCGGCAAACACGAATCCACCTCCAAAATTGTAGATCGACGGTGCTGCTCCTATCGGTCACTTGGGGAAACAGCGTATTAATAATCCTTGAAAAAGGTAAACAAACATGCGAATATAAATTCGTCTATACGTTTATGACTCAGCCGTGCAGCTGACGAGCAATACTTTTTGCGCCGGTCTACACAGTCGATCTTTGCCAATGCCAGAAATCTTTGTGCGAGAAACACTTGCTCGTTCCCTTTTCACGTAACATTTAATACGTCCTAATATCATAACCTTATAAAAATTTACTAAGATTCTTTTATTGTTTTACTTAAATAAAAATAAAGTTATCGTAAATTATTGATATAGTGAATATTTATATACACATTATAATAAAAATGAATAAAGTAAAAATTAATTTAAATAAAATCTTAAAGTGATCTTGATTATACTTATTTATTTACATATTATTATTTATTCAAGATCACTGCAATATGTTTATAGTAGCCACTCACAGCTTCAATTTCCATTTTTACTTTACACATTTTGACGTTATGAATTTTTGTATTTGTGACTTTTGTATCATTTTAGCATTGTCTACCATGCAGTGAAGTTGATTGTTTCTACAATAAATTGTGGAACTATCGATAGAAGCTACAAATTGTCATTGCTTTTTCTATTTATCATTTTGCAATTACTTTGTTATGTCTTATCAAACATACTCCCCGCGTCAAGATGATATAGATATATATTAATATGTACATATACTAAACACATATTCTTTGCCGTATTTGTGCATACATATGAACACTTATGTATTATACATATATGAGCGGGAAATTTCTTGTACTAGCGGCATTATATAGGTATATGAAAATTTGAAAATCACTAGCATGATATGTATTAATTAATTTAAGGAAAAGAATGCACCACCATCGAGGACTAACTGTTACAATTAGTTTCGCGCTAGATTGCTTATCGGCCCGATGTCTGATGCCTTTTCCTTGTAATTACCGAAATGTATATTTATACAGACGGAGTTGTTTCTTGCAAGTATGTAACATATTAATTAAAATGTTTTCTTCTGTTCAATGAGACCGATAAGTGTTTATCTCTCATACTTTTATTTTGTATGTGTACATATGTAGTGCATACGTGTATGTTTATATTGTATTTCTGTCCTACAAATTTATAATCGCGTGTCTTTTTAAGATGATACTTGATATTAAAAATAAGACATAAAAAACTTATAATACCAATACCAGAGTGAGCATTACCACATAAGAGATTTCTTGTCAACGAATTTTCACTTTCATATACATTATATAAGTATTGTGATGATGAACATTTTTGTCTCGAGATTTTTGCAGATGTCGACGAAGTGCCTGATACCGAAAACGTGCTTTCTCTCTGTGTATGTGTGATTGTAACAGTACCTGTGTGTCTGTGAGTGTATGACCACAATATCAGTCAAACGGCTAAAGCTATCAGTTCAAAATCTTATATTTACGAGTATAATCTCTCTCTTAAGATCTGACTAGATTTTCAGTAAAATAGGTATATCGGAAGTCGTAGTTTTACTTCAGAGAATTTTACCTATTCTTTGTTAACTTCTAAGTTTAAACAAATTTATAAAAAATGAGAAAAACTTTATTAAATAAGTTTTCGAAATTTCTACCGGAATTTATTATCAAAAATCAGTTTCAGTCGTGTGGTGCCCACACCGCATTCTTTAATTTGTTTATAAATGTAGTCTAGTTATAAATTTAATCCTTTATAGTGTAACGAAATAGCTCTAAAAGAAAAATAAACATCGGCGCGACGACGTTACAAAAACGAAATGTAAACAAGTCATAAACCATCTGCACGTAAGTACGGCGTAAGCAAAAAGTCTAGGTCTTTTCTGGTATATTTCCGGGCTCATCGAGATGATCGAGAGAATTTTCTCGTATACTTCTAGACCTTTTACGATGCCGATATAAGAATAGCTGGGGCCGGGATGATTTAGTCCTTCATTCAGTAGTATTCGTACAGTGCAAATAAACATAAATACAGTGCATGGTGCAGTGTTATTATAGTTCAAGAAGTAAATAAATATTACAGACATAAATAGTAGTAATAGAAATAAATACGTGTGTTAATTTATTCGTAGTAGTTTTAAGTGAGTTACATTTATTTTATATTTTTATATTGGGATTAGTTTTAAGCGTGAAAATATACAGACAGTTTTAAAACATTTGCACGAGTTGTTTATTTCGACCCCGAAAACGCAACAATAGTTATTAACTCTGCCTAGCATTTATGTTTGACGTGTTTAACACACTTTTTTGTATTTATTGAATAAATTAAAATTAAATATTATTATATAGAGTACAAATTGCGATCAATATTTACCTCTAGATGTAAAGACATAGAAAAACCGAAACAATTGTTAAAGTAATTTAAGAAAATATATAAAACAACTTTGTTTTCTTTTATTTTTATTACCAAGTAAAAAAAAGGAAACATATTCAAAAATATGTTTATTAATTTAGTTTGTAAGATATTAGAGTACACTTTCTTGTATTAGAAACAGCAGCATTCTGTATTTTGTGTGATAAAATATTAACTAAAAGTAATTACTATTATTTTGTAATACGTCAAATATTTAACAATAAGTCAAATTACCTATGATACTAAAGAATAACCTGCAAGTACTTGTGACATTCTTTTCTAACGAATCGAGGAGACTGTGCGTGTTACGTGCAATTGATCAAGAGGACAATAAAACTAAATTCCTTGAAATGTCTCTTGCTCCCTTAAAGTTTAATATACTTTTCGAATGCAATATATTTGAACGTTTATAGTGAGTATATTCCAACGTCCATTTAAAAAGAAATATTGTCCGCTGACGAAAGCAAGTAAGGGTGCTCATTCAGAAACCCAAGTATATTAGCAATCAGCGTAAAATAAGGAAATGATTAAAAAATCATATCATGATTTCTCACAGAAGATTTTGTTGCCATGTTGGTGTTATTTCAGTACTATAATATTTATGAAATATAGAAAGCAATTAAATTAGACCTTATTGCGTACCTTAGGAGAAATTTCATTAGATAATATTTCTCTTCTGACGAGGATTCTGATGGATCTTGCTAAAACCATACAAAAAAATTGCTATAGCTACCATTCTATCATCAACATACCAAACCTTAATGAAGATCACTCTTTTTAAAAACGATTTATTCTGTTGAATCACAGTTATGATTAATTCTCTTATATTGTCGTTATTTTGAGGTCGACGGTTGTATGTTTTACGTACTTCAACTAGAAATAATTGCATACATAAATAGATGACTTTTTCTAAAAACATTTGTCGTATTTTACATTGGAGTCTTGCCGCATGAGGTGTCATACCAACGTTGAAACTAAAACTAGCGTAAATATTAAAAGAAAATCAGTCAATATGATCATATAAACCCAGACGTTACCTTTAGTGCGCTTCCATTGGCGTCTTGAATAAAGTATGGTTCGAAATGAACTCTTCGCTACATCAAGGAAATTGATACAGGAGTTTTCTGAATCTAGCATATTTCATTTACTTATATAACCGTTTATATGGAAATGAGCCTCATCTGACAAAATTGAATTGGATACAAATTAAGGTTGTCGCTTCAATTATTTCTAACAGGTTTTTGCACTTCCACTTGATGATTTAGAACTCGATGAAGTAATTCTTGAACAAACCGCTTTTAAAATGGATGGCAATGCATGTCCATATTGTTATCGTTTGTCTCATGTACATGTATTGATAAAGGAAATAAAGATTTTAAAAGCTTTTATAATTAAGCATTTTTCAATTGTAATAGAAAGAGTTTATGAAGGTAATCAATTTTGACTGTGATGTATTAGGTTCAATATATGATATTTAAATGAATATTGTGTAAAGAAAATGAGATGTTGTTAATGAAAGATTTCTTAAATTATATCATTAAGTTGTGGTACATTTAATATGTGATGAATAGACAAAGTATTAAAAAGGAACATAAAGAAATTTCTTTTAAAATAGACAATTGATTTTATTTGAATTACAATATATAGTTAATGTAAATAGTCAAGGAGTGAATTCTAAATTTTGTTAAATTTTGGAGGTATATAGAGTACTTAAAGTTTATTAGAATATTATTAAATATTCTACAAATGATATTATATAAGAAAGTACTACCTAATATAAGAAGAAAATATCTGTTGGCGTAATATACATACTGGGAAATAAGAGATGAGTTTTGAATCAATAACATTAATATTGATTCCGTTTCAAGATTAGTATTCAACTGAGGTCTGTAATGATATGAACCATTTGCAGATGTTAAAAAGTTTCAAAATTTATTTACTGATGTCGAAGTGTAGCCTTGTCGATTAAGAAGGTGCAGCAAGAATATTGAAAGAGCTCTCTAGCATAATTGTCGAAGATCTACAAGAATTTTTATATGAAAATAAGTGTAATATTACAGACGAGGGCAACTTTGTTGGTGTATTGGTGTAGCGGTTTATCAGGCGATTGCCCATTAATCTTAAGCAATCGCTCAATGGACCACAGATTTCAGAAATTCATTTGATTGTTAAGTATACAAATACCAATTATATTTGTTAATATCTTCTTTAAAGGTATATTTAATAAACCTTTATTACCTTAACAACGTTTGTGATTAATGACATCTTTTCTCAGTTTGACGTATAGTAATTGCAAGATACACGGATTCATGTAGATAAATCGAATATATATAAATTGATATAAAGATAAACTAATAATATCAATTGATATTTCAGAGATAAATAGTTAAATAGCAGTATAAACCTTATCAAATTGCCTATTCAATAAATTTTATAATGTATGTATATTCTAAAATCTCTTATATCAATATTGATACTAAATATTATATAGTCTTGTATACCGGGTGTCAACGAGATCATGTATCAGCACGCCATTTATTTATTAGTTCAAATAAAACTTTGAAATTCGGACCGTATATATGAGTGATTGGTGGGCTTCTTCAGGTAAACTCAGTTTTTCTATAGCACTTCCGGTCAAACCGGAAGTGACGTTAATTTTGAATTTTTTAATACAACATTTATTATTTCTGCTCATATTGTGTTTCTTCTGAAAATTTTCCATCTAGTGCAGGTTAACTTTTGACATTTCTGTCAAAGATGGCGGTATCTGTTAAATTTATCCATTAAAGTGAAACTGCTTCGTAACAATTGTCGAAATGTAACAACCATCAAAGTTAGCTTTGAAAACAATTAAGAAACGTATTTTTCACATTTAGACGCATTGGCGAAGGAAACATGTATTTCACGTTGAAATTACTAAAGAAAATAAGATTTTTTTTTCATTTTCAAATGACAGGTACTCGTTTTTTTTTTAAATAGTAACACCTATTTTTTATTACAGTGCCATATTGGCATAATTTTTAGCTTTCAAGTGATATAAAATATGCTCTGGTTTAGTGGTAGACAGGTAGTACAAAATATAAAATGTTTTAAAAGTAGTCTAATTCCAAAGCAACAGAGCAATTCCATTTCAAATGAAAAAAACACAGTTATCGTAGGAAATAAACGACTTCCATAAATTTAATGTTTCCTTCGCCAATGCGTGTAAATGTGAAAAATTTTCTTAATTGTTTTCAAAGCTAACTTTGATGGTTTTTGCATTTCGACAATTGTTGCGAAGCAGTTTCACTTTAATGGATAATTTTAACAGATATCGCTACCTTTGACAAAAATGTCACTAGATGGCAAATTTTCAGAAGAAACAGAGTATGAACAGAAATAATAAATGTTGTATTTAAAAATTCAAAATTAACGTCACTTCCGGTTTGAACGGAAGTGCTATACAAAAACTGAGTGTACCTGAAGAAGCCCACCAATCACTCATACATGCGGTCCGAATTTCAAAGTTTTATTTTAACTAATAAATAAATGGCGGGCTGATACATGATCTCGTTGACACCCGGTATAAGGCTATAAACCCCTGTCTATTAGAAGATAAATTACTATTAAATATTATATGATTACATATTAATTTGGAGTTTTTCTTAAATATATTAGTGCGTTCTGTATTGACTGGAATTGTCTGTGTTATACCAATTAGATCATAATTTATTAATATATGTATAATTGAGGTTATTTAAATGAGAAATCGGAAAATATTTATCGTAAAAGATTATCAAAATGTATATAAACCCAGTCATTTGTTTATAGAGCTAGCCGGCAACGATAGAGGGCGATTCTTAATAAATTGAGATAGGTGAATTTAATTTGGAATTATAATTATTATAATTTAAAATAACAAACGCATATGTGATATGTGTAGTACTGCGTAATGTTATCTAATACAACGTCATGACTCTGCTCTAGGCCAACTCTTGATTTCGAAACATTTTCTGGAGTGCGTACTATAAGTAGTCTGCGAGAAGTTTTCTTATGCAATGAACAGACAGATTAATCAAAACTGTCCAGTTCAGTTAAAATAGTTTTACGTGGTGGGACTTTTTCATGCTTTCTATGTTAAAATGACGTTTAAACTCACGTTGTGTTACAGTAGCTGAATCAACATTTTGAAAATAAGTTCTCAAAAACAATTGCATGGCGCCTAGCAACACCCCAAGGCAACTCAGGGCTTTGAATTGATATAAAAGCTAATAACGCAAACACTCCGAAAGTTGTCATTCGATATAAAGCTTGTGTTGAAATTTGCAAAGATTCACAGATGAATATTTAATGCATGTCTGAATTACGCAGTTCGTATATATAATGCATGCATTTACACTTGAACTGACGATAATAGGAAGGATAGGAAGGGACTTTGTAAATAAGACACTAAACTTTAGCAACAAAGTCAGTCAGGCTTGATCAATCCAATTAAATAATCAAACAGGAATATCACTACAGGCAACAGAATTTCGTTTTAACCTGTTGGTTAAGTTAAAAAATGAAGTGTGGGCACCATAGGACCTACTTATACGCATCTGCGGTCTAAACTTTGTATACAAAAGTTGCTCCAAATTAAGTGATTTTATCTTCTTAATAATTTTTGCGGAATGCATAACTTGCCAGAAATTTTCAAAGAATTGGTAAAAAGCAAAACTGTTTATTTTTTTATAAGCAAAAATTTTGACAAATGCCTCTGTTTATACTTTTATACTCTAAATAAATTTGTACCTAACTTGCGCGATATTCACAAAACGTTAACTAGCTATTGATAAAATTTAATTTTTTAAATCAAGTAAACTACTATTCTAGTCAAACCTTCAAAGGATGATTATACTTATAAATAGAAGGTTTAGCATTGATAGCTCAACCGTTTGGCTCATATCAGGTAAGACAAAATGAGGGAGATAGATTTAGTGAGAAAGGGCAATGGAGAGAGCAAGCGAGATATGTTTACAAAAATCACGTGTTCGCTATCACGTAACTTCAAAATGTGGATATCTGGAGAAACCCCAATTCGAACATTTTTATCACAATAGTACCTATAAGAATGTAAAAAGTTTCACGAATATTTGTTGCTATTTCGAAGAAACATGAAACTTGACAACCGCAGATTAGAAAATGATATTCCGATAAACTTTAGTGATTTCTTCGTAAAAGGAATATAATAATAATAATAATAATAATAATAATAATAATAATAATAATAATAATAATAATAATAATAATAATAATAATAATAATAATAATAATAATAATAATAATAATAATAATAATAATAATAATAATAATAATAATAATAATAATAATAATAATAATAATAATAATAATAATAATAATAATAATAATAATAATAAGTGTCTTTGTTTCCGTATACATCAGTAGTGTAACAATAATAAGCTAACAAGAAAAAAAAAGAATAATAAAAACCAGATAATTATGATACACAAACCATAAGGTTAGGTTCAGCTGGAAAACCAAAGAGACTGTCCCCTGATTTTCAAACTAAAACCTTCCAAAAGACAGGAAAAAAGAAATAAAAACAAAAGTAAATGCTTAAAAGTAGGATATTAGGAATTAAACTAAACTAAACTTATAATTTATATGCAATGGTATGAATTACATAAGGCAAGGAATTGTATAACTTGTAAATATTGAAAGTAGAACACTTTTTGTAAAGTGCTGTTCTATGACGAGGAGGGGTTATAAGATGCAGCTTACGAAGATTGATATTATGAATATCGGTCCTGAAAGTGATTCTATTGTAGAGGTAGGGTGGTGATTTTAAGCTAATGATTTTATGAAACAAACAAAAACATTGCAATAGTTTTCGGTTCTTTATGTTTAGCCAACGGATATTCTTAAGTTTATGCGTTATATGGTCATATTTGTAAGACAAAAAATAAATCGAAGCCAGGTATTCTGAACTCTCTGTATTCTCGCCACATCAAATGAATCTAAGCAACGGCCATATAGTGATGCAGAAAACGTAAATAGCGAAAATTAAAAATGTCTCTGTAAGGATAGAACAATTTTAAGTTGCAAAATATCCAGTTCTAATTAAATTTGAAATGTGAGCTTTAAATCGGAAAGTATTGTCATATTCTATACCTAAGTACAGAAAGAAGTATAAATCTGAGTGTTTTCAGCATACATTTAGATTACATATCTCTTGACCACCTTTGGAAGAAAATAATGGTGTACCTAAAATTGAACCTTGCGGCATACCTCTAGAAATCGCAAGACACTCAGATTCACACCCATCAATGGATACGCACTGAACCCTTTCCAGTTGATAAGACCGCAGCAGAGTAACTGCGTCATCATCAAAACCAATGTGACTCAACATAGATAGTAGCACCAATTTTGCCATCTGATACCTTGAGCAAAGTGGTAGTACAACTATGGCCACGTCGAAATCCAGACTGACACAGTGGCAGAATGGCATACGCACCAAGCCATTCACTGATTTGGGAATGCTAATTTTTTTCGGGTACTTTACTTAGGGTTGGGAGTATACTAATAGGACGCAAATCACTGTATACGGTAGGTCGCTCGACCTTCGGGAGTGGTAGAATCATAGCTTTTTTCAAGAGATTAGGGAAAACACCATCAACAAGGCAGCTATTATTTAAATGAGTGATGTATGGTAGTGTATGAGGTGAGGTATAATTGAGCAGAGCAGCCTTACTTCTAATGCTGAAAATAAATTTTGACACGGATGACTCTTCGGCTTGGCAAAAGGAAAGAGACATTATCAGATAGAAGTCTAGATTTATTATAGGCCTCAACTGTAGTGGATACGTCTACAGTTCCTTGAAGGATGTTGTTAACAAAAGAGTTGTTTAATTCAGTAGGATTTCGTAGTTCAGGCGGAACTTGTTTAGTCATATCAAAATGCCACAACTCTGACCATAGCTACTTATTGGGCTTATGCTGAAATACATAATTAAAATAAGTCTTTTTTTCATTCTTTATAGCAAAAGTACTGACATTTCTTAGAGACTTATACTAATCTCAACTCCATCAACCCGGTTCGTCTAAATTTAGCCTTGACTTCATTTCTCAGTTTCTGTAGAAGTCGTATATTATCCATGAGCCAGGGCTGTCTAGGTCTTGTAATGCGAGCAGTCTTAAACGGTGCATGCTTGTTAAATAACTCAATAACTTCATTATTAAAATAATTAATTTTGTTATTCACATCCATAGTGAACATATGATGAAAGGGTATGCTGCGTAGATCAAAAGAAAGGTAATTGTAGTCTAAAGAAGAAAAATCACGATATGTGTACAACAGATTGTGATTCTTGCTAGGACACCAATTGGGAAGCTTTGCAAACACTACACCATGATCCGATAATTCCGAAGATAAAACGCCAGATTGGAATATTTCGACAGAGGTAGATATTGCTATCATCAACCGTCGTAGCAGAAGTAGCAGTTACACGTGTGGACTTTTGTGTAATTTGTTGCATATCAAAGGCGTGTAAGATATCTTGGATAGAAGTATTAAAATTATTCATGTCAAATGACATTCAGTGAACTTAAACTCTAATTCTTTCAAAATATCAAATGTCTTAGAGCCTGGAGGATTATAGACACATCCCAAAGCAATCTTTTCTGATTTGTAATTAATGGTGACCCAAATCTGTTCGATATTAGAGCTGGATTTCATTAAATTACATGACAAACAGTCTCTAATATAAATAGCAACACCACCTCGCCGAGTCAGACCGATTTAAGTACAGACCGTCCTTACGAAATAAATTGTAACCATCAATATGAATCACTTCATCCGCAACGTCACGGCTAAGCCAAGTTTCAGACAAGCACATAACAACAGTCCCAAGATCAACAATTAATTGCGTTACGTCATTAAATTTAGGCAATAAAGAGCGAATATTCAAGTGTACCAATGTAAAGTTATTTGAAAACAAGGCATCTGTAAAATCAAACATGGCAACAAATACTTGCACAATTAATATGTGCTACAACTAAAGCATAATACGACTATATGACAAGAAATAATATATAAGTAACAAATAGGAAAATAGGAAATACTTATTAATATTTATAATTTTTTGAAAACGTGTACCGAAAACCATAAATTGTATCCACACAAAAAGCAGTGCATAACAAAAAATTATCAAACAAATAAAAATATACAAATATCTTACAATATTTCTGCAAAGCTAATCCAATGTAATAGACAAGAACAAGTAGAATTTACTTAACAAATAAATTATATAAAGTTCCCATAACTTAAAATTTTGCATTTATTACTCAACTTTGTGAACACGCAGCAATTCTTAGTCCATGCAGTGCCACACCTCTTCTGTGCATCTCTCATCAAATACAGACGCCATTTTGTTAAATCCTCTCGCACAACTATTTTCGTACCCTTCAGTTTCTTCTTGTTATTGTACACTAATTGTTTCATATTACGGGAGTAAAATTTTACTTAAATGTGCCTGCCGCCATTTTCTATTTTGCCTAAGCGGTGACGTCAATTGCGCTTTGTGAGACGATTATGCCGAGTTTGTCTTTGCATATAGTAGAAATTATCGGTCTTGTCATTCGCCTTTTCTGGAATACCATATATTCTTACGTTATTCCGACGAGAGTACCTACTGCTCCAGCGAATCAATATCATCATAGGCCTTTTCCAGTTTTGCCTCTAGTGAGATTACCCTGTCGCTATACATATTAATGATTTCGACTGTTTTGTCACCGATTGCTTTACGAATTTTATCTAAGAATACCTCTGACTTTAATACTTTTTCGGCAACTTTGGTAATCAATGTTTCATCACGTAGCATTCCACCTGAAGCCATACTCTTTAATTATTATAATCGATTTAAAAATAACATGAAATGCATAGAAAGTGATATAAAATATAAATACAGCTGCTTTAGCCCAACACACGTCTACTCTCGAGCATAGCACATCACTTAATGATATCAGTCGTACTTATCTGGTTTATGTACCGTAGGTAATACTGGATATGAAGAAACCAGAAATTAACTGCTACTATAATACCTCAAATAGTGGTGTTGACATTTTTGTGATGACCTGTGTTCCATAATCGTTCAATAGGAGACCTAAGAGACGAGATTAGTTGTTTTAAAATGACTATATTTTAGTAAATGCTTCCCTTCTTTGGTGGCGCTACAGAGCTTAGGTAGGAGAAGTAATACCGAAAGATAAAGATACAGCTGAAGGACTACAAAATTCTAGTCTTCAGTTTCAATTGTAATGTGTTTGAATTCTTACTGAAACAGTAAGATATGTTATGTGATAGTATTTAATATAAAGTACCAGTTTTTTCTTCTCATACCCTAAAGCTCATTTGTTTTCATTGATAATAATTCTAACTAAAATACAATTTGCAATTTTAGCACTTATATCTTTATGTAAGCTCCCATGTACGGAAAACAATAACTTGCATGTATATCAACAAAACGCTGCTTAGACAATAAGCTATTAATTAACATTCACAGCACGGATATGCTCAACCTCAGTATAGCTTCGCCGATTATACGCGGTATATGGAACTTCTTCTTCGCAGGACATTTGTTGATACAAGTGAGAGGAATCCGTCTAACGATGAGTCAGTGAATTGTCGCTAGCACTAAACACTCCATTGACAAACAGTGATTGTGACAAGTAGTAGGGGTATTATTGGATTTATCTGCGGCCGGTTCCATCGTTGGGGACGGATTATTTAGATAGATTGATGTCTATTACGAATTATTTATATCAGTGCATGCGGCACCCACCCTCCCTATCAACTGTGTGTTCGTGTTATTTATAGTTCATTGTACGTTAACCATTAATAACAAAACGTTCTACCGTTACATCCAATGCAGTACACCTCTATACCATACACAGATAAAAGTAATATATGGATGGAATATGCTCACCATCAAATATTAATGTTTAATTCTTATGCTTTCAGATACATCACTTAAATTAAATTTACTTTTTAATACATTAAAGTACTTTTTAATAGGTAACAAGGTACAAAGATTTTAGCCGATATTCATTTGGTATTCAGTATTTTAGGTTCATTTTATCATTCAGCCATAAATTCACAATTTGGATAGAGAATATTAAACAATGAATTAAGTGAATGATGATTTTAAGATGAAGGAAGTAGGATGATAAATCCTCTTTTTAATTATTTTACGACGATATTCAACTTCTTGGACTCCCCTGCAACTGCATTAACCTTTAATAAGCCAATCACAAATTTTATTATTTGTTAAGAATCATGCGGAATTTGGATTTCTCTGAATTTGATTAATAAATTATTGTTTGCGTTGAAGCTACACATTCCAGTGTCTTTACAGCCTCATTGTTCAGGTTAAAATCATTAGTGCTTATGAAATATTAGTACTCTTCATTAGATTAACTGAATATGTTCATTAAAATACTATAGAGACATAATCTTAATTTCAAGTTAGTAGCAAATAATTGTTGGCTAATCAGATATTGTTAATATCTAAACAATTTAATCCATAGGTATCTCCTCGATAACTATATAAATATTATATAAGGTTAATTTAGAATGGTTATTTATAGTTTATCATTTAAACGTACAACACTTTCCTTATGCCATATCGCCCACTCTCTAAAAATAAGCAAGTTGATTTTTGCGATAACTTTTCTTTGAATTCTAAGATAGAATATTTGATGTCGTTCTACCATCCTACGATTTTTTCTGCGAGCGACACTAATTGGCAAAAAATGCTGCAAAAACTTGTTTTGAAAATCTGTCAAATATATTTCGATCAATTCAAGCTGCATGCCCTCAGGCGGGTCACAGTCCGGACAACCCATATTAAGTTATTACCTTTTATTTTGATTATTTGTTTTATTAATATCAAAAACATTTTTGTTGTGGAAGGAATAATAACAATTCTAAACCAATACAATTAAAATGATGTCGTTTACTGAAGATCCACTTGAATCCTCGTGAGCAACTTGTTTCAAGCAAAGTGTTCGTGAAACATATATACCGTAGCCGACATATTTTAATTTCTGATACGAAAGTAGAAACAGGAAAAGAGCGCGACGAAATAAACTAAAGATAAACATAAGCGAGGCTGCCAAGACAGTACACTCGACAAACGTTTCCTATGAAATGTAAGGCGTGAGGGTCCCCCGACACTGCGTTGCTCTCCCACCACTGTTAGCAAGCAGGCATCGCTGCATATTATAAGGTCATCTTCTGCATGGTATAGAAGTATAAACCGAAATTAAAATTTGACGACTACGGTATATAGGGTTGAACACAGGCATTCCTGTTAGATGGGACTGGCTTTCATTTATTAAGATATATCAATTGCCAAAATATCAGAACGTGAGCAACCAAAATTTACACAATTTTGTATAATCCAGTTTATATCCTATGAAGATTGATGCCTGTATGCTCACAAATAGCTAAGACGATAAAGCTTCAAGGCAAAACATCACTTCATGTTACCCATGATGCGTTAGAACCAGTGCTGCCACCCGACTAAGTGTAAATATCGGTAGATGACTGGACAAATTTCGGTAGATTTCGGTAGATTTTCTTTCCGAAGCCTTTTTTCGCATCATAGACAGTCCCAGGCGATAAGAAATTCTTGACTTCCTTTCTTACACACGTAGTTAGTGTTAAATGAAATGCAGCTATAACTATATCAATTTTATTTACCAGTGGCAGAAAAACGATTAATATAGGAGTAAAAAAATGCAACATCTAAAGTAAATAATAAATAATCTAAAATATACAAGTTTTAAAACTGAAAATACATCAGTAATTAAAATTTCATTTTCTTTCTGATAGCAGTACTACTGCCCTCACCGCCACTATCACCGCCTTTACTCATTACTCTTATAAATATATTTTTAATTGGAGAAGTAAAAAATCCGGTTCTACTGATCGTATTATTATTGAAAATGATTGAATTCTGTCAACCCGCTGAGAGATAAAATCAGTATCCAGTAATCCAGTTCGACAAAATTTCGGTAGATGTCTATGAATTTCGGTCAGTTCTGATTTCGGTAGAAGTAATAAGGATACGATAAAAAATAAAAGGAACTACATACTACAAAATTTTGTATTCAAAAACTATAACAATAACTATAATTATGTTATTATATAATAAATTATATAATAAAAAACAAAAAATTGCAAAACTTAACTTATCGAACTTATAAATAAGTATAAATGTCTTAAGTTTTAGACCTCACCGGCGCCGGCGGTCTTATATATAGTATCTTTTTGCATTTTAGATACCAAGCGCGTGTCGACAGGAAAATCATAACAATTATTATTTTTTAAGTATTCTTTGCAATGTAGCAATCCGGTAATTGTCTCTGTACTAAGTGCATTGCGCTGTTTTGTTTTCATTAAATTAACAGCAGAAAATATGCGTTCCACATTCGCGGATGAATGCGGAAGACATAAAGTTTTAAAAACAAATGCGGTTAAGGTGGAAAATGTTAATGATCCATCTCGGGATGTAATTTTTTTTACTTCTTGCCAAAATATCTGCAAATCGTCTGAAAATGTTTGAATTTCCCGTACATTGCGCAACATTCTCCACTGCGTGTCAAGTACTTGTACTTTTTCTGTTTCAATAAATGTGGGAATAAAACCACCACATCCGCAATGGAAGCAATATTTCCACTCTTTACTTCAGTTGGATACAAAAAATTCAATAACTCTAACTGATTGTTTTTTAGTGGAAATCGAGTGATTATTTGATTACACGCTTCAATGTCAAATTCCATACACCTTAGTCGAAACAAATGCAATTGTTCTCCAGATATATCTTGATCAGCAAGAGGAATAGAAGCCCCGAAATAACAATTTTGAATCGGTAAATAATTTCGGGGATTCCTGAAATCTATATCTTCTATTGGGGTGTTTAAAATATATTCCCTTTTTAAAAAACAATCATAAAGAGTTTGTAATGCATTGCAAACATTTTTGTACAGCACATGCAATTTAGCAGCTTCAGACTGCATGTCCTTATTTGGATTATTAAAGATTGGTAGAACGAAGTCGAGAAATTGTAAAAACAGCTTTGTAACATTATCATTCAACTTGGTTAAAATATTCTCTGCCGCTAAAATATCGTTTTTTGCGACAGCATCTATAAAAAATAATTTCAAAGTATTATATTGCTCCAAAATTCTAGAAACTACTGACTGTACTGATAAACATCTTGTCTGAGATGGATGTAAAATTTTGTGATTTTTAATGTTACAGAATTGTTGGAAATCCTGCAGTTCAATCTGTCTTTTTGGACTAGAGCTAAAATAATTATATATGTCTCTAGTGACGTCCTCCACAAAACGAGGCAATTTTTGGCATGCATATGACGCACACAAATGAAAAGAATGGCATATACACTTCATTACGAATAATGAAGGCACATCATTCTTAAACAGAACCATTAGAGAATGATGAGCCCACATCATTACATATGCCCAATCGGAAGCAAATCCAATTAATTTTTTTTTATATGGAATATTGAATTTTGTAAATTTTTCAATAATTTCATTATATAATGTTGTAGCGTCTGCACCAGACAATTTTATAAGACAAAAAAAATTATCTTGTACTCTGTCGTCATCATCTATATATCTAACAACTAAACATAAATGCTTAAGACTACTCAAATCGGTGGATTCGTCAGCAATCAATGAAAACTTTTTTCTTCTTAAATTATCACATACCACTTTAAAATTTTCGGCTCCAATGACGTTTCTTACTATTCCATTAGCTTTGGTGCGACCACAGGTAAGGCCTTTTGCGACTTTTGAGTCGTAACAGATGGCGGACCAAGTGATCTGTGATGGTGAACGCAAGATTGTGTTCAGCCACAAATGCAGCCACTCGTATTTCACCTGCGGAAGAAAAATAGAATTGAAATTTTTGAAGTTTGTCTAAAAATGTTAAATAAATAAATAAATAAATCAATAAATATATGTAATAGATATAATTAGGTACTATAGGACGTATTACATACCTTTTTTGATACCTTCATCTAAATTTCTTTTTTCTAAAGATCCAGCGCTTGTAAATGGAGTTATTGGCGGTTGTATTGCGATGGTTTTGATTTCTCCCTTATGAGATTTAGAAGCGCTGTGCTTTAAAAGAGAATCTTTTCCACTTTTTACTGCAATATCTTTATTACAGGCTTTGCAAAGACCATATGTGGGGTCCTTTTCTGCTCCCTGTCACCCATCCTTTAAATTCTGGTAGTTTTTCCCATTCTGACTTGTAAGACTGGGAATATCTTGGTTTTTTAATTTTCGAAGTACTTGGTTCATCACTTGCACTATCACTAGTACTGCTCATAGTGTGTTTTTCACTATTTTAAACTTTTTTTTTTTTTATTGTTGCGTGAAAGTTTGAACGGTTTGAACATCAAGCAAAGTAACAAATTAATGACGCAATTACTGCTCTCCCTCCTTTTATAGCCTCGGGCAAACTAATTTCTTCGGAGAAATACACAATTTTAAAAGAAAAATTCAAAAAAATCCCCTTTTAGGCAACGTCGGTAACAAAACATTCTATAATTTTTGTAGTGCCTCAACTACTATTCCAACTACCGGTCGCTAGAGAGAGAGAGTAAACAGAAAATGGGGGAACCGGAACCATGAGTAGAAACCTATAGCTGATAATTTGTAATGAAGTCATAGGTAATTTCGTGAATAGCAATTTGTGAAATGAAAAATTCGGTATATATAAAATTTCGGTAGATTTATATTGACATCGGTAGATCTGTAGAAAAGTTCCAAAATCGGTAGAAATACCGAAATTCCGGTAGGGTTAGCAGCACTAGTTACAACTGCACGAAAAATATTTTAGTCATAGATTGATTACTAAGAACCGATGGCCATCACTTTCGCAAAATATAACATCACTGAATGTTTATCCATTCGATTATTGAGAAGCCAAAACTTTTCGTAATAAAGTTCTACCTTTAGAAGAATTGCAAGAAGCAGATATTGAATTTATACTTGGTTGCCAACAGATAGCAGTTCTGATTTTCTGATTAATTGTCACTTCAAGTAAATGAATAAATATTTTCTCTTTCTCGAATTTACCAATACAATTCATCTATATTGGCATGTACTATTATTATTTATAAAATGTATGTATTCGTTTCATGCACTGCTGACGTTACTATATTATTGAAAATATGATTATTTTACAAATTGGTCGAATTATGTTACTGTTAATTTTTAACATCTATCAGAATTAAATTCATAGTAACGTAACTTAAATATATATATTTATATGTAATATATATATTTAAAACGAAAATGAAATATGTAAACACATGGATGTTAAAACTAACATCAAGGAGTAAATAAATACTGTGACTTACATATATACATTTATACGTAAAACGTATATGCATATATATGCATGTGTTTGGGATACACACATACATTAAGTGCCATTGTCAATAATCGAACGCACAAACACCGGTGTTTCGGCCTTTGAGGCCTCATCAGTGCACGTGGAGACTGTCGACAATGGCTTTAAAACTTAAAACTCTATTTATGTCAGTTTTGCGTGGTAGATGCAGTGAGAGTGTCACAGCGACATCTAACACCCAAAAGATGACACTGTGCGTTCGATTGTCCCAAACACATGCATATATGCATATACGTTTTAGGTATAAATGTATATATGTAAGTCACTGTATTTATTTACTGCTTGATGTTAGTTTTAACATCCATGTGTTTACATTTTTCATTTTCGCTTTGATTGGTAACGCCACATAAGGCTCTATTACACGGGATACACTATTAACATACAGGCTTCTGTATAGCAGAACATGCCGTCAGAAGCCATCGCTTTTTCTGTGTCATCTTTTGGGTGTTAGATGTCGCTGTGATACTCTCACTGCATCTACCACACAAAACTGACATAAGTAGCGTTTTAGGTTTTAAAGCCATTGTCGACAATCTCCACGTGCACTCCTCATCAGCCGAAACACCGGTGTCTGTGCATTCGATTGTCGGCAATGGCACTTAATGTATGTGTGTATCCCAAATACATGCATATATGCATATACGTTTTACGTATAAATGTATATATGTAAGTCACAGTATTTATATATATTTAAGTTATGTTACTATGAATTTAATTCTGATAAAATATATTTATGATACACTGCTTTTTCGGATTTTTGTCCACGTATGAGATATGTACTGAGAAGGGCTGTTATCTCGACGTTTCGACAAGACCACACACGCCATTTTCTAGAGACGGTTTTCTGCTGGTCATAGTTGAAAGTTATGTGCTGTTTGCTGGCTGTGGATTGCTGTCCTCTTGGGACCCAATCTACTAGTGTCACGCTCCGCGGCGCGTCTTACTAGGGGTTGCTGACTGTGTGTGTGCGCGCGCGCAGGTGTTTATAAATTCAGAGTCTTCTAAGGACTTCCTGTTCAAATCTGAAGGAAATCGCACGCCTAGTTTCCGAAGTACGGGTGTTTGAAATTCCCGCATTTTACGGCAATTGCTTGTGATTTTCGTCTTATAGAGTCGGTTAATGAGACTCCGGGCTTTCGCACCGGAGTCTCATTTATTACATAGAAATAAAATTTTAGAAACGCATAAGGACATGAATATTAATATTTTTAAGGTGCTTCTTACATGTTTTCCATTCGGTTTTCTGCGGTTTCTACAGGGACTCAGTGCCTTCGTGACAGTCTTGTGTTTTCTTCGGGATTTTTCCTTCATTGTGTCCTTCAGTGTAGTGCAGTTTTCTATAAAGTTCGCCCTTTAGAAGAACTTCCTATTCGTTTCTTAATTAAACTCTGCCAACGAGTTTATTTTGGCAATGCTTCTGATGTGTGTCATCGGTGTGCTCTTCGGTTCTCCTATGGAGACCCTCAGGCAGCGGCTCTGCACTCTCTCCAAGCGTTCTAATGTGGTTTTCGGCATCGTTGTCCATGTAGGGTTGGCGGACGTCAGGATTGGCCGGGTGTGTACGTTGTAAAGTATCCCAGCGGCGTTTGTGGTCAGCGTTTTGGATTCCAACAGCGGCATAAGCTGGCTCAACCTTCCTGCAACTTTTCCGCATGTACTGTTGACGTGCCTCCTGAACGTTAGATGGGTATCGAGTGTTACTCCCAAGTAGTCAATCTCCAGTCGACCTCTGTGCCTGAAATTTGAATTTTAGGGGGGTTACTTATATGCCTCAGCGATATTATCGCTGCCTGTGATTTCTTCGGGTTGATGTTGAAACCCCATAAGTCATAGAAGTTTATCACCTTGTCTAGTTGGTTTTGAGCCAGTCTGACTGCGATGTCATCTGCATACAGTGCGTTGTACACTCTGTGGTCCTCTGACTTCGGGATGTCGCTCACGTAGATGGCGAAGAGAACCGGCCCGACGGTTGATCCTTGTGGTACTCCGCAGCCCATCCTCCCCGTGTCCGAGTTTACATCGTTAACTACAGTGTTGAATTTCCTGTCGTTGTGGTAGGATGGGAGGGTTTTCAGAACCTAGGCGGCAAGTTTGCGTTGATCATCTTCCACAGGAGTCCCTCGTGGCGAATCTTGTCGATAGCCTTCTCCAGGTCGAGTGCTACTATCACAGTGTGCTGTTGAACGGTGATGTCATCTGCTCCGTGAGCCTGTACACCTGCAGAGTCGTCGAGTGTTGCTTCCTGAAGCCATATTGGCCCGGGTCGGCTAGCTCGTGCTCCCCCAGGTGCTGGTTTGTCCTCAATAGTATAAGGTTTTATAGAACTTAGATTACGGTGCTCAGCAGTGAGATAGGTCTACAGCTCTTCGCCAAGTGAGGGTCCTTCTTGGCCTTGTGGACATGGATGATCCTGGCAGACACCAGATGCCAGGGAAGTGCGTCAGCCTCAGCACGGCGCTGAAGATCGCCGGAGTGACTTCGTCAGGAGCTCCCGCCTCCATCTCGTCAATTTCTCATAGAGTTTTTTTCACGTCAGGTGTCAGGTCCAGGTCTGTGTCTGTAGCCGGTTGGGGGGGGGGTGAACTACCTTCCGAAGGTTTCCGCAAGTATGTTGGCATTCTTGAGGTCCAAGTCGCCTCTCTCGGGTCCGTTTTTTAGTTCCGGAATTGGTTTGCTGTCCGACTTCAGAAGTCTGGATATCTTGTGGGGTTCTGAGTCCTAGTTGCGTTCCACGAACTCCTCCACTTTTTAGGCCTGTACTACTTGATTTCAAAGCTGATGGTCCTCTGCATGCGGTGCTGGTCGGTCTTCACCCCGGGAAGTTTGTCCTGTGATATTCCTTCCGTAGCCTGTTCTTGGACTTGATCTTTTCCACGATTTCTCGTGGTAGGATTTCTCCATCAGGCATTCGGCTCTTTTTCTCTGAGGTCTTGATGACAGCTTGTATGTGGCCGATTGTGGCGGCCACCACTTCTTCCAGGTCCTCGACGGTATCTATGTGGGGATTTTCACTTACCCTCTCCACCACCACCATCCTGTACAGACTCCAGTCGTGGTTTCTGGAGTCAACACAAGCCCTGAGTGTTGGGAGTGCGAGGTAGGTGTTTACTACGACAGGATAGTGGTAAACACCACAGCTCTTGGTTCGTCTGGCTGGTGGTGAGGAACGGCCACTTCAGCATAAATACTATGTACAGGACGTCCGCATTGTGCAAGTCGTTTGCGCAGTTTCGTGGGATCTGTTGGTGCAGTGATTATTACGTATATTATATCGTCGCGCCGGTCCGCCCACGCCTTCAGATGTACTCCTTTGGCACTTTTGTGTCTGGAGTTCCATGAACTGTGTTTACAGTTTAGATCCCCCGCCACAAACACATGGTCTGCTAAATCAGAAAAATTGTCAAGATCTTGCGTGTATCACAATTCCCCACGCTTAAATTTACTTTTGAAAAGGACAGCAATGAACAATTAACATTTCTAGATACATTAGTAATTAAAGAAGATATATGAATAATCATATCAGAAAAGATATGTGAAAGAACTGCGCCCAATAAAAGGTATTCCTGAATACAATGGTTTCCAATCACACGTAGTTGACAGTATCTTAAAAAAGATGCACCCTAAGAATCTAATTTAAATTCTACAACTTTGTTACTTCAAAGTAATGACGCTAAGAAGTTTGTTGTCGTACCTTTTCATAATATTTCGAAAGACTATAATAACATTTTTAAAAATGTTGGTTTGCCAATCGCATTTAAAACATGTAATTCATTAAAAAGTCTTTTGGGCAGTCCTAAGGATAAAATTGAGACAGAAAAAAATCTATAATTTACGAAATTAATTGTAATAAATGTGAGAAAAATATGTTGGGTAGACTAGATGTTAGATTACAACTCGCTAGAAAGAGCGCATCGCTCATTTCCGGTTTAATAGGACCGATAAATATAGTGATGCTCGACATATTTTGCATACAGGCCACTTATAAAACAAATGTATAATTATAGATAAAAAGACAGCTATGCGAGTATATACATTCACAAAAGTATAAATAGATTAATGAATTCAGGTAACGCGCCGATACCCCAATCTTATTTATATAAGTTTGTAGTGTGAACAACGATACCGCTATTAGGTATAGTTAGTTGCATAGAATATTGAATTAGAGGGTAGGATTTTAGTATAGAAATTTACGGTACAATAATAAGGTAGCGTTAATGATGTTAGTAATAGCTTAGATGTAGGTATAAATAAGCCATTCCCAAAAAATTTAATTCAGTGCTACGGGTAAAGATAAGGCGATTTTTATTAATCAGTGTTACTGATGATGACAATATAGTTGTCCAAATACGTATCTGGCTTTTAGTAGTTTAGTGTGATAATGGTGACTTTTTACTGTTTTTGTTTAGTATGAAACCACATTATATTTTGCTTAATAGAACTGACCTTTCGTCTCAATAAGAAAATTGCGTTTTCACAACGATAGGGTTTGCATTGAAAGATTGTATGGGATGCTATTTTCCTCTCTCTCATTGTATAATCTGCTAATCTGCATTTAGGTTTATTTTTAAGGATTCTGATGTATACAATAATGTTTTGTAATATGTTATATTTTATCGCTTATGTGAAAATTGCAGCATTTAAACGGCTATGGACATGTTAGAGGTCATATAATATCTATTTTGTGTCTCATATCTAAGTTTTTCGTATTACCCTTGAATTTGTATTTTTTTGTAGGTGCGTAGGACTATTTTTGAATATTATAATCTCTAATCTTATTCCAATAATAATAATAATAATTTTTAAATAATTCTTGCGCACTAAGAAAGATATTTCATTACATGTAAAATTACAATATATTTTTGATTTTAATTTTTACTAATTCAGAAGCTTAACTAATGTAGCGTGCTAAAAGTTTGTTTTCTTAAAGCAATATATATTCGCAGTATGCATTACGTTTCTACGCACAATTTATCAAGTATAAACAAGAATGCTACGAATGTTAAGATATTTACGCTAACAGCAAGATCATATTTCAAAGTATTGTATTGATGTCTTATGGGTTCTATCACGGAAGCGGTTTCAACTTATCGATTTTTAGTAAAAGCAAGGTAAATTTCTACTTGGAATTTAAATTATAAAGGGCCATATAACTTAAAAAATTCTAAGTATATGTTTTGCTTGCCACTCGATAATATTATAAATGACTTGATGAATGACTTGGGTTGTGTTAGTTCAATTAGAAGCATTTGAAACAGCGTATTATATACCGGGTGCGACAATAGTGTGTCAGCGGAGCTTAGCATGAAAACTAATAACGTTGTAGCAATGAGACTTTAAGTGCGTGTGTAGTAGACTACTGTACATTTTCTATTTCTATTTATAAATATACAGGCTGTTCTAAATTTTGGCAACCACCTTCAACTTTTTAATTTTAAATAGATTGCTATACTTTCTAGGTATTATAATGATAGTCACACAAATTATCTTTGCAATGATATATGGATATGTGCACTTACGACTGTTAGTTTTCGTTTTATTGATAATTTGGTTAAAATCTTGACAGTTGCAGTATTTATTTATCTATTTGTTTATTTATTTATTTATTTATTTATTTATTTATTTATTTATTTATTTATTTATTTATTTATTTATTTATTTATTTATTTATTTATTTATTTATTTATTTATTTATTTATTTAAAGAAAAATACATGTACACTTTGGTATTGGCCACCTGTATGTGCATCTAACATTTTAAGCCTTACTCTGAAAATGGGTAGAGTGCCACGCGTACCTCTTGTGTTACTAATTTATGGACTAACACGTTATTTGTTTTGAGGTTGAACAACGTGAATAAATATACAGGTTGTTAAATACGTCGTGTCTAAGTTATCGATCTTTATTGGAAATTTTCTCATTTTTTTTTTAAATCTACTCTACATTTTTGGAAGTCAACAACTTCTTGTAAAATTGCCTTTAAAACAGTACTAATAATATAGTACTTATTTCTAGTATTTTCCAAGTTACAGCCCTTTAATGGGATATACCTATGTTTATAATATGCAATATACGGGGGCATCCAATAGTTGGTAGGCCTTGGTTTAAAAAAAAATGACTGTGTAACCAAACGTCTTATCTCTACTTCAAAATTACATATTTTATTGTTATAATTTAAGTTCGGCTAGTTAATTATCAATGTCTGTTTGTTTGTTAGTAGGTGTTAGGTGTTGCTTGTTGACAGTTATTTTTGACATTATTTGAAACTATTATGGTATTTACATACAATAATAGTTTATTGTCCCATTTAGTGACATGTAGGTATTTGGGAGTATATCGCCGATAATAAACGAATGTTTAGTCTGTGTACGTTGTAAAAGTAGCTATTCACAGTAAACTAGTCTCCTTTCAAAATCCGTTTGCAATCTGTCTTGGTAATTTTGAATTTTATAAGCGTGTTGTTTCGAAATTATCCTTGTAAATACGTGCGGATTTTCCACACTGGATTATGTATTATATATGGTATATATGGTATTATCTGCTGTAATCATAGTCCAACTTCATGTTTGACGTAATTTACTGAACCCGTTTGAAGAAACCTTATCAACAAATTTTCAAACATTTTACTATCTGGTGCTCTTCGGCCAGTGTATTCTATGGCCTATGTTCTTGATGCTACAAATGGATTCATATTGCTTCCGCTAAAAGCAAATACCACGTCTATGAGCACCTCTTTCGAAAAATTCATTTTAAAGCAAAAACAACTAAAGGGACCATAACATAAACTACTATGGTATGTAAATACCATAATAGTTCCAAATAATGTCAACAAAACGATATAACTGACAACAAAGTAAATGCAACACTAATAACTACTAACAAACAAACAGATATCGATAATTAACTAGCCGAACCTAAATTAACACAATAAAATATGTAATTTTGAAGTAGAGATATGACGTTTGGTTGCGCAGCTTTTTAAAAACCAAGGCCAACCAACTATTAGATGCCCAACATTTTGCAAATTATAAACATAGGTATATCCCATTAAAGGGTTATAACTTAGAAAATACTAGAAATAAGTACTATGTTATTGGTACTATTTTAAAGGCAATTTTACAATGAATTTGCTGACGTATAAAAATATTATACGGTGGATTTAAAAAAATGAGAAAGTAGCCAATAAAGATCGATAACTTAGACACGACATATTTAACACCCTGTATATTTATTCACGTTGTTCAACCTAAAAAAAAATAACGTGTTAATTCATAAATTAGTAACACAAGAGTTACATGTGGCACTCTAACCATTTTCAGACTAATGCTTAAAATGTTAGATGCTGCAACTGTCAAGATTTTAACAAAATTATCATTAAAACCAAAACTAACAGTCGTAAGTGCACATATTCATATATAATTGCAAAGATAATTTGGGTGACTATCATTATAATAGCTAGAAAGTATAGCAATCTATTTAAAATAAAAAAATTGAAGGTGGTTGTGAAAATTTGTAACGGCCTGTATATTTGTAAATAAAAATAGAAAATGTACAGTAGCCTGCTACATACGCACTTAAAGGATCATTGCTACCATGTTATTAGTTTTAGTTCTAAGCTCCACTAACACACTATTTCCGCACCCGGTATATTAAAATAAATTGAATATCTCCTAAAATATGAAAGATAGACATACTTAACAATAGAATGACTGTGGAAGAGCTTAATATGATACTGTAAAAACAAATTGGGTGATCAAATTCCGCGTAAAGTATTACTTGGCAGACCTTGTGTGTACGCCATACAAAATAAATATTTTATGATAACGCTTTTGAATTATAGACAATTAAAAAGACATTTGTACTTTAATCATAAATATCTCGACAATTTTAACATTAACTATTAATTATCTTAATAAAAAATAGATCTACATTAACGCGAAATCCAAATTTTAACATATATAGGCTGTTCATCCTAAAAATATATATCTTTCGTATGTCACTGATTTATGGATCACTCGGTATATGTGTCTTTTTAAATTGTGAATCAATAGCAGCCCTATCGAATACAGTGCGTAAATTTGTATTATATTAAGTATTAAACAGTAAATTTACTTTGTCGATCGTTGAATCACTGGAATATACAGTGTGGAAACCACTTATAGAATAAATTCAGTAACTTACAAACTAATGACATTTGTCGAAAACGCTGAAACAGGTCGAGTTTTATTTTAAATTGCGCTGGTTTTAAATCACTGCACCTATTAGTGACGTCATCTTCTTTAGAGCTGTGACGTCATACGCATTTTTTTTAATAGAATGCTATATTTTTTATAAATTCGTAGATAGTACTATTAAATACCTTTTCAATGAACTAACACAAGTTAGCTTTATTTTCAACAATTTTTGAGATTTTTACATTTAAAAAAAAATAAAAAATTACAAAAAAAAACAACACGAAAAAACTGTGTGATGAAATTGATAGCACCTGACGGTAGTAGAATACAAGAAAGATAGTAATTTTGCTTTGATCAAAAAAGAATAAATTAGTAAACTTTGACGTTTTTATAATTGTTGTTGTTGTGGTTGGAACGCAAAAATGTAAAAATCTCAGAAATTTGTTGAAAATAAAGCTAACTTGTGTTAGTTCATTGAAAAGGTATTTAATAGTACTATCTACGAATTTATAAAAAAATATAGCATTCTATTATAAAAAGTGCGTATGACGTCACAGCTCTAAAGAAGATGACGTCACTAATAGGTGTAGTGATTTAAAACGTGCGCAAATTAAAATAAAAATTGACCTGTTTCAGCGTTTTCGTCAAATGTCATTAGTTTGTATGTTACTGAATTTATTCCATAAGTAGTTTCCACACTGTATGTTACCCATCCCTAACATCAAACAAAATATAACCCCGCTTCTACAATCAATGTAATGCAGTTTTTCATTTAGCAACCGTTAACGTGCCAACAAAACAATTTTTGAGAGTTGTCAATGTCCAAAAAAGTAAAGCGTATATTTTTTTTCTGATTACTATATTAATCGTTATTAAACTGGAATAAATATCTTCAGGTGTTGCATGTGTTTCATTTAACACGCATCGGGTCCTTCGATTCAACAATACAACAAATAAAACTAGTGTCTGGAGTAATCATCTACAGTCCAAATTCCAAATTCATTATACTCCACACGATACATAACATTTTGGTCCAGTTCGAGCCGGATATCCAGTGACGCACGGAAATTATCAGCACTACAAGCTTTTTTAGCTAACATTAAGCAAGGGACTTGAAGAGGAACAACAATCCACAACAGAGGTGAGTCTTCAATTCATTCATCCAACACATTCCTATTGTCTACATCACTTGTCTACATCGCAATGGCAACTAAGCAACAACGAGAACGCCTAAAGGCATTAAACATAGAATGAGGTGCAGTCAAAGGCCTTCTTACAAAATTTCAAACATATTTGGATTCATTCAACGAAACAAGGGAAGTTGATGTCATTCAACTAAAAACAAGATTCTTAAAAGCCGAAAAATTATGGTCACAATTCTTTGACATATACAATGACATTTGCATGTTAGTGGATGAGGAATCTAATGCAGGGGAATCAGACACATTTCAAGAAAACTACTTCAATGCTACATCAATGGCTACACGGTTGCTTAACAACAAGTTTTCTGATGAATCAAAGCCAGGTCTGACCAGGCAAAATGATCTCAATCAATCAAGTGAAATTTATAATCAAGTGCGATTACCACAAATATCATTGCCATCGTTTTCGCGTACATTCGAAGAGTGGATTTCGTTTTACGAGACACTTGATTCGCTAATCAATTCAAACGAGTCTCTTTCGAAAGTACAGAGGTTTCATTATTTAAAATCTTGTTTGAAAAACGAGGCGTCACACTGTGTACAAGAATTACAAATCTCAGCCAGTAATTATGATATTGCATGGTCTATGCTAAAGGACATATTTGATAACAATAGAATAATCATTAAAAAACATATTGAAGCTCGTTAAGACACGTGTATGATGCTATTCAAAAGTACACACGAGTATTAAAGTGACTAAAACGGCCAGTGGAACAATGGGACGACTAGCTAGTTTACATGATTACAAAAAAGATTGATAAAATCAAGAACAAGGAGTGGGAAGCTAGCATGAAGCCCAAGAAGATACTAACATTTCAAGGATTGTTAGAACTCTTATCGCACAAATGCAACACTTTAAAGTCCATATATAAATATGCATCACCTCTAGCAGTTCAAGGAAAAGTATGTAAGTTCCAAAAATCTTCAATATCTCACGTATCTCAGCAGCAGATAAAATGCCCCATATTTAAAGCAAGCCACGGTATATAGCAATGCTCAGAATGTGTAAAAATATCAATAGAGGGCAGAACAAAACAAGCAAAATCCGTCAGACTTTGTTTAAATTGTCTTAGAGCAAGGCATCAAGTGAATAAATGCGCATCTAGTAATTGCAAAAATGTAGTTCTAAGCACAACACGTTACTTCACTTGGAAAGAGTTAAAGCTAGTGAATCAAATATCACGTTTAAAAATAGTGATGCATGTGAGGAGCAATCACAGGCAATATATTCTCACACATATTGCCGTGGTTTCTTGCATATTAAAAATAATAGTAATAGCATTAAGATTTAATTTAAGTATATAAAATCTAAAAGAGACAATAAGAATAAGTTTTATTGTATTCAAAGATTTTAACATACGAGTATACTAAGTTGCATACATTAAAGTGAGAAAACATAGACATAAAAATGAACTTCTATTTACAATTTAGATATTAAACAGGTACAAAATAAAAGACGAGATAAAATTTAAGATATATATATTTCTTTTATAGAAAAGAGAAACAAGATGTATGGTTTGTGTATAATGAAAAACAACCTGACTTTATAAAATGCGTGAAAATTGCACTGAACATTTTGAATAATGGACCGCTGTTTAAAAATAAAAGAGAAATGAAAGCAAATAACCGAGAAAGGGTTATGCTTAAGGATGGAAGTGTGATAAGAATTAGTCATCTAAATGCAATAAAATTGTATGAAGAAAACAAAATCCGATATGCACGGGAGAAGAATGTAATTGAATAAATTATGTAAACTTGAGAACGTGCATAAGGTAATAAAACTTTATTAAATAAATCATGCAAAAAGAATAAAATTTACCTCAAACTTATGACTATATAAATAAATAAATAAAAAAGGATAAAAAAAAAAATATTCTGAGACCATACAATCTGCAGTAGTGTTTTTATAAACGACAGCTGGCAATAATAAAGTACATTCATGCATTCGTATATGTAGTATTATATTTCATAGACTGTAGAGAGGTTTTCTACGGTTTGATGACCTACAAAAAGAAAATATAGTGTAAAGTTGGTTTGTAGTTTATTACAGATAAATATATCACCGTTGGGAAAGTCCTGGATCGAGGGAAGCAATGAAAAGGCAAACCAAATGGATCGTGGTAGTTAAAACAAAAATAAGAATTATGTGGCAAATAGTAAAGAAGGTAATAAATTCATAAACAAATATAAGGAAGAGTTATATTAATACAAGTATACCTCCACTGGAGAAATGCTGGACAATTTGAGTGAGAAACTTTTAAAATATAAACAAACAATTCTCAGGGTGTTGACATTTTAAAGTGAAGGAACTGTCAAAATACTGTCGCGAATCAACACTCTGTATAGTACTAGAAGTATTGCCGCGGTAACCTGAGTCGGTACTTACTTAGCATCCTGTCTGTCCGTTCGATCAACTTCCGTTGAACCCATCGAACGGACAGGAATGTGCGATTCAGCGAGGTAAGGACGGACTCGGCGTTACCAAGTTTATAAAAGAAAGAGATTTCGAAGAGAAGAATTAATAAGTGATCTTCCGATAGGACGATCACTTGTGATCTTTCGCCTTATTTGTCATCTAGTTATTAGTGATTAATAAATAAGTGTGGTACAAGTAGTGTTTTATTAAGGTAGTTCAATCTCCTCGCCTCCGTAAGACAAGCCACGCCAGCCGAGAATTAAAGGTAGGTACCTTTTGTTTTTGCTATTATTTATATAATTATAAGCGAGTGCTCGCCCCTGAGCAACCCCTCGTCACGAGATTAGCGGCATTTGCGACCGTAACGCTAAAGGAGCCGTGACAATACAATAAGTGCGTGTGTGTTCATATCACAACGGCAACTTGGTAAGCAAAGATCTCACTGAAGACGCAGGGTGACAACTTAAATGGTAGTTTCTAAGGATGGCGTTGAGAGCGGTCATGTGTTTTCCCGGGGATATAAATTGGAGGACAAGCATGAACAAGTTGGATTAGCTGGTTATCTGGAAAGAGATTAAAAGCGACTTAAAATCGTAGGGCCAGATACACCACGATTATGAGTTATGTTGCTGGAACAGCACACAACATAATTTATTTGGCAAAGCCTAATGTATGGCAATACTACAATTATTGTATTCCAAAGTCGTTTTATCAACAGCACTTATTAAAATAAGCGACAATTATATTTCACCAATGTAGAGCATTACTATATTTAGCGTCTCAATCGAATTTCATTACACACGCATTAGCTAGAAAGTTAAATGTGAAACAAGCATCTGTAAACATACCTGTCAGTGGTATTGAACAAGTACGAACAACAATCAATAAGAACAACCAGTTTTCTACAGACTTATCATACTTGGTGTTAGATAATATCACAAGCGACATTCCCTCCACGTATATCAACAAGGCCAATTTACACATACCACAAAATTTAAAACTAGGTGATCCTGAATTTAATCATCCTAAGCGTATAGATCTTTTAATTGGGGCAGAATTATTTTGGTGCCTTCTGTGCGTAGGGTAAGTAAAAATAGATAATTCACAAGTAATCATGCAAAAAAACTCAGTTAGGTTGGATAGTTTCAGGAGCGCTAGATAACAATCTTTTGAATACAAATAATACAATTTGTAACTAAGCAATGGAACAAACATTAGATTTGCAACTTACAAAATTCTGGCAAGTTGAAGATTGTGTGAATAAAAACAATTATAACATAGAAGAGAGGGCGTGCGAAGATCACTTTCTTAATAACTACAGAAGAAATGACCAAGGCAGATTTGTGGTAAAACTACCAATAAGGGATGCCCCGGAAGTAATGCTAGAAAATTCAAAAGAATCAGCGGTCAAGCGGTTTTATGCCGCGGAAAGAAAACTGTCAAAGCAACCTGCATTAAGGGAGCAATACGTGCAATTTATGAATGAATACATGAGTTTAGGTCACATGCTGCCGGTGAGTGAAAACGATGTGCGAACAGAAAGACATAACACATTTTATTTACATCATCAAGCTGTCATAAAGAATTAAAGTCTAACAACTAAACTGCGTTTGGTGTTTGAGGCGTCAGCCAAGTCAACTTCAGCAAAATCCTTGAATGATATGTTAATGGTAGGTCCAACAGTCCAAGAAGACCTATTTTCCATCATTTGTAGATTCCGAACACACAGCATTGTATTCACAGCGGACATCGCTAAAATGTATCGGCAAGTACTAGTTGACGAATAACAACAATCATTGCAAAGAATTATTTGGAGACCAGATCCTGCCAACGATCTGCAAACGTATTAACTTACAACACTGACATACGGAACCGCTTCGGCGGCGTTCTTAGCGACTCGAATTTTGAAGCAGCTTGCAATTGAAGACACTGTCAGGTTTCCGGCAGCGGCGATAGTTCAAAGGGATTTTTATGTTGACGATTTGTTAACGGGTGCAGAGAACATGAACGACATTCAAACAATTTGTATAGAAGTCAATACACTATTGGAAAGCGGAGGTTTTCAACTTAGAAAATGGAGATTTAACAACTCTGATTTATTAAACAAGTTATTTCCAAATGCTAAGGAGTCTACTTTGTTATGCTTAGACAAAGATAATACAATAAAAACGTTGGGATTGCAATGGAATTCAACCTGTGATAGTCTGCAATATACATTGCCCCTAACTAAAATCGAAAAACGTGGTACCAAGCGCTCAATTTTGTCGAACATTGATGCAAATACCATGGCAATGGAAAGTTTCGTTGGACGAAACGGTACCGCTACATATTCACACTGAGCGGGCGCAGCATTATAATATCTCAGATCAAATAAACGCTTTGAAAGTTTCACGGAACGCAGTCCCTCACAAGACAATGATGAATGAATGAAAATCCAAATGACACATCCATTTTGGATTTTCATTCAGGAATAGTAGACGTCATCCTGGTTCCGATGGAGTGGTGAGAGCAGTCTCCGTGAAGATAGTAAATGATGCAATCAAACGAGCATCAAATCGGTTGTGCATATTACCAATTGACGCGGGTATTTGAAATCTGTACAGTGCATCGAAAATATTGAAATTCGGTAATTTCAACGCGGGCGGCTCTATGTTAAGTGTATAACCCCGCTTCTACAATCAATATAATGCAGTTATTCATTTAGCAATCGTTAACGTGGCAACAAAACAATTTTTGAGAGTTGTCAATGACCAAAAAAGTAAAACGTAACGTTGGTGGGACATCACCTTTTGTAACCAATATATTATTAAACCACTAACAATTTAATTAATAAAGTACCTAATAAAAAAAATTTAATGACAAATGTTTTAACTTCTATTAGTATACAAAAATTACTTAAACTATTAATTTAATTATTGTGAGGTGGACTATAATGATACCAACTTATAAATATAAAAAATATATCTATAAACAAGCAAAAGACGACAGTTAATTTTATAGTATACCTAAATTCCATTTACTTTTATATAAAAGATAATATAAAATTGCATTATGGCATTATACTGGTTAAAATGTATAATTACGAGGGAGCTTTTTCAACATAGAGGAACGGAGGGGTTAGAGCTCTTTTGAGTGGTAGCGTGTTCAGTCACTCATTTTTAGTACAAATACTTTAAATATAATCGTGTCAATAGTCTTTAAACTATTGTCGATCGAGCAACTTAATAGGGAAGAAAGTGTGAAATATTAAGAAAATCGAGTATTGCACCATTATCAAGTTCGCTACAACATGAGGAAAGTCTCTTCATACTATACTAGAGGAGATGTCATCAGTTTAAGGGGATTTCCGCCCGAGAAAAGTATTGGTATTTAAGTGACACAGTAGTTTTAAGCAAGGTATGGAATCACTTGAAGACGACCGACGGCTGGGGTGGCTTATCGAAGTGACCTCTTCCATAACTTGTAAAATAGTCGAAAAATGAATAATGGAAGATGCTCGGCTAAAGAAATTCCAGGAATGACTGGAGTATCTGATACAACAATTTTTAAAATTCTTCAAGAGTATCTTGACATAATTAAGGTTAGCGCAAGATATGAGCCGAGAATGCTCACGCTTCCACAAAAGCGACAACCCATGGAATGTTCAAATGTGTTTTCTATTTAATAAAGTCAGATATGGTTGTTTAGAGTCCAATTGTTACTGGGGATGAAACTTGATTTCATCAATATGAACCTGAACCCAAGCAACATTCCATGCAATAGCATAAACCACCCAAGAAATTTAAGGTGTCACACTCATGGTTACTCTTTTTTGGGACTCATAAAGAATCTTGATATTGATTCCAAAGATAAACGCATTTTCATAACTGGAGCGCTTCAATCCTGGAGCGGTTAAAAGAAATAATTAAAGAAAAAATTGATGAAAGACGTCCTGCTCCTGCACGACGATGCTCCCGTCCACAAGCATTTTGTTGCGCTGCTGCCCTCCATAAAGTGGCTTTCGATATTTTGAATCACTCATACAATATGCCAGATCTGGCTCCTATCGATTTTTACCTGTTTCCTAAAATGAAAAAAGAAAAAAAAAAGAATTACGAGCGATGAATAAGTAAATGACGCAGTTTTGGCGTATCTTTCAGACAAAGATAAAACATTTGTTAATGAAGGCATACACAAGCTAATTAACAGTATTGAAACGTTTATTAGGGTTGCCGGTCAATATGTTGAAAAAGAAAAATAATTTTCTATTTTTGTTTTCTTTTCTTTTCCCCCTTTCCACTAACTCAAATATGCTTTCTCGTACATTACATAATTAAAAAATTAAGAAGAAATAGTACATATTAACAACGCTAGCACAATATGTCAAACACTTACTTTACTATGTTCAGCAGACTTGTTATGATGACAAAATCTTGTTATAGCTGTTGCATGCGTGTCCATTTCTTTTCTTTTTCTTACTCTCCGTATCTTAACCGTTGAATTTCTTTCGATTTCCCCTTGTTGAAAGATTGAAATGAAAAAATCGTCTAACCGAATCTATTTCTTAATCAATTACTAACGTCAAAAGCAAGAAAAGCGAAGTAGAAAATTTATTTTCCGTCTTTTGGAAATACGCAAAGGGAATTGTCGAGATAATATCGAAGAAATGAGTATATGGCAAGTTAATAAAAAAAACTTTGATTGCTATATTTTCTTTTAATATCTTAAATATTTTCTATTTGTTTTAATGATCCATTATAATTGAAATATAAAATTTGACAATAAATATATTTTTTAAATAAATTACAAAAGCTGTATATTATTTACAAGCATTGACGAGATTCGTATATCATTACTACTAAAATTTTAAAAAATGGAACAAAATGCGCGAAATAGTACACGCAAGTTGATTCACCTCAGACCGTCTATGTAGTGAAAACTAAATCTTTCTTTTTATTACAGATATAAAAACATTATAGGCATGACCTAAAATTATTTTAACTATACATTTCATTATTATTATTATTTCATTTTTGTCTTTGATTGAACATCGTGTATTAAGTTAAATATTCCAAAATTATAGGGAAAATATACAATTTGTGTGTTGTCAATCTTATCTGGTGAAGCTACCAGATACATAAGTTTGACAACACACAAAACAATTTAATATTCATTAAAAAGGTTGGGTTCTTGAATGATATCAGAAATTTAATCATAAAGCCCTACCTCGTTTTAAAAACTCATATTTAAGTTTGACAAAGTTCTCAGATAGTTTCACTTTCTTAATTAGTAACACCAATAAATGAAGACTTTATCCGCTATACAGTTGTTTATATAAACGTATTAAAATTTCCTTCACAGCGTTACAATAATTAATATTTTATATTTTGTATGTTTAAAATAACATGACTTTGGACACGCAGTTGTGATGTAATTATTATTTATGATTTGTACATATCTATAGAAATAAAATGAAAGTAGATCGACATATTTGTGTATAATTAAGGATTTTTTGAAATACGGAATAATTCATACACAAAAGTAAACCAACTATGTATGTATAGTATAAATTATGAAATTCCCAGTGCGAAGAGTACGACATGCTGAGGAAACTCAAATAGGTGGAAGCGCGAAAATCTCTCGCTAAAGAAGTAATTTAAAGACTTTCGTTACTACAATTATAAAACTAGTCTAAATCTATTATCACTGGGCAACAAATTTTCGAAAAGTTCATGCTTCCAAGCTGAAAATAGTCATTTCTTAATGAATTCAATGTGCTGAACACGAAAATGACTAAGAAAAAGCTGAATTGGCTACGGGTTTTCTGTAATATGTACGCATATTTCAGAAAAAGTGTACTTATGTCAATATTATAATACATGGTAAGAAAACATTAGTCTGCTTCCGGCTTTCGACTTCTTTTGGCCTGCCGTTTGTAGTGGACTTGTGGAGCATCTCTACTGATTGTCCAACAGTAGTCAGCTAGCATTGACGTAGACCATTTGCCTTGGTACCGTTGCTCCATGGTGGCAATGTCCTGATGAAAGCGTTCGCCGTGCTCATCGCTGACCTGCCCGCAGTTATTAGGAAAGAAATCTAAGTGGGAATCAAGAAAGTGGATCTTTAAGGACATATTGCAGCCGAATTCATGAAACAAAGCCAACATATCCTCAACCAGACACTTGTAATTTTCTGCCTTGTCATTCCCCAGGAAGTTTGCTGCCATTTAATAGAATGCATCCCAAACCTGTTTTTCTTTACCTTGAAGAAGTTCCTCAAACTTGGGGTCTCGGAAGAGCTGTCTAATTTGAGGCCCCACAAAGATGCCCTCTTTAATTTTGGCTTCACTGAGTCGGGGGAATTTGTCATGCAGGTACTTGAATGCTGGTCCATTCTTATCCATGGCTTTTACCAAGTTTTTGACA
Source organism: Amphimallon solstitiale (assembly GCA_963170755.1). NCBI lineage: Eukaryota > Metazoa > Arthropoda > Insecta > Coleoptera > Scarabaeidae > Amphimallon > Amphimallon solstitiale. Next base: position 10,459,620 of record OY720678.1, on the reverse strand, counting down.
AGACCGAGTTTGATGTGTAAAGGAGGAATGATGATTTTGTGTGGCTGTGCCAATGGTGGGTGCTGTACATTCGTTTCTCCAGGCTTAAAAAATGCTCTCGGAGGCCAGTCTTTCTTGATGTAGTGCAAATCGATTGCTCTGCTGTCCCACAGACAAAGAAAACAGCAGTACTTTGTATATCCCTGCTGCAAACCCATCAACAGAGATACTACCTTCAGGTCAGAACATATCTGCCAGCCATACTTGCTGTAGTTAATCGTCTCCAGTAGCTGCTTTAGATTGCCGTAAGTCTCCTTCATGTAGACCGCATGTGCAATAGGTATGGATGGAAGCTGGTTCCCATTATTCAACAAAACCGCCTTTAGGCTCAGTTTTGAAGCGTCTATAAACAGCCGCCATTCGTGGGGATCATGTGCAATACCGAGAGCTTGTAGTAGACCATCAATATCGCAGCAGAACACAAGGATTTCTTCTTTCTTAAAGAAAGATTCGAAGAGCTGATGGCGAGTGCGAAATGAAGTCACTCGGACATTCTGTTCCAGAAGATTCCACTGTCGAAGTCTTGAGGCCAGTATCTCCGCTTTGCTTTTCGACAGATCCAAATCGCGAACAAGATCGTTCATTTCATCCTGGGTAATTTTATGTGGTGCAGATGTTTCGTCAAAGCACGAAAAGTCATCATCCTTACTGCCACGTTGAGGAGAACTCGCCGACGCATGGCCATCCTCATCGTCTGAACTGATAGAAAAAGCTGTAGGAGGTTCTGGAATTGGGAGTCCTTCGCTGAGACAGGTCGCAGAGCAGATGGTATGTTAGGGTATTCAACTGTCCACTTCTTCTTCTTGGTGATGCCTCCAGAAGCTGGTCGTACCATACAGAAATAACAGTCGTCAACGTGATTGGTGGGCTCCCTCCAAATCATGGGCACAGCAAATGGCATTGCCTTTCTTTTGCCATTAAGCCACTGTGAAAGATTTACGGCACAAGTGCGACAGCATACGTGTGGGGCCCAGTCTTTGTCCTGGTCGCCTATCTTGCAACCAAAATACAAATGATACGCTTTCTTAACTGTTGCACTGATGTTCTTTTTCTGTGCAGCAAATGTCACTTCTCCGCAAATATAACAGAAGTTATTTGCACTATTAACACAGTTACGAGGCATTGCTACTGTTTAGTTACTTTACACTATAGCAATCACTTATGTATGCTAGAGCTTCGAAAAATATGCGCGAATGAACGGATATTGCACGAGTTAACTGTCACGTCGGCCATTTATAAATAAACTATAATTAGCTATTGCTTGATATTGCGCAATCAATTTCGCAACACTCTCAATGGAAACTTACAGTAAATGCTGCATTAACTTCTTTGCATGAAGGGGTGATGCAATATGACGCAAAATTTCGTAATTTCTCACTAAATTGCATTACATTATGCAATAGCATCTATACAATGGACAAAACGTCAATATCTCTTGAACGTGAGCCAATCAACTTTTTTCAATGTGATATTCGTGTTCAGCACGTTGAATTCATTCAGGATTGGGTACTTTCACCTAAGAAGCAATTTCACTGTTGACCAGTGTTATTACATTTAATATACAGGTTTAAAATGAGTAATATTAGGATGAGTAAATTAAAAAAAAGCACTAAACATAATCAAAGTGGTTGTTTCCTTCAATGCACAATCGAACTCACGATTTCAATAATCGCTAGCATTCAAAAGAATCTCTGAAATTATTGTTTGGTAAATGACTTTTTTGCTTAATATCATCTGGAACCGCTGTCTGCTTAGTATACACAATGTATCTAATGTATTCCGCATAAAAGAAAAAATATTTAAACGTTCAATTTCCAACAGTCCGAATTTGACAAGTATTGATTTCATGTATTGGGAATACATCAAAAATACTGGATATACTTCGCACCTGACAACAACGTATAATTTAATATTTGTGGTATTTTCTGTATTGAAAAACTTTGAAATACAGTTTTATTCACACAGTTTCAACAATTTATACATTCTTTTGGGCAACTAATCTTAAAGTAAATATGTAAAAAAAACATAAATCACCGGAATTGCTATGTCTAAAGCGACATGGTTTTAAACAAAATTCTTAAATATAGTTATATCAAAAATAAAATACTAATTACAGACGTTAGATATTGGAAATTTTAGTACAATTATAAATACAATTCAATTTTACATCTGGTAAAGCCTTTATATACACATCTACTTTTATTCAAAATAAAAAGAAATTTAAGATCTCAGAACATTGCCAAGCTTGAATATCTATCTCCTTATCACTATGTATATTTTTATGATTAGAGTGTTAACTCATTTAATAGCTAAGCTATGCACTTTTCTTCTCGAACTCCCTATATAGCTAATGGTTTTATATCTTTCAAGTAGAGACGCGAAAGCATAAATGGTGGAGGTGCCTGTGGTGCTAGTATTTTTCTATAAGTTTATATTTTTAAAAGAATTACTTCGATTTATAACATAGTTGAAAAATTGAAAAACAAAGACGAATTAACAAAAACTATGAAAGCACTTAAAACAGGCCTGAATTACATTTGCTTATATGTCTTCGAAACCATAAATTTTCTACCAACTTCAAAATAAATTTAAATGTAATCAAATTTGCATTGACGTCACCATGCTTGATTTCACTCGCTAGCATGCTGTTTAAATAATCCTTGTTCATTACTGTTTGTTCTTTGTTCAGGACTATGATGCCTAAGAATATAACTTGATATATATTTAAGCTATTTTACTTTTAAATTTCATTTCTCAACTATAAAATATTAACAAGATTGGGTTATCTAAAGTCCTTGCTTTTTCAAAAATGTTTGTTTAAATGCAAAAAATACATTTTTGACTGTTTTTAGAACATCTTTTATTTCAACACTTGCTATTCATTGAATCGTTAAGTTAAGAAGAATGTAGCCAATATAATTTTAATAGTTAATTTTAAAAAGATAATTCTAGCAAATGCAAAGCGATATATTTTAGACTATATACAGATATACTTAAGAATATAACAAACAGAGAATTGTCGGGACATTTCGAGAAGTTGGAATCGTAGACACATGTTTCGCATTTGTCGGTCATCAGCTGGTGATGAAAAAGTGGGATATCATATAAAAAAATTAGGAAGTACAAATAAGTCAAAAGAAAAGACTGGATAAAATATTAAATTATACAAGCTTTATTTTATATTTACTGTGGAATCCGAAGATGTTATGTACTGAGTATTTATTTAATTATCTAACTTCAATATATTTTTGAATTATAGATATGATAGACACAAGTATATTCTATCAATTGATCTTTTCCCTATCTTAAGTAAAATAGATAAATATAAAAGTTCCACGCCTTAGGTATAATACAAAATTAATCGAAAAGCAGCATTCGTTTTTTGTAAAACAAATTAAAAGATGTGTGCATGTTTGTTCAAAAGTTTAAACACATAGTATTGAATTGAATTAACATTTAAATATAGTTATAATTAGAGATTAATACCAACATGTAGTAGTAGTACATATACAACAGCTATAATAAGCAGCGTTGGACTGGCTGCCGTTCCGTCAGTTCTATCGAAGTTAATGTTCCGGGTCAGCGGATTCCACTTTCTAAAACTTAATATACCTAAATCATTCCCAGTAGGAATAGCAGTAAAAGATCTACAACCTCTGTGGTAGGCACAAAACGAGGGAAACTGCACAGTGAATTTGTATAAAGTTGTTGGTCCAGATGCGACTGTCAAAACAGATCTGATAGGGGGACTCTCTTCGTGGTCACAACGTTAACTAACAGGGGATAAGCAGAGATGCAGCAACCAAGTTTGACTAAACTACATTTATATTCATTAGCTTCAACTAATGCCCTAACGTTGTGGTTTACCAACGGGAGTTGAACTGAAGGATACATGGAGTTGTCACACATCTGCCATTAATTATAATGATAAGTAATATAATTAAATTAAATTCGAGTATAAAAGAAGTAAGATTTTTATACCGAATTTTCTTATCGTGCTTACCAACATCAAAATATTATTTTCATCATCAAAATGTGACAAGAGCACAGTCTTCTTCAATCATGTATAATGTTTTTGTTATTAATTGGATGGACTATGTTATACTTGTGTGTTCAAATTTAAATCAACAAGAAAAAGTAGGGGAAAATTGAAATAGTGAGTCGATAATATAGAACGAGAATAAAGGAGCAATAATAATTAAAGAAAATAAAATTAAAATTCAAAAAAGGTTAAAAGTATGTGAAACATACTAATATAAATTAATATTATTGATCAAAATGAAGCAACAGGCTAAAACAAAAATAGTAATATTCGATGAAAATTAGCGAAAATAATTATTACTTTAGCCAACGAAATAATTTAAAGTACAAAAATCAGCATACTAGAACACAACTAAATAAATTTAATAAAGTATTAAATAAAGGTAATAATAAAGTCTATATTTTGTAACACCTAACAGAGTGTAGTAAAGTAATAGTATATTATGCAATGAGCATTTAATGATAGTTATTAAGACACGAGTAAGAAAATTACAATACGCGGTGAAGCCGAGTATTGTAATGAATACGAGTGTCTTAATAGCCATTGAATGCGAGTTGCATACACTATTTTTTCTACGAACCCATAATAAAACATTATTTTTTGAACATTCCATTTCATAAATTGAAGTTAAAATTTTCCATGCACCTTTGCGAATTTAGCTGGTAATAAATTGTTCGTGGTTACTAAGGCTTGTTCCATAATTTTTGGTGGACTCAAATTTTACATTTCACCGTCCATATCCCTCATTTTTACTGTACAGGGTGAGTCATTAGTAGCCGCTTCTTCGATTGTTCATTTGCGTTTTAAATAAAAGAAAAAATAATTAGTGGAAGATCAATGGTTGCTTGTGGCGCATATTGTAAAAATACTTTAAGCTCTGACGCACTTCCAGTTTCACCGGAAATGCACGGAACTTAATTTTTTTAAACGACTCACCCTATATATTTTTGGATTTTCTTATACTGCTTTAAATTCTCTATTCAACTGTTTTTTTCTTTTTCAAAATTGAGCCAATAGTTCTTGAGTTATTAATTTTTTTTGAAAATATTTGACCAAAACACGTGTTCAGAAAAAAATCATTTTCACATTGTTTTTAAAAGTAAAAACATTAACTTTGTGGGTGCTTGTAGCCAAGAAAATTCTGCATCATTTGGTAAAGCTACACTCGACAATACTTCAAAAAACTTTGTTTTTTCAAAGCCCACTTCCTGAAATTTTCACATACCAAAAACTTTTTTAAATGGAACACCCAGTTTTTTATTGAGGCATTTTGTTCCTCTTTCTATTCTCTTTCATTTTTGTTAACAATGTTCTATACCTATCTTTTGTAATTTCTGAGATAATCACTCTAATAGTAATTAGCGGTCAATTAAGGAACTACGGGTGCTGTTCTATGCACCCAAATATTCGTCAAATAAAGGCTGGAATGCGGCTGACTGCCTGAGTCAGCTGTTAAAGAAAGTCCGTATACATTTATTTCAAACTTATAAAAGCATCGCTATTAGTTATCATCCAAATGAATTATTCTTTTGAAGAGGTAATAGATATGATTGACGTTTTGGGTGAATCTGAAAGAAGCTCTTTGCTAGCATCCACACTTTATGCACAGCGATCCCTGGTAGAAGTCAACCGAAGCCAGAAACCTTCGAAAGTATAAAGTGGGCGGTTTGAGTGAACAGAAAGTATTGAATATGAAAAAAGAACGGAAAAAGTAATAACTGGTGAGGATAAGACGTTTATGGTACTTGCGAGTGTAGTTGAACACCCCCATACTAATACTACGAAAATTAGTCGTCAGTTAGATGTAAGTCAAATTTGAGAATCCAGTATAATTGATAAACATGAAATTCACCCGTAGCATATTCATAAACAGGGTTAGATGAAAGAAATTTTCAGAATCGCTTACATCGTTGTCAATTGGCAGCAGATAAATTATCCTGGCTTTCTCAATTTTTTGTTGTTTGCCAACGAAGCCATCTTCTATTAAAGTGAATACGTTCATCGTCACAATTTCCGTTATTATAACACATAAAGCCCCCCACTTTATCACACCTGTAAACTTCCAGAATCGTTGGTCATTAAAACTGTGGGGAAGAATACTGAGTAGTTACATAATTGGACCTTATTTCTTTGATGAAAATTTTAATGGAGGAGAGTATCTTAGCTATCTACGGACGGATTTTCAAAGCTTTTTGAAGACATCTTCAAATATGTCAGTAAACATAACCCTTATTTTATTTCGATGTTAGCCAACACAGTCAAAAATTAACTGCAACTGGACATTGCCGGAATTAAAAAATTGAAATGCGATGCTCTTCATTTTGTAAAATTATTACTTTTGGGATAGTTGGATTTAACATTTACGTTGTTTGACAGTTGACTAAGGAAGTCAAGCGCCATTCCTGCCTTTCATTGGTTGAACGAGTATTTTGGTGCATAGAACAACAGCGCTCGTAGTTCTTTAATTGGCCGCTAATTGGTCCTATAGTGATTATCTCAGAAATTACAAAAGATAGGTATAGGACATTGTTAACAAAAATGAAAGAGAATAAAAAAAGGCACAAATGCCTCAATAAAATACTAGGTGTTCCATTTAAAAAAAAATAAGTTTTTGGTATGTGAAAATTTCAGGAAGTAGGCTTTGAAAAAACAAAGTTTTTTGAGGTAATGTCGAGAGCAACTTTACCAAATGATGCAGAATTTTCTTGGCTACGAGCGCCACCAAAGTTAATGTTTTTACTTTTAAACACAATGTGAAAATTATTTTTTTCTGAACACGTGTTTTGGTCAAATATTTTCAAAAAAAATTAATAACTCAAAAACTATTATCTCAATTTTGAAAAAGAAAAAACAGTTGAACAGACAATTTAATGCAGTACAAGAAAATCCAAAAATATATAGGGTGAGTCATTTAAAAAACTTAAGTTCTGTGCATTTCCGGTGAAACCGGAAGTGCGTCAGAGCATAAAGTATTTTTACAATTTGCGCCAGAAGCAACTATGGATCTTCCACTAATTGTTTTTTCTTTTATTTAAAACACAAAAGAGCAATCGAAGACGCGGCTACTAATGACTCACCCTGTATATATTTTCAAAAAAGCACAAATTTTAAGTACTTACTTGTAAATTGCAGAGAACTGTCACATTTATTTAATTTGTATATCTGTCAGATATGCAGTCGCCATATTGAATATTGTTTGAATATTGGAATGTCGCATTCTTATTGGATATAAACTTGTATCGTAATGGAAAATCTGTATTCCTATTGGATATAAACTTGTATCATAATGAGAACCTGAAACGTAATGGACATCATTAAAGTACAGGTTCGGCATATCTAATAATACAATTAAAGTATGGCAGTAGAAAAAAGAAATAAGTCAATATTAAATACAAAATACTAACTTGATGAAATGAAATTTCACAAAGAGCTCAAATACGTTTAATAACTTTAAAAATTCACAACGGTCGTTTCGCTCTACAAGAGCTTCATCAGGTGATGAAAATTATAATACAGAATTGTAGACAACATAATATTTATACTTGAAACTAAAAAGTAAGTTTGTGGGAAGGAGGGGGGGCGGTTTGTGACTTAATATGATCTATTAAATGAATAGGTTGGGCAAATACAATAACAAATCCAACATTGGTAAATGTGAATTTTACATGTTTAAGTTTAATTATGTGACCTAATTATAATCTAATAAATTTATAAGTATGTATGGTAAATATGATGTTAAAATAAAGGTACGTTCTTAATACTATGCAATAGATTGAAACTAATACAATAACAAATCAAACAATGGTAAGTATAAAATTTATATATTTAAGTTTAATAAAGGGAAATTATTGACGTCTAATTGGCCGTATAAAATTAAATTTAGTCTATTTAATTTATTTATTTCTGAACTTTCTAACAGATTTAATTTCTTACTCTTATCCTCTGTGTAATATGTCAAATTCATGTTTAAATTTATGCTTATGTTCAAGACAATGGTTAGCATAAATGGAGTCTGTTTTTTGTAGCCTAAAACTTCTCCTGTGCTCTTTTATACGTGCAGTGAATGATCTTCTAGTTTGTCCTATATATGATTTACCACATTCGCAATTTAATTTATAAACTCCCGACTGTAGAGTCTTATCCCTTTTTTCTTTATTGTTGTTAATATTATCATGAAGCGGGTTATTCATTCCAAATGAAATAAGTGTATCCGACGTTTTTTGTAAATATTTTTGTACTTTTAAGGAGGTTGTACCTATATATGTCAAGGATGCGTAATTTGAAGTTTTTTTAGGTACTACAGGGTAGATCAATGAAATAATTTTAATTTTTTGTTTTTTGTAGAGAAGATTATTAATAACATAACATCTTGGGAGTAGCCGTTGTTTTGGGCTATTGTGTGGATTCTTTTTAATTCTTTATCAAAATTATACTTGCTTATGGGAACATTAATTAACCTATGTAACATAGAATTGTTTGGGGCTAGCTTGTGACTGTTAGGGTGAAAGGAATTAGCGTGTATAGTAATGTCTGTGTGTGTAGGTTTATGAAAAATAGAGAATTCATGTGTATTGGTGATGTGAGAGATCTGAAGATTCAGGAAATTAATACATTTATTGTTCTTCTAATTCGATCGTGAATTTAATATTAGGGTTACTGTATTAATATACTTATGAAATGAGTCAAGTTGTCCATACGTCCCTTTGACACAAACCAAAATATCATCTACGTATCTCCACCAGTAAATGCAATTTTTAAATAACGGCTTTTTACAAATAATTTGTTCGATATTGTCCATAAATATTTCCGACAATAACGGGCTTAAGGGGTTTCCCATTGCTAAACCTTCGGTTTGTCTGTAATAACTGTCATTAAATACAAAGTAATTATGCTCTATCCAAGTGTACAGTAGATTTAAAATTTCGGCTTTTATTATGGGATTTACTTTACGGTCTTCTAATTTAATTTTAATTAAGTTTAATACTTCCTTAGGGGGGATGTTAGTGAATAAATTAGTAACATCAAATGATATGAATTTGGAATTATTTGGTAGTTTTAATTTTTGGAGTCTTTTTATTATGTCACAAGAGTTTTTTATTGAAAACTTAGGATTGAACTGGGTATACTGTAAACAACCCATGAGAATCATTTTAGAGAACACCCAGTTCACTCCTAAATTTTATATTATTATTTCCTTAAAAGTACAAAAATATCTACAAAAAAGGTCGGACACACTTATTTCATTTGGAACGAATAACTTACTTCATAATAATATTAACAACAATAAAGAAAAAACGGATAATACTTTACAGTCGGGAATTTATAAATTAAATTGCGAATGTGGCAAATCATATATAGGGCAAACTGGAAGATCATTCACTACACGCATAAAAGAGCACGAGCGAGGTTTTAGGCTACAAAAACAGACTCAACTTATGCTAACTAGTGTCTTGAACATAAACATAAATTTAACCATAAATTTGACATATTACACATAGAGGATAAGAGTAAGAAATTAAATCTGTTAGAAAGTTTAGAAATAAATACATTAAATAGACTAAATTTAATTTTAAGCGACCAATTAGACGTCAATAATTCCCCTTTATTAAACTTAAATATATAAATTTCATATTTACCATTGTTTGATTTGTTATTGTATTAGTTTCAATCTCTTGCATAGTTTTAAGAATGTATCTTTACTTTAACATCATATTTGCCATACTTATAAATTTATCAGATTAAAATTAGGTCACTTAATTAAACTTCAACGTGTAAAATTCACATTTACCAATGTTAGATTTGTTATTGTATTTTGTCTCAATTTGTTGTACACTATTACCTCTATTTTAATAGCATATTTGCCCAACCTTTTCATTTAATAGATCATATTAAGTCACAAACCGCCCCTCTCCTTCCCACACATTTAGTTTTTACTTTTAAGTATAAATATTATGTTGTGTACAATTCTGTATTATAATTTTCATCACCTGATGAAGCTTTTGTAGAACGGAATGACCGTTATGAATTTTTAAATTTACTAAATGTATTTGAGATCTTTGTGAAATTCTATTTCATAATGTTATTATTAATATGGAGCTTCAACATTTATTTCCTTCATCAATTAATTAAATACTAAGTTATTTAAAATAATTAATACAATCAACTTCAATAGCCAAGCTCTTATGAACGGAAGTAGTTCTAAGGACAGTTTCAAGGTAAAAGTAATGATGGGGATTTTATAATTGTGCGGGGTCCTAAAACCAAAACTACTGCGATTTTTATATACATAACATAGGAACTCAAAAACAAAGCCGTCATGAAATGTAAAATCTTATGAAACACTACACGAGCCGCCCTGTAACAATAATTAAAATAACGATCTTGCACAAGATAAAAATGCAGGAAACGTCAATATCCACACTCCATATTCAATACACATTCTTGACTAAAAGTTAGAATAGTAAAAAACTTTAGTGTGGACATATTAAAAAAAATTGTCACTTGAAAAAGAGCGTAACACAATTTAGCCAAGCTTTAGTTAATGTGTTGAAACCAGTTGAAGTCCTCCTCGTCAACAATGATGCCAAGCATCTTACAGCTGCTAACTAGATCAATATATAAGTCAGACATGTTAAAATTTGAAACGTTCTTTTATTGTGAAAATGCATATATTGCGTGTCCTCGATAGTCACTGCAATGCTATTAAATTTTATCCATTTATTTATGTTAATCGTAACCAAATAAGCAGTACTAATAAATATGCCAATGTTGTTCGAAGAAATTGCTAGATTTGTTTCATCGACATATAACATCGTCTTCTATTCCACTTAAGCATCAAAAAAAAAAAGACAGAGCCATGCCATACACCAATACGTACACCAGTGTTTTTTTCCGTCATTGCTCACTGATTCCTTCCTGACAAATATGATTCGAAGTGTCTTAAACGCATATCCTTAAAGTTTTTGCAGTAATAATAAATTGTAGACCATAACAGAATCAAGTAATTTAGACGTCCCTATTAGTATGCCTAAACAGGGAAGACTGTGGTTGTGGTCAGTCGAAGAGTAAACACTGTTTAAGACATTAAATTTAGCAGTAGGTATTTTGGGAAAAAAACGTATTGTTTTCCCAACATAAGTTTAAAAAGAAGAAAATAATTCATTAATCTTTTATTTACAATTAATTCATACAATTTGGAGAAAAAGGATAGTATATTTGTCGGGCTGTATTTATTAATATTATTTGGACTGCCCTCTTTGAATTTTAGAATATTGGAACATGTTTTAACATTGTGTAAAAAACACCATTATCTACAGCAATATTTATTATTCAATAGATGCATTATAAAGCGAGCTGACTTGTTTTAAATAAACGATGGAATGGAGGCATCATCAGAAGCCATACCAGAAATTTTAAATAAGCAATATACCGGGTCTTATTTTAAGAGCGTAACAATTGATGCAAATTTTCAATGCAATTTCATGTACATACATATTCTGTATAATACTAAGTTGATTAGTTTCGTTAGTTATATAACATTAAATAACACAAACAAGAAAGCTATGCAAGGAAATTCATTATATACGAAAAATTATAATGTAAATCGAAATCTAGAAGATTATAGTGAAAAGATGAAAAAGTGTCAGTAGAATCAATTATTCAAAGTACCATAGTCATTTTGCCACAAAGTAGCTGTTTCGCCGCAATTGTTATAGACATATTTCAAATAAATATTATTCACAAACATTGGTTATAATTCCGAATTATTAATTTAAAAATGATTTTTTACTTTAAGATATTTAGAACGTATCTTTATTATAAAAGAAAATCAAAGCCTATTTTTCAGTAATAACTACATTAAACGCTTTACGTGTCGTTTATTTCCGTTTTCTTTTATATACAAGTGCACATTTTCATGTTTTAAAGGAAGTGTTTATAACAGCGATATATTGATTTTTTCAAGCCTGTATCGTACCTTCTGATAATTATCCTTGCTGGAAGGTGGCTTATTTTTCTTCTCCACCAGTTAATTACACAACTTGGATGGGGAGTCTAGCAACTGCATGCCTCAATGTCCCTCTTTTCATCGGAATTGATCTGTGTTGACGCCATGTCTAGGGGATCTTTTCAATTAAAAAGAACAGAGCGTTAAATAGCTGGTATTGCACTTTTCCACACCGGTTCTATTATTGAAATCGGACATTCTCATAATTGAATGCAGGCGAGAATGAATTTATCCAAATGTATTTATTATTCTTCTTAGATAATAGAATATAATATTTCTTATAGTTTTATAACTATTGAGTTACTCACAGAATTATTAATAATATATTTAGATTTTGCAATAACATCATTACAAAGAAATTGTCATACATAAAAATAAATATAAATATATATATAACCAGCATATGAATGCATTGGTCAGAAACTTTGTATAAATCAAATAAAGTAGTATAAACATATAAACAAACCAAAAGATGATTAGCCATGGGAGACAAAGTGTATAAACAGTAAACAATATAAACAACTCAAATAGTTCAGACAATCTGGGGCTGGTTACGTAGATTTTCCTGGACAATGTAACATTCCATGCTGATCAGCATACTTCTGGTTTTCTTCTTAAAGAACTTAATGTTGCTTGCAGGCAGTTTCTTTAGTTCTTCTGGTAACCTGTTATACGGTCTACTTTCCCAGTAATTTAAAGATTTCTGTGAGCATGTTAGTCTGTGGGACGGTGCTCTAATTTCATTTCGTCTTCGTGTGGTCCATTTATGGTAAACGTCTCTTTGTTCTGATGGACATATGTGACGATGGCATAGATAAACAGTGAAGGCAGTGTTAATATATTTTTATTTTTGAAGTTCTACAACTTTCGTTATGCTTCAAATTACTTACCTTACGGCCTTTTTTTTTTGTAAAGTCAAGATTCTATGTATAACTGTCACCGCTGCCCAGACGACTAATCCGTAGCACATAAGTGAGTGGAAGTATGAAACATATGCAAGTTTAGGTATATGTTTAAGTCACTGATCTGTATAATATAAATGGATAAGCCATGCAATAGGATGCGCGTGGAATTTTTATGCCAAATGGAATACTTAACTCGGGGCTTACGAGTATGCGCAGTCCCTAGTCTTTTGACATTCGTATGTGAAATCACTAAAGTTCCGACCCCCCTCCCCCCCCCACTTGGCAAAATCACTATATGCTTACTTGTTCTACATTAGCAAATACGTATTTTCATCCTTCTCTAAAATGGTAATTTTGCCAAGTGGGGGCCGATTTCAATCGACGTGCCCCAAGCAGTAAAATCACAATTTTAGAGAAGGATGAAAATATATATTTGCTAATGTAGAACAAGTGTGGATATAGTGATTTTGCTACTAGGAGTAGTAGCTTTTTGTTTATATTTTTGGAGTATTTTTATTAAGGAAAATGCGGAAGACATTGAAAAGGATCAAATTATACAATTCCCGACATACCATCACTGACATTGTTTTCCCAAAATGTTGTTATTTCTGGTTTTGTTGTAAAACAATTGAAGCGCATCGTTAAGTGTGCTCAATGTGTGTCCGTACCAGAAAAAATCTCACAAACATCTGTCAATAATGCTAGTTTTCTGTGAACAGAAAAAATCATGGTGCTTTAATACGTCCTTCACAAGATGTCAAGTCCAAGTACGCCATATTCTTGTACAAAACAATAAACTTCCTGCAGAGCTGGTATTTTTTGAACTATTTGTACGTTCAATTTCTAATACCCTATTAGTAAAAAATAAGTATTTTGTATCCTTAGATACACATATGATTGATTCATCTATTTTACATGAAAGTCACGTTTCTCTTCTAATTAAGCATGTTGTGCGATGTTATACGAAAATTCGTTGCTAAAGCATTGCAAAGAAACAAACAGAAGTAGAACGTAGGGAACTTGTAAGAAAAAAGCTCTCTAACTTAATACTTTTTTATAACCAATAAATATTTCAAAAGGAATGTATTGTTTTTTTGAGTATTTTTTTAAAATTTCCCTTAATAAAGAAGTATTTCAATATCCTCAGATGTAGATTTTAATTTGAAAGTTCATGTTCTGTTACATACTTTTCAAAGAATTTAGGGATTTTAAATTAGCGCCATTTATTTTATGTTACTGCGCATGTGCGTCAGCCCCGTGCGCAGTTCGTATTTGATCACAATTTCTAATATGCTATTGCTTATCCATTTATATTATACAGATCCAGTGGTTTAAGTCTTCTTATAGCGAACAGGGCAGAAGATCACTTCATTGCTAGGTCATCGATGTGTTGGTCCCACCTCATACACGGATCCACGGTCACGCCCAGAAACTTCGCTCCGTCAGAATTTCTTGTGGAAAATAGTATACTTTGCGTTTTACTCTCATTTACCTTCAGTTTATTTGCAGTGAACTAGGTTTCTGCGTCTTGAACGGCTGCCTAAGATCTTTTAGTAATTGTTTCTACATCTGCTGCTTGGACTACTAGAGACAAGACATAACGAAAAGCAGGGGACCAAGCATTCACCCTGCAGCACACCACGTCTCAAATCCGAGGCCATATTTATCTATGCATATTTACCCTCGTCAAAAGCCTTGTAGATATACTCTACCACGTGTAATATACCACTTGTTGTTGAGCGCTTCCTTCTGAAGCCATGCTTTTCTGGCCTATATTGTTGGTAGAACACTTTTGTTGCCTTTCTTAAAAACAGACACAACTCAACCAACTTTAAGCAAACTTGGAAACACGGCTTGTTCTATGCGTCTGCTGAAAATATTTACCAGAGGTATGCATATTCCTTGATGTATTTCTCTAAGCAGAAATGTTGGCAGGTTGTCTATATTTTTAGTGTCCTTCATCTTTTGTTATTATGTGCTGTATTTCCTCTGGATTTGTGGGAGCCAAATAAAAGGAATTAGAATTTTTCAGGCGGTAACTAAGCAGTAGATCATGACAGAAGAAACCGATCTTATACTGCTAGCAATTTGTTCACCAATCCCACAGAAATATTCATTCAGGTCATCAGCCGACAGCGAGGAAGTATCTTTAAAGCGAGTGGTTTCATTCATATTAATGACATTCCGTTTTTATTTTATGTTTGACGTTTTGTAGCATTAACTGTTTGTTCATTTACTTCTTCTTTATGTATAGACGTATAGACGTGTAATCTCACTGTTACCAAATGATTAAAAAGGTCTGTAATAAAACTAGAACAAGAAACCTTATTAACACATTTTTAATTAAAATTAATTAATGCATATAAATATCGTTTACATATAATTTATGCAATTTTTGTTGACAAACGAACATTAATTCCCATTTATCACCTCTTTATATTCTTTAATCGGTGCATATTACAGAGTGTAAAATATAATAATTTCTCTCGTTCTACGATTACATGTTTCTTAACAACCGTATAGCTACAATAATTAATTCAAAGTTTTAGATCGCAATTTTTACTGTTTTACTTTGCTTAAAATTTTTAATAAATTTGTTACTGTACCACCAACCCTATAGATGAGAGAAATGTTGATTTGATATTCTCAATAGAAAAGGGGTGACAAGAGCAGACAGAAATTCCTCAGAATCGGCCCGGTTCGACGTTCAGACTACACCAGGTAACACTGGAACGTTTCCTGTCAGCATTATCCGCTTTTACAACTGAGACGATATCCTGTTTCTCCTCTTTATTTTGGGAATTACGGTGGATAAAGTAATTCTATACCGTTTGATTTATACCAAAGTAAGCCGAATTACTGAATGATTGAAATATATACCTATACTGTAGATAGAAATGAAATATTTAGTGTTTTGGCCTACAAAATTTAACCCCACTTCTTCAAAATAATATCAATAAAGTACTAAGATCACATATAACAATTATATTAACTTATGTGCCAAATTTGTATCAAAAGAATAGATCAAGAATGGTCTTCTTTTTTATTAAAAACATTTTCAAAGAGTGTGATTTATTTTCACTTTGAGTAGAAAGTAAAGACCAAAAGATGGATGAGAAACTTCATAAATGACATATATTCCTTTTAAGATTGTAGGTTATCTGGAGGAATGAAATCAAATTTATAAGCAACACAATTTGCAGCACATTTTTGCCTGAATAAACAAAGCTTTCGAATGTGTTTACTTATGTGCAATGAATTAAGAACTTGTATTTATATAGCGAAACAACACGTGTATGACCTAGAAAGCTCAATTTTATTCTAAATATAATTATTTCTCTTTACCATGGTTATGACATGAAAATCATTCATTCAAGGAGTGTTCATACCTCCCATATAATAAAGTGTATCCCATGAAGTCATTTTTAAAGCAAATTTATATGTGTTATCAAACTCATAATTGAAATTAGCTTTTCCGTAATATGGCAAAGATAATTTCGATATAAACTTGAATGTGAAGTAGTTTCACAAATGGACCAAATTTTTAGTATAGTCGTAGATTTATATCGTTCAATTATCTAAGGCGTTCATTGTTGTGAGAATATTTAGTGAAAAACATCGAAATCTACTTATTGTTAGTTACAAAGGCATCTTCCAGGCCTGTGATTTACTAGTAGCTAAATAGCAAAGTGAATGGTTAACTTAGTACCCTAGAATATTAAGTAATTTAGTTACTTTTACTGAACGGTCAATTATTATTTTACGTTTAGTTTATCTCATCAATTGCCATTCAGCAACATGTCATATAAATACACGCGCCATTTTGATATGTTCATTTGTATATACCCATATATTAATTTAATATATGTACATGTATAGATCATGCAAACAGTATTATAAAAAGCACCAATCTCTAATATTGTCTGAAACCAGGTAAGTCCTGAAGGTCGTTAAGGTAATATTAGGGACAGCGACGCCTTCAATCGGTAAAAAAATAAGTTTTTGTTGGTAGACATGCCCGTGATAGAATTATGCATTACGAATGCCCTGCATAGAATTATAAATAATTGTTTGTCGATATAAATAAGTCGTGGCTAGTGTGTACTAAAATATATTAACTGGAACTTTAAATAAATAATTACTTGGATCATTGTTGGCTTGTAGTAATGAATCTGGAAGTCGCTTTTGAAGAACGGCTTTCTTCGAGAAGTTTTTGGACCCCTTTTTTTAGTTCGCGTTTTAAATCCGTTACTTCCAGTTCGAACAGCACAGTACTACTTATTTCGTTACCACCGTACTGTATGCCTATTTTCCAGTTTGTGTAATTGTCCAATAATTATTGATTTATTTATCTCACACTTGCCACTTGTGTTGGGCAACTGAGATTCAATCTAAAACATTTTAGATAAGAACTCTTTGATAGTGCAACATATGTACTTAAATTGTATTATCCTGATTTTGGTTAGCATGTTTGGAATCCGAAAACCACTATTCTTGCAAAAACTAATAAACGGAAAATCCCAGAAAACTAAAAGAAAAATAAACATTTGGAACTAGAAGAAACATTATAATACTATTAATATCTATTGTTTGTTTATTATATAGTTCGTCTCGGCTATAATTTTCTTTTATTTTCAGGTGAGTTTCTATCAATTTCGGGGTTGATCTAATAAGATGCGAAATGAAAGAAAGGGTAAGGCCTTTTTGAAATTTTTCCTAAATATTTCAGAAAATTACTTTTTATATTAAATTTTTTTATCCATCGTTCAATAATAAATGCTATACACGTTTGAGAATATATATTTACACCTGACCTCTGTATTTACTTATGTGAATATATTGATTTTGGAGAACTAGTAATAATTTATTGTTGGTGTTATTTCGTCGATCGTAATCGTCAATATTATGTTATCACGCAGAACTCATTAATCATAACACCAAAGCACAGTGGTATACTAACATCAACATTAATTTCATAATTTTGATTTGTATTTAATAAAATAAGTACATTCAGGATTAACATGCTTTATAATTTAAAATTGGTGGGTATAAAGAAGAATAAATCCGGATGGTTGTTGGCACTTATACATGCATACGTACAACATATTAGCTTTAGTGTATGAGTATAGAATTTCGGATACAAATGTATTCTTATAATCCTTTTAGTTTCTTATACGTAGTATAAGGAAGTATTGTGATGACGAAAATTTTCGACCTGGAGATTTTTGTAGATGTCCATGTTTTGAAGTCCCCTAATACCAAAAAAGTGTTTTACTTTCTTATACGTAGTATAAGGAAGTATTGTGATGATGAAAATTTTCGACCTCGAGATTTTTGCAGATGTCCACGTTTTGAAGTCCCCTGATACCAAAAAAGAGGTTTTTAAAAAATGTCTCTCTCTCTGTGTGTGTGTGTTTGTCTGTGTGTGTCTGTCTGTGTGTGTGTGACCACGATAGCGGTCAAACCGCTGTATATATCAATTCCAAATTTTGTATTTACGTCTATAATCTGCCTCTTGAGATCTGATTAGTTTTTCAGTAAAATCGGTAGACCGGAAGTAGCAGTTTACTTCAGTGAAAAATTCGAATTTTGCCAATATTTCGTCAATTACTAAGTTTAAACAAATTTATAAAGATTTGAAATGTACTCAAAATTAACCTTGAGGCAAATTATCTTAAAAAAGTTTTTCGAAATTTCAACCGGAAGTAGGTCTTTTACTCTTATCTAAAATGAGTTTTTTGCGAATATCTCGCAAGTCATGCTTTCTAGGCAGGTACATTACGAGTATAAAAGTATTTAAATTAAAATTTTAAACATTTTTTGTGTAAAAGAAATGTCAAAATTCGGACCGGAAGTACCACTTTTACTTTTACCGAATAGCGATTTTTTGCAGATATGTCGTAAATTATGCATTCTATATATATTTATGAAGAGTACAAAAATATATAGAGTTGAATTTGCAATATTTTTTGTATACATGAAATTTCAAAATTCGAACCGGAAGTGGCACTTTTCCTCTTAGCGAGTAGTACTTTTTTTCGAATATCTTGCAAAGTATGAATTCTATAGCGATTTATTAAGAGAATGAAAGTACATACTTAGAAGAGGATTTTGAATAAGTTTTGCTTAAATTTTTTTTTAAAAATTATATAGTTCGAAACGCTCGTACGTATAAGAAAGTCGTGTGGTGGCCACACCTCATTTTTTTAAAAAATGTCTGTGTGTTTGCATGTGTGTGTGTCTGTCTCTGTGTGAGTGACCACGATAGCAGTGAAACAGCTGTAAATATCAATTCCAAATTTTGTATATAGGTGTATAATATCCCTCTTGAGATCTGATTAGTTTTTCAGTAAAATCGGTAGACCGGAAGTAGTAGTTTACTTCAGTGAAAAGATCGAATTTTGGCAATATTTCGTCAACTAATAAATTTAGACTAATTTATAAAGAGTTCATATGTACTTAAAATTGAAACATTGAACAATTTTATTAAAAAAGTTTTTCGGAATTCCTACCGGAAGTAGGTCTTTTACTCTAATCGAAAATCAGTTTCTTTCAAATATTTTGCAAGTCATGCTTTTTAGACAGGTACGCTACGAATATAAAAGTATTTAGAACTTAATTTCCAATACCTTTTGTATAAAAAAAATTTCAAAATTCGGACCGGAAGTATCACTTTTACTCTTACCGAATAACGATTGTTTGCAAATATGTCGTAAATTATGCATTCTATATATATTTATGAAGCGTACTAAAGTATTTAGAGTTGGATTTGGAATATTTTTTGTATAAATGTAATTTCAAAATTCGGACCGGAAGTAACACTTTCATACGTATAAGAAAGTCGTGTGGTGGCCACACCTCATTTTTTCATCTTAAACAATTACATATTATTTAATAATTTTAATTACCTGATTCTTGAAACTCTTAAACATTAAACAAATATATGTACCTAGTGATATATTTTAACGCATTAGATTAAAACAATGCCTTTCATATGTGTTTATGCAATTGACATAATTTTCAAAGAATTTTTAGAGCAACGCCATACACTTCCTCCACTAATATTAAGATAAAAAATATGCGTCTGCAATAGCAGCTGTGGAAAGACACGGATGAATCAAAAATATGAAATAAGTCTGGCAAAACCAAAAGAAACGAAAAGTTTATTTCAAAACTTTCTTGATGCAAAAATTAACATAGGAGGCCCCGGGAGCTACCCCCTTGAAAATCTTAAATGGAAAGGGGTATCAAGTAATACGTTTTTTGAAACAGTATATTTTTTCCTTTAACTTTTTTTAAATCGATCGATTCGTTTGAAGATTTTTAAAAAAAATCTTTTGGTTTGTGTAATTTTTTGTTTTTTGTTTTAGGCTTAAATATCTATTACTCAAACACGCTTTAACTGCTTAAAATGTTTTATTTTTGTTTTCAAAGTTATTTAAGGATTCAAATATTTTTTTGCAGAAAAAATTAATTCCATATTTGTTCAAACTATTGTCCGTTGATCGCTAAACAATGGTAAAGCCGTTGTTCAAAATTGCGGCATACATTTTCAAAACATCTCTTTGAATTCCACGGTACGTTCCATTAATCCTTTGACGAAGTTCTTCAAAATTTTATGGTGGAGGGGTAAATACAACAGACTTCAAATAACTCCATAGAAAAAAGTCTAGTGGTGTCAAATCAGGCGATCAGGCTGGCCATTCTGTAGAGCCTCTTCGTCCTATCCATTTATTTGGAAATACATTATCTAACCACCGCCGAACTGGAAGAACATATTGAGGACAACAGATCCAGTCTGGGTACATTTGTCAATAAAATTTAGGACATATCTATGAGATGTGATTTTATCCGGATGGCTTTCGTTAAATGTTGTGGCAGTTTGTCGAGCACATTGATTTTCGGCTCCATAAATTATTACAATTTCAACTCTTTCTTGTAAACTGTAAACCATTATTGTTACTTTATTATAAGTAACTTTGATAATACTAATAACAATTTATACTAAAGCAACATATAATGTACGAGGTGTGGCAATTATATAACGAGACTGATGTAAAAAAATGTGATTTATTGCAAACAAAGTTACAATACACTTTTATCCCCTTCAATATACTCCCCTCCCCTATCTATACACCGTTGCATACGTGCCTTTCACTGTTCGAAGCAATGCTGTAGGTCATTCTTTGTGATACTGCGCAACAACTCTGCCGTTTTTACTTTTACGTGTTCCACCGACTCAAAATGTGTTCCTTTCAATACATTTTTCACTTTTGGGAAGAGATAAAAGTCACATGGAGCAAGATCAGGCGAATACGGAGGATGTTCTAACACAGGAATGCACTTTTCAGCTAAAAACTGCTTCACAGACAGGGCGTTGTGGGCCGGCGCGTTGTCTTGGTGGAGAATCCATAAGCAGTTCTTCCATGCATCTGGTCTTTTCTTCCTTACACTGCTACCGGATCTACGTCGCAATAAGATAACGGCTGATTAAGATATGAAACCGGGAGTCGCAATAGGGGGTTGTTAAACAGGATAACGCAGGGCCGAGCTAACTCTGTCGCAGACGGCGTGACGGTTCAGATAAAAGAGAACACCTATAAGTAGAGCGTCGGTCGGCAACGACGCTTGCGACGATTGTCCGGGCACCAGGACACTATGCTATCTACAGATAACCTACCTGCGCCTCCTACGAACTACCACTGGCTGTGTCCCTCCAGCGGGTTACCTACTGAACACCCTGTATATTTGGAGCACCCAATCTTATGTGCGTGCTTGTCACAATAAAAATTAAGAAATGCAGAGGTAAATGAAATAAAAGATAAGGTATTCGTAACGTAACAAAATTTAATTATGTTTGATGTGTTGAACGGATATTTGTTTAAAATAAAATTAAAATTGTGAGATTAGGTATTAAAAAAACTTGCGTTGAATGAAAAGTTAAATTTTGAAATTAAGTATACTGAAGTTAGGCAGTTGCAAAATTTAGTAAGTATAAAATAAAAAAAACCTTAATAATAAAACATATACTCTGCGCATCAGCAGGAGTTGGTCGGTTGCCGAAACGTTTCTTTCACCTCACATTCAGGTGTAGAAATGTTTTCAAAACATGCCACAACGGCAATGTCAATACATGGGTGTGAGTATATACATAAATTTATAAGCACAAAAAAACAATTGATAAGACAGTAATAGGAACTTAGTCTAATTTGAGAAAAATTCGCTAAATAAAAAAACCGTCAGGTTTGCTTACATGAACTAAATTAAATTAAATGAAGGTTACTGATTAGCAAAGTCAAAAGTTAAAGGTAAAATTTTAGGAAAACAAATTCATCATAAAAGAAAATAATTCGACAAAGCCCTGAGCTTCGAGAACCAAAGTTTGCTACTACAAAAATGAATTTATCTGGCTCAGGTAAAAATAATTGATCGTCAAAAGGCAAAAGTTACAATCTTACGGCAATAATTAATCGTGCAAAATAATTATCAAGACTTAAATTTCAAATGCAACACATCATAAAACAAGCCTCTATTGAATCGGAAGAGAAACACTGAGTTTATTACTAATTAAATAAAATCTATCCAAAAGATAATTGATCTTATAATGAATCTACTAGAATTAAATTTTAATTAAATATTTGCCTCAATATAGGGCTACAGAAATTAAGGTAGTGACAAATCCAAAATTCAGGTCAATCTGATTATTACAAAATTAATAAAATAATAACGGTAATTTAATAAGGATTAAATTGTGACCTCGCAGTTGTCTAAGAGGTGCGATAGTTAATAAGCCACTCAAAAATTCTTGGTCCAAAACTAGGCTAAATAAGTCTTGCACTCAGACGTAAAGTCGTCGAAAATCGGTCGAGAAATATGAGGTAAAAATCTACAACCTTAGTTGGCAAGATGGTTGCCGGTAGGACGCTGCAGATGGCCAAGATGGCGGCGTCTCCCTTGTTGGAGAAATTCCACTCAACAGGTGGGCTGGATGTTGGATAAAACCCCTGTTGTGGGCGATAACACCAAAATTAAGACTTCGGAGGGCTCAAATGGCCGTCAAAGAAATCCTAACAGCTTGTGAGGGCTTTTGCGCCCGACAAAAGAATCCTATTAAAATTTAAAAAAACCCAAAGATAAAATCCCGAAAATTAACGCAGAGATATAAACACTTACCCCAATTAATGGAGATCCCACGGTAAACGACTTCAAGTCACCTCAGGGTGCAAAATTTACAACAAAGAAGCCAACACACGTGGCTATACGTGAATTTTTTTGATAACGGTACGACGATATAAATTCACGTTAATATCCCAAAGAAAGGTACGGTAATTTCTGCTTTCTCCAGATTAAGCCGCATACGCGAAAAACTATCCACATGGATAATGTACATAAGTACTAAAGGAAGAAAAGCAATTTGCACACACTGTTCTTTACGTCAGATGTGACCGTCAAGTGTCCGTCGGGAGCGGGAACCTCTTTCATATCCCATGCGCGTTCAATTCCACGCACGTCCCTGTCAAAACATAACGACACGAAATGCCTCCAAACAGACAATCAGGAACATTCAAATAAAATTACAACCACAAGTTTGAGTTTGACCGAAAAAGGGGTTAACACTGTGACTTATAATTATACGCAAACAAGAACATGACTTAGGCGAAACGAGAATAAGCGGAATAACCGACAATTGTACGAAGAAAATTATAGCGCCGACAGCACGAGGGAAAATTTTATGCGAGACGTTGGCATTCCGTGAGCAGACCGATCTGTAGAACATAACCGATAAGTTTGAAAGACATAAACAAACAATCTTCCACACGCAGTTTCTATTTCATTATGAGAGAGAACAGAATTTCTACAGGTAATTAACGAAATATCAAAGCTTAAATATCAAAACGCTGCCGAAGACGGTCACGAGAACCGATCATAAACTTATGTTTCAGAAAAATTACGATCCTAACCCCAGGATGAATCACAGAAGAATCCTAATACTTAGAAGAACGATGGAAAGCCACAAATGATCGGCAAACAATTAATAGTATGCCCACTGTCCCGAGCATTTCCTTAATTAAATACATCTTACATTTTTAGAGAGACGACTGCGAAGGAAAAAGGAAAGACAATAAAACTCGGGGCCTGCTCGAGATTCTGTGTTTGACAATACGCAAAACATGAGGAACAGTTACACAATATCTTGACTATCGTTTCGAAGCGTTTACAATCCACAATAAATGCATTAGGCAGGGATCGGTCGTAATATATATAAGAAGATATTTTATATACTTAAGCAAGGCGTAGAAATAATTGCAAATGCGTAAAATACGAAACTACAGGTAGGTTAGATTAAGCTAGAGCTAAGATAATTAAAGTTAGTTATTCAGATAAAGAGGCTTCCACAAAAACAGGGTGTAAATGCCCGATCTTACACAAAATGTATCTGTCATGTTCGCGGTATGTGATTTAGAGCGGTGAGGGCTCAATAGTAGGTTAAACACCCACGCAAGTGTACTGCAGGCAGTCTTAGTGACCGGTGAAATAGACAATATACAGGGTACGCTCAAAAAGTCATGAACTTTATACAAAATTCCACGTATTTAGACAAAAGGTACACAATCTTTCGCGAACTATAGACAAAGTAAATTTACAACGTAACAACACGTTCCCTTAGCTTGATTAGGACTTCTGTATAGTATTGCTGATTTACGGTTTTACCCCCAGGAACCCATTGAATCATCAGAACACCCTGGATATCGAAAAAGACGATCAACATTTCCTTCAGCTTGGATTTGCTCATTCGCGCTTTTTTCATTATTGGCGATGAGGGGGTCTTCCAGTGCACGGATTGACGTTTAGTTTCCGGGTCATACTGGAAAATCCATGTTTCGTCACATGTGATGACATTTGCGAGCAAGTCTGGATCATCTGCGAGTAGTGCCATGATGTCAGAGCAAATGTCCTTTTGTTCTTGAGTGAGGTTTTTCGGAACCAATTTTGCACAAACTTTTTTCATGTTTAATTCATCATGCAAAATTTGTTTCACTGTCTCTTTGTTAATGTTTAACATGTCGCCAATCATCCGAGTACTCACTTCTGACAGGACTGACGGGACGTTCATCATCTTCAACTTCTTCCCGACCTTCAAAAAACCGTTTATGCCACTCAAACACTCGTGCACGTGACATAGCATTGTCACCAAACACCTCCTTTAAAATTTGAACACATCCGTGGGTGCTTTCTTTAATTTCACTAGGAATTTCAGGTTAATGCGCTGCTCGACTATTATGTTCACCATGATCGCGGCACGACTACACAACAGCGTCCCCTACAACCAAGTCTCAAAAGCAAACTAAAGCAGGTACAAAGACGAAACGAAGTATGCTTGCTCGGGAAGGATCAAGGTCGACTACATTCCACGACAACCTCCCACCATGCGACCACGGGGAAGGAGGGGCGCAGTCTCGTTATTTAATTGCCACACCTCGTATTTCCAAACGAGGAGCACCAGAACAAAAAAATTATATATCGGCTTTTTATGCTATTGCCTGTTTTTCGTTTAGAATATTATTTTATAATGCTGTTACAAAAATTGAATCAATGAACGAAATATTGGTATAAAAACGTTCCTAAAACATGCAATTTTGTTTAGTAAGTAACACGAAAAGTATTCTGCAATAAACATAACTAAAAAGTTAAAGAACCATAAGATTATTTATTTTCCATATTTTTGAGAAATTTATAAAAGTTTTTAATATTGGCTTTTCCTCCGATGCTCCTGAAATAGATTGACTAACTAGAAATACAAAACAAGACAAACCAAGAGATTTTTTTCAAAATATTCAAAACGAATCGCTCAATTTAATTTTAAAGTAAACGCCAAAATTTATTGTTTGAAAGGACCTTTAAAATAATATATCACTCTATACCTTTTTTCATTTAAGCTTTTAAAGGGTTAGCTCCCGGGGGTAGTGGGTTAGTCAATTTTTGCATCAAGAAATGCCCCTCACGATAATACTTCTTACGTGTTTCAGGGAATTTTTTCAGATTTCCAGAAATTTAGGGTGGAAAGTTTTGAAATGAACCCTGTATATTAAACGACTCGTAGTCAATATCTTAAAGAAATGTATAAATCATCTTGTTTAATAAGACATAGCAAACTAATTACAACTATTGTTGCTGAACACTATTTTACATGAATTGGTTTTTGAAGTATGGGATTCTTGAAGGGCGCCTAGCTATACTGAAAGTTTGAAACACGCTTGTCCATAGTAGCTACTCACACGTAGTAATTTCCACTTTCTTTTTTACTTTACTCATTTTCATGCGATTAATTTATATATCTGTCACATTTGTGTCATTTTCGCATAGGCTAGCATTGTCTACTCTGTAGTGAAGCTAATTGTTATCTGCAATAAATTGGGGAACTGTCGACAGAAGCTACAAATTGGCTTTTCTTTTCTTATTTTCTCATTTTGTAATTAGTTTGCTATATCTTGTCAAACAAATTTCACGGCGTAAAGATGATTTATGCATTCATATATATATATATACAAGGTTATGATAAAGTAACGCACAAAATTCATAAAACGTACAATGTTCATTTTTGAAAAAAAAATGCAAAAACACGTCAAACAGTTTATTTTATTACGCGTCTTTTAACATAAGTCGAAAAAATAAAACGTCAAATTTGTCAAAGTTATGACGTCATCAATATTTTTTTATATATATTATATTTTTCTGCATTATAATGAAATAATTGAAGTCACATAAGAAAAAACTGAGAGAATTAATAAAAAACAAAATAAACTTTATTATAGTAATAACATTTAAATTAACTAAACAGTCCATTAAACCAAAACGATTTCTTACAGGAATTGTTCAAACTGTGTCCCGTTCACTATCAGACATAGGCCAAGACGATGCCCTGATTTACAGAGTCTTCGATCATCTGCGGAGTTATACGAGTCATTTCATGTCTAATTCGTTCCATTAAGTCTTCTAAATTGTCTGGTCGGTTAACGTAGACCCGACTTTTTAAATGTCCCCACAGAAAGAAATCAAGGGGGGTGAGATCAGGTAACCTAGGTGGCCACTCCATTGGGCCACGTCTTCCAATCCACCTTTCTTCAAACTGGTTATCCAGAAACCTTCGAACATTAAGACCATAATGTGGTGGTGCACCATCTTGTTGGAACCAAACACTGGGATCCAAGTTTTCCCTATTATTTGGATCCGGAAATGCCGCAATTAGATCCGGGAGCACTGCCATACGAAGATGTTCCAAATAGCACTATCAAAACGGCTTAGGTTTACCTAAACATGTACAATTTGATTGAAATACACAAACAATCAACAATGCAACTATGTATGTGTTAAGATGTGTTTGTAGCTACAGACATATATGTTTCTACCTAGTTTGGTTTCGTCAGTGCAGCATAACAAAGAAATGTATTGAAGCATTAATATACGAGGTGTGTCTCAAAATTAATGAGAATGATTAGTTTTCAAGAGTTTTATTGAATCTATCTACAAATTAATATTGTTCCCTGCAAAGTATGTCCTTTGGGAATGCACACAGCGTCTTTAGCGAGTTTTCCATGCCTGGTAACAATTTTGGAAGTCTTGTTTGATTAGGCTGTTTAGAACCTGCGTCGTGGCTGTTTGGATGTTGTCTATTGTTCTGTAATGGGAACATTTCAATTACCGCTTAAGCGTTGGAACAAGAAAAAAATCCCATGGAGCCATGTTTGGAATGTAGGACGGGTGTGGGAGTACTAGAATATTTTTCTCTGCCAAAAATTCTCCAACCGACAATGAACTGTGACTGGGGGCATTATCGTGATGCAGGATCCACGAGCTGGTAATGTCAGGCCGCACACGCAGAACTTTTTGCCGAAAACGTTCAAGGACGTTGCGATAAAGAGTTTGATTCACCGTCTGGCCCGGCAGTACGAATTGTTTGTGGACAATTCCACGCGAATCAAAATAGATGATCAACTTGATTCAGGATTTTCTCATGCGAGCTTTCTTCGACTGCGGTGATGCAGGTGTGTGCCACTCTGTGCTTTGTCGCTTTGTTTCTGGATCATATTCAAATATCCATGACTTATCACCTGTTATCACTCTGTGCATGCATGATGTTGGGTTGGGTTGTTAAACGATCCCGCAATTGTTGACTAATGGAGAAGCGATTTTCCTTTTGTTCATCAGACAAGTTCTTGGGCATCAGCTTTGCACAAATTTTCCGCATGCCTAGCTCCTTTGTCACAATTCGATAAACAGTGTCCTTACTCATGCCGACCTCACGTGCCATCAACCTGAGTGTCAACCGTCTGCTAACGCAGAACGCACATTCGCCGCGCTTTCATCGGTTTTCACGTGGACGGTAGTCCGAAGCGATGGTCATTTTCGATGGTTTCGCGGCAATCTTTGAAAGCCTTGTATCATCTGAAAACTTGTGCTGACGACAGCGTAACATCTTCATATGTTGTTCTTACCATTTGTAGTGTCTCTGAAGCAGTTCCCTTTTTTAACGCAAAATTTAATTGCATATCGTTGCTCGATATTTCCTTGCATTTTACGTGTAACGTGGTATTGGAACTTAACGGTAAATACGTGGCGCTCATGCCACTAACACTAGACTTAGTAGCCTGCGCCTATTCTGGTTGCGTTCTTAGACATTCCACTCACATGTAGTCGACTCCAGTCGGCTGCAGTCGTTGTCATATTTAGCGAAAAAAAATTCATTCTCATTACTTCTGAGACATAACTCGTATGTTGAATAAAAAAAATTACTTATATATATATATATATAAGTACATATCATGGCTTCGTGGCCCTTTTCGAATTATGAGATTTAAAACATAATTACATTTTCGTGTTGAACTAAGCAAATTAAATTAAGACAAAGTTAATAAGTGCTTGAAACAAACACAAATAAACTTAATAATT
This sequence comes from Amphimallon solstitiale, assembly GCA_963170755.1. Classification (NCBI taxonomy): domain Eukaryota; kingdom Metazoa; phylum Arthropoda; class Insecta; order Coleoptera; family Scarabaeidae; genus Amphimallon; species Amphimallon solstitiale. The sequence continues at coordinate 10,430,681 of OY720678.1, read as the reverse complement.
ACCTGACAACGTGTATGAATGCGAATTTGTATTTGGTCTGCAAGTATGAATAGTAAATAAAAACGTCGATGAATGTTGATTCTGATAACTGGCAAAAAGACCTAATATCAACATAATTAAGGCCCACGTAATTCGTTATTGCAAGAAGTACTTCAGGGTTTATTGCATCGAAAGCCTTAGTGTAATCTGGTACAACCAATAATTACAATAGCTTCAAATCCTATTCATTTATAACTACATTTTGGGGCTCCCCAAGGTGACCTTAAGTTTTCTCTTATATAATTTATTTTTTAAAAACATGATTGCTATCATCGAGTAACCAGTCTTTCCTATACACATCATTTAAAACTATAAAATAATGATGTTATATTTCCTCAATGTAATATGGATTTTTTTTGAGTGGTATTCGGAATATAGTCTGAAACTGAACGTTAATAAATGCTTTACTGCTCCCTACGCCAGATGAACTGAAGACGTTTTATCTGTATATTTTCTTCACAACAAGACCGTTTATTACAAAACTTTAGTTCGGATTTGGGAATACCCTTGGACGGCTGGCTAATTTTCATATATTATTCATCTGGTAAACTTGCACACATCTCGTTGAGTTTTGTGACAAGGACGCACAAATGACTTGAATGCAATTAAGGCTTTATACTTTGTATACCTACTGGACCAGTAAATTTGAATACTAACCGTTCCGAAAATCGTCATGGAAAATATCATCTCCTTACTAAGTACCGTAGTTTTCAAGAGACCAGCACCCCTCTAAACATATTTTTCTATAGATTATCATAGCTATCATAAGTTGTTAGAGATACATTTACAAATACTACATATTTTTTGCCAGAATCCCATCATTAGTTCAAGCGTTACAAGTGAAGGACGGGTTTCTAAAGGAACAACATTTTGGACATGACTTGGTACCTTTTCTAAAGTATTACAACTTTTTTTTGATTTTATAAATCGTCTTTCAGTCATTCATAACCCCGAAATTTAGAGTTAAAATAATTAGACGTAACTATGTAATTAAATTTAATATTTACAAGTAATGACAAGATTAATTTGAAATTATGAGAGAATAAGCTATATATGTTAATTTATAGCAGCAGTACAGCGGAATCATTTCGAGAGGGTAATCCTTGGAGACAACAATAATTGACTTATTAGCGCTTGCTTTATGGAGCGCATAATAGCATGATCAATATTTATTTAGAACACATTAATAATCATCAAAACGGTATCACCTCCATACTAATTCGTACAGATAATAATATAGTATATTCTGGCAATATGTACAGGTCTTAAACGAATATGTAAATTTGATAATTCGGGTGCGCTATTTAATAAACGCGATAGACTTTGTTATAATACACTAAAGTTGGATTTAATACGAACGCTATAGAATTTTCAATGAAAGCCTAAATTATGTGGAATATGAAATATTTGTTTATAAACTGGCTGATACCCTTATATTACAATGATAAAAGCACAAATAGGACAGTTATACATTCAAATTTATAGTTCTACTCAATGATAAATAAAGTGATACATGTAATAAAAAGTCTAGCACATTTTATTATTATAAATATTGTTGCAACAAATATAATATTATGTATCTCACTACATTCCCTAAATTAAAAGCTATTTACATAATAAATACTTACATTTCCATGTGAACCATTTCTATATATTTATTTAAGTACACTTACGTGAAATAGAAGAAACCACAACTTAATCTTTCCTTAATTCATTGGTGACTTGTGAGAATCACACACTAAAACTTAAGTGGTGTCGCAAACTATTTAATTCTAATATATTTATACACTATCAGTCAAACTGTTCAGAAAAATATAAAACAAGTCTAAAATGTTTAAAAGACAAAATCTTGAAAATAACTCAACGGACAACATACAAGACGACTTAAAAAATATTTTATTACTCAATAATTATATTACTAGAGCAGTCAATAAAATTCCACTGATTTTGCAATAGGACCGATACAAATACAAGAAGTGAAAGTTAAAACGACCCTGTTGCAAATATAAACCTAGAAACCAAATATAAAAGCGTTCAATTCATTACAAAATCTGACAAAACTAACATTTATTCCTATACATTCCATACATACTCGCGAATACGGTCATTCAATTACTCATACCTTTAAAGGACAAAAGAAATACTCTTGCCAATATCAATAATAAAAACGACTATAATAATTTTAATAATATTTATTCGGCATTGACTCCACACATGACACCTAAAATTACAACCAAAAAAAAACATATTTTCAGACAACTTATCATAGTAATAATATCTATTATAATTAGGGATTGCAGTCCCGGTATTTGGTCCCGGGATGGTCCCGGGATTTTGTAAAAGAATTTTGGTCCCGGGACAACAGCGAAGTACCGGGACCTCAAAAGTCCCGAAACAGTATTTATGGTATAGCATGTTCTATATACCGGGTCGTCCAAAAGTCTGGATTCACGTGGATTTTGAGTAAACTATTCACTTTTTTGGAAAACTGAATTCTGTATCTTGAATGGGAATAAAATTGCAACTCAATAGTATTTTTTATTTCAAAAAAATTGTTTATAATTTTGAGATAAAGTTAATAACAATGTTTTTTTAAATGGAAACCTACCGTGATTTTTATTTCAGAGAGAGTACTTTCGATAAGAATTGCATTGGCATAGAAATTTTGGCTATAAACCTTACGATTATTGTTTAAATTAATATTAAATTTTCGATCCGAACACTCGTTCGCGCTTGTTCGGAAAATACACGAACGTGTCTTCTCTTACGACGTTTCCAACTGTAGGCATGGGTCCACCCCCTAATAAAGCATTCTATTGAAGGCGTTACGTTTATCTTGAATGAAAGCATTTTTTTTTTATAAAATGGAGATCTACCGCTTTTTGTCGCCGTATCCCACCATAATTAGAATTTCTATCCGTTCTCTCTCTACCAGTTCCATATTTACGCAAATTGTTCAAAATCACAGATCACAAAAATAATAGATAAAGTCAATACCAAAACAACACAATTAACAACAAACAAAACGTTCAAGAAAACAGAAAATAAAAATTCAAATTCGCTCCGTAAACGCACACTAGTAATACCAAAAACAGAATGAGATAAGATTTGGACCTTCCAAGTGTCTAAAAACGGAAAAAGACCATAAAATTATTTTTTATTAAACTACGTTGTACTTTCTCATAACGTTTAAATATCGTAATCGCGGTAGATCTCCATTTTATAAAAAAAAAATGCTTTCATTCAAGATAAACGTAACGCCTTCAATAGAATGCTTTATTAGGGGGTGGACCCATGCCTACAGTTGGAAACGTGGTAAGAGAAGACACGTTCGTGTATTTTCCGAACAAGCGCGAACGAGTGTTCGGATCGAAAATTTAATATTAATTTAAACAATAATCGTAAGGTTTATAGCCAAAATTTCTATGCCAATGCAATTCTTATCGAAAGTACTCTCTCTGAAATAAAAATCACGGTAGGTTTCCATTTAAAAAAACATTGTTATTAACTTTATCTCAAAATTATAAACAATTTTTTTGAAATAAAAAATACTATTGAGTTGCAATTTTATTCCCATTCAAGATACAGAATTCAGTTTTCCAAAAAAGTGAATAGTTTACTCAAAATCCACGTGAATCCAGACTTTTGGACGACCCGGTATGTGCTTATGCCCGTAAAATAATGTGAGGTATGTTAATGGTAATAAACTTCCGGATAAAAAATGCTAAATATAATTTTTAGTTTTTAGTAACTGCGCATCAGCTCTCAGCATTTCCATTAAAATGAATATGATTTGACACACTACACGTTACACTTAAAAATAAGTACCGATCCAAAGTCAATATGGCAACATTTTTAATATCAAAGAATAAAAAAAGGGCGAAATGTAAATTATGTCCCCATAAAATTATTATAGCTTAAGGTGGCTCGACAAAATGACTACACAAGCACTTTAAAGCAGCGCACGAAGAAAAATGTGGTGCAGCCAACTCAGCCACCAGTATCAGAAGCAAATGTCGCCCACACCTACGCTGTCCAAGCCGAAATTGTTGGCATCAACGAAGAGGGAAACTTCTCTTCCTTGCTATCTTATTCTTTCCAAATAATACCAAAAAAAAAAGAAAAGTAACGGATTATTTGCTAATGTATCCAAACCAGGAAGATAACTCTTTAGACGCGGTCATCGCTCGAATAGCAGCACTAGATGGGCTCCCATGCTGAGTTTCTATTACGTCTAGGTATCTATGAAAAGGATTGGAGGCAAGGGGATTTATAAATTTTCCAACATCTCCATCAACAATAAAAAATAGAGTTTTAATCTATTACGAAAAGGTCTTTGACAATTTTGCTAATGAAATAAAAGTCCGACGACAAAACGGTTAATGCGTCTGTTTAACATTCGATTAATGGACGTCCGTAACCAACAAACGATATATCAATATTTGTGGAAACAAAACTTAAACGATTTTAATTAACCTTGAAAGACGACATTGTTTCTGTCACAACAGATGGTGTCAGTGTAATGGTGAAATTGGGAAAATCAGAACAGCCTCTCCAGCAACTGTGTTTTGCTCATGGCATTCAACTTGCAGTTATTGCCATCATATTCTAAAAATATGTAAAAATACCAGAACCAAATTTTGGCAATGATGGTGATAGTGGCGATAGTGCTGATGAGAGCAGTGACGAAGGTAATTATGATAATGACAACATTGAAGAAGAGGTTCTTAAGTTAGTTGAAGGTTATGAACACGTATCTTAATTTTTTTCATTTAACAAATGATTGGAAACCCAACCCAATTAAGAAAAAGTGTTAAATTATTTCGCCTCTGTCCATTGAAAAAACACTGTTCTGCAGAACTATGTGAAAGAAAAACACAGCAAGGAACTAAATCTTATTGTAGATTGCAAAACCCGATAGAACAGCCTAGAAAATGCAATGGCTGTGTCCACAGGAGCAATACCGATATATCGTCAGCCAAAGCCAATCCAAATGAATTAATTGAAATAATTAAAGGCGAAATGACACTTTTTGAAAATGGTTGTCGTGGTCAGAATCTCTTATGTCATAAATATTTGCTAATTATACCACCTTCAAACCTTCAATCTGAAAGGGCACTTTCAGTGGCGAGATTGTTTGCAACAAAACTTCGTAAAAATTAGGATATCCATCTTTAAATGCACTTGGAGCGCTCAAGTCATATTTTAAAAATAATACTTATTTTGTTATTTTATAAAATAATAATGTAATTTAATGGAATAGTTTTTTATGTTTTTATTTAAGATAGTGTTTAGTGTCCATTGTTCATGTTCTTTTTTTACTATTTTTTGTTCCTGCTTTGTACTGTTGCTAAAACCTAATACCTAAACGAGTATTTAATAAAGAATGCTAAATCCCTTGTTTTTGTTTTCTAAGCGCATTTGCGCAATAATAAAATGTATATCGGTTTCGGGACTAGCACCTGGACTTATAATTAGGTCCCGAAGTCTCGAAAACCTTTTTGGTCCCGGGACTTGGAAACCCTAATTATAATACATGTGAGAAAGCCATTCTGTCTGAGTCCTGGGTTTGGACTGAGTAGTTTTAACATACTTCATTTTTGAGCTTATTTTCAAAATCCAAAGAAAAACCTTTAGAATATGACACATATCGCTTGTGATTTCATACCAGGGTTTTCCTTTTTTTAATGTATTGATATTACCAATATTGACATCACATTTGTCAGTGTGAAATTTTAAATTTATTTATGAAAGTGCTATTTAAAGCTTAAGAACTGACTTTATATACAGGGTTATTCACGCTATACGGCACGGAATATTGTGGCCAAAATACGTGACTTTCAAAAAGTTTCACTTTTGGGATATATGGGGGTCTAGTATGGTTACTTTTTAAAATTATTTTTATATTATACAGGGTGTCCCATAAGCCCTAAAAGTATCAAAGTTGTGTTTTTTTAAATGGAACCCCCTGTATATTATTGTATTTTCGGATTCTCCGATCAAAATAAGTGTCTGTTTTAATAAGGTTTACAATACCTAAACCTTAAGGTTTTTTAAATAATTTGAATTTTGCCAAAATCTAACCTAATTTTCATGTTTCAAATACTTAAGAAGTATTTAAGTTATGTAAGCGAAATTTACAGCGAAGTGTAACAATATATCATATTTTATATCCCAATCATAATAAACTTGCCATCTTATACAGGGTGTCCAAAAATTAAAACTAATCAAATAAGAACTTTAAGTGGCTATAACTTGATTAATTTAAATAGAACGCCATATTTTTTAACTTACCAGGAAATGTACTTTTTAATTACCTATCGAATGGTATTAGGGTGTTCTATAGCTAAGTCTTCGCGTTTTTACAGAATACGCCAAATAATCGTTTTTTGTACCATTTGGTGTTTTTTAAATAAAAGTTCTAATGTATCTAGTTGCCTATGGTATTTAGAAATGTCAGATAATTTACAATTATAAGAATAATAATGACGAATATCGTTACAAATGTTCAGAAACTTGGAACGTTATTTATAATCTAACAGGCTATAACAGCAATAATGGTAATAACATATCAACGATAACATAAAACAGAAGCAAAATATTTATAACAGATGTTCGAAATGTCGACCGTCCATTTCCAGACACTTACATATTCTTTTTTCAAAACCACTGCTAACTCTGGACAACATTTGCGGGGTTACAGTTTCAAAAGCGTCTCTTATGCGTATTTTTATATCGTGTGGTGTTGTCGGAGGCGTATTGTAGACAATTCCTTTTATGTATCCCCATAAAAAGAAATCTGGTGGAGTTAAGTCCGGGGATCTGGGGGGCCAATTTTGAAATCCATTTCTTCCAATCCACCTGTTTTGAAAGTTGGCATTTAAAAATTGCCGAACCTCGCGATGATAATGAGGCGGAGCTCCATCCAGTTGAAGCCACATGGTTGTTCTGATGTTTAAAGGGACTTCTTCTAATAATACTGGAAGTTGGTGTAAAAGAAAATCGAGAAACATCATACCATTTAAAGGTCCTTCAAAAAAATAGGCTCCAATTAAATATTGGCCCAGTATTCCACCCCACACATTAACGGACCACCTATTCTGATTTCTCATGACTCTGTATTCATGCGGATTCGAATCAGAATAATAATGGAAGTTGTGTCTATTCACGAGACCATTGTTATGAAAAATACATTCATCACTAAATAACACATTTTCAAAAAAGTTTTTATTTTCTGCCACTTTATCTAACACCCACATGCAAAATTCAGTTCGGTTGTCAAAATCATTTCCATAAAGTTCTTGGCAGAGCTGGATTTTATAAGGATGAAATCTGTGTTTTTTAAGAATTCTTGAAATACTTGCTTGACTAATGTTAGTATTTTCGGATATCTGATTTTGACTAACATTGGGATTTTCGATAACTGAACCAACTACCGTAAAAACATTTTCTTCATCTTCAGTGACAGGTTTTCTTGTAATGGGTTTTTTATAACTGACACTTCCACTTTCCTGAAACTGGTTTAATAATCTCTCAAAAACGGCTGGCTTAGGATGATTTCTTTCCGGAAAACTTTGAGCATAAACTCGAGAAGCCAATAAACAATTTTGATGACATTCTCCTAGGATAAAAATCATATCAATACGCTCTTCTTTTGGGTAAATCTTCATTTTGACTAAGCAACACCACAACAATATTCAAATAATAACGATCTAAACTTCCACAATTACAAAAAATAATACCACTATAGCAAAAACAGACTTTGCAGACTAAACTGACAGACTAAATGAATTTATGTGACATTTCTAAATACCATAGGCAACTAGATACATTAGAACTTTTATTTAAAAAACACCAAATGGTGCAAAAAACGATTTTTTGGCGTATTCTGTAAAACGCGAAGACTTAGCTATAGAACACCCTAATACCATTCGATAGGTAATTAAAAAGTACATTTCCTGGTAAGTTAAAAAATATGGCGTTCTATTTAAATTAATCAAGTTATAGCCACTTAAAGTTCTTATTTGATTAGTTTTAATTTTTGGACACCCTGTATAAGATGGCAAGTTTATTATGATTGGGATATAAAATATGATATATTGTTACACTTCGCTGTAAATTTCGCTTACATAACTTAAATACTTCTTAAGTATTTGAAACATGAAGATTAGGTTAGATTTTGGCAAAATTCAAATTATTTAAGAAACCTTAAGGTTTAGGTATTGTAAACCTTATTAAAACAGACACTTATTTTGATCGGAGAATCCGAAAATACAATAATATACAGGGGGTTCCATTTAAAAAAACACAACTTTGATACTTTTAGGGCTCTTGGAACACCCTGTATAATATGAAAATAATTTTAAAAAGTAACTATAATAGACCCCCATATATCCCAAAAGTGAAACTTTTTGAAAGTCACGTATTTTGGCCACAATATTCCGTGCCGTATAGCGTGAATAACCCTGTATAGTTACTGAATCGGAAACAAAAATTTGCCTACGATGAGATTCGAACTCAGGCCTCCTAATTAATTTACTCAGCGCGAAGCAGAAAAATCACATTAGATATTTCTAAGCTGAGGAAAAACAGAATTTTAAAAATAATTAAAATACAAATTTACACATTCATTTCCGAACTGCCGGAGAAAGATATATTATTTCAACTGTTACTTGAAGATATCAAGATGTTTAAGTAGATATGGACTCAGGCTTACGTGGCGCAGATGGTAGCGCGCCTAACCGGCTACTAATATATATATTTATATAGGTATATACCGCATATGTAAAATCACATTGGGGATAGGATATATGTATACTAGGCACACCGGCAACAACGCCCAATCGTGGCCGTAGTCATGGTGCAAGGAAGCAAGATATGCTTTTGCTCATCTCTGGATGACGCGCATTCGACCTCTAATACTACCAGTTCAATAAAGTCGTGAATTCACAGGACACTATTTCAATAAAGTCCTTTTTAACAGAAATACAATACAACACAGTAAGAAAATAAAAGCACAATTCTAATTAAACATTAATTCTTAGTAAATTATTATATACATTTATTAAGAACGGAATTCTAACGAAACTAAAAAATATACTCTAAACAATACTAAAAAATAAAATGTTATTGCATAGGTTCAAAAATGTAGCAAGGCATTGTCCGAGCCTATCATAAAAAGTTGTCTCGCACATTACGAACCACATCGACTGTTACGGATTCAAAAGCCACTATGATTAGCCTTCTCAAAATACTAAGCTTTCTAGCCTGCCAACTTGTGCACTGTATATTTATTTTTGATGTATCCCTACAAAAAGAAATCATTTAGCGATAGATCAGGAGATCGCGGAGGCCAACGAATATTTCCTGTTCCACTAATGGAATCAGGAAAAGTATTCATTAAAAAATGCTTTATTACTCAGACCGCATTATTTGCAGGACAACCGTCCTGTTGGAACCAAATAATATCCCGATCTAATCCGGTATTATCAATAGCGGGAAGTATCTGATTCTGTAGCGTATCGAGGTATTTGTACGCATTTAACGTACCATCAATAAAAATGGACCTAGCAAATGGTCACTCAAAATACCTGCCCAGACATTCACTTTCTGGGGATATCGGGTGTGTTTAACAAAATATCTGTGCTGATTTTCCCGAGCCCAATATCGAATAACAGAAGGATTGTGCTTTCCATTTAATGGAAGTGACGATTCATCTGTGAATACAATATATGCGATGAAATTCTCATTTTCATTGTCTTTTCCATTACGGTTTCACAAAACTCCATTCTTTTAAAATTGTCATCGAGAAATATTTCTTGGGTTTTCGAGTATTTGAAACATTTTAATTTATTTCGCTTCCATATGTTCGCGACGGTTTTATTACTCACACCCAATTCCTCAGCAACAATTCTGGTAGATAGCGTATCCTCTACTTCGAGAGTGCTACAAAACATTATATCCCGCTCTTCTCGTTCCTCAGCTTTTAGTGGATTTACCTCTCTAGGATTACACTTTGTGCAATTATTTAAACAAAGACATTTTTCAAAGCTATTCAAAATATGTAATATGTTTTGCTCACAGGGTACGGGTCTGTCTGCAAATATTTGCGGAAATAAATTTATGCAATCCTTTGCAGAATGACCACTATAGTACCATTTAATAATTTGCAGTTTTTCTTCTGGTGTGTAGCGAGGCATTGTTACCATTGACCCCTCCTCTCACAAACACAGAACGACGCTGTTCGACACGATCTCCAGATACAATTTTAGTTGTTAAAGGGAGTCTTGGAAAATGCTTTCTGTCAGTTACTTCTGTTAGTGAGTTCAGTCAGTGACTTCTGTCAGAGTTGTCAAGTGAAATTTTTTTCGATAAATGCGCGTCATCCAGAGATGCACAAAAGCATACCTTGTTTCCTTATGTCGTTCAGGTCGTCAGTTATAATCGAGGGTGCATACAAAAATTATGATTTTTGTAGTTTATCCGAATTTTGCGACTTTCCTTTGTAATTGTCCCGATCTTTTTTCGTGAAAACGTTTTCAGGACCATAACAAATAAAACAAAAATAGAATTATGTATATTCATTGTTCAAATCGTGAGTTATGGTCTATAGAGAAAAGCACATTAATTTTTTTCCGAATTTTACAATTTTCTAGGCAGATTTTCCAAATTTTCTTTCCCTAAAAACCATATTCGAACAGTGACGAACATTTCTTTAAAATATTAGCAAAACCGGTCCAGCCGTTCGCATGTGATGCGTTTACCAACGATCAGCATTTAATTTTTATTTATATAGAGAATTATTAACAACTAAAACAATTTGCAACTGAAGTAATATGGTTCGATCAAACATTTAAAACCGACAGATTAGTGTGTTACAAATTATTGGAAGAGTGATATTTGAGCAATCATCAAATTCTTTTCTTTAGCGATCTTATCCCTTCATTTTTAGTAACTTTTGGGTAACGAAATTCAGGTGGTCAACAACTTTTGTTCAGAACAGTTGAAAATATAAGCAACTGAAAATAAAAATAAACTAAAAATCAATTTTTAAATAATTTTGTGATTTATATTAACTGAAAAACTTAAAGCATCAATTCAAAAGTTAACCGCAATTGATCAGAAAGAATGATATTATTAACAGTTAGCTAGAATTGATAATCATGATTTGTAAACTATTGTATTTTCCACCTCTAGAGTTAAACCGTCTCTATTGAGAAAATGTAGTTTCGAGAAAGACACGAGAAGCGAGTATGCTGGAATTAGATAGATGAATAAAATCGAACTTGAACCGAAATTATTATGTTGACCTTGTAGTTGTGAAAAGCTTGCGGGTAGATAAAAAGTTATATTTCTATACAAGTTCTATAACAATATAAATTAGGTGTCAAGATATAAGATACATCTAATTCAGTTAATGTAAAAAAAATATTCAGTCCTATTAATAGATTTCTCTTGCTGTCTATATTTAAATCCTGTTTTAAGAAAATAACTCAAAACATTTCTGGTATTTTCTGAAACTACTTTTTATTCGAGGGTTATATTTCTTAAAAAAAAGAATTTCAAGTTTCTGTTCAAATTAATGTCTTCATACTATTGATCATGCTTCGGAAGTACCTATATTGTGGAAATAAACACTTACTTAAAAACCACTTCGTTAGGTTCTAAGAAGAAGAATTAAGTTATAGAATTTACACTGCCAAAAGAGGGATCCTTTTATACGACTAAGCTTGTGAAACTGTACTCAATAGGAAATCAGGGCAGTGGACAATGGACGTACAAACAACGGGAAATGCCAATCCCCTAAATAAACGGAATTATATCACACAGATAAAGCCCGCATGTCCCACGAAAGCCTGTGAAAATACATTTTATAAAGGTAGAGACACATTTTTGCCCCTATATTACATTCAAGCAGCACGAGGTCTTGCTGGCGGTGCGGCCAGTAAAGTTATGAGATTATCGTATTGCGTGACGTTATTGTTGGAAACATGGTTCAAGGGCGCTTTTCGGTTCTGTATTGCTTGATATCAGATCGCATTGGTAATATTTAGTTTTAACGATGAAATTAGAAACGTATTTGGAGCTAGCTTAGGCTAGCCATATATATATTCATGAATGCTATGGATTTATACCTATTTCGCCTCATTTGTCGGTTTAATTGAATTTTTCACATAAGCACGGAAAGAGGTCGTAAACGTTAATCAAGTAACAACGGGCGCAAAATATTAGAAATTCATACACAACTATGTAGAAAAATTTACAACTGTTCCTTAAATTAACCTGTTTCATATTTATTTAGAAACTGAAATCTGAAACATAAAACGTTTTTCATTTTCATTTTAACAATATTTACTGGATAATAAAATGTATGTTCTCATAATTTAATTGTATTCTAAAAGTTTATGCCGTAAAGTTGCGCACACGCTTCTTCTATACAAGGTGATAATTAAATAGGCCTCGTAACAGCCCTCGAAGATCGATGCAAATGCAACTCTTCCTAGTTTCTGCCTTGAACCTTTCTATGCACTAGAATAGTAATGAGACTAGCATATACCGCTGGCTAGTACCGCTCTTATATTCAAGATACAATAATGTTATGATATATGTATAGGTATGCTCATCTAAGAGTGGGAAGATATATTACCGTTCTGTAATCCTTCGCTTTTTACAAACAACTAATTTGCAAGAAAGATATAAACACAAAGTGAAAAAAACAAACAAATACTATATTTTGCATATGTTCGGCCATACACCTTCTTCTGTACCTGCAATCAATAGTGTAACTGTCATATGTCAGAATCGTGCAACGTACAGGAGCCCCATAGCCTAGAGGAGCTCTGTATTAAAACATCTATATATCTTTTTGGAAACACTATTAAACGCTAAAACTTATTAATACGAGGCATGTCTTTTTAAGTAAGTACCGTTTTGAAATTAAAAAAAGACGTGCAAAGATATATTTTTACATGAAAGCCTGTATCTTAATCTACTTTTCAACGTAATTTCCTTCAATATTGAGGCACTTGTCATAACGTTGTACCAGTTTATGAATACCCTCCTCATAGAAGTCTGCCGCCTGACTTGTTAACCACTGCATCACAACTGTTTTGGACTTCGTCATCGTCTTGAAGACGCTGACCACCCAGGTGTCTCTTCAAGTGCAGGAACAGATGGTAGTCAGGTCAGGGCTGTACGGAGGATGATCTAGAGTTGAAAGATGTGATGAGATCTTTGGTCTGATTAGCCACATGCGGACGGGCATTGTCATGCAGCAAAACGATGCCCTTGCTCAACTTGCCTCGTCTTTTGTTCTGGATTGAACGGCGCAGATTTTTCAAGGTCTCAGAATAAGCTGCTGCATTGATTGTCTCATTACGAGGCAGAAAATCCACAAGCAATACTCCTTTTCTGTTCCAAAAAACTGTGCACATGATTTTCCGGGCAGAAATTGTTTGCTTAAACTTCGCTTTTCCGGGTGAACCTGAATGCCGCCATTCCATGGACTGTTGCTTTGATTCTAGTGTGGCGTAGGCCACCCATGTTTGATTGCCCGTAACAATTTGGCTTAAGAAATCATCAGCGTCGTTGCGGTACCGCTCAAGGAAAGTCAATGCACTGCCTAAACGTTTGGTTTTGTGCACAACCGTCAACATTTTCGGTACCCAACGTGAGCACAATTTTCGGTAATTCAAGCGCTCTCTGACAATGCCATACAAAACACTACGCGAAACATTAGGAAAGCCATCACACAAAGAGGACATCGTAAAGCGTGTGTTTTCTCTCACCTTATTGTCCACTTCCTGCACCAAACTTTCATTAACGACCGAAGGACGCCCACTCCGTTGTTCATCATGCACATTTGTGCGGCCATCTTTAAATGCTCTCACCCACTTTCTTACCAGTCCATCACTCATTATGTTTTGTCCGTAAACTGCACAAATTCCACGATGAATATCGATCGCTTTTAGGTCTTTAGCACTAAGAAATCTTATAACAGCCCGTACTTCATAGTCGGCGGGACTCACGATTATCGGTGGCATCTTAAACACTCAGTAAACAACGTAAACAAAGTACAATCAGACTGTAATGGCGTCAGTGCGTAGGCAAGAGATGTAGGTCCCCAGTGCACATACGCCAGAACGCCGACCGCAGCGCTGCGGTCGCGGTGTGGAAAAACGGTACTTACTCAAAAAACATGCCTCGTATAATATACAGGGTTATGATAAAGTAACGCACAAAATTCATAAAACGTACAATGTTCATTTTTGAAAAAGATGCAAAAACACGTCAAACAGTTTATTTTATTCCGCGTCTTTTAACATAAGTCAAAAAAATAAAACGTCAAATTTGTCAAAGTTATGACGTCATCAATATTTGTTTTAAATATGAAGCTTGTTTTTTTTTTACTTTATTTGATAAAGCTTGTTTTTCTGCATTATAAAGAAATAATTGAAGTAGGGGTCACATAAGAAAAAACCAAAAAAAAAACGAATTAGACATGAAATGACTCGTATAACTCCGCAGATGATCGAAGACTCTGTAAATCAGGTCTACCATCATCTTGGCCTATGTCAGATAGTGAACGGGACACAGTTTGAACAATTTCTGTAAGAAATCGTTTTGGTTTAATGGACTGTTTAGTTAATTTAAATGTTATTACTATAATAAAGTTTATTTTGTTTTTTATTAATTCTCTCAGTTTTTTCTTATGTGACCCCTACTTCAATTATCTCTTTATAATGCAGAAAAACAAGCTTTATCAAATAAAGTAAAAAAAAACCAAGCTTCATTTTTAAAAACCATATTGATGACGTCATAACTTTGACAAATTTGACGTTTTATTTTTTTGACTTATGTTAAAAGACGCGGAATAAAATAAACTGTTTGACGTGTTTTTGCATTTTTTTCAAAAATGAACATTGTACGTTTTATGAATTTTGTGCGTTACTTTATCATAACCCTGTATAATCATTGGACAATCAGAAGTCACTTAATAGTATATTAAACTACAAGTTTCATAAGACACGATTTTTGCGCACGCGTTCAAGTTTAGAAAACGAGCCGCTAGGCGAGTTTTCTAAAGAACAAGTGCGCAAAATGTCTTATGAAACGTGTATTTTATACTATTTTTTCTATTTCGGTTATTAAAAGTTCAAAAAAGTTTAAAATAAGAGACATGTTTTGTTCGAATATTTTAGAAATTTTGCTTTTTTTGAAGTTGGTTACTCTGATTTTTAAGTAGAACGTTTTAAATATTTGAATTTCGGTGGTGCTATATGTAATTGTGTTTAAAATTCAGACTGATTTATACAATAAATTATTTCAAATTATCAACAAAAAGGACGAAATAAATAACTGTACGCCCCAAGAGATTCGCAAAATAGCAGAAGACAATTTACAAAATCTTTCGCCGACAAACTCTCTACATATTTATCAAAACAAACTTTTATAACAATTGTACTATTCAACATGGTAAGTACCTAACTAAGTAAATGTCAATAGTAGCATCCGAAAACTTATCATCCAACTCTGCTTAACAATTTATATTGCTAATTAGTAAGTGAAATGTTAGCATGTGTGCTTTTTATTCTTTGTACAATTTTATTGCACATTTTTGTTACTTTAAAGGCTTATATTTTGACATTTAAATACGATTAGGTTCCATTCTTTTTGTTACCAACTTCAAAAAAATAAAATTAGCGTGCGATAAAGTAATACTTTATGCAACCCAAACGGGTGTCGTAAAGTGAACTTTATAGCACCGGAATAGAAAAAAAAATTAAGTCAGACAAGATGGTCAATCATTATTGTCTACACGATATCTGCACTGAAATACTGCTTAAAAGTTCCAATAAAGTTGAAAATAATAATTTCAAGTTTTTGCTTTGCGAATTTATGAATACTGTTTGAACGACACCGATGTTGTTCGTAAAGTTTTACAAAAGGCAAATAGACCTTTAGGAAAGGTTTAAATAGAGTTTAAATTGTATATAAATGACTTCGAATCATTCAAATAAAAGCAGTTTGATGGATTAGCGTCTGACTACTGGTTTGAAAACAGAAAATATACCTTTAACACAATTTGAAATAATGTATTAGACATAATAATACCTGAATGGATACGAGTTTTAAGGGAGTAAGTGCAGTTAGCAAAACGAGTTTCTAATACCATGAAAATAACTGGGTGCGTACGAGGCACAAATTTGTAAACTAATGTACAGCATGTGGTGAGGATGTCTTGACGGGAAAATTGGCATGAGGCTTTTCAAAGACACCTTATCACATACTGATGTGTGATAATAATGTCTTTGACAACTCTCGAATTCTAGTCAAAACTGTATATTTTGATCGATTTAAATACATATTTTATTCATCAGTCATAATAATACTGAACGTACTTATTACCTAATTCGTTAAAAATTAACTGTATTGCTCTGTATATTGCTTTGATGTAGATGGCAGTGATTCTGAAATATAAGAATACTATATATTTCTTTATCATATACCGGGTGTTAAAAAGAGCGTAAAATATTTATGGATGTAGTATTATGAACCAAAGAAAAAAAAATTTCTTAATAAACATGTGTCCGCAAAGTAACGGTGTCGGAGATAAGGAAGTTTATTTTTTTGAAACATTTATTATTTACTACATACAAACAAACAAAGTAAACTTTTCGCAAAAACATAAAACAAAATTACATGAGTTGCTTGAAGTGCCCTCCTTGCATTTTCAAACAGGCACCACATCTTAGTTTGAACGATATTCGAACTCTTTCTAAAACACCCTTATTGGTTCGGATTTGTTGGCATTTTCGATTATTTCGTAGCTGCAGCTTCTCGAAGCTATTTACCATAGTACCATAGACCAATGTTTTTAAATATACCCAAAGAAAAAACTCTCTAATTTGGTTTTTTTTACCGAAATGTAGCGGTTTTAATTCTTTATTAGCTTATGCAAAAAGAAACATATCATTGTATTTAACTTTTTTGGAAAAAGGCCTAATATTTGCTTACATTTCAGTTAACGGCATCTACCGGTGACGGCAAAAGTCCGAGATACAAAAACACAAGTTCAGTTTGTAGAGCAAATAAGGCACTTTTAAATGAGACCGAACTTATTCAAATCGGTTAGGCCAAACGGGAGTAATCCTAGTTTATATAACAAAACATTTGAACTGCCCCCACCACTTTATTTCACTAGATAGTGAAAAATGTGCAAGACTAAAAGTATTAAAGAATGTGTAAGGAATAAAATTTAAAAATTTTCAATACCCCTTAATTAGTAAAAATATGAAGAAATTCTTAATTTTAACATTGATCCTGACTGTTACGCCTCCTTGCGGACAGTTTACAAACTCCAAAATAATTTCCAGCATTTTCTCTTGGGTACTTTTACTCGAAATTTTTTTACCCGGAAGCAATATGGCTACTTGTTTCGGAGATATAGCCGGCGGCCATTCTTAGTTGGCCACCCGGTACATGGTACGGATAAAGCAGATGCTCGTGTAGGGTTCTCCAAAGAAGAGGAACACTAATTCCAACATCTGCTAATATTCTTCGCACACTCGTACTCGGATTATCCTCTATCCATGCTAGAACAACTTCTTCTTCTGCTCTAGGACTAGATAAGCTACCTTGGTCCTCCGCATAAATGACACTGTTTGCGCAATTAAACAACACCACACAATCTTTTCTGTATTCTTACAAACATGTGAAGGAATCTGGTGATTTGGATAAATTTCAACATCGCGCTTCTGTGATATTTACTTAACAAGTTGTTTAAACAAATGGGTTTTCTTAATTAAAAAAAAATTGATACTCTGAGATATTTCCTTTCAATTAAAATTTATACGTTTATTTTTATTTATTTAAAAAAAAATGTTTTAAGAAAACCTTATTGCTGCCCTGTTAAATATTAATACTTTTATCTGAATAGTTACTACGAATATTCGTTTGATTAATTTAATTCTTATTTACCTTCATTTAAGCGATGTTTCTTTTAAAGAGTCTTCCCCGAATTGCAAATCAAGATAGAGGTAGAGGGTTTGATTGTGTATCGGCTCTAACATCTTATATTAAAATTTGGCATTTCACTCTGATCATTATACCTGTTATTTATGGTATATTAAAAATAAGTTGCAGAGAGGATTTACCATATCCTTAGAATTTTGTTGTAGTTTGCATGGCCGTCTTGTTTTCCTGGGAGGAGAACTCATGGTTGAAAATGGGGCATTAGGTATACGAGTACACTTGTGCAATTGAATCATGTGTTTAAGTTGAAAATCGTTCATGTGCACTATAAAAATGTTTTGCTTTGAAATAAGCTATTATTACAGAATTCAAATAACAGAATAACCAATACTTTTATTCATATTCTTCATTGGAGGAATTTCTAACTGACGTGTAGTTTGCGCACTGGAATATATTTCATATAATAACTATCGAGTATTGTATTTTTAATTTATATCCTATCTGTTACAAAGCATTTTTATTAGTTCTTTTCTCTGAATGTCTAGATATTTAATTTTTTGCTGGACGACAGAAGTCTATAGTCTCGTAATATAAAATACCATATTTTTTTGATGCCAATGAAGACACCTTGGAAATAATTTCAATACATACTAGTACAGAGTAGTATCTGGTACCTTTGAATAACATTCGATGACCCATCTTTCTCCGTAACACTTGTACAATCTTACTTCTTGTGACTGATAAAGGCTTCTCGTTATCACTTGCAATCTAGTATACTGTCGGAGACCGCTTTCGTACATTTGATTGTAATTTAGTGGTTATCTCGTTTCAAAGCTAATTTGTATAAAGTAAAGCATACTGAAGCCCGTATTTGGTTTAGCTCATGAAAGAAGATTATTTCGAAGGTTTAATTATTAATTTACTTTCAATCAATTTATATAACAATGTTATACATGAGACTAATTTGTAATTGATTTAGTTTATTCTTGATGACTCTTTAATGCCTGATAAAGTACGATCCACCTAGTTTGTGCTTGTTTGACCGATATTTATTTATAAAATTTTATATTGTTTACCGTAAATCGGCTTCATTGTGAACACCGATTTCATGCTATTATCATACATATTTATTTTTTTAAATCAGCTTGTAGTATTTTTGTAGAGTGTAGTATTCATAAATTTTATATGATTTGTTTTCTTTTTCATTCAGAGTATTAACAAGTTTTACACTTATATATAATTTTTCACTTCTTTCTAAGAAATACTAATTTATAATTTCCGTTATTTTGTCTGTGAAAAGCATTAAAGTAGCTCAAGACGGATGAACTAAAAACCGTACGAGCAAAGGGAAGAATTCTTCAGATGTTCGTTGACATTTTTCTTAGTGGATCGATGGGAAGATATTTAATTTAAAAATATGGAACATTAAGAGGGGGCATTGTAAAAAAAGACTTTATGTCTGGAGAATGTGGATATTTTCTAACTCTCTTAGCAAAAGAGTGAAACATAAAATCCCTAAAAGAAAAGCGGATGCATAAATAAAATCATAACTACTAGAAACGTAAACATTTGTAAGGATTAAAGCAAATGTAGCAAACACTAATAATGACTCGTCAAACAATCAATATTTTATCCAAGAACAAACCGGGCCCACGTTAAAGACGAATGTAATATAATAACTGTAGTCAAGCTTATAAAACGCTAAAATTTACCAAACCGGAAATAGTGTTTTTTTTTGTAATAATGATGGTAAAGCATAATTGACACTAAGGAAAATATTGATAGTTCGAAAGTAACGATAAATTCTCAGTCAATCAACCTACTCTACTTTGGAATAGGTGTGGAAGTAACAATTGCTTTATTGTCAATATATTAAACCATAGCCCGGGAGGGTTTAGAAGCATCATTTAATATTATTTAATATACTCCCAGATCAAATAAATCGGAAACGGATAAAGATATTTAAATTTTGTAAGAAGTAGTTACTAAAGAATGTGATCGACTCTAGTTTGTTCTCACAATTGTGTTTTATTATGTGAAAATATAAATGGCGCTGCGATGAAAAGAATTTTTTTGATCGCCACAATCTTTATTTGTTTTTTATTTGAAAGAGTATTAAAATTAATGTTAATTTTATTATTTGTGTTAGTTCCCAAAATTTAACGGTTTCATAGATATTCGTGTTTAAAAAAAGTAAGAGTAATTTTAAAGTTTTGTCTTTATTTTGTTTAAATATTTAATTTGTAGGGCAAAATATCAAACATATTCACAATTCTTGCTATTATACTTACTTCACAATTTAAATTTTATAGTTAGTTTCTTTTCTTCATGGGCACCCATAGGTATGTAGGCAGAAAAGCAATCATATCTGTGTTATATGTATGTATGCTTGCTTTGATTATTTAGGAAATATTTTGACATTGGCACACATTAGTGACATTTGCTTGATTATTAATTGTCTTTACAATTAGCTTCATTCAAACATTTACTCACCTTGCGTTGAGATTGTATTAAAAATATGGTTTTGCACACAAATTACAGGCAAACTGAATATGGTTTTAATTTATGGAGAATCCCGTAGAAATGCATCTGAAGCAATGCGATTATATGCTCTACACTTACCAAACAGGCCTTTACCAGATCACAAAACATTTATAAGTTTGTGTGCAAATCCCAGAAACTACGGTAGCTTCGAAAAACAAAAACAATTAAGGCAGAAAAGAGTAAGAAATGAAGACGGGGCACCTGTTCATAATACTAACATAGTTAGCGACTATTTTAATCAAACGTTCCAACGTCATTGGATTGGTACTAATGGCGTCCTTAGCTTGCCGGCTCATTCGCCGGATTTAACCCCGTTAGATTTTGCCTTGTGGGGTTACTTGAAACCTGAAGTTTACAATGAACCCATAACAGATATGGGCGACCTTTATAATAAAATTTATACAAGTGTTCAAAAAATTAGTAGAAATACATTGTTAAATGTTTGCGGAAGAGAACTAATAAGGCGATATACGTTATGTAGCAATCAAGAAGGCAACAATTTTGAACATCTTTGTTCGTTATATTTGATCCTTTTAAGTATTTAAACAAAATAAAGACAAAACTTTAAAATTACTCTTACTTTCTTTAAACACGAATATCTATGCAACCGTTAAATTTTGGAAACTAACACAAATAAAAAAATTTACATTAATTTTAATACTCTTTCAAATAAAAAACAAATGAAGATTGTGGCGAGCAATCAAATTCTTTTCATCTGAGCGCCATCTATATCTTCAAATAATAAAACACAATTGTGAGAGCAAACTAGAGTCAATCACATTCTTTAGTAACTACTTTTTATAAAATTCAAATATCTTTATCCGTTTCCGAGATATTTGACCTGGGAGTTTTAAGTGGTACACCCTGTAT
The DNA here is from genome assembly GCA_963170755.1 of Amphimallon solstitiale. Lineage (NCBI taxonomy): Eukaryota > Metazoa > Arthropoda > Insecta > Coleoptera > Scarabaeidae > Amphimallon > Amphimallon solstitiale. Next base: position 10,409,255 of record OY720678.1, on the reverse strand, counting down.
ACCAATTATTGAAGAAGTATCCCAACCGTATCAAATATATCGATGTTATGTACGAAGAAATTGTAGAAATAATCTCTGCTAAATGTAGTAAAGTACTGGAACACGTTAAAGACGAATATAATATAATAACTGTAGTCAAGCTTATAAAACGCTAAGGTTTACCAAACCGGAAATAGTTTTTCTTTTTGTGATAATGATGGTAAAGCATAATTGAGACTAAGGGAAATATTGATAGTTCGAAAGTAAGGATAAGTTCTCAGTTAATCAACTTACGCTACTTTGGAATAGGTGCTTGTGTATGGAAGAAACAATTGCTTTATTGTCAATCTATTAAACCATAGCCCGGGAGGGTTTAGAAGCAACATTTAATATTAATTAATATATACCAATTATTGAAGAATTATCCCAACCGTATCAAATATATCGATGTTATGCACGAAGAAATTGTAGAAATAATCTCTGCTAAATGTAGTAAAGTACTGGAATTAATAACATTCAAGTTAATGCACTTAAAACAATCTGTGAAATCATAGTCCCGAAAGTTAAATTTTCAGTATACATTCAAGCATTTTTTCTTTTTATTAAAAACATTGGGTGTAATACCAGTTCATAAGAAAATAGATTCTACTAATTAAACTATTAACCAATTTCCATGCAAAATATATATCCAAAAATGTTTGAGACAATACTGTATAGGAAATTATCAGAGTATCGAGACAATAACAAATGACTTTCAGAACTCAAAACTGTTTTTGTGGTAAGGTTAACTGGAACGGTAATAGACTTTTTTCTAATACGTACAATTTCTATTTAGTTTTTTATATGCAGTATAAGGAAGTACTGTGATGACGGAAATTTTCGACCTCTAGATTTTTGCATGTCACGTTTTGAAGTCCCCTGATACAGGAAAAGTGATTTTTGAAAAATATCCCCCCTCCCCCTCTCCCAATTTGCTAGTATAATCTTCCTTGTGAGATATGATTTGATTTTCAGTAAATAGGTAAAGCGGAAGTAGTAGTTTATTTCAGTGAGAGAATCAAATTTCATCAATATTTTGTGAACTACTAAGTTCAAACAAACGTTTAAAACGTGTTTCGAAATTTCTACCGGAAGTAGGTCTTTTAATCTCATCGAAAAGTAGCTTTCTGCGAATATCTCACAAGGCTATGTTTTTTAAACAAGAATATTTAGAATATAAAAGTATTTTAAACTTGATTTTGAATATTTTGTTTATAAAAAAAAATCAATATTTAGACCGGAAGTAGCACATTCACTCTTATCTGATAGGCGTGTTTGGTAAATATCTCGCAAATTATGCGCTCTACACAGATTTATTAAAAGCACAAAAGTATTTAGACCCCAATTTGGGACAATTTTTGTATCAAAAAATTTCAATATTCGGACTAAAAGTAACACGTTTACTATTATGGAATAGCAGTTTTTTGCAAATATTTTGCAAATTATGCATTCTATAGGATTTCTTAAAAGTTAGAGCTGGATATTGATAATTTTTGTATAAAAAAATTACACTTATTCAGAAGTATATTATGTTCTATTTAAAACTTGAATGGGAACAACTTTTGTATAATTAAGAACGCACATACGTATAAGAAAGTCGTGTGTTGCTAACGCCTAATTTTTTAATTTCTTTCGAGTATTGGATAGTTTTGAGGTTTACTATATTCTTAAAGAAATGTACTCATTTGGTATATATGCCATGCATAGTTGAAATAGGCAAAATCCTTATTAACGTTAACATAATAGTTGTATAGTTATCCGGCTACTAATAGGAGGTATAAAAGTAGTATAAATGATAACGTGCTACCACAGGGATCTGTTGCTTTCAATATTTATAAATGGCTTGTCGAACTATGTTGAAATATGCTTTACTTATCGTCTATTTACAATTTATAGTTTGCTGTTCTTACAAAAATAGCAACAAATATAATTAGAACGGCCAGTATCTGTAGAGTAGACCGGGGACAATTGAAACAGGGGACAATAGAAACATACTTAATCTTTCCTAGATTTTGAGGTTTAAATCGCGCGCGTGTGTACCAAACGAACCGTCTCTAGATGCTTCCTGTAGACATCTATCGGCCACTGACGGCAGTTGAGAATGTAAATGTCTACCTCGTATAATGTGTTTTACCGCCATTAGTGTAAAGTTTTTCGTCTGTGGAAAAAGTGTGATACAAGAAATAAGAGCGTAAGTACCCAGCTTTGACAATTTTTATTTGCATTTCGTTTACCCTCTTTCATCGAAATAGTTTAGATTATTATTGTCATTCGAGATTAAGAAAATATTTAAGTGTTTACTTAAATAGGTGTAGTGGGGACAATTGAAACAAATTACATGGGGACGGTTGAAACATGTTTCAATTGCCCCCATTGTGAATTGTTTTATGAAGCTTACTGATATACCTACCTAGGTTCTGCTTATATATACATATATTTATGATAAAGAAAAGAAATATTGCGGATTATAGAATAATAAAGTATAAATTTCATGGGGTAACTCCGCTCAAAATGCAACTGCGGACACGTGTTTCGAACTACTTGGTTCTCGTCAGCGCAGTGTAGCCAAGGAATAGGATGGGATAACCTTGGAGCTGAAAAACATCAATCAGAGACATACACAAGGGACAGCCTACCAATTGAGGCTTCAGCTAGAGTGTCCTCGATACTGAGAATGAATCTAACGTCGCCGCGATTAGATTTATACTTTATTATTCTATAATCCGCAATATTTCTTTTCTTTATTGTTATCCTGTGGGTTCAGATGGCTTGCAGGTGGACAATGTCTACCTCGCGGCGACGTTAGATTCATTCTCAGTATCGAGGACACTCTAGCTGAAGCCTCAATTGGTAGGCTGTCCCTTGTGTATGTCTCTGATTGATGTTTTTCAGCTCCAAGGTTATCCCATCCTATTCCTTGGCTACACTGCGCTGACGAGAACCAAGTAGTTCGAAACACGTGTCCGCAGTTGCATTTTGAGCGGAGTTACCCCATGAAATTTATACTTTATCATATATTTATGTATATATATATTGCTTTAGGATGCCTCGAGTAAGAGTGAGAAAAACGGAAAGAGGTTTAAAACCCGTTTCGACGTATGAAGAAGCCTATAAAGAGGTTATCGAAAATAAGGTTTCCATAAGGTCTGCGGCAGCAAAATTCGGACTACATTACGTGTCTTTGAGTAGATTTATGAAGAAAAAAGAGCAAGCAATTGAGCAACGGTCAGTTATTCCTCCGACTATGGGTTATCATTGTGTGAGACGTGTATTTGACGTAAACCAGGAAAAAAGCATTGTTGGATATATAATCAAAGCAGTCCACATATTCTACGGATTACCACCTAACGAAATTCGCAAATTGGCCTTCCAATTGGCTGAGAAATATTCGCTGAAGATACCTGATACATGGAGACAAAATTCCATGGCAGGCGAAGATTGGTTCTCTGCCTTTATGAATCGCAATCCTGAACTTTCAATCCGTTGCGCTCAAGCCACAAGTCTTTCCAGAGCAACTAGTTTCAATGTCATAAATGTAAAACTTTTTTTATGACAACTTGGCTAATGTAATAGACAGGTACAAATTTGAACCAAAAGACATCTACAACATTGATGAGACGGGGGTTACGACAGTCCAAAAACCTGTTAACGTTTTAGCAGAAAAGGGTACCAAACAGGTAGGCGCACTAACATCAGGGGTAAGAGGAACGCTGGTTACCGTGGCTTTAGATGTAAATCGGTAACAGTGTATCTCCAATATTTATTTTTCCGAGGTTAAGATACAAGGATCACTTCGTCCGTGACGGTCCAGTGGGATGTATTGGGGCAGGAAACGCGAGCTGCTGGATGCAAGAAGATGAGTTCTTGATATACCTCAATCATTTTAAAAAGCATACTAGCGCTTCAATAGAAAATAAAGTATTGCTTTTAGTTGATAACCACCAGTCGCACATAGGTATACGATGCCTAAACTTCTGTACAGAAAATGGTATTGTCATCTTGTCATTGCCCCCGCATTGTTTCCACAAGCAGCAGCCACTGGATCGGTCTGTTTACGGTCCTTTCAAAAAGGCTGTAAATTCACATTGCGGCGCCTGGATGAGAAATGACCCTGGGAAAACGATGACAATTTACGACATCCCCAGTATTGTCAAACAATCTCTGCCATTGGTCCTCACGCAGACAAACGTTGTAGCTGGATTTATTTGCACCGGAATATGTCCCTTTAATAGAGATATATTCACAGAGCTAGATTTTGCTCCTTCCTATGTCACGGATAGACCAGCTCCTGATGACACAACGCCGAATGCCACTGAAGTTGTACCAGAAGCAAGCACCAGTAGAGCTTCTCCGCCATCTCCTTGCGGCGTTGATACGTTGATACGATCAACAAGTGCTCAAATTCCACCAGCATCAGCAATACAATTAATATTACGGAAGTCAGTGATGCTGACGCAAGGCCAAGCACCTCAACAGCTGGATTTTCGCCAGAAATCGTTAGACCGTTGCCGAAAGCGCTTCCTAGAAAAACAGGGAATAGACGAAAAACTAGAAAATCGGCAATTTATACCGATACTCCTGAGAAAAATGCTATTCAAGAAGAATATGATGCGCAAAAGAAAAAGCAAATTAAGAGAAATCCTAAGAAGTTTGAAGATAAACCGAAAGCAGTTCTACAGTCAAAGAAAGCCAAACAAGACCAAAAGAATCAGGAACAGAGTGACAGCGAAAACGAGAATTATTTCTGTCTAGTTTGCCTGGAACCGTATGGTAGTAGCCGCCCTGGAGAAAAGTGGGTGCAGTGTATTGAATGTCCTACGAACAATGCACTCGACAGGAAGATTATTATATCTGTCACAATTGTTTGTCAGAATGAATAATTTGTTACTACATAATTATTTTTATGATTCATCAATCATCAGTATTAGAATAAATATATTATTTCATTAATCTACATGTGGTTTCAATTGTCCCTGGTATGTGTTTCATTCGTCCCCGGCAAGGGGACGATTGAAACAGTTTGGCATGGTCCAAATTTTTGTAAATATCTTATTTATATATCGTCATAGGGCAATGAATTTATATGAATAGGAACTTAATTAGATATTCTCTCAACAACTCACTTTAAAATTTAGAAATTTGCAATAGCCGCAGAGAAAAAAAATCAAGAAACAGAAATGCTTCAACTGTCCCCGGTCTACCCTACATGTTCAAATGGCATCAAATGAGCCGTTTGACTTTTAGATTTTTCATCTAAAATATTATTTTCCTTTTTAAGTATGTACTCTTGACGTGAGCACATCTATATATAATGCGTGAAAAAAAAATTGTACCTCCTTTTAAGAAAATTGCGCGCACTGAGGAGTATGAGATTTGGCATAGTTAAAGTTTATATGGAGAAGAAGTGCAGAATGGTAAAATTTATGTATATGTGTTACAAATACATTAAATAAATAAAATAAAACATCCATATATTCATATGTCAAGAAAAAAGAACTCTTCGCGTGAAACACAAAATACGTCAGTCTGAAGCACATATTAGTCTGTGGTCTAACAGTCGTACAGAGTAGAGATTGTCTCTAAGGAATTTATACGAGTATATAACATTTATGTACTAATACATTAAATAAAATGAAATAAAACATTCATTGTTAAATATCTATATATTAATATGTGCAGAAAAAACTTTGTATCCCCTTTATAAGTATATTGCGCGCACGGAGGAGTTTGAGATTTGTCATAGTTAAAGTTCATATGGAGAAGGAGGGCATAAAGGTAAAATTTAGGTATAAGTGTTACAAATACATTAAATTAAGAAAATAAAACGGTCGCATTTTGGCCACCGCGCGACCACTAGTAATAATAAATGCACTTGTACACAATAATAGATTTTCTTGTCTATATCTGCTATACTATAATATTAACATGAAATAACACATTACAGCCATTACTGTTGTCAGTCGGTAATTTACGCTGTGATATGTAAACATGAAGGTTTGTTGCATCGTACCTCCTTCAGGAATTTACGAAGCGATAAGTACTAATTAAATGAAATTTCAAATTGATTTGACCCTTTAGAAATATAAGTCACACAAGTAACCTCAATTAGTAAATACCCAGGATTAAATGTCAATTAGATCAAAGGTTTATAATTAGCACTTTTGAATATACTTGTGCTTCTTGATGAATAGACATGTTGTCTATATGAAATGAGTCAGTAACCGCCTGTAGAATTTTTTGGTGTCATCTCGGCACATCACATGTATGTGTATAGCAACACAAAAGGGATATTGCTATAGCGTGCGCAAGGGTTATCAATTACATGCCTTCTATAGCTGGCGGGTTCATTCGACAGGCCAGGCATGACATCCTATGATATAGTCTATTTTATAATAAAGTCAAAATAAATCTATCATAGATAAAGAAAGCAATACATTTAATTAAATGAAGAAATAACTATTCGACGAACATGTCATATTCTACATTTAAAACATTTCATTTTTCCATATTGCTGTCCTCTTAATTCCTTTTCCAGGAAGAAACGGCATAAAGTTTGTGATGAAAGTACAAAAGTTGGTGGTTTTACGCGAACCAAAGACTATTTTAAATTAACATACAACAGGTACCGGAGAGAAAGGAATAAAATGTTCGTGATTACTTCCACTTCGAGAATATATCGAAGTGATAAAATTGCAGAAACGCTACAGTGCGGGATAGAGTAACAAATAATTGCTTTTAAAAGTTTAACGAGAATAAGCAAATGTAGGATGTAATGGCAGAAGCGAATCCAACTCGTAACTGACTACTGGTTTTAATTAAAAGTCTAGTAATTATTTAATCAATGAGAATACAGTAACTATAACGTAATATATTTAGTAATTGAAATGCTCTTAGACTTTAGTCTTTCTCAATTTCCGTCTTTTATAACGTAATCAAAGCAAAAATAAACACTAAAATTTTACAGGAAAAATAGACATAACACACGCCTTTTTGACAGATATGATTTACCTGCCAACACCGAATTGAACTATTAGTCTTTTAAAAATATGTAACAGAGAAATTTAACGGAAATTATGTGTTTATTTGCCATGAATGCGTATATTACGACCAATTTATACATTTTCTATTTAAACTTATGAAATAAAAGCCCTAAAATAAAATTTAACAAAGTAACTTTTTTAGTTTTTTCAATAGAGTTATGACAACACGTAAACGTCATCAATGACGTACAATTGTATATAACGCGTCTTCGCAATATATATATATATATATATAATTATAACTTCAACTTAATATGTCTTTGTTCCTGGCCGTATAATTTAACAAATTATAATTCATTCTTGGGACTAGCGGCCAAATTTTAAGGAAAGAAAAAAACCAAATTAACGTTTCGACATCTTTTTATTTTTCGATGTCTTCTTCAGAACAAAAAACTATCAGAAGAAAAACAAAGTTAGCATTATTAATACACATACATATACATAGTTGTTTGTTGTTGATGAACATAAACCACATTTATGAAACAATAATAAATATAAATTTTTTGGTATATAGACAGTTAAATAGTTTGTGATTAATACAATTCAATGTGTGTACTTACATTAAAATTAAATTAGTTATATAATACCCATATTGGGATTTTTTATTATTTGTCCGTCTACGACTACATTTTGTCAGTTTTGTTTAAAATAATGTAACGATAATTATTTGTCAATATTGTATTGATGTTTCAATACTAGTCAAATACATACTGATACATGGTTTTACTTCGACAAGGTGTACACATTCCAGATACAAACAAAAACATAGGAAAAAACTCTTTTTTAATACATTGCATGCAGGTGTTCGTTTTGTATCAATAAAGCCAGCGAATATATGTTCTATTCTTTTGTATCGGTATATTAATTTACATTATAATATATTAAAATAAATTTCAGACAACCCGCTGATTTCTGTTCTATCGTTGACTGCATTATTATCTTTTTTTATCTGTATCATCTCTAGTACGTTTCTAGCTGTGGAGTTTTGTTCTTTGTTAAGGATACTTACGTTATTGAAGTCAAAAATATGTCCAGTAGCATTACAGTGTTTTTTTAATGAAGTTATGTTTTGGCAATATTTGTGGCCTTTCATTCTTTCAGCTAGATGTTGTTTTGTTTGCCCTATATAATTTTTTTCACAATTCCCACATGGGATTTTATATACAACATGGGTTTGCTTTTGAAGAGGCACATCATTTTTAATTTTTGTATATAGATGTTTTAAATTGTTATGGTTTTTATGTGCTATTTTTATGTTAAATGGTGCTAATACTTTTGACATTTGTTCTGATAACCCTCGTACATATGGAATGCCAACATATTTACAGTTAGTGGATTGTATTTGTTTGCTAGGTTTTGATTGTTCACGATTATAATTTTTATGTACTCTTTCTCTAATAATTTTTTTAATGAACTGAATGGGGTAGTTATTACTTTGTAAAATATCTTTGATTTTCGTTAAACTTTCTTCCCTAAATTCTGGACTGGTTAGTTTTATAACTCTATCTACGAGAGCAACTACAACGTTTTTTTTATGTGCTATAGGTTGGCACGATTTAAAATTCACATATCTGCCTGTTGACGTAGGTTTCTGAAAAAATTTGGTCTTTATTTTTCATTTTCAGAAACCTACGTCAACAGGCAGATATGTGAATTTTAAATCGTGCCAACCTATAGCACATAAAAAAAACGTTGTAGTTGCTCTCGTAGATAGAGTTATAAAACTAACCAGTCCAGAATTTAGGGAAGAAAGTTTAACGAAAATCAAAGATATTTTACAAAGTAATAACTACCCCATTCAGTTCATTAAAAAAATTATTAGAGAAAGAGTACATAAAAATTATAATCGTGAACAATCAAAACCTAGCAAACAAATACAATCCACTAACTGTAAATATGTTGGCATTCCATATGTACGAGGGTTATCAGAACAAATGTCAAAAGTATTAGCACCATTTAACATAAAAATAGCACATAAAAACCATAACAATTTAAAACATCTATATACAAAAATTAAAAATGATGTGCCTCTTCAAAAGCAAACCCATGTTGTATATAAAATCCCATGTGGGAATTGTGAAAAAAATTATATAGGGCAAACAAAACAACATCTAGCTGAAAGAATGAAAGGCCACAAATATTGCCAAAACATAACTTCATTAAAAAAACACTGTAATGCTACTGGACATATTTTTGACTTCAATAACGTAAGTATCCTTAACAAAGAACAAAACTCCACAGCTAGAAACGTACTAGAGATGATACAGATAAAAAAAGATAATAATGCAGTCAACGATAGAACAGAAATCAGCGGGTTGTCTGAAATTTATTTTAATATATTATAATGTAAATTAATATACCGATACAAAAGAATAGAACATATATTCGCTGGCTTTATTGATACAAAACGAACACCTGCATGCAATGTATTAAAAAAGAGTTTTTTCCTATGTTTTTGTTTGTATCTGGAATGTGTACACCTTGTCGAAGTAAAACCATGTATCAGTATGTATTTGACTAGTATTGAAACATCAATACAATATTGACAAATAATTATCGTTACATTATTTTAAACAAAACTGACAAAATGTAGTCGTAGACGGACAAATAATAAAAAATCCCAATATGGGTATTATATAACTAATTTAATTTTAATGTAAGTACACACATTGAATTGTATTAATCACAAACGATTTAACTGTCTATATACCAAAAAATTTATATTTATTATTGTTTCATAAATGTGGTTTATGTTCATCAACAACAAACAACTATGTATATGTATGTGTATTAATAATGCTAACTTTGTTTTTCTTCTGATAGTTTTTTGTTCTGAAGAAGACATCGAAAAATAAAAAGATGTCGAAACGTTAATTTGGTTTTTTTCTTTCCTTAAAATTTGGCCGCTAGTCCCAAGAATGAATTATAATTTATATATATATATATATATAGCTGTAGATGTCTATATTTACTTAAAATAAGCATAATAACATCGATAATCATCATCATTTACATCAACACTAAATATATGCACAATGAATATAGCCTTAAGCAGATACTCTTTAGCATGTTCTACAGTATGTGTGGGTTGGATAAAGTATTTTTCTTATTAACTTTCCCAAGTTGCAACTATATGAAAACGGTTCCTTTCTGCCTATTGTAGAACATCCTTCCTTCAAGATTTATAGTCTTATATTTTGTATATGCAATGAAATATCAAAATAAAAATTAATACAAACATTTATTTTCTTAATTATATACCATAATAATGTCATTTTTATATATAAGTAACCTTTGTAATATACAATTAATAGAAATGGACATCAAACCTTGTCGTACAAATAGAAAATTTTCATTCATGTATACATACAATACATTGTCTCTTCTTCTATATGAAATATACCCCTTCAATATAATTTCCATATACAATAATAATGTTCTATAAACATATTCCTGTTCATGTATATGTATAGTATATGAAACTAACGCAATAATACCAACGTGAATCAAAGAAATTGTTAAAGCAATTTGCACATCTAGAACAACACTCTGTTTCACTACACAGTTATTTATCTAATAATTTAATGTCATTAAGTAATACTGGAATAATATCAAAATTATAGAAGCAATTATATCTTCGGCAGCGGCCTCTTTCTTTTTTGTTGGACTCATTCATATTTAAAAGTAGTGATAGAACACATACTATCTGTCCATCGGATCTTTTCGTTATCAATTGCGTGGCGTTATCAAGGACATCGGCACTTAGAATGTATTAATTTCTTTCCAATCTCAATGACTAAATAAGGATAGAAATTTTAAACTATAACGTGGGGTTGTCTTCCCGTAAGTGTAATAAGACAGACAGAGAAAATATACCGCCATGACACTCTGTTACTGCGTTAGTCAATTTATTAAATTTTGACATTTAACATTGTTCTCTGCGTTTTGGTTTATTTTCGTTATATTGCTTTTCTAACAAAAAAAATTTTATTTAATACATTTTCTGTAAGTATTCTAATCACTAAATTTATTTGTTATAGGTTAAGAATTTACATTTATTACAGAGATATGCTTGGAAAACGTCTGAATTCACAATCTCAACAACTTGTATTGAATGTCCTGGACTTTTTTTATTTTTCATAAATATAAATGCACCTATTGAAATAAGAATTATATACATATATTTTTTGAAATCATAATAAAGGTTTGAATATTGCAGAGAGCAGCCGCTGCCCTTAAAATCACCACACAAACTATCAGAAATATAAAACAACGTAAAGGACAAAACTCAGTACTTTCTTCAGCAGGTAAGAAAAGACCTTGTGTCAAACCCAAAACAGAAGATTTGCGAGAATCTTCAAAGATGGAAGTACGAAACCCTATTTAACACATGTATAACTAGAGTACGTTATTATTTCATTTGTGTTTCACAATTTTAATATATTTGAAATTATTTCAGAGAAACTTGTTACTCTGCTTACATTGAAAAACGAATTACACACCAAAGCAATAATCGATATTCGCAAATCTTCTTTGTTTCTTTTATTAAAAGATATTGGTTTTAAATTCAAAAAGGAAGACAACAGACGAGCATTGGTGGAAAGGCATCATATAGCCGTTTACCGGAGCACTTTTTTGAGGAAGTATACAGATAATTTAAAGTCAAATTCTCCAAGACCGATATTCCTTGATGAAACATGGATATATTCAAAAGGTAATAGACAAAGATCTTGGCAGGATGCATCTACAAAAAGTGTTCGAAAACCAAAGCAAAAGATTATCATGCCGAAATGAACAGTAAAAAGTTTGAGGAATGGATTAAAATACAATTCATGTCACATCTACCAAACAATTCACTTGTGATAATGGACAATGCACCATATCATAGTGTAGTATTAAATAAAATTCCAAATTCTGCATCGAGAAACCAGGAAATAATAGACTGGTTGTCCAGCAATAATATAAGTTTTTCCGGTGAATTCACAAAATATGAATTGTTGGATTTAGTTAGGAGAAACATACCTGAGAAACTGTATTTAATTGATGAAATTTTAAAAGGTAATTGACATGAAGTATTAAGGCTACCTCCCTACCACTGTGAATTTAATGCAATTGAATTAATTTGGGCTGCGGCAAAGGGCTATTATGATAAAAACATTGGCAGGATGGCTATGGGGATGATAAAGTTTTAAATTTGTGGAACAAAGCATTGGAGCACTGCACAGTAAATACCTGGCAAAATTGTAATCGTCATACAAATAACTTAATCACTAAATGTTTTTGTAATATAAAACAATTATTCTTTTAGTGTTTTTCCTGAGCTTTGTTATATCATTAAAGTCATAATTATTGCTTTTTAAAATTACATGTATAAATTCAATTCAAGTGTTTTGTATAGAGTTTGTTTGCTTTTGAAATAAATTAATTAAAAATTTCAAGTTCTTCTTTAATCAAAATACAAACCTTCGAATCTAATTACTTACAAATTTTAAAAATAAGCATAAAACAAAAATTATTTTGAACTGAACTACTGATTTTCCACAAAATAATTGCTGCTTTCTATTAGAAAATTGTCACTAGAAAATAGGTAGAGGTGTATTTAAATATTTTATGTGTTCCATATTCAGACTGACAGGATTTGTTGTTAAATATTTTGAGACATTATTCCACTATTATGTTTTTTTAATAAATACACACTAAGGAACTGTACATAACCTATATGTTGTAAGATGAATGAATGACAGAACCGTAAATTTTGTTCATAACCAGCGGTTATTATTGTTTTATTAAATTTCATTATAATAGATATAGCTAATTTTAAGCAATGAATAAAACATGTTATAAAATATATAAAATATTAGATATAAGCATCATAAGCTCTTTCTTTTTAAATATTTATTTCTATTTTGTAAGTAATGAATTTGAGCTAGAAGTGTTGATTTAATTCATGTGGATGAAAATCAATGCCGTAAGCCAAAAGACCCGACGGACAGATAGTATGTTTTTTTTTACGTTTCGGCAACATACCTATATTGCCTTTTTCAAATATTCAGTAATACATTTTTACAAAAATAAAAAACACATTAAGAAAGATACTAATCGATTACTTTACATTATTATGGTGTATAAACTAATATGACTTCTGTCCATGTGGCTTATAGTTATTTTTCTTACCGTGTCTTTTTAAAAAAGCTCTTTACATTTCTTGAAACTTCTATCAATAATTTCCTATGGTTTTCCATTGCTATCGAAATGATATTATTTGGTTATTTGTGTGTTATTGTGGGGTTTAAAAATATATCTGTCAAATATCCGTATAAAATTCTCCTAACTTGTTCATGTGTAAAAGTTATGTACAAGTTGGTTGTTTCTTCTAAATTTTTATGATTTTATATAATTTTTTCCTTTTTCATATGTGGGCTTTATAGACAAACAAAATTAAGGCAACTTATTTGTAAAATTATTTATACATAAATATTGGAAATATTATTAATGTCGGTTCTCTTGATTTCATTGAGTACCTTTTTTAATATGAATGCTTTCTAAGAAATTACAGGCTTTATTATGCGTTTCTGTTGTTATAATTCTTGTTTTTTTCTAAATTGAATGAGTAAGTATGTTGGTTAATATGTTTCTTCAAAGCGGTGCTATTATTTATAAACTTGTGTTGAGTTGTTTGGCCAATATATACACCAAATTTGTATATTATGTTTGTTCTAAGTGTTCTAATACCAGCTGTGCGAAGATACTGGATATTGGTGATCCCATAGCACATCAATCTATTTGTTTGTAGAAGTTATTATTGTACAGAAAGTATGTGCATTTAAGGTTAATTCTATTATTTTAATGAAGTAGTTTAACGGTAATATTGCGATACTTTGTATATTTTTTATTGTTTTTTTATTACATCTCTTGCTAAGAAGATAGATGTTGGTGTACATAGAAATAACATCTAATGAGACATGGTTTTCAGGTAATTCTATGTTATTTAAAAAGATTTCTAACTTACAGAAGTTCCTCAAAAATTATTGTTTTCTACATGTTATATTGGAAATGGACTTGCAAGGAATTTAGTCAAGTTGTAAAGTAGGCTTTGTACTGAAGAAATTGGTCTCAACGGTATGTTTTTTTTTGTGTAATTTGGAAGCCCGTATATTTTGGGTGTACTTACATAATTCCCATTAATTAATGAAATCGAAGAAAAGAATCATATCATCACTAATTGTACAATAGTTTCGCCCACTAAATCCGCTCATCAGCACGGTACCTGATGCCTTTTCTTTCTTGTTATCGGAATGTATATTTATATAAAACGAGACGTCACTTGAAAGTATAAGAGGTAATTTCTTAAACATCTCATTGAGCAGAAGCAAATATTTTAATTAATGTTTTTTTTTCTACCGACTCGAGGCCCATACTGTGTTCGAAGCAGCGAAAAATTCATATTTCAGTCAAGATAATGACCATTAAATTCATATGTGGTTAATGCATACTAAACACATATATCTACTCTTTCTTGGCAATGTAATTTTTTTAACAATGTTATAACGTCACAGTGATATTATTTATGACGTAATCCTCCTGGTGTGTTAAAAGACCTTATATATACACTTTATCAAAGAAATACTACACCATTATTGCTTCAACTGCATTGCGTTTTACATTTTGTTGGTTTCGAATGAACTACAAATCACGGAGCAAGTGCAATTCACTGCCCGACATAAGCGGAGGGAAAATAATACTCTGGAGAGATTAGACAAATTACTTCTATAATAGCAATGATTTACAGCAATATTTATTAATAAGTATTTTTATATCTTTCAATATTATTTCCCTCAACGGTAACAATGTCTCTCTACACACCAGAAGAAAAACTGCAAATTACTAAATGGTACTATAGTGGTAATTCTGGAAAGGATTGCATATATTTATTTCAGCAAATATTTGCTGACAGATCCGTACCCTGTGAGCAAAGCATATTACGTATTTTGAAAAGCTTTGAAAAATGTCTGTTTAAATAATTGCACAAAGTGTAATCCTAGAGAAGTAAATCCACTAAAAGCTGAGGAACGAGAAGAGCGGGATATAATGATTTGTAGCACTCTCGAAGTAGAGGATACGCTATCTACCAGAAGTATTGCTGAGGAATTGGGTGTGAGTAATAAAACCGTCGCGAACATATGGAAGCGAAATAAATTAAAATGTTTCAAATACTCGAAAACGCAAGAAATATTTCTCGATGACAATTTTAGAAGAATGGAGTTTTGTGAAACCGTAATGAAAAAGACAAATAAAATGAGAATTTCATCGCAAATATTGTATTCACAGATGAATCGTCACTTCCATTAAATGGAAAGCACAATCCTTCTGTTGTTCGATATTGGGCTCGGGAAAATCAGCACAGATATTTTGTTAAACACACCCAATATCCCCAGAAAGTGAATGTCTGGGCAGGTATTTTGAGTGACCTTTTGCTGGGTCCATTTTTTATTGATGGTACGTTAAATGCGGACAAATACCTCGATATGCTACAGAATCAGATACTTCCCGCTATTGATAATACCGGAATAGATCGGGATATTATTTGGTTCCAACAGGACGGTTGTCCTGCACATAATGCGGTCAGAGTAAAGCATTTTTTAATGAATACTTTTCCTGATCGTCTCATTAGTGGAACAGAAAACATTCGTTGGCCTCCGCGATCTCCTGATCTATCGCCAAATAATTTCTTTTTGGATTAAAATTACATGACACGTTTTTGTATAAAAGTAATTTTTTTAATGAAACAGCCTGTATATCAGTTCATTTTTGAATTTCTCATTAAATTTCATGTCAGGAACATGTAAGACGTTAATACTTTAAAAGTGACTATTACAGAGTTATTATCGTTTTTTGATATGCTTTTGTTAGTGTTTGCAAAAAAGTCAATTTTTTCAAATGGAACACCCTTTATATTATTTCATTTTTGAATTTCTTATTAAATTTCACATCAAAAACATGTAAGACGTTAATACTTTAAAAGTGACTATTACTGAGCTATTGTCTGTTTGATATAATTTTGTCAGTACTATACTATATTAATTAAAACCACAAAACTGACAAAATTATGTCAAAAAGAGACAATAGCTCAGTAATAGTCACTTTTAAAGTATTAACGTCTTACATGTTTCTGACATGAAATTTAATAAACAATTCAAAAATGAACTGATATACAGGCTGTTCCATTTAAAAAAAAAATTGACTTTTATACAAAAACGTGTCATGTAACTTTAATCCAGTTTCCTGCACATGCAGTTAGTAACTATAAAAAAATAAAACATGCTTCTATTAGGACCTCTTATTGTAAGCAATACTGCAAAAAATTTTGTCCATCTAATACGTCGTTTTCGAGAAATATAATTTTATACAAACATTGAAATTTTCAGAAAAATAGGAATAAGTCAAAAACTTTACACTTTAGGCCTATACTATCTTATTACTTTTTGCCTAAAAATTATACGGGGAATACAAAAATGCCATAATATATAGGGTGTTCCATTTAAAAACCTATAACTATGGTTAGCCCCCAAGTTATGGAACACTCTCTATAATACAAAATATTTTTAAAATGTGCTCCTAATGAACAGCTATCACAAGAAAAAACCGCTTCGAAATATCTTTACTCATAAAGGCATAATCGGCCTTACCCGCTTAGATGACTCACCCTGTATATATATCAGAAAATAGAGTGTGGTGCGTATACGCACCATTCACCGTAAGAGTAATTATATTTTGGTGTGGTAAGTTTTGAAACAATCGCTGTGAAGATGTACTGCACACTTAGTACACAAGTATACAGTGTGACTTTTGCATACTTTGCGTCGTCGTTTTGTTTTATCTAGATGTTAAGGTATTAAATGACCTCGATCATCACACGGAACCGCTATAGGCACACCTCCTTGTGAAGGTGTACCAACTTGAGCGCTTTTGTTGCCGTTTCCTTCAATTTTCATTAGGGCTCTTGCAATATATGATCGAAATTCTAAATTTTCCGTGCATTTACTACAACGCTATCAACTACATTTATGAACAGAGGTCACCACCACTTATTTTCTTTGATGTTTATCCTGTAGCTGGCGACACCATTATCGTGCTGATCCACGCGTCCCATGAATTTATTATAGTCGGATACCATATGCGGTTAAGAAATAGAGGTTTCTCTTCGCTCTTTGCGATTGTACCTTTTAGCATGGTGTAGCGGTTGTTTCGAAAAATTATTGCTCGCCTTTGTGACCACTGAATTGTCGTTCCATCGAACAATTCAGTGGTCACAATAGAAAACGTCGTTCGTAGCTTCTGTTAGATGATTCTCGATCTATAGGGTATAATAACCAACTTCATCATATGGTAAGTATAAATGAATTATTGAAAATTTCTAGAACGCGTGTTTTAAACTCTTTTTGTTCCTCAGTACAGTAAAATGCAGAAGGTGTATGTTGATTGAATAGCATATATTCAGTAAAGTGTTACCCGTAAGAATCGAAAACATCGAAATCCCACCCATATTCAAAGTGTTAACCAATACCAGGTAGTAATGTATTCTGTATTGTGAAAATTCCGTGTTTTCAGTATTAGTGAATCCATTAAATTATTTTTAGCCAGTATATTAACGAAACGTTTAAAATTAATTTCTAGGTGTAATACAACTGCACAATTGACTGACACACATATTGGACTCTTTAGTCTTAGTCCCAAGCATGTGTCAGAAATATTACATTTCAACTTACCTGAATAAATTATCTATCTATTTATTTTACTATTACAATTTATCTAATTCTTCACTCGTTGTGGCTTTGATTTATTTCTATGTACAACTACATTACTATTTACAGAATATATAGAATATCTAGGTAACGTAACAAACAAGAGTCTTTTATATTTAACTATCTAACTATAAGTGAATATTTTATGAAACAACTAGGTAATTCATGAAAAAGCTAGTTAATAATTTGTCTGTAATTTTTTACGCCGCCACCGCCATTTGTATTTAAGCGTTTTTTAAGTGTCCATCCCTATTTGAATTCAAATTAATTGTCAAATTTGACATTAGCATCCAATAAGCGCGGTAAAGGGTTTTCTACAACTAATTTTGAAAAATGTAATAATAAACTAATCAATATGACATACATAAATTGTAAATTACTAGTTAATGCTATTTCATCATATAGTCAGTCTTATATAGTTGCAAGTAAGTAGGATTATGATTTTGGATATTAAATATCTAGACACGAGGCATTGACGGTAGAAAAAACAAAGCAAGAAGTTTCTAAATTACCGATTTAATACCATGAACATTTCAAAATCGCAATGCGTAAGACAAGTATACTGGAGACGCGTTAAGTTCAGTTGCACGTCATCGATGACGTTTACATGTTGTCATAACTGTATTAGAGAAACTAAAAAAGTTACTTTGTTAAATTATACTTGAGGGCATTTATTTTATTAGCTTAAATAGAAGATTTATAAATTGATCGTAATATACGCATTCATGGCAAATAAACACATCATTTCCGTTTCAATATTAAATTTCTTTATTACATATTTTTAATAGACTAATAGTTCAATTCGGTGTTGACAGATAAATCATATATGTCAAAAAGACGTGCGTTGTGTATATTCTTCCTGTCAAATTTTTCATGTTTATTTTTGCTTTGATATAAATTGTTTAAAAACAGTGCTTCTTAGAAGTGTATTTACTATTTATTTGCATCCATTGAATATAATGCCGAAAGGTTTCTGTAAACAATCGAGGCTTTTTACAAACTTTTCTATAATCATGTGTTAAATTTAATGTGAATAGCGTAAGTATTGCTTATTTTAAATTATATTATGGAGACGTAATGAAACATTTAAGGTTTTTCGACAATCTAAATCAATATAATAAATAAGTTGAGAAAGACTGAAGTGTTAAAGCATTTCAATTACTAAATATATTACGTTATAGTTATTGTATTGTGAATAATTTTTTTCTTTGGTTATATTAAATGTCACTGACGGAAATAAAAATAGATCCGGCGACATATACAAGGCGAGTCGTCATGGATCTAGTATCACGTGCAACTGAATGTAACGCGTCTCCACCATATAGACACCCATTACATGTTAACGATACACACGTAATGTATTTGTACAGTTTTAGATACGTTGTGAGAAAATGTAATTATATTTGTGTTGTTCGATTTGCATCATTCCTTGCAGAACGTAATTTTTGACGATACAAAAATGTGATTTTTGTTGCCAACCGAGTTATACATATATTCGTACGAAACTAAATGACAGGTACAAAGAAATAAACATATATAAATTATATAACAAAAGTAGAAATATATTTAAAAGGGCCATAACTGCAGGGACCCTTTAAAACACTACACCATTTGGTCTAGGATGTAGGAAAAAACCTGCAGAATAAAAAACCTCCATCAAAGCGTCACAATACTAACGAGTGTCAGTGTCAATTTTAAGTTTCTATTGTCTTAGTTATTTTTATGATTTTATCTATATTTAGTTTTATTTGATTTTGGTCGATGATAACCATCTTTACGATGGTCCAAAATGGAGAATATAATGTTGTCCATAATAACCATCACTTGGAAGACCGCACAAGATCCCTAAGATCCTCACGGTCATATGACAGGTATAACTTTTCAAGTCAACCAAAAAAGTATTAAAAACGAAATTGCATTAAAAATGAAAAATCACGAGAACATGGAAGGCACTTTTACCTCTTCTTTGTTTTTTAGTAGATAAAGAATAGTTTTGAGTGTAAATTAGACTATACTCTTTTTAATTTTGTATTGAGAACCGTCTGTCTACATAATATTATTTCCACTTACTTTTGATAGATGTATTTTCATAGCAATATAACTAGCTCGAAACCATTTTCCATCACGCCTTTATATATTGCATTGAATTCAGGTGTGCGTTATTATACCCGTGTGCGTATACACACCTATATATATGTTGCATATAATATTATAGATTAGATTTTAGGAAAGCGCGCATGTCATTCTATACTCCGGACTATTCCGAGCTTCCTGCTATCAGCAGTAGGCATCGAGCTTTCGCTCCGACGTAAATGAAATCTTATTACTGTGTTTTGTTCGGAGCTACTCACGAATATTGCGTGCGTTCTGCTATGATTTCTTGATATTTTAAAGAGATATACCCACGAATACCTATGTATATATTACTTGTTGTGGTAACAGCGATACCGAATCTTAAAACAATGACGACTAAAATGATACTGGATGTAATCAGAAAAGTAAGCAAAATGTTTGTGTAAAATTTGTTGCTTTTACATATTTATTATACAAATGTGCATATGTGGATGCGTACCGTATATGTTTTGCTATTTTCAATTTTTCATATCTTTGGAAAATTATGGTATTATTAATAATTTATCACCGAAAATTTTTTTAGTAGCGTAAACGAGTATATTGTAGTCTCGAAAATGTTAAGCAAAATACAATCATAGTTTCGTAACAATCTCATCATTAAAACATAAGTTATATTTATATTTCTTCATGAGTCAAACTTGGAGCGCAAGTAAATACTTATAATATATTATATGAACTTTTAATTATAATCTAGCAAATGGTTTATAGGACTATAATACTGAAATTGATATTTATTTCGGCGAAAATTTATATTTAAAGTAAGAATAACATTTATAATTTTTACAATTTAATTATTTTGAGTACAAAAAATTTAAGATATATTTCCAAACTAAACTAACAATAAAAAGCAGTCCCTTGCCCTATATATATATTTCATAAAAATACGTTACTTTCTTAGTCTTTTGAATTATTTTTGGTAGTTTGGTGACTGTAAATAAAGTCAAACAATATATAAATTAAAATGTGTCGACACTATCGATATTACCTTTCTTAAATAAACATTAACAAATTAAATATGAGACTATGAACAAACTATTAATGTGGTCTAGCTGACAAAGATAATACCAATATTATCGAAATATTTTTATTTTTATATTGTTTGAGTTAATTAATAGCCGGTAAACCACTAAGGGGAATTGTTTTATTTTTGTATTTATACTATAAAAATAATAAATTAATAATAATTTTATTTACTGTAATAAAAATACTACATGAAGGTCACATAATAAAAATAATATATAAATAATATAATACAAGTGTAAATAGTATTTTGTATAAGTGAGTAATCAATTTATAAAATTTAAAATTTTTTTCAAGAAATAGAAACTATGATTCAACAAAAACTTCTTAATTTTATTTATGGATATCTCTAAACAAAAAATAGATCTCATTTTGTTGTAATGGGAATGGGGAATTGTAATTTTCTTTATAAAAATATTTTGTACTAAATATAATAGTTTGTTAATACTTACTCTTTCTGTGTAATTCAAACTTCTGAAATTGTATATTATAATATTGTTATTATAAAGTTAAACAAAAGATGGCGAATAATCATCCATTATTTATCACGAGCCACTATGGCATTACATTTTTGGATACCATTTTTGTCCGATTACTTACCTGGGACATGTGTCTTCTAAGTGGAATAATATTGTATTTAAAAATGTTCAGAGCTTTTCAAAGGATAGCCTTTTGGCAACATGCTGTTACAAATCCTTGCTT